>JAZARR010000237.1:0-725597 GCA_037389465.1 Baylisascaris procyonis | reverse complement strand
TAGAAAACACTTTTCAAAAAAGTGTAAAATCATTATTAGTGCAGAATCACCGTTCGAAAAACGTGAAATCAAAAACCATAAAATCAAAAATCATAATTACTGATTTCGGCGCGTGAGAATATGCGAAGAATTCAGTCTCAGAATCAAACATCAACAATAACATCGGTAATCCTCTAAAGAAGCAGTTTGTCTGAGGCAGACGATACCTTAGAACATAAATGCTAGGTTCCTTTCCGAATCGTCCGATTATTTGTACATGCTAGTGGTTTTCATTTGTTGTCTCAGTTAAATATTATTCTGTTTCTTTTTGGATCGTTGCACATTTTGAACTATTCAGCGACTTGAAAAATTATTGACGATAAGACCTTTATTTCTATGGTATGGCTTCGGGAAGGATGGCTGCAATTCTGATCCGTTGATTCATTTGGTACCCAAATCAAACGCAATGTTTTTTTTACTCACATCATTCAGCAGAACTTCCTCACGCTGTAAGATTTAAAAAAAAAACCGATGACTTGTCCGATGCCGTAGACAGCTAATTATTTACGACTTCATTCAGTTACACATGAGGGAATTATCAAAGAATGGAAAACGAATTCATCAATTCCAGTAAATGATATCAAAACTTTTCATAGCATATAAATTTCCAAGCTCCGTTGAATGAATCGAAGAATTCGATTCCAATTCGAATAAAATCGTAAACGATTTGAAGAAGATGGATACTTTTGAAACAAAAACAATCAACATAGTACAAACGATGGCGTTATATTGAGAACGTAATGGGAAAAAGTCCGACCAAATCTGTGCTGTTGCAAATATCTACTAAGACCTTTTGTTTTCATTAAAAGCGTTATGGATTACCGCGAGTGCAGCAGCGAGCATCAAATCGCTGCCTACCACTTTGTGGTTACAACCCTTCAGCTAGTGTCAACGAACCGGCAGAGATCGGAATGCTGCTTACATGTGTGCGAAATGATGCACTTTTTTGATCACCAAAGGACCGACGTGAAAATGATAAACTAATGACGTGAAACTGAGTAATATTCAAGAAGCTATGGTGTGTTACAGTCGAACTGTGGTAACCTCCCACCAACCCCCCTCCCCTTCCCAGTTCCCCGCCGAAGAAATTTCGTACGTTGCCTCCGCTCTCGGATGACCCCACTTCCCCGAAGCTCGTGGGGCATCGAAATTCGGAATTAGTCGAAGATCATTCTATGGGTCGAGTATTGGTGGCGCTCCAAAAAAATTTTGTCTGACAGCCGTCGAAAATTGTCGGGAAAGCGAATGGCAACACTACTGCTAGAGATTTGCTCTCAAAATTTCCGTTGAAATCGTCGAATGACCGGTCATTGGATCAATAAGTACGCTGTTCATTCGATGTTTGACCTATTGTCACTTCTGAGTTTAGGTGCAATTCGCACAATACGAATTGCTACAGCTGCTAACAGTGAGCACTGCAAACCAACTGCTCGTTGTATTCGCAATGTTTTTCTTCGTAAAGCTAGCACCAATCCTCCCAGATCTACTTTTGAACAGTCAGAAATGAGGAATCGATCTGAGACAAACGTCTAGCTCAGCACCTTTTTTCTGGATACGTGCAGAACAAGTCGACCAACACTTACCAATATTTTTTCGTAGTAACAAGCCCACCGCCTCCCCTCCCTCCCCCCCCCCGCCCCCTTTATGTAAATGACAGTGAATGCATAAAAAACAACTTGGAATCCGTCGAAGGCGAAAAACAGTGAGCGGCCAGCCTAACGAAGATGCTGAGTGGATAAAACGATTGCTAGCGTTTATTAGGCATAACGCTCCGTTAATCCATGGAACCGGCTTTGGTGTGCCGATTATAGGCGTGGATCTGCACGTAGCCTAGCACTTTCTTTTAATAAATAGCAAAATAGGCTGCAAGAAAAATTCCAAAAATAGGCTGAAAAAAGTTCCAAAATAGGCTGAAGGCAAACCATGGATAGAATAAAAGGATTATTCACGTCTTTAATTGTCCCAAGAGAACGGAATCCCACGTTCCGTTATTGCTAAATATTTCACACAACCTTATTTTTAATCTTTTTTTTTTCACGTGTTTCGAAGCACGAATTTCCATCACATCCACTGCGATCATAGACTCCTGCATAGGTCAGGATCCTTGCGTCTATGACATTCACAATGCAAAAGAAAGTGCCACTACTGTGAATCAAATGCACAACTTCATTCATGGGAAGACATATTACCTCAGAGGCTTTATTTATTCACATTATCTTTTACTTCGGGTAACACTGATTAGAGTTTCCCATGAAAGTGCAATTGTCATCAGATTCCTCAAAATTTTTGTCAAGCAATAGCTTAGCAAAGAAAACAGTAAATGAAATCACTGCCCACTTATACCCGTTGCGAATGCAATCGCATATGCGCTGCCTAGCAAAAAAAATCGAGATAAGAAAAAAAGGATTAACAATGCATCCTCAACTCACAACGAGGAGCAGGTGTTCTCTCAGATAGAGGCCTTTGACCACATGGTGTCGAACTCTTCGGACGTATAAAATATCCGTTCTCGTTTCCCTCCAACCACAATTCTTCATCATCATACCTCGATGGATGATCGGGTATTAAATAAGATGCATGGAATACAGGAGAGCGAGATATCTAAAAATATTTCGCTTTCAAGAGGAATGCAAGCGCATACGGCTTCTGACTTCTTCAAGCCAGGCATCGCAACTCCAACTCTGCAATTACTTCGTTCTTTGCATCGATCGATCAACTCTTTACTACTACCCATTCGCAATTGCCATTTGGTTTTCAAACCGTTTTCGAGAAACACAAATTACAGCGCATAATAATTACACAACTGTGTAAAATTTCCACAGATAAAAAGTAGATGTTTGTATTGGGCATTATAGCGATACAGTTGGACAAATAACAAAAATGAATTATATTTGAAATGCACAAATCTAAATGAACTTCTTCGGATTGATTTTATTACTAAGATATCCCTCAAAAAGCTTCAATGTTTCAACAGGTGACTTCTCTTTAAATAAGATTCTAACATAAGTTTTCTTAGCCAGCAAAAAGAAAATTGAATTATTGAAGTTTTTAACACTTAGAATCTTTGGCGTATATGAGTTACGCTTCCGGTTTCTGGAACAGTTTCTGAAAAAGTAAGCGGGGTGCAAAATTTCGAGCTATGAAAAGGACAAAGTGAAAATTTTTCACGACTCCCATGTCTTTTGAGAAATTCAAATTCCTAAGCGCTTGACGACTGCTTGCAGTAACAACATTCTTCGTATCTGATAGTGGTAATTGGACGACACATTCGACGAATACTTTGCAAGTGCCAACCTGTATTGGAGGTTTTGCAGCAATATTATTTCTGTGCATGTAAGAGACCAAATGCCAAGGGATGATGTGTAACGCCTGCTCTGCGATACGTCGCTTATTGTGTGCTGCACACTCATCACGATCTAGCACTGAGTTCAAATCCAGGAACTGAAAACGTTTAGAATTGCTCATCGAAACGATGGAAAAGAGGAAAGAAACTGATTAGGCAAATCCATAAAACGAAGAGAAGGAAAGATTTCTGTGAACAGCAAAAAAAGTAATTGCTAGGCCGGGAAGGTGAGATAGCTTGCTTATTAATTGTAACGAGTGCATAATAACACAACTGAAGCTTTCACTCTCAATATTCTTCTTTGTCAACATAAAGGGAACATAACATGAGCATCTCACATTAACAATAATACAATAGAAAGACATCACAAGCTATTTTATGATGTGTAAAGATGAGCCAACAAATGGAAATCATGAGTTTCTGCCCAATGCGTACGGAATAAGCCAATTTCATTCATATTTCCAAGTGGGATAATATGGCTTGGAAGCATCATAGTCGAGGTTCACTAGTGGAAAAAGTGTGGACGAGTGTAGACTGTAGCATTCTATCCAATGCATGCAAAAGCCCTATTATATCATAAGAAAATTCAATCAACTGGTAACGACGTTCAACTCTCATATTTCTGCAATAATTGAACGCATAAAAACAGCAGCATTATGTTATCAAATTAAGGTTAGAGGATCAAAGATGTATCAACATCTCATCCTCAGCAGCCTACCCACTATGCAATTCAGCTCATTTCCCGGCGACCATAAAGACAATAGGTGATAGGAAAGGGTGAAACGAAAACCTCAACAATTTCCCGCTCTCGTTTCTTCCCGGCCTCCAACTGGCGTTTGCTGGTTAATCGATAGAAATCGTCGAAATCGCCGTCTCCGATACCGATGAAAATTACAGACAGAGGTGCTTTTGATGCGTGTGCAAGAGCACCAAGCAGCTCTTTAAGGTCACGAATGGGTCCGCCTTGTGTGAATATAGTTAAAATATAGTAATGTAGACCTTTGGCACCAGAATTCATTGCCATCCTGCAGTTCATCGCTATTTCCAGAGCTGTTCTCTCCACGCACATTGTCGTTACATGACAATGAAACCAAGAAAACCATTGCGGAAAGATTTGATTTCTAATGTACAATGCTGTAGCTGCCAAGTGTTAACATTTAACCAAAAAACACTATGCGTTCATCGCCCTAGCTATAACGTATAGGCGCGTAACTTGGCCCGAATTTTGGAACGTGCGCATGATCCAAAACACTTTCAACGTTGCATAATGATGCCACAGCGAAAATGGGATCAATTAAGTTTGAAAGGTTCAATTCGCGAATTAGCTGAATTAGCACAACGCATCAGCTCAAGTTTTATGAATGCATAAGAATCGACACTCGCGAATCGTGGAAGTTCACTTCTTTTATATGAAGCCGACCACTACCGAGATTAGCAACAACTACTTGCGCCTAAGTTTACGCTAACTTCTCAGGCATAGAATCACAAACAGCCTCCGTAGAAACTCGAGCATAAGGACAGGGCAACACCTTGCTGACCATTATTCTGGTCCATAAGTATAGTGAGACGCTGCTTTTAGATCGCATGAAAAATTTGAAATAGGGCTATAAGTAAGGTTACTGAAAATTTGTGCCGAAACGCTGCCGATGCGAATCAGAAGGAAACCACCTGGTGTACCATCATTATATCCTGAAATATTTCAGCGATTGCTCACTTTGCCATCCAGCTAAAATTTCTTCGGGTCGTACCTATATTCTGTAAATCTATAATGTTCGCCATCAGTTGAAATCTGTGGAACTTCACGAATTAAATAAAAAGCAAATCGAACAACTCAGCAATGAAAATTCAGTTAAATGATGCACTCACTTAGCAACATAGTGAATGATATGAAAATATGTGACTTTTTCGATGGGTACGATAATACGAGCCGCTTTTTTGTACGCTTCGAGAATGCCATCAATTCCACGACAGCATGGATCAGTATCGAAATTCTGCAAATATCCGACAATATCTTCAATTCAAATTGTTTGTTATATTAAATGTTTTTCAGCGGCTGTAGCGCTGTGATTAAACTATACATTCTGTAATATGCATTGCTTCCGTTCTTACAGTAGCAGTAGCTATGGCTGATAGTTAAAGATTTCTATTTCGCTCATTAATTATTCGGAAATTCTCGATACAAAATACTTTAACAAAGTTATGTTGCAAATTTTGCATATTCTAGCTGCTATGCGACACAATTATAAGTGCATTGTCAGTAAAACGTTGCACTGTATATGGCGGTTAGGCCATACGCTAATTTGCAGCGAAAAGTTCCGCATTGTTTGTCTGGGGTATCGCTCAACTTGTACGCGAAACGAGTGCTCAACTTCTCTCATGACCTTATGGTAGCATAATGTTTTTTATGAAGCCAACCATGCAAAATTCTTGAGAGTCGTAGAAAGTGGGTGGTATTTTCGCTCCAAAGCCCAACGCAGGAAATAGTTTGCTCCTGAAAACAATACAGTATCATACTGATCACCCTGTGAGCAAAAACACATATTGTGACGTTCAGAAAGCAGAGCATCTCATAGTTGTGCCGGAATTTACGCAAGAGTTGATCGGAAGGGCCAATCCATGCTGACGAATTTTGGAGTCAAAATTAGAAGGCTAAAACGGTCAAGAAAAGGTACAACAAGCGAGTGCTTTTACGTTGCTTCAAACATTTCCTTAACACTCGGAAAGTAGCATCTACAATTTGACCTACTGACAGAGGGGGTAAATACTATAGTACTTGTGATAATTTTTATCACTGACAAGAATATAATTTCATTACACCTTGCAAGAGCACTTATAAAGAACCTTAGCTAACAACTTACGGACTATAATCCCTGATGATTCCTCCGATCGCTCTCAATGCAAACTGGAAATCGGATTCTATTTTCCTTTGTGCTTCTTCTCCAACTCCTTGCCTCACTGAGAAGTCGAATGCTACAGCGAGATGCAACTGTGTACTGAAAGAATATATTTGAACAATATTCCTCAAAAATTTCGAAATTTGCGCATACGTACGAATGGAATTAACCAGAAGTTGTTCTTCTGTTCCCTCTACTTCTGTATTCTTTGAACCGTAATATGAACATATCAAAGCGTTTTCTTTTAATATGATAGTGGGTTATAGCCAATAAATTCGACACTCTCAGCTAATGGCCATCCTTTTTTTGTTCACATTTAACTTCCCTTGTCATGGGTATAGTAACAGTGCAGTTCGACAGTGAACATATAGGTGATTTCCACTGACTAAACAGTGTCATACCTGGATGCAGCGCAGTACGCGAACAACACTAAAAGCACGATTAACTTGAGTTTCACTAGAAGAACGATGCCTCTGTTGGCAATTATGAGGACTAGTTCGGTAGTCATATTGGTGTAGTTTTGAAATGGAAATGCAAATGTTTGATGAAAAGGCAGCGGAGACGACAGATTTTGCAGTTCAACCCTTTGTCAACACTTAAAGTTTATCCAATCTTACGCTGAAAACGCTACAACTGTCATCCTCGCTCCCATCCGATTCGTTATCAAGAATTAAGTGGATGCATTATATTCTCACTGGCGGGAGCTCATGGTTACTTGTGCCTATGTTAATCTTTTGAACGACCACCATCGCATCAATTCAACCGCCAACGGATGATAATTCATATCTGGTTGAGGTTTTAACTGTAGGATGATAAAGCGTGAGGCAGCACTGCGAGATATCTGTATTCTGGTGGACTGAGTGCATCATCTACCTCTATGAGACGAATGAAATGCTGCATGATAATATGAAGCAGTCCACAAGCAGCATTACTTAGCCAAAACATTTCCTGCTGTGAAAACAGGGTGAATGGAAAGGGATGAACACTGAACTCTCAATGAGCGAAAATATTGATTTACCCGCTAGTGATGTAGTCGAGGAACGAATAGAATGACACATCGGTGAATTTTACCAGTTCGAGTTTACCACTGTTAACGTAGCCCCTCTTAGTCAGTTTCTTATGATTGGTGACGTTGTAAATGTTCTCAGGACCCGGTCCATATTTCATCTTTGCATAGCTCGTGAGGAATGAACCAATAAAACCAAGATTGTCCACTTCATCTCGGTATAAAACGCTCACCTCGAGCAATCTGAATACAGATCATACTGACAGTACATCTCAAAGTGGGCTTTTTTCATCGATCAGGGCATGATTTATTTTACTGTCTAAAACGATGGACATCGAATAATCGGCCTCCCCTCGAACGAACTCGTTTAACTGAATCGTCGTATTGAGCAGCTTCATTGAACTCTAACAAGATAGATGCACTGTCAGCATCGAAAGCGTAAAATACGCATAGACAAAACCAGCTTCATTGAATTCAATTCATCAAACAAAAAACAAACAAATCGGTTCACTCTTTTGCGTTCTTCCCTTTCTCCTAAAGCAACACATAAAGCAGAAGCGCTTAACCAGGGCAATACACTAAATTCGAGAAAAACATGCTAAGTGAGACGATAAACTTTACACAGACGAAATTTACATATGCTAGCGACTAGCTGCTGTGTGCGTATCTCCATTAGCTAACAGAAAAGCAAAACTTGTATGGTGAACACGCTTGGATCGATGAACAAGCACTGCAATGCTGCGAAAAATATAGGCCTTCTATTCAACGCAATCGTTTATTTTAAGCATTCTCAGCAAGTGAAGTCACAAAGCTTTATCACAGTTTTATGCAAGCGAATAATTTCATTGCTAAAGAATATTCGAAATTTCTAAAACCAACTACAAGAACTTCTTCGATTTCTTCGTTGTATCTCTCTTTTTCTTTTACTTTAACAAATCCTTACCTTCATTATCGGTGAACTGTGAAATAAACAGATATTCCTTAGAGTTTCATGGCTTTATGGTAACATTTCTAAGTGGAAAATATACCGATTTCTGTGGTCGGCGATTTGTTTCATTTGCAAACTGAACGATTTCCATATGGGATGTGAATGATTCTTGATGCCTTCGCTTTGATACAGCAATGTGCGTTCGTCGTTGTTCTCAGCACGATGAATCTTATAAGCACATCATTTCATATGGTCTTAAATAGTGCACAAAAAAACGTCTCAAATGTACGTTTCGTTGAAAGTTGTTCACTATATATATATATATATATATATATATATATATATATATATATATATATATATATATATATATATATATATATATATATATATATATATATATATATATATATATATATATATATATATATATATATATATATATATATATATATATATATATATATATATATATACATATACGATGGTGAAAACTAAGAATTTCATTAACAAAGTGCACAACACTTCGGGTAACAATCAACCAGAATAGAGTGAATAGGTTGATTCACCCGCATACAAAAGAATCGCCTCTGTAAATATCACAGCTTAGTGTGCAAGTTCTGAAGCTCTTCGCCTACTTGGTGAATACGATCCATGAGCGCTCTATTTATTGTAGCCCGGCAACAACAGTTCAGATCAATTGGATCGCACTGTTTTTAATGGCAATGAGCGCTCAAATATGAGCAATCGGTTTTTTTAGACCCCTGTTTCACCTATCCCATTGACGACCTTACTAGATAGCCGCTCCATCGAAATGAGTCAAAAGACTGAAGTGAGCACTTCAATGCAAATATGATTACATGATCGCTAGAAAACGATGAAAACAGAATTCAGGCGATGTCATCTTAGCTCTTGCAATACTTCTGAACAAGGTGAAGGCAAAAATACTTGGCTGCAGTATTAATGTGATATGTGTTTGCACATGAATTCCGAGGGACAGCCTGTATAGTGCAAAAGTCGAAATGTTGAACCCAATGAGCGCATTTTCGGTGATCGAGACTCCACTTCATCTGCCAACGTTAGCACAAACTTTTTTTGTAATCGAATTTTCATAGAATGGAGAATCGTAATCTTGCATCGAATTTTCAAGAAAAGGGCTTCGGGAGGAAACTGGATCGAACAATAAGATCGGATATGGCTTACGTCACTCAATAGTCGCGAAAAACAATTCTCACAATGTTGCTGAGATTTGAAGTTTTCGGCATGTAAGAACAAAATCAATTACGCTAGGCAATTTGTGAAAGTGCAAAAATCGCGTCATCGTAGTTATAAGTGAAGAGGAACCTACAGTCGTCGCTTCGAAAGGACTTGCGAAAGGAAAACAAAACAACGAAAAAAAGTAAGCTGAATCTGGAAGGAAGTATAAAGCCATTCGATATTTAATAAAATATAAACCTGAAAGTAAACTTCCGTCTCGTCGAAAAATTTTCCTTTTCGTTCGAGATTTCTACCTGCAAACTGCAAAATCACAGGTTCCGCTTTTCCAGCCAAACGACCTGTGACGATGAGCGTACCCTTATAGTCGGCCACCGGCACAGATGACGTTTGCGCACTTAGCGCAGACGCAATCGTTGCCTTCGAACTGAAAAGAGCATCCTTCATCGACGTCAGCAGAGTAAAGAGCAGTTTATGCTTCAGAAACGTTGTTGAATTGTCCTAGAAATTTCGAAGCGATATGTCACCATCACGATCTGCTTCTAGTTAACAATCACTTAAGAATCATTTGTTTCTAATTTGTTGTTACATCCTGAAAAGACTTTCTGTTGAAGCACTTAACACTGGAAGTACAGGTCTCACTCAATCTTGCCTAAAAACACTCGAAAATTTTCTTAGCAGGCACCAGTAGGTCTATTCATGGGAGAAGCAGCAAAGTTCAAACGAATAGCAAATATTCGTGACCAGGTGCACTCTTGTTGTATCTAAAAAATAGAGAAAATTTATCTTCTTTCTACGCCAGTAATTTCTGAATAGCTAAAACGCACCGAACGGGTACGACGTACATCAATAAGTGAAACCACTCTACAATTCTTTCAGTATCAATGATTTTAACAAACTATAGCTGAGCGCTATTCACAGCATTTTTGCTTAAATCGTGCGGGGATAGAGATCTACCAAGCGGCCGCACCATCAGCACGGGATATATGCAATTCTAAATAAGTCGGGCTGACGATTTTAAAAAAGAAACCTTCATACCTGCACAACAGTTGTTGAACAACGTCTAATCCGGCATGGTTCCTCCACTCATCCACCTAATTTCACCTGACGTTTTTCTGCGTAAGGTAGCTCTCACCCGTATTCTAATGCATTTATGGAAAACAGTGCATAAGATGACGGAGAGTATATTACCTTATTACTTTACATAACTGTGCGCCGAATGCTCCGATCAACTCGTCAAGTTTGAAAATCGCACTACCGATAATGTTTCCAGCAGCGACAGGAAATGAAGACCGAGCCAAAAAGTTGCGTCTGAAACCTAATAATTATAATTAGCATTGAGGACTTATATGTAGGTGAAAAGTTTTTACATGCTTTAGTAAAGCCAAAAAAGCTACCTCAAACTTTTCTGAGCTCTCAGGTTGTGCAAGCAGCCATCAATAAAACGCGGAATAAGACATGCGTTAGCGGTAGGTGTGGATTCGCAACCAATACTTTACTTAGCACCCGTACTATACTCTACTGCACAACTAAGACGATCATCTGCTCAACTGAAAACGACTACCCTCAACAATGTAGCTACAGTACTGTAGAATGAGTGCATTAAACTGTATTTATATTATATAGTGAAATGCACTTCAGATTTCCTTCAAGTGATTACGATAAATATCATTTAAGGTGCGAAATATTGTTGTTTGAGAGGATCCTCTAAAAAATAAGAACGAGCATCAGGCTAGTTAGCACGATCCATATATTTTGCAATCACGCTCAATGAGGCGAATAGATGCAATGAAATTCATATAAACGATAAAAAAAGAGAAAATCACTTTATTTTTGCTTTTATGTGATTCTTTCATCGTGAAATTTCCCCCAATCCAACAAAAAAGCCGTTATTGCGCCGCATTAATCCCGGTGCAGATGAATGCATTGATTCAGACTCATGATGACCGTTACACCGAATGGCTGTTATTGTCACATTAGTTTCTATGCCTCAATGGTTGAAATTGTCGAAAGGCATGCACATGTTACTATATGCATACTACATGCAGGCGCACACCTGACAGCCCTGCAGCGAGAGACAAGATAGCTCCCGACGGGGGATCAAGGAAGTGAGAAGGATTTGGGAAGGATGCTGAGAACCTTAAAAGATCCTTTTCCCGGCTGTGAAATCATCAGCGTCCGCCGGCAGACCGATTTTCTCTCCTCATCACCATCCCTCCCGCCTCCACTGTCCACCCAAAAACTATACACAACGTCGAAATAATTGAAAGCAGGTAGTTCTAGCGGTGATCGCAAATAATTAGTGGCATCTGAATTACTGTTGGTAACAGAAGTGGGAATAAAAGCAAACAGTATCATTAACGCGGTGAGAAACGGCCTGAGCACGAAATTACGCTATAAAAGGCCAACAAGATTACGGTATATCAAGATTACGGTGAATGAGTAGAATCACATTTCAACTTTGATGAGTTGAGTTCTTTCGAATACGTAGTCAACACCGAACGTTGTAAGGAATTCGATTCGCCCTCCATATCGATTTTGTGGTTCACTCGACGAATGCTGCAATCAAATTATCGATTGTTTGCATTGTTTGATAAGCTACACTTTTTCATACTTTTCTCAATATTCGGAATGGTTTTTTTTTTGTGAAAAACCTCATTATGACTGCTCTAAAAGCAATCTACACTTTGAAAGACATGATTTATTCTGCTGAATTACGATAATTTAAAAAATCTTTATTGGGAATAAGTGTGGAGATTTTTCTTTTGACTTGTGAGTTAAAAAAATTATGCTGATATACTTGCGAAGGTTAATGAAAATCAAATAAACTGACAAATAACCGAAAAAATGCTCGAGGAAAAAGCGAAAATTCTTTCGAATCATATTTTTGCTCTTTAGCAACATACTCCATTATCGCTATTCGAGTCGCTTCGGGCTAATACAGCTATAAAATCAATGAGACTTACCAGTCTCCACTTCTTTTCATCCTCATCGTCGTTTTCGTACAGGATGCATATGATGTGTTCACTGGTTGCGGAATTTCTTATATTTAAATTTCTAAAAAAAATCATTGAGTGGACATCCTGTCTTGTTGAAACTGTATTAACGATCTTGCTGAAAGGAAGTCCAAGCGATGCATTAAGGATAATCGTGACAATTAGCGCCTGTTATTCTCATGCGAAATGTGATGCACTATCCGCATGCCCATATTTACGTTCGATTTGTTCGCCGACAATTCAGACAGCTAAAATACAAACGTGCCCTCTTCTTCCCCGACGTGAACCTTCCTCGAAGACTTCTTGAAAGCATGATCCGCCCAGCAATGCACTCATGAACACTTTGGTAGAGCACAAGATGCTCACAATAGTTCTGATTTCTCCATCACGCAAAGCTCTCTTGAGAAATTAGGCATTTAAAGCTGAACTGCTCGTGGGCTCCGTACTAGCACCGTTCTTTTTCACATCGTTACGTCCAGGATTAGCGATATAAAAGAAAATAAGGGATAACTACAGTATAACAAAATGAGAACTGGAAATCAGCGGTTCGAAGAACGTGAAGAATAAACAATCCACAATAATGCGTTGTTAATAATGCGTCTCATCTCAATTAATTAAATGAAAAAAAAAAATTCATCCACTGTAATGAGGATACATAAAACTAGGTATTGTCCAGTGATTCTTATAGAAGCTAACTGACAAAAACAATAGTTTGTAGCGTATTCGCACACGCATTAATTGCACAATGATCAGTGTTTATGTGACCTTAGTGAATAGCCACCGATGACAAATTTCAAGACTGATTTACCTGATCTCTATGCTCAGCTCTATACGATCGGTATAGTCGTGCAGATGGCGCCTTTCTTGTACCACAGAGTCACTGGCCGAACGATTTCGTCTGCAAAATGCATTGTTCATAAAATTCTTTGCTCTGACCACCTTCCCTTTTGCAAATTTGCATCCGCATATTCCTTTTCCTCTGATGAGGTTTTTTTTTTTTCATATAGCCTCGATGAAAACAATAAGAACAAATTCTCGTCAATTGGTGATGCTTCTTGCTTATTCTCATTGCTCTTTCTATTGTCACAATGAACGCATTACAGAACAACTGGTCGATTTACAACCCCTGCTAAATATGGACTGAGGTGTTCATTTTCCGCTATGGCGCATCGCAATCGGCTTCAGCTCTATAGTGTATAAATGAGCCTTCAGCTTTTTTCCTATATCCGCTCCTCAAGTTTGGAACTGACTGCCTAGAATTAGGTAGAAGACATTGCGCAGATCTAGTGCAGTAGCGCTTGTAAGTCACAGCAATCCAATGCAAGCCAAGCTATCATGATAAAAATACCAAAAAACTAACGTGGGCTGGAGAGGACACCTTTCTCCTGATATCTCCTTCGATAACAGGCAGGTGACCACTAAATCACTGAGTGAATTTCTTGCATTCATGGAACATTTAAACCAGCTTTAGCTGTTAAACAAGAAAGCTGTTCACTGGTGTCAGATTTACAAGGAGTTATCACATGGCAGGAAGAACAGAAGTGTGTTGGGGTGACTCATTTAGAACTCCAGTCTTCTATTACCGATGGAGATTAAAGTACCTTAGATACGAAAAGTACTTCTTCAAACAAACTAGGCTCTCTAGAAAGGGAAATTATGGTTTCCGACGAAAACGTTGAAAGGGCATTATATGTATCTTCATTCATATCAAATAAGACCAATTCCTTCGGAAAATTTCGACAAACTTTGTGCCTCATTTCCTTGGCAGAAATTTGTCGTCCGCTAATATTATTGCCCAGAAATTAGATAAGCTAATCAAGTTTCCATGTTGCTAAGCTAAAAAAACCTCAAAAACGGGAAATAGTTGTAAATCGCTAAAATTGATGACGCGGACCGCATATCTGCGTCTGCACAAAAATCAAAAAAAAAGCAATAAAACGACTTCCTCTCATGCTTACATGTGATAAATTGTTGAATCATGGCTTACTTCTTAAATGATTCAAAGTCGTGATTGTTGAAATGTATTAAATTGCGGAAAATAAGAATGAGAGGATATTAACTGCGTAAGACTCAAATCATGAGGTTGGAAACAAACTAATAAAGGCAACCGCGTCATATGGAACGTTAGGACTTCCGCAATTTTGAGTTGAAGCATCAATTTTTTCAAATTTTTCTACGTCCAACATAGACGTGCTTAATTAATAGTTTTGTACTGGCGTTCTTAATCAGCTTTCAATTCACTCCAAATTGTATTCCAGTCACGATTTACAGCTCCAAGAAACTTTCAGTTTATCTATTGCCACTGAATTCAGCCAAAGCGTCTGCACACAACGATGCTGTAGTGAGCTGTTAAGAAATTTGCGGAAATGACGGCTGAAAAACAGCTTAGAAAGGTAGAAACTAAGATAGTGAGATGCTTATCTATCTTTACACTTAACACAAGATCAGACAGCAACAAGAGGATGATACCGAACCGTCGATTGCAATGATGAAGTACACGCATCAGCAGTTGGGTCGACTTACAAGCATGCTGAGCATGTGCACTTGCAGCGATCTCCGTCTTTCAATCCCTCGAATTAAATTAGGCACTCCAAAGGAGCTTCTCTTCGGACAAGTGTTCCGTAGCTCTTAACGTAGCTCACAAATGCATTCCAAAGTGGCTTTGTTTATTTAATCCACTCCTTTAGGCGTGTATGTCTTGCTTAGTAGATGCATTTTGGCTGATTTTTCTTTAGCACCAGTGAACCAACAACCAACGCGATATCAATTCCGTAAATAATGACAAGGCAGCCGTATTTTCATCTAGGTTTCTCCATCTGTAAAAGACAATCTTTTACATGGTATCACATTTAGTGTACCTGCTTTAAGCTGGTACCTTTCAATATGTCGCTTTCTTCTCTCAGACATAGTACTACGAGGTGAGTATAAAAAACCTCCTAATCAAACTTCATATTTAGATCTTCACAAAAAGTCATAATGAGATGTTTATTTATGTCATTAATGCTAATAAATGGAAGTGACAGTCATCAGTGCCGTTAGCAGAAGCAGGTTTTTTTGTGGAACTCTCGAGCTCAGGGAATCTCATAGGTGATCAGCGACTGCTTAATTAGTCGGTGACCAAAGTCATAGTATTTGCAGGACTCGAAGCCATGAGAGGATAAATGCTCGAAACGGCGGTTCTGAAAGCCAGCCATTCTTTTCACAGTCATCTTGCGAGCATGTTTTGCGACGCCCACAGTAATTCACGCTGCCCTTGATTGACTGCGTACAGTAGGATCACTGATAATGAATGCTTATGTAGCATATTTGAAAAAATAATTTGTGTTGCTTTAATTTTTTCTCTTCCACTTTTTCATTGAATCTGGAAAGTTCAATTACGCAATGCTCGCCCATAATTTCTGAAAGATACTTTGTGCTACCATTCAATTTCACTTTCGTAATTTTTTGCAAGCAAATAACTTCTTTTTAAATATTCTTTTCCATTTGATATTTTTTGAATTTTTATGGAGTGCAATGCAAAAATTCCATTGGCATATAGGAAAGGGTACTTCATCGTGTATCTGTATCGCAAAAGTGAAGCATGCATTGCAGTATATGTCTGCAGTTGTTCTCTCACAAAAGCGATGCGAAGATTCGCGATCCTCAGAAGCGATAAAAGCTGTAAAAAAGAGTCGAATTCAGTTACAAATGCAGTCATGAGAAAACCACTCAACTATAGAGAACAACTGGGGCTGAGCCATGATGAAACAAGTAAAAAACAATAACAGGAAAACAGATTGAAAAAAAAGAACATAATTATATGCAGCGAAGAAGAGCGGCAACATTCGGCATCATGAGGGGAATTCACTACAACGGCAAACTTTGGAAAACCTTTCTCTACTCAGAGTCACTTCAAAACCTCTAGCAGCCGCATTCTTGGTGATAAAACGAAAATCAAGCAGTTCGGGGAATTTCCCAGAAAAGGTTAGCCACGTGCGACGGAGTAAAATCTATAACTAAGCCATCCAATCTGGACACTTTTGAATATCGCAGTGCCTAACTCGTATGTGAGGGCACAAGTGTTAGTGCTGTTCTGGATTCGTAACAAACATAGTAATAAATATTCGAATAACATAAAAGAATGTTTTCGATGACAGGCATATACGAATCGATTCAAACTCATTTTTGTATCATACCAATGTCAATGAATTTTATTGGGAACGAAAGGGGTTGAACTGAGTTAGGATTCAGAAAACTCCGCAGCAATAGGGCAGAATACCGCATTAATGCAACAACTAACACCAGTACGAAATCCCTTTGAGGAAATATGAATATGCGAAAGTAAAATTTTTGCAAAAAAAAGTGAAGTCTGATGAATTAGAGAACAAGTCTGTTCAAAAGATTAAAAAAAAAACGCGCAATGCATAGTCTACAGTATAAGTCAATCTCCCATCAGTACAAAGCTGGTGTCCAAAAACAGAAGTCCAAGGACATCTACTGAAGCAGATGCCTTGCAACCAAGATTTCATATCGTAGTTGGTAAGGCAAAGATACAAGAAAAAACTGGGTCCGCTAGCATACGAAACAGGCGTTTCCCTGGATGATTCTCAGATAGGCTGACATATAGGAATACTTGAAAAGAAGAAGCTAAATTCTCAAACAGGATCATAAAAACGATTGCTAATATACTGTAAATTATGCGACCATAAGCTAAAAAAAGGCACAGCGCATCATCACATTCCTAAATATGAGCTTTTATGCGAAGATCAAAGAAACAGTAATGTGTTGACGATGAATTCCTTTTCCTCTTGCACACCCTTCTCTTCCCGTGCCCTTCAAAATTTTTGCACGGGTAGGAAAATTTGATGCGGGAGAATTTGAATGGGATTATGAAGTTCACTTCTTCTAAGAGGCGCTAAATAATTCAGTAAAAATAAGCCTATTTTCTTGTACCTATTAAATAAAGATCCATCACCGCTCTCTCACAGAAAACACCTCAACACCCTCCCCGTTCCCGGTACGTAAAAGAAAGTATGCACACTTCTGCGATTCAGATTATGATCACAAATTAGTTATTTTTGTTGAGAAGGTTCAAATTCTTTTCTCACTTAAAGCAGAAAATTCCAGTAAAGTCAGCAGCACGAGACTTTCATTCAGCTAACAATTCGAACAATCGGCCATTAACGATGGGTGACGGCTGCAGTACGGGACAAAGCAAGCACTAAGACAGTAATGCTTGATCAAGTCACAACATTTTGCCTCATGGCAAGACTGACACTCACTTGCCACAAACGATAGAAAACAAGGCAGCGAAATTGATGCCATAGAAAAAACAAGGCACATGGAAAAGCATAACAAAGAGACATTGTGAAATAAACTGAAAAAGATGAGAAAGCAATAATACATCTGGTAAATAGTGAATATATAGGTCGGAGATATACGAATACTGCACCATTATTACGAGTGTGTTTTTAATATAAAATAGGCGTTTACCTCAAAAGATTTCGTTTTGCAGCCAACTGATCAGCTACCGTTGGAGCAGGCATACAGTTGATGCTAACAACAGGAAATACGCAGTCTCCAAATGATAAATTATGCAGAATTTATTGGAAGATAAGGTTCTAAACCTTCCCGTCCTATGAGAGTGACGATGTCGGCAGAAGGATCCACTGAAATTGGAGAATCGTTAGAAGAGATTCTCATAAGTGCAAAACAAATCACGTCGCACGTAATCGGAGCTTAGTATTGGGGGGAGTTGCTGAAAAACTCAAGCGGTTTAGAGCTGAAATGATAGGCACGTGAGGACATTTATCAGCAATATAAGCGCTCAGCAAAGAAGCAACGATTTGGGCGAGATGCGTCAAGCCAGATGCGTCGAACTACGAGAATGCCATCTCGCAACGCTCGAAGCAAAAATCGAAATCTTTGCGTCCATCGTAGACGGTGTACTTACATGTATGCTCAATATCGTCTACTGCATAATTCTGCCGGTGAACCAAATTGTTTAGAGAGTTGCCACTCAGATGATCATCACATACTATTCACTCATGGCATATGTTGGAAAGTATAGCAGTCTAGAGCGGTTTTAATAATTATATGAACATTAAACGAATATTAGGCACAACATACGCATATTCCTATATTTCTATCAAGCAAGGTGTTCAAATTCTGCACCTGAAAGTCGAAGATCTTGTAGACTGAAATGATGAAATTCAAAAATTTGTGGAGGAAATAAGGAACTATGGAAAAATTTCTGCAGGCTCACTGCAACAAATTTCTGGGAGAAGTGAAGAGTGAATTCCTCACACTATGCTTGTTAAATGGGATGCGAGCGTTTAGTTCGCGTTATTCGCCATCGTTCATGAAGGTGAAAGGAGTCAAAATCGGTGACAACACGATTCCTCTGAATTGGTGGCAAAGCAGGCTATCGGTAGGGGATCTGCATTAAAGTGAAATGGCTACCGTAACCGTTCACTGCAACTGCCGATTCTAGAGAGTCAGTCAAGCTCGTGATGAGATCATCAGTTTGCAACATAACGATGCATCAAGTCTCACCTTCTAGAACATTGAAACAAGAAAGTGCTGCAATGATCGCACAAGAAATGCCTAAAAAGTTGAAACAGTCACAGAAGGTAGACCGAAAAAACCACACAAAATGTCGAAGTTTCCCGATTAAAATTTTCACCTACAGAAAACCCATGAATTAAAAGACTCGCTCGCAAAGGTTGTATGCAACAATCACTTAGCATTTCGCTATTGACAGCGGAAACATCCATTCTTATAGCTGCATTCGGAAAACGCATTATTACGGGTTTTTAACAGATTTCATTGAAAGGAATGGTTGATTTGGTGGACCGAATTGTAAATACCGCATCACTCTCTCTTGCACCATAATTTACATTTGCTTCACAAACATAGCACTCGCATTCAATTCAGGTAAAAAATATATCGAAGCAACTTCCCTTCGATTATTGGTTAACGTGCACAACTCGGCTAAAGCACTAAAACAAATAATTGCGTAAATGAATAGACATTCATAAATTTCGCACGAATCGATGAACAAACAGACACTCATAAATTATGTTGTGCAGACAACGCCAATTGGCCAATCAAATGAAATCCTTTTCCATCGATTGCAGCTGAAATGGTTTTTAATCGTAGTTATCTACAGAGGATACAAAACGATATTGGCAAGGACACTAGCAATCGCAAACAGCTGAAATCGTAGTTATCTACAGAGGCCAAGGAAACTCATGTGTATGAGCAGAATGGAGTTGAACGGCAGAGCTATTGTTTGGTAGGATCATTGAACAGCTATTGTTCGATGGTTTAGCATTTAACGCGGTTGTTTCTTTTTCTTCCATGATCGTCAACTCTTCAATGAGCACTTTTCAAAGTGGTCAAGATATCGAAATATTATTAGTCAACGAAATCAACGAGTTCGAGTCCACAGCAAATTAGAAACTGTTGTAAAAACCTTGAAATTTCTTTCTAAAATAGAAACAACGAGAACGAATGCACAAGCGATTAATTTTTCTTCGATGTTATGTTGGGAAAAGAGAAGGCTTTTTGCTGTTTCCCTGCTTGGAGAATTTTCACTCAGCGCACTAGATTTCTGTAGTGGCCGATATTCTGAATGACTTTGGAGTGATCACTTCCGTTTGCGGTGATAATGAAAACACAAAGACTAAGAAACACTGGTAGATCACGAGAACAAAACATCTTCTTTGACCCTTAATCAGGCTTATGAAGTTCTTTTTACTGTGAATCCTATGTGATCTTTTGACGAGAGCCAAAACCAAGTGGTTCACAAATTGAAAAATCAGCTGCAATGTGAAACTTTCGTTCGTCATCGCAGAAGCAAGCTGATAAAGTTGAATCAGAGGGCGAATCAATGTAATAAGAAGCGCCGCCTTAACCCGCGAGCAGCACTCAAGCGGTTCGCTGATGACACGTCAAGCTTTTACAGAAGCAAAAAGCAAAGTTTAAAGCTCTTAGCGACTAATGAAAACACCTATTACAACTTGTTTACATTCCGAGAAGGAAGGGCAGCATTTTTTATCCCCATTAAATCCTTTTCAAGCATGCCTTTAAGTGCAGCTTTTTTTAGTTCTCCTCTGTTCATTTGCCAGTGAAAGTAATGGCAAGCGAGTATACTATACACTGTTTCAGTCCGCAGTAAACGTGATTGCCCCGGATCGTCGCTGGATAATGCATGGAGGTATATATGAGAGAAAATCATCAGTTCTTGGACATGGGTCCACCCCTATCCTCAACGCAGTTCCTTCTACGCTTTCGTATTGAATATAAAACATCCTTCCTTCTGAGCAATCGTTGAATTCGACTCCCTCTCCCCCCCTTTTGAGATGCCACGGATCATCAAGAAAAGTTGGTGAGCGTGAGTAGGTGCGCAACTAAAAGCAAAGCTGTAAAAGGAAATGCTAGTACTAGCTTCTAAATAACAGCTCAGCATCTCCTGAAATCTGCGCAACTATTTTTGGAAGATAACGTATCTTAAAATCTCGAATTCAGTCTCACGATGCTATGACGTTGCGAATAACCAGAGTCGGTTTCAATGCGAGGCTGAATAGAACAAGGAGTTCAGTGACGTGGCATCTAAAGTGGGGGGGGGGGGGAGGGGGGAGAGGGGAAGGAGTCGAATTCAACGACAACTCCAAAGGAAGGACGTTCTATATTGAATACGAAAGCGTAGAAGGAACTGCATTGAGGGTAGGGGTGGACCCATTCCAAGAACTGATGATTTTCTCTCATATATACCTCCACGATCCGGGGCAATAACGTTTACTGCGGACTGAGACAGTGTATAGTATACCCGCTTGCCATTACCTTCAGTCGCAGGTGAACAGGGGGAGATCCATTATCCTGATGATCCAACGCCTGGATAACGTAAATGATATAGTTGATCCTGCTCTTACTCCTCCACAGCGCCTGGTGATGAGAACTTAGTAAACGGCAATGAATGATGAATTCAGTCAAAATATGACGCCTTAATGTGGAGAAAATAAAAAGAAATTGTGCTCAGATCAAGACAAGGGTCTGTTTTCGTTGAGCTAAAATTGACAACTTGAAATGTGAGTGCGGATGAAAAACCTTGGAGATGCCGCCTAATAATGGAAGAGCCGAAGCTAGTAACTATCAAGCGATGCAAAACAGGTGGTTACTACACTGCCGCTGACAATTAAATACAAAGCGATTTAGGATCCGCTAGGGACAATTACGCTTTGTGCGTCGGTTCATGAGGCAGACACAATTCGGAACTTAACTACGCTCATACGTCAATGCCAATGTGCGGCAGCGATGGATAGCATTTCCGCGTCAGAGAGGCGTTCATACGCCTCCTTTTGTGGCCGGCAGTTGTGGTCAGCAGGAACTCAAGTGGGCGATCACCACTAACCCCTCTTTCCACACCTTTGCCGAATCCTTTTCCAGAGAAATCAGTTAAACACACAACTTCGTTGAATTCATACGTCTGTATAGAAAGGAACGAATGAGAGTTGTCGGTCACACCTGCACGATAGAATAATGGAAGGAGATATTCTAGCGGAAGTGCTGTTCAGAAAAAAAGGCAGTAATCATAAGCTGGCCCGACAGTGGTAACAGCTGATATCTAACGATAGACTGTCATTAACGAGATGCAACGAGTGGGCGTAGGGAGATGCTAAAATGACGTCGCTGAGAAATAAGGTAGTAAGGAATAGCGCAATAATGATAGATACAAGCAACAACTGCAAGCAAGCAGCAACTCATAAACGATGCAATGTTACATAGAATGTTCGGAAGCAATAAAGCAGCAATAACGCAAAAAAACTTCGATAATAGCAGATCGCATCCTCCAAACATTTAAATGAAGAAATAACGCAATAAGAGTTCCCATTTCTTATAATATCTAGAAAAAAAAAAACTGCTCGTTTCACAAATCAGAAACATCATATGCAACTGATCTACGATGCTCGAAAATAAAAACAACCGAATTTAAAAATTCCACTCAACACCTTTAACAATTCAAGACCTGTGGGAGTTTTCCGCAATTTTCCTCGAATCTACACAACTTGTACCTTATTTGAAATCGAACTTGCAGCTTTCATACTGTGTTCGATGAATGCTGAAAAGCGTTAAAATCGATGCAGCTAATAAATATCTCGATTCATGATTTTCGTTTTCGTAACAACGACTAAGCAAGAAGATTTTGGCTGTTGTCTTTTTTACGCTATACGCGAAATTCAACTGACACAAACTATGCCGGATACTATTTTGCGGATTACAGTCTAATAACAGCGAACAAAAGTGAATAATTTTTGATGAGTTTAGTGAAGAAAATAAATGAATTAGTTTATTTTAATCTATTTCATCCTATTACAATTTTCCGAAATGAGAAAATGTACAGGAAGTATGTGGACGCGAATAGCAAAAAAAAAAGAGCATAACGTTCGTAAAGCAACAATCCCATCGAACGGACATTCAATACGTAAAAGTGGCAATAACGCAAGAATCGAAACGATTCAGGCGAACTTAGAAAGACAAATGATTGGGCGCATTAACGATATCGAGAAAAAAAAAACAGATTCTAGGCTCGTAAAGCACGAAATTGACAATTCAGTAGAAAATTGTTTGCGCTGCACCATTTTTCGGGGAGCTGAAACAAGACCCCATGGACTAGAAGCAATGAGAATGGGATGGGACACCATAACTATCTAATCAGTGTTATTATCAGATGGTACGAGAATATCAATTCCTAGACTTTCATTCAAGAATTCATGCAGTTGCTTTTCGAGTAATGGATAGATAAAGAATTTTTTTTTTAGGATGTGCAATGACTGATAAGAACACTGCACTTAATCACTATGATTCACAGACGCACAAAAAAAACTAGCTTAAAGCAACAGAGGAAATTATTCAACATAATCTCACTTGATGTGCAACACAATTCCAACCTACAATATTAATTCAAAACAATTGAAAATGTTCCTTAGAAACTTTACTTGCAATATTCTCTCAAAGATCGCATACCTGCCTCAAACATTCTATGCTAACTGTACTTTTTACTAATATTTTTCAGCAGCACCTACATTTTGCTAAAAATCGTCAAGATGACACCTTTCCCTGATCAACAACAATAGAGAATGGCATTGTTGTTTAGTAAAGGTTGAACAGCAGAGGTTAGAACAGCCATGTGGATTAGAGGGCGACTGCCATGAGAATATGCTTTTGTCTTAAAGGTTGTTAGCTATTTCCCCATCAAGTGGGCATTGTGCATTTCTCACGAAGAAGGAGCAAATGCTCTACGTAAAAACAATAATCAGATATTTTTTGAAGTAACCAGATCCGATGGAAATTCCATAGCGATCATTCAAAAATCCATCACAAAAAATTATCGAGACATTATTGTTGAGCAATTAACCTGTTTTCGTGGCCACTGTTATTGTAAAACACAGCGTCACAGAGAGTAAATAACCTTCAGTGATGACTGTCACTGATCTTTTAACAGCGAAATGTTTTGCTTTCATTGCACCACTAAAGCACTTTTCATTGAGCAACACTAATACAATTGGTAACCGATCTAATATCGAAACAAATATTTACGCAGCACTTGCAATATTTTCATAAGTGATCAAAGTGACGTTAAGGTAAAGGTTTTGAAGTGACAACATTGCAAGAAACAAGCCAGTGATATTTTTGTATGGTGAATTAAAAATATTTTTTTTTTTTATATGCTCTGCTACATTAAAACTGCTCATACAATGAACGCTCATGTGCATTTTATAGAATCGTAATTTTCTAATTCTTTCATAAAATAGCTGCTCGCTATGCCGAATACAATTCGATTATACAACAAGAATGCAGCAGTTTAGCTTGCAATCATTCTTGCAATGGTATTTTGAAGATTTTTGCAGTCGAAATAACGCGCATGTTAGCACTGTATCGAAGCAGCATGTAACTTTCGAATCTTTCACTGTTATAGGATTCCATTCGCTTTTCTGTCGAATTGCATGAAGTTATGCCTACTCGAATATGCGGCTGACTATTCGTTAATATCAAACCTGTGTTGCATGTAGAAGTCTAGCACTGCTCAATTTGTGGTCTATTCTTCTATTCTACTCTGCAAACAAACTCTTAGAGGATTTTTTTTTTTTTTTTTTTTTTGAAAGCAGAGGTGGAAATGAGAATTTGAGATGTACAAGCTCGAAACTTTCTTCTGTTGAGATGTCCTGTAGATCACCTTATCATCTTGCAATTGGCGCTTGAGCTACCCCGAATGCATACTAGGTGTTAATTGAATATCCTAAGTGGAAAATTATTTCGGCAAAGCGGTGATTTATTCACGCTTCACAACGCAGTACGCAAGGGCTTATCACCAATTTACGGCATTTTATCTTATCAATTGTAAGAAAATCATCAACCACAATCTATAGTTATACATAAAATTTATCTATTTCTAACCTTTCAGCACATTCCAACAAATTACGAAGTGGAAAAAAGTAATCAAACGATTACCTTGGATGAAATGGTGGCAAGAGATTGGCGGTTTTCGTAGAACGACGCCGCATTGTGAGCACACGCCCACCGATATGAACAATATTCGTCATCTTGTAATGCTTAAGTATTTATTTCGCGCCGTTCAATTAACTTGATCACATCTGAAAATACGCATCGGTCAAAATTTACGAGTTGAGCGATAAACTCTCGTATTCGGGTCAACGCGCTTGTCACATAATCAAGTAGTGATACGTGTATAGCAGTCGAAAGTATAGAGATTCCACTTGTAGAACAATCTCATAACTGCTTCAGTGTGCAGTACACTCATAGTTTGAATGAAAAAAGTCAAATTTTCCTAGCCATAGAGGTGGTTGGTAGATAAAAATTTGCATCGGAGTACTGTAGTGTTGTTTACGTCAATAATAAGCAAAATACCTACTAAATACCCCTCCACTGCCGAAAGCGAAGCTAAAGACCAATATGTGACTGAGACACTGCATAAGCAACCCCATGATCGCATTTGCTAGAATTATATATATATATATATATATATATATATATATATATATATTGTAAATGAAGTCTCTTCTATCTAAATGAAAGCAACAAAAAGAGCAGCAGCTAACTGATGAAACTAATTGTGCAGACACCAATTTGCCAAAACAGAAGCATCAGGCTTTCATTTAAGCAAGTACAATAGTAGGTATCCTTTAAGAGGTTTTTACGAGTATCATTTAGCCAATAATTCCCACATAGTGCAACACAATTGATCCTCCCTTGTGAGAATCTGCTTAATGAACAGAAATAAATCTAATCGAATATCACCAAAACAGAAGCATCAGGCTTTCATTTAAGAAAGTACAATAGTAGGTATCCTATAAATATGAGTCACTGCAACAATTTCAACAAATTGTAATAAATGATTCCAAAAGGAATTGTTCATCGGGAATTGCAATGATGACACCAACTTATGCGACTAATAGAGACGCACTCATGTTTTGTGGAGTATTAGGGTGGGGTGTTGACCTATTTGAACGTTCTTAGCATCCATGAATAAGTTTGGTTTTATTTTATAGAGCATGACTAAATATGTGCTTATACGAAGCAATTCATTGTATTTAATGATGGTTGAAAGTGTTTTTGAGCATATGTTTGTGTAATCAAAAAATGGTGTATTGACAGATAAATACATATATAAGCAGACAGACGGATAGGTGATTACTCAAAGAATAAAGAGAACTGTCACAATGATAGTAAACAATATCTGAATTAAAAGTGATAGCCAACAAAAAGAAGAAATGGAAAAGGAAGGAATATAGTTATACAAATGATGCGAAACGAACGAACTAGAGCGGTTGATTGAATGCAGGAAAACTAGAAGACCAAATAGAGAATGAGAGAATTTGTCGGAAAGAAAAGTGGTTATGAAAATTGCGAGCAAAAGAATTGAGGAATATGCCTTTTAGTGATGCTTTTTCCTCTATTTCGAAAGCAAAATGGAAACTCTTAATTCGAAATTGAAAGCATCGTTTTTGTTGAATGTAAAATGTGCAAAAGTCACAATGCCATTTCAGCATCTCCGATAATTAGCAAACAGAACAACGGTTCCAATATCTTCTCAAATATTCTTTTGCACTCGACGGTAGTATAATGATGAGTAAGGTTGGAGAGTGGAGTCGATGCCAATTCCAGTCAGGGTTTAGAAAGAAATAATAATGCAATATTCATAGACCGATTCCACGGAACCGTTGACAACGTGGAAGGAATTTTCGTCGCATCACCTTAGTGATATGATCCTCTCGTAGGTAAAATCATCCACTGCTACTGACACATCGGGTGCGGATTGTTATGAAGGCTGAAGATGGGAGTTTTTGAGGAGGTGAGAAGAATAGACACAACAACTTCTCGGAACGCGGCGTTGTGTGATATAAACAATGGGCTGCAGGTAACAGTACTCATGCATAAACTCTGTGGAAATACCCACTCCAGCAGAAACAGATACCCCTTAGATGAGGTGATGAGGTGATATATATGTAGATTAGTAAGAACAAGTGGGAAAATGCTGACTCTCATTTGCTGTGGAGCAAAATCGCTTTTGTGCATTTATGAGACATCGTTGTATAGTGCGGAATTCGAGTGGCCCACTTTCTTCGCTTATAAATGAATACTGATGGGCCACAGCGGCGGCGCCCGATTGAGGGATATTGCAAAAAAATTGTTCACGACGGTATCCGGATTCCCGATTTGGGGTTAAATATGGTAATTTTTGAGGTTTGGGTTAGTGGCTGTCAGACTGATTAGTGGCTCTAGGCACACCGGAGAACAACAAAAGTTATGAGGCTTCCAAGTTAGTGGCAACATTCCAGGGATGGAAGTGCTGTCAGACTGCGTGAACAAAGGCCCTTGCTGATTTACCTTCGACAAGCCAATTTCATGACCCGTGCCATGTTGGTGCAAACGTTAGGAAGTTGTGAGTGCTTGGCATCGCTTCGAGAATGAAAGCCTTGCGGACGAAAGTTTTCCTGACTTGTCGTGCGATCAACTACGAATATAAGAAGTAATGCTGGAAGACTCCGGGTGTTGGCTTCGATGAGTCGACTATTTTGCTGACTGCGGAGTTGCATCGGTGGTCGCTTTCTTGCTGCGCCTGGAGTCGCAACGAAGAAGTATGCCACTTTTCGCTGAGCTAAAGTCGCTAGGAGTCCATTCTTTTTCTTTCGGAGTGAGAGCCACGACTTACCAATTTCCGTTTAAAAATTTGGTGTTTGTTTACTAATCTTCCTGTCTCGTTGTGCTGTGCGAGTGAAGATTAATGAGTGGAGTGCATTCTAATAAACAGTTGTTCGCTGATTTGTCATCGAAATATTCATCCTCGCCAAAAATCATCCACTAACTTCAATTCCCCCTCCCCTTCCTTCCCTTACTTCCTCTCCAATTTGCTTAGCAGTTATAACGTGTTTTTTCCACTGAAAGAGAGCACTCGCCTGCGTCTCGCAGGTGGCCACTTTACTATAATTTATTAAATTGAATGTGCAAGCGCATGAAACAGAATTTTCGCTTCAGACGAATTCCAACCAAAAATCCAAGGATCAACTGGGCACGCGAATAAAAACTGGACTATGGGCTTCAGTGTGAGGCAGAGACGAAAAAATTATATGGTGATGAGGACTGAATTGTGTGGTTGAGTGTAAGATGGTAAACAGTTGATGCAAGGTTATGGACAATGCGTCTAGTCATTTACGCTCTGGCCATTTCCGCGCCGGCAGCTCACGCTCGTTGTTTGCGCCCGTTCATTCGTGCGTCTGGCACTTGCACCTTAATTATTTCCACCACGGCTGCTTGCGCTTCTCATTCTCTACCAGCTTTTCGGGATCTCTGCGCCAGAAACTGCTGCGACATTTGCGCCACAGAGGTTTGCATAACTCAAGAGTGAATCATATCTCATGAAAATTTTATTTTTTTAAAGTTTGATTCAATTCAAGAGCGGGATTTGTTTTCATCATGAATACAACAGACGGAATGTTCTTTGAGCAGAGTTTTTACCCGAAGAAAGCTGAACGCCTATAAATCCTTGCACTCTCAAATATTATTTCTTGTTTTTAAGCTGTTCAGTGTTGTTATTTGCTTGTTCAAGTCCACCTCCTTCATTCGAGCTGTAGCTACAGAACTATTGTGATTTCATCCCGAACAGAACAACGTCAACTTGTCTATGGAAGGAATTTGGTGAGCGAAAAGGCCAAACGTCCTTCACTTCTCATCCAAAGAAGTCACCACTCGTGTACATCAAAAGAGCGCAACTAAAACGAAGCTCAGGTATCTTGATGCAAAATCCACCTTGCGTTAAAAGATTACTGTCCTCATTAGCTTAGTATAGGACCACCCAACATCAAAGCAAGACTTTTTTCTTCAACACGGTAATATGAGAAAAAAGGCATTATCTCCTAAACTGAACAAAATTAAATTCTACAGCATCGTAATCACTGAACGTCTGTGTGCAAACGATAACCAACTTCTTTCTTCCATGATTTTCACGAAAACATTTATTACGCAAGAATCTCTCACCTTTTTACCCCTCGCAACTTCTTGCTATTTGCGATCAACGAAGAAGTGAATATAATAAGAAGGCAAACCCCTCGAATTCTCACTCGCTTCCCACTTTTGGAAGGAAGCAATAAGTGGGAATATTGCTATCGCACAATCAATACGTCGAAGGCATCATTAGAGATATTACTGTTCTGTCTTCACGTTCATTTGCACTGCTTAGTTTTTCTCTCATATGCATCGACCTCTGCATAAATCTTTCTAATTTAAGCTCTAAACTTTGGAAAATGGGTGCTGCAACTTGACCAAATATCTGGCCTTCCTCTTCCTTGCCTTCTTTTTAGGCAAATGTTTATCACAAGTAAACGTTTGCAACGCACTCCTAACAATGAAGTTTTTTGCATTCGATGGGTCGTATTCATAACCTACTAGAAACAATGAAGCAGTTCTGCTGTATTTCATTTAACCGACAACACGGTGCACAAATTATTCAGTGAAAAAAAAGAAGTGGAAAAAAGAGTTTAGAGTAAGAAACTGGCCTGAACGATAGACATGCAAGTGATCGAGGCGAAAATGGCCGAGACGAATGGCCAAGCGGAAGTGGTCGCAGCGCGAATGCAACATTATCAAAAAAAAAAAAAGCACCGAAAGAAGAAGAAAGCATTGCATAACTGACTTTTGATGCATTCATCACGTGAAACCTTCACGCAAGTTTTGCGGTAAATTACTGCTAGGTCACTGAAATACAATGGCTTCCTAGCAAATGACCACCTATACTTCAATTTTCACCGTAACTATATAAACCGTGGTCTCTTGTGGCTTGAAGAGTCACGAAATTTGCCTCCTGAGTAAGAAGCGAAGAGTCATAGTATGAGGTTTACGGGAAATGTCGGTACTTAAATCACATGCAAAAGCCATTGATAACAAAAAAAAAAAAAAAAAAAAACAGGCATATTGCGCGAAAGTATAAATAAGGAGTGTAAACATGGCGCATCAACAAAGACAACACAGCATATGTCCTTATGAAACATTCGACGAAACATGTGATTATGCACTTAGAAGTTCAAAAAGCAAACAAACAATAAACGATCATAGTGATCACTTCAGCATAATATGCAAGAAATTCATGCTGTACAAGCAGTAACAAACAGTTATAACGATTCAGTAACGCCTAAATATGAGAGATCACACCACTTCAAGTGCCGTTTAAAATCAACGTACGCAGCACGCGGACTATTTTAAATCTCATCGCTAATCTCTTTTTTCTGATTCATTTCTACGTCCGTTTGAACACCTGCAATGAGTTGATAGATGTTCTGATGCCCACAATGCGAATCAGGTGGAACTTTCAAGATTGCCAAGCAATAAGGCGTTTGTAGATTACCAGAATATGATTCACTTATACATTTGAAAAACATGGGGTCATAAATAGAACAGCTACGGAATGATAGGTCGAAAATGAGCTCATGGAGGTCTTCGCACCTTCGCTATAAGATTCGTTGCATTTCATACCATAGAAATCTGTAGCGACAGTAGTGGTAATAGTCTTTATTCAACAAGCGAAGAATAACTGAGCGGTTTCACTTCAGCACAAGGGAAACAATGATCGTGAAGTACTATGCGCTCACTCCTTCAGCACGCGTCTTACAAGAGAGTGAAATACTTCCATGAATGACTTCAATACTATTTATAAAATTTACTTTCAGACTAAAATTATTTTACTCCATGTTATAATTTAGGATCTTTTCATCAAGTAAATAAAACAGGGGAGAGCAAATACGACTGACAACAAGAGCATCAAGCGAGCAACCGTCAATCAAACCCAGCAGAAAGGGTTTAGCCGTCTACGCCGCTGCCCACTACCCAACAGCAATGCGCATGTTGTGGTCAGTGGAGCAGCCGCTCGCATATCTGCGGCTGACCTCGCTGACTTTATGTTGATGCCAATTCGTGGTGTTTGCACGAGCTATGCAAGTTGACGGATATTCGATTGTCGCTTTTTATTTGTCTTCTGCCTTATAGCTGGAATAGTGCCAATCAAAATTGTTTGCGGATATTGCAAGCTGAGTGAGCGATAACATCAGATGTGAGCTTCGTCTAGCCGACACAATGAATATAGTTTAGTATGTACGTTCATTCAAACATGTATGATTCAACAACAGCAGCGGAAAGCATTAACTCTATTGATCTATGTGGTCACGATTTGTTAGCGTTAATGGATGGACAATGCTCGAGTGGGAAAGTGTTATTTACTGCTAACATATTAATGAGGATGCCTTTATGCGAGAGAAATGGACTTTCAAGAAAGCCAAAAAACCATTAGTCATGATAAGACCATTTCTGTGCTTGATTTTGTGGAAGAACCAGAAAGAAATTACAGAAAAAAGTAACTTTACATACAAAACATTCAGGTGAATTGTGTTTGATGCGAAAAGAAAACAGCGCATTTCCGAAAGCAATGCGCTTATTCGATCGACAAGAGAATTACATACGAACGCTATATCGATGAATCTCCGCTCCAGAAAATAAATGAGTAAGCCCATCGGAAAGGCTAACACAACGTATGCTTTTCGCAATTCAGCTAGACTATTATAGTGCAAAAATACCCGACAAAAACAAAAAAGAATGATCAAAATGTGTGTTTCTAAACAATTCGCCAGACTAACATTAAAACCTCAAAGATTCTCTTCAGCGCGCAAAGCCGATTGTACAGCGCAACATGCATAAGCAAATTGCGTCGCATAATTGGCCACGGTCCTGCTGTTGGTAATTGAATCAGAATGAAAGCATTTTGGCGGCTAAAATTCTATACGTACCTGACATCCATGGATTTGCACAAGCCTCAACGCTGAAACCACCAAATCGACGTACACAAAGACGAGATATACGCTTATTTATATATGCGTAAAGGCATACATAGATACTTATCTAGATGCGTGCATACTTGCATACATACTTACATATGTGCATGGATAATGCATGTGGATACGTGCATGCATATTAGCAAACATAATACGCCTAATACGGTTTTGCAAAATTTGCAAATGACATATAAAAACAGATTACCTGCATTATTCACTAGAAGGCGGAGGTACAGGTGAAATAAATGGAATTTTCCGGATCGTTATCTGGGTTGAAATCACGCTGGATTCACTTTTGCCACAACACACGAAAGCATCTTTACAACTTCAAGATTTTATTGAGAAACCATTTTGCTCATTAGAGTGCAACATGTGAAACAGGTCATTCATTCGCAGAACGTTTTTTTTTTTTTTGAAGTAATCGTAATTAGAACAGGAAAATGACCGATGTAGTATAAGATTTTCATATGGTTGCCTCAACTAAAGCACTTGATCGACAGTAAGGATGTTGACAGAAGACTAAGTGATATTCTTAGAAGTGAAAACATAAAAAAATTCGTAGCCTTTCATAGCCCTCGCAGCTTTAATAGAAAAACGCATTGCACTACCTGTCTGTCGTTTTCTTTTTCCTTCATGGAAACCTCTTATAAAGACTGGAAATTTGAAAGAGGCCATTAAAGATGAAAAAATTTCGGGAATATATAACGCGCAACTAGATAGACTTTGTAGTTACTGCAGATGGTCGCTCGCGACCTTCTGAAATAATGTAGTTCTCAAGCACGTTGCACCTCATATTTCATTCTCAATATGTGCAAAAAATGCTTATGGCAGTAGGTGGAACATTGGGCCTTGAATATTCCCAAATAATAGCAACAAAAGATCACAAATAATAAAGGGCTTTTGAGTGCGTTTGAAACGAGGAAGGAAGCAAATCCACAAAACTAATCCGAATTATATAATAAAAAGCATAATCGCATCGCTAACAATGCAGCGTAAGCGTGTGGAAAACATCGTAAAGAAGCCGGCAGCATTCGGACCTTCCCACGGCGGAGTAAATCATATCTGACGTAGAGCTCTTATGGCGGCCAACGACGCGAGCAATTTCCCAATGAATCAAGTCCATACGAGACCGACGGCCATCGATGAGAAATACTGCTGCCGACATGCGCGTCGGCCAGCTATAAATAACAGCACGTAATTCCTAAAGAACACACAACCCATGTTTTCATATTCATAGAAAACTGTTGCTCTCTTAGAAGTTATCAACTGAAGCCAACAGCTCACAGCATAGTGCACCAATAGCTCAACTTGTGTAGTCGACAACATAGTTTTGGGAGTGGTCAAAACGGTACACTTTATCTCGGCGTTTCAACTCATCGCAATATTTCTGCCTCTCATTCTCGGTCTGATTTGTGCGTCCGTTAGCTTAAGCAGGAATGCAAAAAATTTCTTAGCCATTTTTCTTGAGTCCCGTCAAATAACAGTTTCATAGAGGAAATGCGAAAGTATAGTTGGTTTCACATCATAGAGTGTGGTAAAAAAAGTTCGAGTGATAGACGCTGGCCATTCAAAGGCAAAACTGTATGGTCCTTACTCGCTTTAATAAATAGCTAAAGCATTCGGTTCAACAAAGTCTAACATCGGACGGATTGGTCAGTGTTTTATTCTTTTAGTCATTGTAGTTAGTAATGAAGTAGATGAGGCGAAAAAAAAACAGGACACACAAGATGAAATGAACATATCGACTTCACAGATATAGGGTTCATTCTTTGCAACTTTCTATTCTCTAATCAATTGTGCCAAACATTATCGTATAGACTACAGAACCCATTGTTAATAGAGTTTAAAACATGCACACCCGTTTGAACATCTTTATTTAGCCTGGATATCGAAACTGTGGCAGAAGTTTAGAAGAAATATGGCCATACGGATTTTTGGCATCTACAAGGTTTGGCCCAAGAAGTTACTCTTGGACAGTTTAGAAAATGCGATAGTTATATTCAACTTCATAGTTTATTTGATTGCAGAAGCAGAAGAGACTTCGGCTTGCATAAATGATGTCGATTCCAACCAATCAACTTTGAGTGCTCGCTTTGGAGTTCGTCTCATCAGGTGTGCAATATTCCTCCCACCTGCTTCACATACTTGGAATGTGCGTTTAATTAGTCTATGCTCCCTTCACGTAGCATATGCGTTCAGATTGCCATTGTTTTTACTTAATTCATTCCATTTCTTTGCTGTGACTTGTCACATTGCCCTTTCCTTTGTCATTTGTGAAAAAAAACTCACTATTGCTGCTAACGTGAAAAGTGATTGCACAGATGGGGTTATTTGGGATGAGATAGCACAAATGTTGGGAAGAACATGAGATTTTGTTCGATCCGTATTTCAGTGATAACGCTGTTGTTGAGTAGTTAAAACTTCATGCACAAACAGGATCTGAACCAGCCCGAGTCAACTTTTCCAATCAGATTCTTACTGTTGAAAGCGAAGGCGCTGAATAAATCTGGCTTTACGAAAGACTACATGTAATTTGACTTCACCAGAAATCACATGTACTATTTCATTTTGAAAGATGTCAGCTATTTTTTGAGTGTTGTTGCAACTTCTTTCTCAGACCGATTGCTCAGATAATAAAGAATAGCGAATGAAACTGTATGCTGTAGCTTTAGTCACTTGGAGCAATAATTCATAAAGTAAAAAGCTATACGTTTAGTTCTTTCGTACGAATAACATCACTTTATCAGAACCGCCAAATAATCGTGATGTTTGTTGGAATTGACTGCAAAAAAAAAAAACGCATAATCAGTGATGAATATGATCTTATAAATAATATCGATCGAAAGCTAGGCGTTCTGCAAGATGGTTTATTGCCCGACATTCATTCGGTGAATATATTGAAAACATTTTGGAAGAATTTTCTTATATGTGCATTATCTTTTTTTAAAGATATAAACCCAGCAGTCACAGACAGCAGTAATGCTGAAAAGCATTAATTACATAAAACTGAACTATAAGTAAACTAGAAGACGAAGTAAGCGAATTGAGTAGATTATCGACGAAGCAACCCGAAACTAGAGGCCTTAAGTAATGAGTCAGCACGCGCAAAATATTGCCGGAGAAAATCTGTTGCTCAAGCGTGAAAAAAAAAAGATTGCCTTGATTAAGGCGCATGAATAACAAACCAAACGATTGAATTATTCAGCTCATGCAAGCAATGCATAGAGGAAACCGCGTGAACATGAGCAATATTTACGCGCCTCGTTTTGAGTGCATGCCACGACCTCTCTAAAAATAGAGATATCTGAACGAGTATCTTTTTCCAATACAACTATTCGTCACTAATTCAGTCGGTAAACCGGAAAATACCACCAGATACCCGTAAGAAATGTAAAATAATGTTTAGCAGTTTTGGAAGAGTTTCTGTTTTCATAGAGCCATAAGGCGATTTGCTCAAAGAAGTAACCTCCGTTCGGTTCAGTCTGATGTTCATATGCTTCGGATGCCACTTAAAACTAAATAAGTTAGCGGTATCCCATCTGAGGTCTTCTGAAATGTTATAAGAAATTGGTGCTCCGTGTTGCATAAAACCTTCCATGTGCATGGCTGATTAATGATCATTTAAGTTAGCGGTATCCCATGTGCAAAAATCCTTGCATGTGAAAGGATTTTTTATGCGGACGAAGGTTCAGAGTGAAGGTTGCGATTGCCTTGTCTTCGTTACATTCTGTGCTCAGTGGGATGCCTCAGGGTAGTGTTCAAGGGCCTCTTCTATTTCTGCCTTATGTAAACTACCTTCCAAAGAACTTATCAAGCTGCCGCAAGCTTTATGCTGATGATGGAAAATATACAGACCTATTATTGAGCCCCAACTCGATTATAACGTATTATGTCAGGACATGGTTTCATTAGAAAAGTGGTCACAGTTATGGCAGCTCGATATATCTGTTGAGAAATGCTTTGTCTTGCACCTAAATTCTTCACTGAATGTCCTCTGCGTTTATGTGGTCTGGATCTCCCTGCAAAGGAAGTAATTAAGGATCTAGGTGTTTATGTGAATTCTGACCTCAGCTGGCATAATCACTGTGTTGAAATTTCGCGAAGGGCTGCTCACGTTGCGAATTGCATTCTGCGTGCCTTGCAGTACAGTTGCATAGAAAATTATCGGAAAGCTTTCGTTGCTTACTGTCGCACCAATGTGGAATACTGTAGTCAGGTGTGGTCCCCGTCCGCGAAAAAGGATATCGAGATAATTGAGAGAGTTCAACGGCTCTTCACCAAGGCAGCTTTTAGAAAAGCGTTCCACGGACCGTTCCAACCTAATTATGAGCAGCGGCTTCGTATTTTTGACTTGAAACCTCTGAGGTATCGCAGAACTCAGTTCGATTTACGTCTATGCTTTAAGATCGTTAAAGGTTTCTCAGACATTCCATTCGAGAGCATTTTCTCCTTTACAAAGTTTGCACTACGCTTGAGGCTTCATCCTCTTCAAATCGAAAGGAAATCAACTAATCGAACTGATGCGCTCAACTCTTTTGCTTATCGTGTTGTTCCCATCTGGAACTGTTTACCATATGATGTGGTAATGGCTGGTAATTTGACATGCTTTAAGAGATGTTTCGAGCAGTGTGATCTGTCGACGATATGCGCCTCATATCAGTTATCACTAATCATCATATATATATTACTCATCACATATATATTACCTTTTCAACTGATGTCTAATATTTGTTCTCACTATTCTTTTAGGTTTTTAAACGCATGGTTGTGTGCAATGCTGGTATTACATATGTTACGTTTGTCTGTATATATATTGTACATGTAATTCCATGCTTTCTTTATTATACGAATAAAGATTATTATTATTTCGTCATGTAACAATGCGTGCTATGTAATAATTTTCAAGAGCGATGAGCAATCACCATACCCTCTTATTAGAAAACGTGCACCTGAGCTCTGAATACTGTATACATATATATATATATATATATATATATATATATATATATATATATATATATATATATATATATATTTATTTATTTATTTATTTATTTATTTATTTATTTATTTATTTATTTATTTATTTATTTAACAATTCTTCTGCTAGATGAATTTTACTCATTACAATCAATTTCATACCACAATAATTATCCTATCATTCCAATCACAACTTCAGCCATATGACAATTCATGACAAAAATTCGGGGAATAATTGAAAGATAGGTTAGTATATGGGATCGAAGAGTTAAATATCCGATGAAAAAATGCTGCTCCATGATTAAGCTTATCTGATGGTAGAAGTTGCTTGTTCTTTTCGAGGGAGTTCTTCTCAAGCAGATAGGGAATATGAGGGAAGCTTTTAATGAGGTAGTTTTATTTATTTGAGGTTATCTGATAGATGACTTGATATATGATGATTCGAAGGAAAATTTTAGAAGTGAAATGCTCGAGAAGGTATGGAGTAGAAAGCTTGAGAAGCTTTAAACTAAAACGCTGGAAAAATTTTGAGCAGGAAGTTGGAAAATTTCAAAGTAAAATGCTTGATTATATTAGTGCCATCTGCTAATTGCTAAATTTCGAAATGATAAATTCACTTAACAAAACGTTGGCTATCTTGTGAGCTAGGATGCTGTTTCTCCTATATGCTCTTTACCAATCGAAACTACATCGCCATTACTGAGGAAATAATAAACAAGTCCTTGCACAGACGGGAGAAAATGTGATCATTTGAACGAATACGCTTATCAAATCAAGAAAGAAAGATACAGTGTAGATGTTTTGCCTTACATTCATGTTGCTGAATTCTTCGAAATGTTGAAGTTCGTCTGAAAATTTACCACATCGCTTTCACTGTGGGGCAAGTAACCCGACAATGGAATTGCACAGCAACAGTAATGCGTTATGGGCAACAATTACCCTACCACCTGTCCACTGTCATATATGACGATATGTGGACAGAAGAGGTGAACTAAGATCAATCCTTAATGTTTGAAGGGAGCAAGCAAGCGAATCTGGTACTAATTCATCGAAACTAAGCTCAAACATCGAACAAAGCGAATAAACAATGATCTCTGAAGAGAGAGAGGCACATGCAGACATACTGACATAAAGCATTGCTAGATGAAGCGAGTCGAAAGCATTCTCTTGCTATAAACCCTCGACACCTAGGAGAGTAGGCCTCGAGAGCCAGTTAGTGTAATTGAATGCGTCACTAGGCGTTACGAAGCCTACTAATTAGGCAGTTTTCCCTTCATAATTAGCACCCTTCTAGGCTTGCAAAGGCACATCCGTATTAGCCTTCATCGCTTCCATGTAATATATTTCGCAAATTCGTTGTGAACCAATTTGCAGCTTGGCATGCTTGTGTACGTTAACGATCATCACCACCTAGCCTTTCTAGCCTTCACTCACTCACTTTCTCTCTCTCTCTCTCTATCTCTCTCTGCAAATGTTATCAAATAACTGCGCAAAGATTGTTGAAGAAGTTACAGCGAAATGCTGCCAGAATTTGCATAAGTTTAAACGGGAGCAGCATTCAATGGAAACTGACATGGCGTGGAACATCTTGAAGCATCTTGGTTCCAATGGCTTGGAGATTTTGACGCTCAACCAGAAGCCATTCACTCAACAATTTTATAGTCTGCCCAGCCTTTCAATGTGCTATTAGTTCTGCAATGCTTGGAAACCCCATTCTGAATGGAAAAACTCTCAATGTGTCTGCTAACTATGCTTCAGGCTATGATTCAGCCTTGCACTGAATAAAGGCAAAGTAGTGTTGTGAAACAATCAAACAGATGCTCAGAAAGGCCAATATCATATTCTGCATTCCGCTTTCAAACTTAAAAGAGTCAGCAAGAAACCATCATCCAGCTTCAATTGCATCAATAATGAAGAAATCGTAGTGAAATGTTGAGGTTCAATGACGCATTTGAAACGATGTGAGGAATTGTGAAGATAAAGGCAGATAAAACATTAAAAATACATAAACCTGTGGAATAAAAAAGAAAATTTAAAAGAGTTAACGTGACGAAATAATTTGCTAAATGCAGAGGCACATTCCGACACAGACAACGATCCAAAGGGAAGAAGTGCACGTAGTACGGAGTGAACATCAACGAAGAGATAGCCAATGAAACCTTTGCTTGAAGCAAAAGAAAACAATTAGTTCGACATATTATCTAAGAAACGATTGACTGTGTTGGAGGACAGCATCAATTTGGAAAGCTGTCATCGGTACAATTGTTTTTGGTTAAACGTCCTTAAACGAGATCTGTGAATGCGTAAATGGGTAGACTCTTCCATGAGCTTTTGTAATGCAACATGTGTAAAATATTCTTTTGAGCGTTCCGAACGAGCAACACGTCTGAAATCAAACAGTATTATAAACGATTTGCGTTAGTGTTCCTAAGATTCTATATGAGGAATTTCAACAAACTTTTTGCAGTTGCGATAGTCATCTCCGTAAATTCTACGAAATGTTGTCCCGAGTGGAGATTTCAGGGGATTTTTACAATGACATCATGAAAATGTGTTACAGTAGATGAACAGAGTTTGTCAATACTTCTCAAACAAACAACTCCACGTTTCACTTAATTGTTTACGCATTTCGTCCTCTTTCCATAAATTTGTGTCCTAGATTTTCAATAGGTAGCACTTCGTGGGCTATTTTAGTTGCAGCTTAAAATGCTTTCTAGTAAATACCCTTCTGCAGGCGTAATTGGCCAATCCGTTCGACACATATTATTTGTTTGAAATTTCAGAAGCAATAGGAAACTGCAAATGGAGTCGTAGGAAAAATGGATCGCAGGTAAACAATGCATTATTCACACGGCATGTTCAAATGTAAAAAAAGATCGGTGCCGATACATACGATTTGCTAGGGAATTTTCAGTTGCGATCAATACAATGCAGCTTACCCTGATAGACCTTACCACTTTTATGTTGTTCCTAACAGTTAGAACACAAGAAAATTTCACACTACTATAAGTTGATTGGTGCGAAAAACGTTGTCACAGCAACTAATTTAGTCACAGGGTAAGTACTAGTGAGCGCACTTGATTCTGACGCTGCCTGTGAACACAAAGCACTAACAGCCTAACGTTATGAATATAGCTTAGCTAGCATCAATGCCGAATAGAGGTAGGAACATTTCGCCTCTTTTCGATTTTTCTAATTTCCAGCGATTTGTGGGATTTTGTTCTTCTGCCCGCTTCGGGTATATCCAATTTCGTACATCCCACTGTAAACCACAGCCAATCGGAAATAACGCCTAAGATTTTCATTCACCGATAATCGACGTGAAGCTATAAAGAAGTGCAACGAATTATGCTGCCGAAAAAAATCCGATAACATTGTTGTATTTGCTATTTATGTTTCGATAAAATTGCCGAGTCTGATAAAACTGCTGCATGTGGCCACCTAATGAAAGTAGCATGTGAATAGTCTATTTTAGAAAGTTGACTATTCGCATGCTGGAAGAATCCATATTGGGCATTAGAAGAACTCTCAACTCTTGTGGCCACTGTAGAGGGGAATTTTCATTTCTAAATGAATTTATGAATGCATAAAGGAGTTTCCCGTTTTTCTGACATAGAGGCCCTTCCGTGGAACATATATCTCTAGTTTATCATCAAGGTTCTCATTCTAAAATCCCCAATGACGCAAATATGTATAGTTACTTCTGTTTGTCTTTGTAAATCCAAGCGTAAAACACTGCAGACGATAGTGAAGAAGCGTATCTCTTTCAAACTACACTAATTTGTACTTATGTGTGCAATATTTGAAGTGAGTAATTTGGACTCCCTGAGTAATTTGGACTGATAAAGTTCAACTCCCTAACAATGCCATAAAAAGCGACTATTCCAACCAACATTAATTGCATTTCTAAATTCGCTTCCGTTTTTCTTTGTTGAGTTTATTTCTTGTTCGCTCATTTTCACTAATCATGTCATCTCATTTCCACTGCCAACATTACACAAACCATATCCGAGCAATACATTAGTATGTGTCTAACGAAATCAAGAAATCGGCTATGGAGCCATTTTCAAGCGTTCGCACCAGTGCAATGTAATGATTAAAAAATATTGCTTGCGCTAGATATTGTCGTTTCCAAGTTTATGTGGCTTTTGCAAATTCCTACAATGCAAGTATCGAAACGGGTCATATCCACGCAAATTTATGCTTCTATTGCCGGCTGTTCAAGCCAAATAACATCTCAGCACGTCAGCTTCTCGTACTTTTCATAGTATGGTAACACATTTCCACCTATTCACTACTTTATGATATTGCTCATTTCTTAAAATATTCATTAGCCGCTGCATCTAGGCAAAACTTCCCATATAGTCAAAACCTTTATTAAAGATGGCTCTTGCCTGCAGCGATTCGTCCACTGAAGCTATGATGATGAGAGTCGAATTGTGAATTGTGAAACGGTGCTCCAAGTCTACGTAGAGCAAATCGAGTGTTTGACAATCGTTCAACAAAACGATGTGCCAATCCTGCTAATCACCTATCTCTGGGCATTTTATGCGCAATTTCTACCTATTTGCTATAGGGTGAGAACAAAGCAATGCAGACATCGTATGTCACATCATTCCTCGGACTCCAATCAAGCTCCTGAACAATGAAGAGCAAGACTCCCAGCTAGTTGTTGATATTAGAATAACAAATTGATGTGCCTTCATCCTGCCACTTCTGACAAATTTTGCTGAAAGCATATTTGGCCAAATTTTGCGCAAATTATTTATAATATTTTCTGCGCTATTGACAAATTTTCCATTTTCTTTCAATAGTTTGGATCGTTCAAATTGATGGACTATCTTAAAGATCTTGAAATCTGCTGAACTTCTTGGTATCCTCTCCTCTCTCATTTGGATAGTCACCTTTCATTGTTGAACGCACAATGGGAGGTGCCCATATGCAATCACCATGTGAAAAGAGAGATCACCAAAAGTGAGAACTTTGGGAGTTCTCGTTGACGGGAAGAGAGCGGCAACGAGTGGGGCTGATCGTACGGATGAAAAATTTTGAACAAGAATGCCGACAAAAAAAGCAAAGAAACACACGAAAGGAGACGTTAAAGATTTGAATGTTGCCACTTTGCGCATGATTTTCGTTCAAAAGCGAGATGGAAAATCGTTTCGAAACAAATACGAAAATGTCATCCACTTAGACGCACTTGATTTCGTCGTTAGTTTTGTGGCGAATGCCATTTAACAGCGCACCCTACGCGGCAGCTGGATGAAGAGCTCATCAGTACCCTCTCTCGAGTGCCAGGTAAGTTGTGTGCCACAATCCCATGCAACACCAGGCGATTGACCACAACGAAAACTCGGCTTTATCTAATCTCCGATTTTCGGGCTTTTCAAAAAAATACGAGCATTAATAATTAGAAAGTGCCGATCACACTTTTTCAGGATTTTGGCGTGGATCTCTTCTTGAATAGGGCAACTGTTTAGAGCAAAATGCAGAAAATGGCGCCGCTAAGGGAACCCTCGCCATTCTAGAATTTTTTATTGGAAGGCTTGTTGAGATCAGCATGCATTAAAAGCATCAAACACGCACAAACACAGACATATATACAGACACACACAGGCACATCGCCTTTATTCTCGAGATGTCGCATCCTTTCGGTAGCTTTATGTTTTTTAAACCAGCTGCAACCACACCTAAAATATGCTTTGTGTTAATGAAGCGTCAACTTTTTGGCAATACGGTTTTACCAGCCCCAACAAAACAAGTTCATGGTTCTTCTCCCTGCGAAAGCTAAGGAAAGGAAGGGTGTGAATTGTTTCAGCTCTTTGCCGCCATGTGGGTTTCCATTATCGTCTCGGGGACGAAGATCGGATGTGCTAATGATAGTGTTGCGCTTGGCATTCTTTATTTCGGCAGACTCGGTTCAGGTGCGGAAACTATTTGCTGTGAAGGACTCAAGTCACTTTTGAAGTGGAATGAATAAATGCATTTCTTTGCCCACAGAATAAATAGAACTGCAAGCGGGAATGAAGAAATACGTCAGCATGACATCCGCATAAGTGCAAATGCCCAGACGTATTATTCATAAAAAAGCAGCTAGCGAATGAGCATGGAATAATGACTAAACTTATTGAACTCAGCGACATGAAAAAGAAGCGCTTTGAGGCATAAAGTAGGAAGTTTATCCAAATACTGTTCAATGGACAAACTTAAGGTTACAGAGTTCTTAAGTTAAGGTTATCTTCAAATATCGAAACGTTTCGGGCAACAACTACCTAATGCGGCATTCTGTTTCAGTGCAAATAATTCTCAGCCGAAAACGGTAAAAGATTCTATTTATAGAGTACATTTAGCGTGGCAGATGAAATCTGTGGTTTCTCGGCTCACTCTGCTCGGCGAAACGAAAGAGACTGTCAAATGGTATGTGAGAAAAGCGCTTCGCGATTTCAAATCATAGAACACCATCAAATTTCACCATAGCGTACTCAAAATTTTCAACGTTGAAAATTCTCGAACGATTGTGATATCAGGTGAAAACAGACCAAGAAATAATTTATGGGAGACGTCACATGGATGAAGCATTCTTGAACGCATCCAACAATCCTTATATATCGAACAAGATGAGAGGACCACACCTGAGTGTATATTCTAAAATGGGTCGGCATTAGGCCAAATAGGCCTTATGGAATTGAAGGAGAAACCTACGTCGCAACGCCAACTCAACCCTGAAGACCTTCCTGGCAACATCAGAGCATTGCAAATCCTGTTCTATATTGGAACTTATTTTCATATCAACGTCACGGATCCCCTCATCAGCACATAGTGAAACTGAGCCATCCATTCTTTTAAAAAACATTCTATAGAAATTTCCATGAAATACATAGCAATTTATATAGGATATATTCAACTGCTGCAATCTCGAGCGTTTGCAAAATTCATTAAGATCATTTGAAGGATATGGAAGTCAACGGCAGGGCTATGTAGCGGTCAGTACCTTTTCACATTCTGCGCAAACAAACTACGCGTAAAAACATCTATAGAGAGCAGGAAGAGAACAGGTCCTACTTCGGTTCCTTGTGGAACATCACCGATAGTTTCTTGACATAGTAAAAGATTCGTTTATCCTTATCCTGATCGTTTTCATTATCTTGTCCCACTGCACTTTTTGTCAGTTTTTTTGCATTAAGAGGTGCGAAATTGTCAAAAGGGATTGTACTAGGTTGTAGTGGAGAGAAGAAGACTTTATTGGCTAAAACAGTTGAATCAAGTTCTTACTTTCAGTTGAGTAGGCGCTCTATTTCTCACAATGGCCAATCGGGGTACATCAATAATATTCTTTTTGAAAGTGTTTCCGAGGAATTGTGCTTATTTTGGTATTGTAGTTTTGTCCACTTCCGTAAATCCTCGAATGCTTATATGCCGCTCACGTAAATATCTTTAGCAGTTGGCACTTGCCCAGTGATCGATATATGTGGATATTTCCGCTACAGGAAGTCTGCTTCATGTGCAAGAACAGCATCAAGCACTTTCTAGTTGACAAGGCTCACATATTCTACGCGACTGCATGCTCATTGTCATAAGTGTATACACATCATTTGCATCCGATGTTCCGTGGAGAAAATGCCTCTGATTTATGCATCCTGTCACTCAAATATCTAAAATTCTATTTCATGGCGTTTGTCGAATATTGCAATAACAGCGCTGTTCTTTCATAAGCATGTTGCCTGAAGAAGCATTACCGAATGATACATTAACACTAGCTCCATTGAGGCAGCGCAGCGATCTCAGTGTCGAAGCGTATTTTTACGACCATATTTATATGGCTGAGTTTGCCGTATTTCATACTGCAAAATTGCCTCTTCCAAATTGTTTATTTGTTTTAACAAACGGCGGAGAAGAATTTCGCTGCTATCTTAATGAATTGTATTGGTCGCCTTTTCTTTGCCCACAGCGAAGTCAATAGCAATGCGAGATGCATAGGAACAAAAGATGGTCCAGCCATCGTGATAATTGAGCAGTCCAGATGCCAATCAGCGTACCAATCTCAATAGAACGCGAGAGAGGACCAATTAAAGGGAAACGAAGGGGGAATTCGTTTTTGGCGAGTGCATTTTTTTCCACTGATATTGTTTGTTGACCCCGCTGATCCCAATAACAGGGAAAGAGCACATAATGCCATCGAAACGAATTCAAGAGTGCAAATTCATCATATTAAAAACGATTTCGGCATTTTAAAATGTTGTATATCGATGCGCCTCGTAGAAACGATGAAAATGTAGCGTGGAACCTTGACACACACACACACGCACGCATACACACACAGCATGCACATCTTGCTGCCGACGTGTGACCATATGTCCGGGGCTATGCCCTCGGGCATTCGCTCTTTTCGCTTTCATTTCGCAGTCGTTTTCACCGCGCGCGGTCCACGGGATGAAACAAAGAGCTCAGACCGTTAGGACCTTTGACTCGTGTTGCGCGCGGATGATCCGCAAACAAATCAAACAAGAACGAAATGCACAGCACGGAACTGAAGCGTCAATCAAGAGCTCGTTGTTCTCTCTCATTTCGCCCTAATGCGTCTACAAATTACAAGTGTATATATGGGATGTTTAACTCGTTGCGACGTGAGATGTGAGAGTGGAAAAAATCGAAATGACAGGAAATTGGTGATGGCAGTCTTGATGTCAACTAATCATCGGTGCTCAGAGAGCCGTCTTAACGGGAAAGGAAGAAACAGGAACGCGATGACCCCGATGGGATCATCCTCAGATACCTGTCTATAAAAGCTCTTCCACAGTTCATACGACACGTCGTCACAGCGATGCTTCCACAAATAGTTTTTTGCGCCGCACTTGCTTGTATAGTCTCCGCTATACCTGTCGACAATGGTGTTGAGGGTGAACCTGAGATCGAATGTGGTCCTTCTTCGATAACCATAAATTTCAATACGAGGAATCCATTCGAAGGTCACGTCTATGTGAAGGGACTCTATGACCAACAAGGATGCCGCTCTGATGAAGGTGGTCGTCAAGTAGCTGGTATTGAATTGCCATTTGACAGCTGCAATGTTGCTCGCACGCGCTCACTCAACCCTCGAGGCATTTTCGTTAGCACGACAGTGGTTATTTCGTTCCATCCTCTGTTTGTTACAAAGGTCGATCGCGCATACCGCATCCAATGCTTCTACATGGAGGCTGATAAGACGGTCAGCACACAAATCGAAGTCTCTGAAATCACGACAGCATTCGCCACTCAAGTTGTGCCCATGCCGATCTGCAGATATGAGGTACGCTTCGCTTGATTTGAACATTTCTTGCTGACTTACTGGTTCTGTTCCGTTCCAGCATTCTGCGATTGCCTTATTTTCAATTATAGACTACTTTTGTTTCCTCGAGTTTGTGGTCATAAGAAAAATAATTATTAATATTTTCGATATCCAGATGTCTAATTTCCAAAAGAATTCATTATAAGTTGGGAGAAAAGAATTTCTGATACATCGGCTGAATGCTGGCGCTGAGAACGGATTTAATGCGATCTAGGTAACCATAGACTATGCAGTATTACTTACATGATTTCGAAAAGCCTCGAAATGTTCGTGATGATTTCCGAAGCCTGCTTATAGATTCTTGATGGCGGACCATCGGGTCAACCAATTCAGTTCGCAACGATCGGTCAGCAGGTATATCACAAGTGGACCTGCGATTCGGAAACCGTCGACACATTCTGTGCAGTCGTGCACTCTTGCTTCGTTGATGATGGAAACGGCGATAAGGTGGAAATTCTCAATTCGGATGGATGTGCTCTTGACAAATACCTCCTGAACAACCTTGAATATCCTACCGACCTCATGGCTGGTCAAGAGGCACACGTCTACAAATATGCCGACCGTTCACAGCTCTTCTACCAATGTCAGATCAGCATCACGATCAAGGAACCGAACAGTGACTGCGCACGCCCACAGTGCTCCGAGCCTCAAGGATTTGGTGCGGTAAGATCAGGCAATGCACCAGCTCCAGCCGCAGCTGCCGCTTCTCCCGCACAACTTCGATTGCTCAGGAAACGTGAGATCGATTATGACAACACGTTGGATGTTCGTACAGATATCAGTACACTCGATATCAGCGATCAGGTGTGCTCTTTGCAGCATTTTCGATCTCATGTTTAGTGCTAGTAGAGTTGAATGCAATTTCTGCTGTTGATTTCTGTCAGCTCGCTAAAAAACTAGCCAGTTTTCAGGACCGTCCGAAGGTTTGTCGGCAAATTTGCGTCCCAAGCTTATTTACTCCTTCACTATTCCAAAGCATAAATGCTTTAAAATGAGCGAGTTTCTTCTCTGATACTTGATCACCCTCCTCCACGTTGCCTCCTTGTTGCATTTTCAGCGGCTTTTTGCAAAAGTGCCTCTGTTCTACGAAATATGTTGCATAAGTCCGAGTCTCAGTTTGTAACCGAAAGTCGTTTTTCGCTTCCTCCTTCAAGAGAATACGCTTCTTTTGTGCAATTGTTTTGATGTAAAGAACGATCGATACAACGGCAGGCGTGTTTTCAGAAGCAAGCTCTTCCAGTTGACCTTCGCCATCGTGCTCGTTCACCTCATGGCCAAAAAGTGATCCTGTCATCAGCGCAGGATGGAATCTGCTTCTCCACGATCGGCTTTTCATTAGTATTTGTCATGGCTGCGGCCTTGATGGCAGCCGTAATTGTGGTTGCTACATGCTTGCTTCGGCCGCAGCCGAAAGCATAACCGATGAGAAGCAGACATGAAGCTGATGGTTGACTGCTAGATGGCAGGCAAACAACAGCGTTTGAGATTCGAATAGCCTCCTGGCATCTCATACGGTTCTTTCCATTTCTTCGATTGTATTGTTGTTTCCTTAATTTGTGTTTACGTTACAGCCAGCTGTTTCATGGCTCACTCATCAGCTCGCGCACTTTTCGAACTGCATAGTACTCGTACAGTAAGCAATCAGTGTAGCGTAAAAAACAAACCGATAACAAGTTCCCAGACGATTGGTAACTTTGCTGTGAACATCTAGCGAATTGCAAGAGCTTCCTTATCTGACAGATGCTCAAACTGAAAAATATATCGGCCACATATCTTTGTTATTGAAATCACTGAAATTCATGGAGAAATTCGTTCGTCTTCTAAGATCTTGATTAAATTTTTTTGAAGCCTGAAGAAAACTCAGCATCTCGATTTTATGCTTAAAGGCTCCTTCTGCGCATGTGTAGCTGATGCAGCACAAACCGCCTTTGTATGCTTGCACCTCATCTATTTGATGTTTCATTTGATGCATTCGTTCTGTATTTAACAATTATTTCTTCCGTGCTTGTATTCGACTGGCCAATCGGAGCCAATTCGTTCATTCTTTACGTCTCTTCTTCGAGACGATTGTAATAATCAAATTGATGTAGGCAAAATTATGTTGCAAAACAATCGCATACATTTACACATTATTTCATTCGGTTCAAGAATGCAGCTTGGATGATTACTCCATTGCCAGTCTCACAGGACCATTGTGCAATCGAGCAATGATTAGCGATTTGTCCTTGTGGCGAAATGTTAGCACAGAATCATCTCTTTTTGGGCGCCGAAAAAAAAAGCTTTATAATCGTCTACTAACTGATATAGATTGATGAGATGAACCTATAGGATTCAATCCTTGACGTTTCTTACAATTAGCAAACCCCTTCGAGCATATTTGCCACACTATTGCATTGTTTGGCTAAGTACATTTAATTATCCTTGAAGTATATCGCAAATATACAAAAATTTTTTTCGATGATACAATGCATTGTGTGATTTTGTTGCATTCGAGTGAAATCATTGCTTATCATAAGTTGTTTTTTTTTTTCGCACTGTTGAATTTGAATTGTAATCGACGTGACGAAAACCTATAAATAAATAGTTTCCAATTAATTTTACTCTCTTCTATGCAACAGGCAACTTCGCTTATACTTGAGTATCTTATATACGCGTACGCCTCTCTCAAAAAGATGAACGACGAATGATGGTTTTTGATTATTCGATGTATCGGGATGGTCACATTTCGGCAATCTTTCAAACCGGACATGTCATTCGAAGAAATTCCATCATGAGAGAAATTCATTCAGAGCCACAATTAGCCTCCACCTATGGAGTGTCTGATAAAAGAAATCGCATTTATGATAAATCGACCGTCAAATTGTGATGAACGATTCAAATAAATTTATCAATAAACTCATCTATCCACATCAACATCAATGAATTTCCTTTGAATTAATTTCTTCGTGGATGTGATTACATGCATGATTTCCATCAAATGTGGCCCATTTCTTCTTTGTTATCGTTGCATTACGGGAGGCTCTAAGGCTAAAACCGTCGAAATTTTTTGAACTCCGATCGGAAATATGCGAGCGCCCATCAATGGAATGGACGGAAATAGGGGTAACTTTGATTTAGTGCACTTTGCTGCCCATTTTGAAATGATTTTCGGCAACGCATAAGCATCGAAAAAACCAACACAACTTCAAATCGCTTTCATTATGACAAAAAACGCCAATAATAATGCTCGAAAAATATCATTTGTGGAATGGATCAAGTTAAAATCAATTGAGTGCACGCGTTAACATTCCATATTGCCGAAGTCACTCATCATCAGGTTCGACGACAGCTGCTATTTTAGATCACTACATCCTAAGCAAATGTGCAAGCACATCTAACCAGATTAAATAAGTGTGCGGTCTTCGAGTTCATCGAAATTCACATCTCATCTCCTTCCAGATCATGACTGAATGCTCTTTTCTAAAGCATAACATATCATACGTGAATTGTGTGAACGTCACTTCAAGGTTTTTTGTCAGAAGTGGATTGTGTGCACCAGTCAAAAACGAATATATCCAGAGCATCTAGAAGGTGACGTCAACAGGTATAGTCGCGTTGGGTATGGCATCCAAGAGCCAACTCAAGATATCTACACGTGATCTAAAACTGCGGTGATCGCATTTACTAGTATAGTCGATTCTCCTTTATTGTTGTTTTTCAGATAATGTTACTGATCGAATTATGTGCTCCTATGCTCCCAAGGCGATATTTAGTGCCTATTCAGGTCAGGTTTCGGCCCGATTGTATGCCTTTGGTCTTTGGTTCCACTGGTGTTTGGGGCTGTGCTGCTTCCTCATGAACTACTTCTACTTCGCTTGTGCTCTTCCATATCAGCATCGACAGATGGTTGTCGGCTCGTGTCCTCTGACTACACTCGGTCTCCTCACGCCGCCGCCGCCAGTCAGAACAGGCGAACGTGGGCACCCTTTTGGAGTGTCTGCAGAAAAGCTACACAGCTCGGTTAATTTTGACATTCTGAAGGCATTCTGAAGGCTGTCATAATATAAGTGGCGTCGCACGCCCAAGAGTAAGAAAATATAGAGTGCCACAAAATCTTTTCGCTGAAAGATGTTCTTGAAAATTAGGTTGGGTATATATTACAGTCAAATTGAATGGAGTGTCGAGAAGAAAACCTGCATACGGTTGCGCGATGACGCAAATATTAAATGATGGCATAATAGCCTCGAAATAACACCAAAAGAAGCGAAATCAGGCGTAACGCTTAAAGCAACGCTGTATGTCCTGTAAATTGTAGCTTCTCAAAATCGCAAGTTAAATTGCTAAAATGAAATATGGCTGCAAATAAATTTCGGCAGTCCTCGAGTGTTTACTTGAGGCTAAAAAGTCTAAAGGTAATCATGATAATCACTTGACACAACAACACCGGAACTTTCGATTTCCTTATGGATCAGATCAGCATTTTCGTTGGCGCCAAAAAACTCCCGAGAAAATCGTCACACGCGGACTGTCATTACAGTTATTAAAGCGCTGAGATCACAATTTACCATTATTTGTTTACACTGCCTTGAGCAATCGAGCGACGGTGTAGGAATGGGGTAAAGTTCTGCTGTCTTGCAATTGCTGAGAAATAGGGCCATAGCACATTTTATAACACCACACTAAATTACAGAGTAATAGCATCCTCAACAATGATTTATGAAGTTTGTCACGGCTACATGGTATACATTACAACGCCTAGTCAAGGCGAGTTAATGTGTATCATTTGCTCAGTCTCGATTCGATTCGCAATGCGACCGTTGTAGAGCGACCACACACGTTGATTAGTGAAATGCCTATGAAGAGTCAGTTCAGGAGCTGTGACTATCGGATGACTCGTGCACTCGTTTTTATGTGCAAGTGAGCGATGTGCCCAGCGACCGCAAAGCCGATCCGTAAATTTGCTTGGAAGCGATGAAACCTTTTGCTCTGAATATGTAGACAGTCCGAATTCTTTTCCCTCGTCATGTATGCAAGTTCAATTGATGAATTCGTGGAGAAAGAAAGTTGGCCGTTTTTCCATCTGGATTATCACAAATATCGAAATTCTTTCCCACGCAGCTAGTATGTGCCATGGCCAAATCATAGATGTTACCAACAGCCATTTTAGAGCGAATTCGTGGAAAGTATTCAAAACCTACTCAGGACGGCAAATCCGAAATTGATTCTATTCTCTACAGGGTACTCGAAATGATTTCTTGAAATAGGCGAAAAACGTTGAGCACTCAAGCAGAGATATCTGGTAATAACGTGAAACACTCACTTTTCTTATGATGTAGGATCGAAATTGAAATAAAGGTCTGATGAAAGAGGAAATTTGGTTACCTATTGAAAATGCAAGGATGAAGAAGATGCACGAAGAGCAAAAAAAAAGACAAAAATTACTCAATAAAGTGAGGTCTTGATGAGTTGCACGACCCAGCACCGTTTGTCAATCAAGTAGACGAAGAAAGGCAGTTTTGGCAATAATTTAATAAAAATTAATTAGTAACAAGAAGAACGAAAACGAGAGCAGTGAATGCAAAGTGGCATTTTTCATAGCTGTTTCTTGGCCTATACTTAACCGTTATCGCATATTTGTACCCTCACTACTACAAGAACCGTTTTCAGAAAAATTTAGATACTGCCATCACGATCTGCGAAGAAGACGCTGCTAGTGGCTACAATCGATAATTGACCGACAGGGTCACGAAGAATTTCTGGGCGAGTGGACTTCCTGAAGATATGCGTGAGCGCGAAATCGCCAACGGGCACGAACAGTCGGCTGCCCCGCTAAGTTGACGAAAAGTGACGGCGGCGATGATGACGTCGAAGTGAATTGACGATGTTTTTTTCTATTCTAATCATGTGACCTGGTGTTCTCAAGGCGGCGAAAGTTTCGCTGTAGATGGTGGAAGAGAAAGTTTCTGTGTTGTGCCAAATGATACGGCAAATTGTTAATCACAGACAGGTCCTCGTTCTGTTTCTTTCCTTTCGATAAAACGTATGTATGCGACAAAAACAGAAAAAGAAATCCAACGTTTCGACTTCAACGTACTTCGCTTTCATTATGGAATGCGGACAATAGATGCGCTCAGATTTGCGCACCTCACAATTTCTTCGGCTGTTTCGTTGCGATGAACTTGTTTGAAAGACAACTGCGCCAACACTACTAACAGCTTCACAGTCATTGTTAATTCACCCGTGTCAGCACTTCAAAATATTAGCAAACTTCTGAAATGCAGAAGGGAACCTCCAATACGGAAGGGAAAATTCTCAACGATTACGAATCATTGAGCAAGCATACATAAATGTCTATTCCCATTAGCGCAACTAATATGTTCCTCGACATGCCAATGATGACTCATCAGCTTGAAAGCTCTTCCAGTGGGAGGCTGGAATATCCTCTCCCTCTTCCGTCCCCTTCTCCTGTTTACATGGGAGTAACTTCTACTCTAATCGAACCCCATATCGTCAAAATGATTCCTCTAGCTATTCTCGCGTGGAACCACTCTCTCAACAACCCTGCCCTCCCCTCACTCACATGACTGCACATAAGTAGATTCCAAAAGGGAATCCCGCAGAAGAGTGCTGTATTGTTCAATGCTATTGCTACTTGTTAGTGCTATTGGAGAGCCACAAAGGTTATATTATTCGACGTTTTTCATGTGCCTTGACTGTGGCGGCATTGATTTAGTACTCCTGCTTCTAACAAATATTAATAAACACTGTAGAATTAGCTTAGGTGCTTTCTTTACTTCAGTGAATATTTCAATTTTGCTATGAGATCGGACGACCGTTTTCATTTACCATGCGGATTTTGATAATTTCGTTTCACTTCGTACTCGAGCATCAATCTACCATCAGCTCTCCGAAAGCTCCAACTTGATTAACCTTGCAGAATTTGGAAGAAGATCATGGATGGGCTAAGAACAATGTTAAATTTTGTCCATAAATTCCGATAGGAGCTAGGACCACTTAAAGATGCCCATAAAACTTTCATTCATTTCGCATTCGGCTCATTTTCTGTTTCATGCTGGTCAGGCACAGTGAATGGCGTACCTCACAAAGTAATTGCATATGCAACGGATCATTCGGAAAGGAAATTAGTATTGAGCGTTTTTCATTATTAGCTAACAGCTCTTAAAAGTGATTGATCCAATGAAGGGAATTGCATAAGCACATATCGCGCAACTTCATCTGACACATTTTCCCATAAACTAAGCATTCATATATCTACAAACACACTTCCTTATTCAAAGACATCCTATGTAATTCAGTTTTCATCAAGCCACAGAAAGCGTATCAAAAAATTCCACGAGCCGCTACGCAAATCGACGCTCTCACTTCGCGTTCGAAGGAAGTTGCTGCATGGGAGAGTATATCGTTCCGCTTATCGCTGTTACATACAAAGAAGTACAATTGGTAACACTTCCATCCACTCATCCGTGCATCCACTATGACTATATTGGCCTCGTTTGTTAACCGTTGTCTTTTTTCGATAAGCAAAAACTGGACAGATAACTTATAGAGCGAAGAACAACATGAGTACTTGCGATATCATTGATCTGTTTTATTATCATTGACGCCAGTAAGCAGAAAGTTTCGATATTATGCTCTACCATAAATTTTTGCAATGTCTTCATGATCCTAGACAAATTTTATGCACTGATTTTGAGATGCTATTTTGCATACCGCTCATCTCATTTTTTATTTTCTAGGCATCATGAAGAGAGTGTACGCAGAAGGCGTATTAACGTCGCAGCTTATCAATACAATCCTGCTAAACTGCGCGTTCGTCTTCACAGATAGATAAAAGACTATGTGAAGCTCATTATAGGCGGACGCTATCTGAAGTGAACAAGAAACAGGCTGATCGTATGATAACGCGAACCAGTTGAGGAATGCGGCACAGTTGTCTGCTTTGTGAAAAAACAAACTCTTGGTCATTGGGATGCCTGCTGACTGTCCCGTCCGTGGAACCATCTTTCCCGTTTTCACTGTTGCACTAAGAGTCCGCGACGATGCGAGTACGAATCCGCATTCCTGACAGTCACTCTCGACTTTCAGCTGTGCTGTTGCGCACTGATAGATCGAAAACAAGTATAAGCGAATGCACTGTATCTACTATGAATGCCGTGATATTAGTACTTCTCTGGCCAAGGAAATGTGCGTGACACTTTTTTGGTACATCGTTGTATGTTTTTGAGGAAATCCATTGGCACATTGACGATGGTATTGTAGTCTCGTGGTAGCTGTGTAACATCATGTTCACGCAAAAAAGACTGGAAAAAAGAGTGGCAGAAAACGAAGAAATTATTCCGTCAATTATTTCTTACATCCTTCCCTGAGCTGTTTTTTTCTTTTATTTTTGTGAAGAATTCGTCTACAAACTTTCGTTTCACTTAACGCTCTACACTCTTGCAACAGAAAAAAAAAACAGATACTAGCAGGCCTTTTATTCCGCATAATATAAACTTTAATTCCACTTGTAATACTATGATGGACAAACTGCTCGAAATGTCAGATGCAGGCCTAGTGGCCACAAAGCGTTCACTTCCATCGACCTCACTGAGTGGCGGCCACACTTAGCTTCTCTAAAAGGAGTGCTAGTGCAGATAACTCTATGAACTCAGCTAAACTTGGGAAGTGCTATTTTGTAGTAGGAACTGATTTCAGATCTTAGAGTACTGCGGGCGGGTTGTGGCATATGCACCCAGATCGTGCGACGGTCGGAGCTTATGAATCCTGCATTGGAACGCCAATACTGTTGAGCTTCCGCACTGAAATGTAGATAAAAAATAGCTTCCCAACTTCGTGTACGTAACGTTAATTGTATCACTCGTATCTGCAGATGGATTTCATAGCTGTGAAGCAATAATCAAAATAAATGCACCTAGTGTGATGCCTACAAAATCATCTAGTGGTCGGCTGAGCTCTGCAAATTTGAGCTTGAAAATAAGGCTCTTCTCTCGCCACCATTAGTTTTTTCTGCACCTTCCTTAATAATTTTGATCTCCAAAATCCAATGTGAGCATGGTCTATTCACTTTCGTCCCCTGTGTTTCTTTATCATCTGCAACGATGTTCTGAATGATGAAATTTTCTGGGCGTTCATTTTGATGAACTCTACTTTTGCTCTGAAAATCTTAGTACAATAAAACATGAGTGCATTATTTCAAGTGTACCTCACTTTTGGAGCTTTACAGGGAAGACGATTAAAGGGGTGATTTTGTTGAGTCAAAGGCTCACCACTAGGTGATGATTACTTGTCATAAAGTTTGACCCACTCCAAAGTTTACAATACGCGGAGACGTGTATTGGAGCGTTGTGCATTACAGGAGGCCGCTTAGGCTGAATATTCTTACTCGGTTATTGTTATTTTGCAACTGCAGAAGAACTCACCTTCTTCACCCCATCTCCAAATTTTCGGGCCATTTCTGGTATCTTTGTGGTATCTTACGGTTTTAGATCGATCACCTTTTGATATTTCAACAAAAAACCCCATAGAGGTAAACCAGATATAGCAAATATACATGCAAAGAACGCTTGTACAAGTCACTTCCTTTAAGGTCAATTGAATTCGGTGAGTGCGCTTCGAAGACTTATCCCTCTAGAAAATGAGCAATAAAATTATTGCTTCAAGGAGGTTTTCGTTTGCAGTCACAAAAACGCCGCTTGAGAGCGAAATAAGGAATTGTTTTTTTTTTTTTTGCAACATTTCGGTAATCCCCATAAAATTCTGCTAATATGGTTTTTGCAAAATAAGACTAGCTACTCAAGACGAAAAGTTCTAAGATAACACCAGTGAAACGAGCGAAAATTTAAGAAATTTTTATGGGAAAGCGGACGGAATCAAAAAAAAAGCATTCATCATGGAATTTCGTTCTGTAATTCGTTAACTATTACTAGTGTCTATTGCTTTTGCAGAATTTCGATGTTCACTTCCTCTGATTTCGTTCGGTGTTTCGTTCGTTATTATCGTAAAGCAATTGGGAATTTTACGTCTTCCGAAATTCTTTACCTGGATTATACGTCATATCACATTTATCTTACAGCGAGTAATTTTAGACATGGAGTATTTCGTCACTCATTTGCTAAATGTTTTGCTTAGGAAATTCCCTATCAATGCTTCAACCATTTCGAGAACAAAACTGCCTCGATATCACTTCACTTGCTCAGATCTACATTCTAAAACCCAACTATTGCCTATTTGGGTAAGCAAAATAGCTCAAAACTCGATGTTCGCATAAGTTGAGCCATAATAAAAAAAAAGAATTATATGGAACCGGCACAGGACACTTTCATCCGCAAAAAGTGCTACTGCTTGTAGCTGGGGCTTCTAGCACTGCCGAGTTGTGAGCGGAATTCAGCTGTCCCTTGGCCAAATATGAAAGGATTTCTTTGAATTACGCGTTTTACATCTCGACATAAATGCATTTTATTCATGTTTTAGATATTTCATGCTTAGACGTATGTATTAATTCAGTAGTTATGCTTCAAATTTTGAAAAATACACGCCCCATTCATTCGCTGCAAGTGGCCAAATTATGAGCAGGAATTCGAATGTGGGGATCTTGTGAAATCGAGAGTGACACTTAGAAAACAAAATCGCTGAAAGGGCGTTGTCGGATTTTCGATCGTAATTGTTTCGTTATCGAGGTGCCATCGAAAGCGAAGGGAAAACAATCGAGGAAAAAACGACGAATCATACAAAAACTCGTAGGCGACTATCGGAAGAGAAAGATGGCGACTGAATTAAGAAATGGGTTGCTGACTGGTGGGACGCGTCGACGTTGCCGAAGAGCTGCACATCCACGAACGCATATAAAAGGCACATGCCCACTTCATCTCAACAGATAGTCAACAAATCATCTCTACGACGAGCTGACGATGGTTTCTCACCTATTGTTACCGTTTTTGATAGGCTTTATTGGCATAGCTGTAGCTATACCTGTCGACAATGGTGTTGAGGGTGAACCTGAGATCGAATGTGGTCCTTCTTCGATAACCATAAATTTCAATACGAGGAATCCATTCGAAGGTCACGTCTATGTGAAGGGACTCTATGACCAACAAGGATGCCGCTCTGATGAAGGTGGTCGTCAAGTAGCTGGTATTGAATTGCCATTTGACAGCTGCAATGTTGCTCGCACGCGCTCACTCAACCCTCGAGGCATTTTCGTTAGCACGACAGTGGTTATTTCGTTCCATCCTCTGTTTGTTACAAAGGTCGATCGCGCATACCGCATCCAATGCTTCTACATGGAGGCTGATAAGACGGTCAGCACACAAATCGAAGTCTCTGAAATCACGACAGCATTCGCCACTCAAGTTGTGCCCATGCCGATCTGCAGATATGAGGTACGCTTCGCTTGATTTGAGCATTTCTTGCTGACTTACTGGTTCTGTTCCGCTCCAGCATTCTGCGATTGCCTTATTTTCAATTATAGACTACTTTTGTTTCCTCGAGTTTGTGGTCATAAGAAAAATAATTATTAATATTTTCGATATCCAGATGTCTAATTTCCAAAAGAATTCATTATAAGTTGGGAGAAAAGAATTTCTTTTGATACATCGGCTGAATGCTGGCGCTGAGAACGGATTTAATGCGATCTAGGTAACCATAGACTATGCAGTATTACTTACATGATTTCGAATAGCCTCGAAATGTTCGTGATGATTTCCGAAGCCTGCTTATAGATTCTTGATGGCGGACCATCGGGTCAACCAATTCAGTTCGCAACGATCGGTCAGCAGGTATATCACAAGTGGACCTGCGATTCGGAAACAGTCGACACATTCTGTGCAGTCGTGCACTCTTGCTTCGTTGATGATGGAAACGGCGATAAGGTGGAAATTCTCAATTCGGATGGATGTGCTCTTGACAAATACCTCCTGAACAACCTTGAATATCCTACCGACCTCATGGCTGGTCAAGAGGCACACGTCTACAAATATGCCGACCGTTCACAGCTCTTCTACCAATGCCAGATCAGCATCACGATCAAGGAACCGAACAGTGACTGCGCACGCCCACAGTGCTCCGAGCCTCAAGGATTTGGTGCAGTGAGGTCAGCTGCTCCCAAAAGTGCGGCTGCTTCGCGTGTGCTGAAGAAACGTGCGGCCGATTTCAACGCAAACACACTTGACGTGAGGACAGATATCAGCACAGTGGACATCATCGGCGAGGTATTATTATCATTCATAATGAATTCCCGAAAAGTGTAGGGTCTTTTCCGTCTCGTCAGAATAGTGTTTCTTTAGGCAAATTTAAAAGTGATGAAACAAAAAACATACGGCTGACTAGGGGTACACGTTAACTACAGTCTTGTCAAAACTCATGTCCGCGCGGCAAAGAAGTGCAAGTGTATGAAGTATTCCGTGCAAAATGGAGATGTAGCTCTTAAAAAGTAGATCATAGTATGCTGCAAGTTTTAAAACCTCTAATAGCTGTATCTTATTAAGAAAAGTAGCTGTAATTCAGCTAGCATGATGCAGTTGAACTCACATTTCTTCCAACTTTTTTTGCTCCACCTACACGCTTCCACCAGCAAGTGCATTATTGTGAGGAACTCCGCAAATTATAGCTTCTTCTTTGGTGTACATATAATGGGTATTTTGTAACGCCCTGACTAATTCAGAAATCTAGACAACTGCATCGAAGAGCCGAAGTTTTAGGAGAAAATAGAAGATGAACGTTGTCGTTGATGAACGGAAAGGTGGGTAGATGGATTTGTATCTCATTCGACACCATACTTGGCTTTTAACAACTCACTTTTGCAGATAAGAATGTTTCACTATGAGAGAAGTTGACTTGGGAAACTAGCGAAAAGACCGTCAAAATGTTTAGACAAGAGAGAAGGATAGATTTTCACTTATCCTACCTTTTTAGTTATCACCTACGGAATGTTCTAAGTGTAACTTGCAGCCTACCTCATTGCCGATCACGTTGCGCTATCGGCCGGCGAATGGGGAGTATGGTGTTCAAGCGATAACTGCCGCTTACAACCAAGACGGCATCTGCATGTCGACAGTGGGCTTCGCAGCTGTGTTCGCACTCATGTTCGCACTTTTTGCCGGCGCTGTCATCGTTGTAACCACACTTTCGCGGAATCCCAGCAAAGCATAGCACTTCTGCATTTTATTTTTGTTCTTGGCGCCACTTTTCTTGCCGTGGTCTTCTTTAGACGGTAACGCAGCGCGACGTCCGAAGACTCTGTCCATCTCTCTTTCTCACTTCTTGTCTTGCTCAGCACAATCTCATTCATCATCATGCCAAGTGTCTTTCAGTCAACATTAATTATTGCGCCCGGCTGCTGTAATTCGCAAAAGTGAAAGCTGTTTCATCGTATTTAGCGCACTTACAACTTTTAAGGGAAAACAGGTATGTATATTATGCGGATTTTTTGCATCAAGTGGAAGAAATTCCGTGCTATGTGATGCTAACGCAATATATAATCCAAAAGTCAGCCTTTAAAACCATGCTGTTTGTTAGCGGTTTGCTTGCTGCAAACAGAGGCAAGCAAATTAGAGAACCAAAATATTTCTGCAACATTTTTCATCCATTCGGTATTGGAGCGGCCCCTCAATTCTTAGCCTCCCCTAAGCCTCGGTGAGGCGCTCATTACTTTGAGACGCCGAACACAGCAGCTCTTTCGCCCGGAGGCTGTGGTAACGTTCGTCATGCCAACGGGCGACTCGACGATCTACCATGCAATCGCAGCCTTCCCAACGTGTCTGCATGAAAACTTTCAGGCGTTGTTGCCACCTGGAGGCTGTCGCGCGGGTGTTTTTTCTCGTCTTTTTTATATGATCACTTCATTGCGGCAATAGTTCTTGTTCTTCATTGTACCATTCGATCACTTCGATCACACTATCCGATCCATTTTCCTCACCAATTTTATGAGATTAAAGCGTATGGTCGACACTACTCTAGTTTTATTCTTAAAATTCGTTGCATATGAATTATTTCATAATTAGGTTCATTGTTTATTACTTATTGCTACCGATCAGAGCGTGTTGTTCATTCACATTCACTTTTCATATCATTTTTCCTGTACAGCAGTGGTCGAATGCCTGAAGTGTGCCTTCAAAATCGCAGTAATTGATGCTGCGCATTGTTGACACGTATGCGTGCAAGCTCATGTTGTAAATTCTTTCATATATTTGTATTTATATGCACATATGGCAGTCTCGTTTTTGGTCATTGTATCAGACTTGAAATGTAACGGTCATAAAGAATACAACAATATTGTTCTCTCCAAGTATACTTGCCTATGCCAGCATCCGTCAAGCAGATTTCCCCACTTCCAAATCAAGTGTTGTGGTTAATAAAAAAGCAGCACAGCTGAATCTAGCATGCTCTGTGGCACTGAGGGAGTAAACGGAAGACAGGGAAGTGGGCAGGCGTAAGAATCAACTCCCCTTGGCTTGTCTAAATGTCCAGGTCTCCTTAGCGATCTGCACCTTTTGTTGAGATGAGGTCGAGTAATTCGAGACGATGCACTATAAGGGTGAACGGTCTATCACACTTATACAATACGGTGAGAAACAAGTATGGATTCTTTCATAAGGATGGCTTCGATCGTCGACCCGATCTCACAGCTGCATCTGGCGAACTCCACGCTGTCGCCGTTCTCCTCACCTGCTCCCAAGATAAAACACAGGCCCATTCTGCCTTTAGACCAGTCTAGAGGCTGCAATGATCAGAACATCAAGCCATTTCATACCCTACCGATTTTGCCTCAGGTCAGCCTCGTGACATATGCTGGGTAGTCGTTCGATCTGCCTGTATGTTCTTGACCTTCTTTGACTTACCTTGCACGCGCAGTATTCCTGCTTGATCGATAGCCGACTGGTCTACCTTACACAGATGCGTCGTGGAGCTTTCTGATACGTTCCCTATTCGTGAGTGGAATTCTTAAAAGCGGTTTGACAAAGATATTAACTACTTTAAAAATAAATCTCATTGGTCGGACTCCTACTCATTTGCATATCTGAGCATTTCCTAGGTATGCAGAATACCCTAGTTCATGGGCAGCCTAGTTCATGGGCAATTTAAAGTAAGCGGAAAGGATGCACTGCATAGATAATTCAAAAAGCCCAGAGACACAAGAGGCAAAAATGAGTGCACAGTCAGGAGTTCTAGCTGCAAAGGGCCTTTCGTGTGTTTTCAATTACTTTCATGCTGAAATATTCGAAGAAACAGTGGCATGATTGAGCGGCAGTTGCGCGCCTTGTAACTCATAGTTAGAAGAACCTATGACCCATTACAACTCATATTCATCGAGAGAGCGCTATGTTTTGCACTACTGTGATCGGAACATAAAAATTCGCTCCGGTGCTTAAGTGCTGTCTCTTGCCAAAAATCATCGCTTGAACAACATGAAGTTACTATGACGCCGGAATTGCGATTCTACAAATTGGTCATAATTTTAATGTTTTTGAGCAAAAATTAAAAATTTCTAGGCCTCTCGAGCTAAAAACTTCCTCACTAGCATCATCCTATTTATTGAGTGCTATCAATCATGCAGAAATATTATATTTGACATGAAAAATTGAACATTAAGCACTACTCAGTCTTTGTCAGTATTGCTGCAGAATTCTTAATCCTTTCTTTTTCTTGACGTTCCTTTTATGTGCTTTAGAGTTGCTTGTCTCTAAAAAGTGACAATGTCTTTCATGGGTGCTTGCATTTGCCAATCTGTTTTGTTATTCACCGTAGCCATTAATTCGATCTTCTCAGCTTCTTTATGTCTTTATCGCCAACTTCATCATCCTTCCTGCTTTTAATCGCCAAAATGCCTTTTTACTGAACGCCCAGCTTGTGCCGTACGGAATGCTAGCGATTTGTAATTGCCATTCAAAACACTACCTATCGCCGAATTCGTGACCGATCGAGCGGCGGTGATCATCCATTACGAAGGCTCCTCCAAACTTTCATGCAGCATTCTCGTTACGCTTGATGAATTAAACATCAGCGATTTTTCAGTCCTTCCTTCACCGAATTACTCTTGTTTTATGATTATTCATTGCTTCACCAGTTGCAACATCTACGTCCATCCTTTAACCCGGACTCATTTGAACTCAATCAAAATTTAAATTCGTTATTGCAAATCTATAAGTTGCACCACAATATTTGTTTATAACAAGGTGTGAATCGTTTATTGCAATTATATTCATCAAAGCTCTAAAAGACCTGTGAAAATGAAAACGAACACAACAAAGGAAGGATAGATATGATCGGCGGTCGCAGCTGTAAGCGTTTGATTTTGCATAATTGCTTTCGTATAAACACGTCCGCTTTTTGTAATTGTGTTGAAACGCTGAAGAGTATGAATTTTAGCTGCAGTTGAAATAATACATAGTAATACTATCGTATTACTCACTACTCATGTAAAAGCTTTTGCAGTTGGCAGCTTGCTTTTTCAAAAATACCTTCTACAGTAATATGCGAAGGATTCTTGAAGATGAGAATTGAGTGATTCTCATCGTCATCACGAACCCTTTAAAAAATCATGCAACAAAAAAATAATGACAACAACCTTTGGCTGTTCGGTTGCCACTTTTGTGGTGACCGTATTATCGACACTCGCAGACGTGGTTTCGGCTGAAGATGTGGAAGCTATAGCGGTCGAGTTCAACTGCTTCAGAGTTGGTGTGACCGTGACATTCGTTGTGGAACTTTGCGTGGTTGTAGCACCTGAAATGTGAACCTATTCTTTGATTGCTTATGCATCAAAACATGAATTTGTAAAATTCTTTCTTCAGTGGGTGTGAGCGTTCTTCACCGTTGTCGAAAACTTGCTAATTTCATTTGTACTATTTTTTCATTTCAAAATTAAGGTAACTCTCCGTGATGGCGAAATATGCGTATGCGTAATATAGTGTGCGTAATATAGTTTTCATTCATCTCCGCATATTTTATGGTCTTAAAATGAAAATTTTGCAATGTTTCAAAGCGCATAATATCGTTTGATCTATAAACGAAAGCAACTTCGGCTTTTTTCTTGTTCATCACAAGTCTCAAGTATTCAAGCATTGAATTTTTTGCAGCTTCCCAAATTTGATAATTTGGCAAGACTGTTACCGCTGTTTCCAACAGCCCAGTGAGTATAAATTGTTTCGTTCATAAGTTTATACAACGAATCAAAAAGTGGAATTGCTTTTTTAAAGATTTTATATAGATCAATGGCATTTGAAGTTCCGAGTGAAACATTTCTACGAGTTCGTTCTCTGCATTCGACACATCCTCCAGCAGTCAAAACTTTTAACCATGATAACTTCAGTATCCATTTCTGAATTTTTCATTTTTATGCTTGTTTTTCTCAAGTCCTCTATGAAATATGTCACTGCAAATAGCAATGAACTTACCGATGCATTGTCTGCATAACCTTGGGCAATCTCGCCTCATGAAATAGAAAACATCGCACATGATTGATGCACCAGGAGCTCGACAAATGAAGTGATCGAGGCCATCACAGATTTTCACTTCTGGAAGCATACAACTGTATAGTGTATATTATTATAGTTACTAAATATTGAGAAGAGCATTTTGAGCATCATTGAATACCGCGGCACGTTGAGCAGAAGGGAATGGATCTACGCAAACAATACACACATCGAAACCATCTATGATGCATCATCAAGATGGGCGATTCACTTCCCCGTCATGCATAGTCAAGTTGGGTGGTCCAATTCCTGGCCGCAGCCGCCGACATTATTATGCATGATTTCATTTCTTGCTTGTGCTTGATGCCAAGTGCAATTTGCTCAATTGGCCTAACCTATGACGATAGCAGCTAATACACTAGCGCTTGCACTCGGATACCAGCATGATTCTTATGTAGTATAGAAAAATTATTCCAATGATGCTTCTTCGCTCATCCAAATCCCAGGACAACAGAGAGCGAAGACAATATCAGAAGCAAAGTAAAGGGATTGTGACAAGATAAAAACCGACCCGATATATGAGGGTCGAATTTGTATCCGAAATTTCCCGAACTGAGCACTGAAGAACTTGAGTTTAAATGTTCCGATTTCTCGAATGGAGAAATCGGAACATCAATTCAGATGCACAACCATTTTGCTGCTGTTTAACTAAAATTCCTGCTATTTTGCTCAGTAAAGAGAGCAAGAAGGACCAATAACGTGTGAACAGAGAGGGGCCGAAGTGAGTGCTTCGCATACTATTCAAATCGATACAGTGGACCTTGAAATTAGCGTGCGCAGACAGAAACAGACAGTATCACTGCAGAATGTGCTTTCGCCTCGCAAGTGAAAAGAAAAAAATAACAGCTATCACAAACCTGTAAGGTCGCTATGAATATCGACGAAATGTTCAATAGTAAAATATTGTTTACTAAACCTAGAACTTACCATCAGTAGTATAAACTTTGTGGCGAATGTTTTGTCATCGATGAGGTGAACTTTCAGCTGAAAATTGTAAGCGTTAGAAGGCTTAGAGTGTGTTCAATTTTATTTTCAGCTGACAGTTTTATATGTATCTTCAATTCAACTTTTCAATCACTCCTACCGGAATGTTTGAAAATATCCCATGAATTCCATTTGAATCATGTCGTCTATTTCCTCTTTTAAAGCGGTTGATAATTTTGGTTTCAATGTGTTGGTCGAGGCGCTTATAATTTTCCGCTGAAAATCCATCTCATCGATGATAATCAAATTTTGTTTAAAGGTTGCCGTATCAGCTGAACGGTTTTGAATTTCACTGGTAAACTATCTTGTCGACTAGGCAGTACACATATGTGCAAAAATGACCGTACTGCTTTTTCTGATACCGCAAGGCGTTTGCTATGCTCATACAAATCTCCGAAAGTTATGGTATAGTGATTGGCAGAAAATCTCGAAGTACTCTTCAGATCGGTCACTAACAATTGACTTCCAACAAGCGTTATGATTTCATTGCTGATTGCAGTGTGTTTATATGGCGCCGTCGATTGCACATTGGCTCAGAGAACCACCGACTACTTGCAGTAAAGACAAGAATACGCCGAAGCATTGCAGCGTATAAAGTAATCGGGTGAACACATGCTTCCAAAATCTACTTGATCGACTCAGTGTCACTTTGTGTAATATTTGAATGTTGTTTAATGTTTCACTAGTCTTTCAATGCAACTTTCAGCGAAAAACCATATCTCAACTAGGAGTGAGGCGATTGACTTTCACAAAATAAAATATGTGTACAAATTGGCACTCTCTTAGGGGGGAATGATTTTTATGAGTTTAAATGAACGCCTCATATTGATACATTCTAATATTGAAATCTAATAATACGGGTAGAAATTACTGCACTATTATAGTAAGGATAGAATTTAAACGAAAGATAACATGTACTTAAAGTATATTCAAGAGTGAACATTGCTGAAAAGTTGTTAGTGAGCAGAATAGTTGTAGTTGTTAGTGAGCAGAATAGTTGTATCTTATCGATTATAATTTTTTAACACTTAATCAGCACTTTTTTTTCACATTGTACGTGTAGACAGCTAATTTGGAGACATACGCCATTGTTTTAATATCATGCACTCCTAAGTAGCGGTGCCACTGGCCAATCGCCGAATGCGTACTTCATTGCAGCGACTGCGATGCCAGTCATCGGATGCCAGTCGCTACTGATGTCAAGGATCATCGAACGCCGGAACGTGGCATGGTCTCAACGAACTGCGGCACCAACCAAAATTTCACTTCACATTTCCTCCACAAATTTCAGATGCGTTCGACTTTAGCACCCAACGCCCTCCTCTGAAGCCACCTCCCCTGTCGAAAGTTCCATTTTTTGACGACACCGATATTCCCATCTATTGCTAAAGTCAAACCCATTTTTTCTTCCTGCCAACTTCTGTGGGGTCTTCTCATGAAATGACTCGCCAGTTCGTCGTTTACAAAACAGGAGTAATGTTGAAGGACCCAATTTAAGTACATGGAAAAACGAGGTGATTACAATTATGACCCCAATCTGTCGCACTCTCCGAAAATAGGATCACCTTAGCAATTGATTGATAATGCACTAACATTAGAAACTCTTACCGCTTCCTTCGATACACAACACAACTGAAGCAATGACCAGTGCAATCGAATGCCGAGACTTCGTCTCCATATCGTCTGAAAAAGAGTGACGACGAAAAACGAGCTAAGGCTAACCTTCAGTTGCAAGCTGCATGCTAGGTGCAAGAAGTACGCTTTATCAAAAAAATAAATGAATAAATAAATAAATAATAAAATGAAATAAAATAAAAAATGCCAGGAATTGCGCCATCATTTTCTTTTGTGTTGCGAACCTCTGACCATCCGGAATCTACGCTAATGCTCTAACGGATAGAACTAATGGGACTGCTTTCTCGCACGCCGCTCAGTGTTGCAGTCTCACGATCAGTAAAAGTGGTCTCACTATGAAATGTCGACCACATTTTAGGAAGTTGGTTTTCTGTCCATAGCTTGAAGCCTAGTAAGTTCGCATTCGAAACTCCATCGTAAGAAATTTTCGATACGACTCTTGAAATCTTATACACACATTCTTTAGTTCTATTGCTATCTTTCTTCTAGCATGTGATCGTTGAACAAAAGCATTTAAATATTTGAAAAGAGTCAGGTATCCTGCAGTTATTGAGGTAATTTCTACCATCTATGCCTGTGGCATAAGCGTTTTCTCGTTCACTGTCATTCCTGCCGTCGACCTTTTTAAAGCGAAATTGCGTTGAACGAAATATTATCGATTGGTCACCCTGTAGCTCCAACACAGCTAAAGGGTACCAACATAACGGTTTCAGTTAAAACTTTTTATTGCTGAAATAGCATAAGAATCACAATGACTCTCTCTGTGTATATGTGAACAATGTTTTCCCTGAATAATTTATTGAGTACCTTAGCGAAATGCTAAATCTTTGGATTATTCCATTGCAACAGCCTTCAGCGACCTCGACAACAGTGTTAAAATCTTCGCTTAGAGAGAGCTCCTCTCGTATAACACAGTTATTTACGAGAAACATGACTACAAAAGTAGCGACTGCACATGGAGTGGCTAACACCTACTGCTGACGAACAAGTGACCAATAGCCTTAAAGTAGCCTTATGAGCGTAATCTTCTCATTCGGAAATCGTCCTCCCAGCATTCGGGCGAACACCGCGCATGGCGAATCGGCGATAAGCAAGAAGACAAGTGAACGGCTAGCGGAGCCACTCCATACCACATCATCAGCCTTCTATGTTTGTTTTGCATGCAGGTGTGTTCGTGAAGGCAAAACTTATGCGCTGTCACATGGCATATCGCTGTGGTGACTCTCATGAAATCACAGAGTGGGCACCACTCAACAAGCCGCTGGTAATCTGTTCCGAGTGGAAATGCTGTCAAAAGTGCATATTACCATATTGATTTAGGCTGATCTCCGAATCAAACAGGAATACGTTTCCCATTTTGGCTCATTTTCAAGCTATAAAATGGTGCAAAAGGTGAATTTCTCTTGGTCCAAACACTCAAGTCTTAGCGTTTGCTTACCATCGCAACTTGCTAGTCATGGATCAGTGGGTCTTTCGCAAATGTGCAGGGGCTTTTTTTCTTTAAGAAACATTTTCATTACCTTTTTCGAGGGCTCTATCAAAAACGCATTGAGTCGATATAGTATTTGCCCTTATTGCATATGTGTGTCTATGCTTATTCTAACTCGTGAACAAGTAAAACTGTAGCAGTAGTGTTGACTAACCTAAAATTTTCAATGCGGATCCCTTCGCGAATCAAAAACGCTCAAAAGAGTGGAATAGCGTTCGAACGTCTTCATGGCGGCAATGTTTTCTATGCCACGTAAACTATGTTGTGTTACATCATATGATAATAGGGAATGTTTGAAAATTTTGTGCTGGAAACAGCGTATAATACAGCGAAATAATTCCATTATTCTTCTAACGCTTCAGGGTAGTATGGAATAGTTTGTGCGCTAAGAGTGGAAATATAGAAGTTTGCAGTGCAGTTCAAAGGCGAAAATTGTATTTAAAATGTTCTATTCTTTTTGACTACACCATTACTCCCAACTACAGGATTTGGTTGGTTTTCTCGAAGAACTGACAGCACAGTATACGCAATGTCTTGTACCATCTCATTTCAAATTTAGATTCCGACAAAGAGCAGCTGTGAAACTTCTTTGCGATATGATACGTAAGAAACAGCGCGATTCAGTGGAACTCCGATCCTTCTCATCGAGGTTCTAGAAGGGGAACGCTAAGAAGTAATCATTTCACATTGTGAAGGGTGATATTTTAATGTTAAGGACGCGACTTCTCCAGTTGGATGATGGAGCATCTTGGGCAATACTGTTTTCTATATGCAACGCAACGAAAGGTTCTTTCATTTTCGGCACTTCGAAAGCGAAAGTCCGCACAGCGAAGAAAAAGGTAACAAAGGCGCGGACGCGGATAAATTAGCGCATAGTATCGAAGAGTGGAGCGAACATTCATTTACCATTCTGTAGCGTTTCAATTTCTTCATCCCTACAAAATCTTCTGGATGCTGCAGCGACTTCAGAGTGCGAATGTACTGATACCTTCGTGAAGACTGCATCTGTCCTATACACGAAACACCTTTGTGACAAAGCTGCTCATGCATAATTGTATAATAGTTTTTGTGCTTAAATTGACATGGTACCTAACACATATTCTAGGTGTCGAGTCTTTCGATATGTACATACACACCGTCAGTTATGTGGAAATCGCGAACAAGAGGAAATTCGATAGGCGAAATGCATTTGTAGAATGACATCCTATATCAGTGCTGTTGCAGTTATTATGATTCACCATATTTTCATTTCACATCTTTCGTTGCACGGACTTTTTTCATTGCATGCAAGGCCGTTTGAATAGGGCAGAGCAATGCAGCGGCTCGAGATTTCGCAAATAATCCTAGCGCATCATTATTGTCGCACTTGTTGGATGACCTCATTGAATTATCTGCCGCAGTGAATCTTCTCTGCAAGGTGTCTTCATAATTGCAACAGTACTAATATAGGATATGATTTTACGGATGCATTTCGCCCACCAAATTTCTTGTTGTTATATTTGTTACCCATGAGTACCATATAACCGGCGGTGTGCATCTTGCTTAAAAATATGCTTCGTATTGAAAAAGCGGCTGCATAATATGAGCAAACACCTAAAGCAGATCATGGAGTCATTGGTCTCGAACGGTGCTGCGTGGCTCGTAGATCTGTACGCAGTTGAGTGCATGAGGAGAACGCATAGCGCTATCGCCGTTCATTATATCAGTAATGATGGGCTTCTGAAAGAAACATTAATCGGCTTGAGTATCTTCACCCGATTACATGGAGCAGCATTCGTGAAAATTGCTTGCAGCGAGATTCTTCATTAAACACGCCTCGAGAAAGTCAAAGTTGATGAGAGTATTTGGGACGGAGTGTGAAGGAAGCAATCGTGTATGTCATACCGCATAGCGATGAGACGATAACGTATCGCATGAGAACTTCAGACTGCCGCAGATCGCAAACTACAGCCATTAAGATGTCTTCTCTGCTTCCTAGCCACTTCAATCGGTACAGTTACCTCTCCTCCCACATTCGTTTAATGCAAAGATTGATGTGACGTTCCAAGGGCAGTGTATATTCCTATTTCCTAAGCGTAACTTAATAACCTACCTCCGCAAACGAGGAGAGTGATGGAAGTGGGAACTAGCCAAACGGGGCCAAAACCTTGACAAAGAGGAGTATTTATGTATTCGAACTGATGCTTCCTTTTTGAGTGATTCATTCTGTTATGCTCTCTTTCATCCTTCTTTTTTCCTTCTTATTATTTGTTTAACTATTTCGTCGACTCTGAAGTCGTACTGTTTATGGAGTCGATTCGAGGTTTTGTCACAATGCATTTTGTATATCTTTTTCGCATACGTCTAATCATTTATTTCAACTAATCGTATCCATTATTGGGCAGCTGTTCATTCAAAACTTTCTGTTGAAATTATCTTACGCAGAAGGGAAGGAGGATGTGTTCAAAAAGCTCTAATAAAAACGTTTTCAAGTAGGGCTGCTCATGACGAAAGTAATGGCATTTTTATGTCGGCCAGCATTCAGAGAAAGTTTTTGAGGTTCGGCAAGCAAAATGACCATCGTTAGGCTTTATAGTGGAAATTTTATTCATGAGATCGCCAATTTTCTTATAAGAGGTCGGAATTTGGGGCATTCCATACCGTCGCGCATTGGTATACTTGCAATAATAATGCAATATAGCGACGTCATTATGCGAAAAAAATGTGTTTACTCGTTTTAATGTTGTAAGTCCAACTTGAACTCGAAAACCGCTGAAGCAAGAGCCGAATCTTTTTTTTTTGTGACTATAATTGATATCACTGTGGTGAGTCTATACATCGCATTTCAGAATATGATGCCAGTTCAAATGACCGTCGACTTCGAAACAATCGTGAATTTCCCCGAAAGAAGAGAAATTTGTATGGGCACCTAATTTTCTTGATTAAATTAACACTTTCTCGCCACTTCTTTTACACCCACTTCGCTCCTTTCCCTCTCATTTTCTTTTTTCTTTCTTTATTTTCTACTTTCTTCTCTTTTCTCTTGTTTGTTCTCTTTTTCGTCTCCGTTTTTTAAAATCTTTTCTACTTAATAAAAAGGCCTCATCACCACTTTCCATTAAGTTTACTCTCCTTCGCCTAACTGCCGTTGATATCTTGAAAGATTTTTGATTAGAAAACAAATACGCCGGCAAATTCCTTCTAAATGTTGTGCACAGTTGTCTGATGATGGTTTAAACTGATCAGTTATTAAAAAAATCCAGTGAACTGTTAGATCCCTAGTATTATGCATTTGGTTTCATTTGTTGTCGCCAGCTGCATTAATGCTACCAGGAAGTGTTGTAACTTAATAACTTATTCTAAATTGATGGATGAGCATGAAAGTTCATCATGGAGGTAGCCGTATGATGCAGATAAATCAATGAAACCTCATAATTCCAACCTCAATTACTTTCTGATTTCGAAAAGAGTCAAACACAAAAGAAACACAAATACGCATATCCACGTGGCATCTGCCATAATGCAGAAAGTTAATCAACAAAGGCATCTGAAAAAAAGAGGGTATCCAAAGGTTTCCTCGCCGCAATATTTTCACCGCTCTCGTCTATTTCGAATATTCATCTCTTATGCGAATTGCCACGTTATCCTTTTACATTTTCCTCTCTCCATGTCCGGAAATTTTCTACAAAGCCGCAGATCGACTAAAAGAGATAAAATTCTATGCGTTTATCCTGACGGCACAATACTTTTAAAATTGAGATCTTTTGCGTCACAACTGTCACATTGCAAAAGCAATTTTTTTCTCTCCATGTGCCATATATCGTCGAATAGAACGCCTTTCAAATGCAAAGCTCATCTTGCAGCACTGCAAAAACTCAGTGCCTCTTGCTATAGTTTTCTGTTGCCATGTAAATGCACATTGAAATTCTTCAGTCATTCAAGACGATTTAGCAAACGAAAGCGTCTATACATCCGCAGGTAAGCTGCAATCTCCGACTGTCGATTGCCGTCAAACTTTGTGCAGTTCCATATTTTCGACAAATCGATCCTTATCAAAATAAAATGTTTTTGAAATTAGTCGATAAAAATTTATACATTATTCGAATAGATTCCTTTCGCTCCCATACGTCGCTCACTTTAAAAATATGAAAAACGGTACTTTAATAATCTTAATGGCCTTTTGTTGTGGCCGAATTGCGCCTCCTCACATCATCAACATTTCTTCACTTTTCAAACATTGCGAATACTCCGTTAGATTTTTATTCGTTCGACGCATGAATATTTGCTCCTGTCATTATCCAAAAAAACCATTTTGTTTCAAATTGTTTCAAATTTTCCCGCTCATATCTGAGCGATAATTTAATGAAACGAGCATCGGCGTTTCGATATCTTCAGAGCTTATCGGCAGAAGAGCGATTTTGTAGATGATGGCGAGCTGGTAAGGCGAGACATCTGAGGAAAAGTTCGGCGAATTCTCCTAAAGTTAGGAAAGACATGCCGACATACAAACCAAGGGTACCACCAATATTCGAGAGGAGTACCCAGACATCTTGGGCTGGCGATTCGACCACAGATTCGTAATTCAACTCCTGTAATGATGCACAGTTTTAATCGATAAATGTTTGAAGCGGATGTTTAGCAAGATGATCAAGCATTCGTTACCACAAAGTTGCGTCCGTTGCAAGCTTGCTAGCTCGGACGCAATATCACATTTGGGAGTATAGCAGAGAACGCAAATATTTCATGCCGACATTTCGAAGTGTCTAGTGTTAAGCACATAACATTGCATCAATACAAACGAACATGGCTCATCTACTTTTTCTTTTGCAGTTTAAGCTGTCACACTTGACCAAGACATCCAATTTCTCCCCTCCCTCACTCCCCCAACATGACCCTCGTGAGAGATAGTAAAAAAACTCAAACGATACGCACATTTGAAAACAGAGCTGAGATGACCTCTGTGGGTATTGCCACTAATTTTGCAGTTATATGAACTTAGAGGTGTTACGATCGAAGCCACATTTTGCGCGCGTATCATCATCGCAAATCGGAATTAGAATTCACCTCGTAGTAAACTTCGAGCTTTGCAAGATTTGTTCTTGCTTCGCGTGCTTCTCGCATCGTTTCCATTGAGGGTATTTGATTCTTCCATGAGTCTTTTATGCGATCATAATAGCTAGCCCTCGGCCAAAGCGATGTTGTTATTCTAGCGACATAGCCTTGTTCGTGACACGACTGTGGGCATTCTCGCTCGCAAATACCCTCCGTTGTTGTACTTCCAATCGACTGCAATAGACTGACATTGTACTTTATAAAGCATACTGTCATGAAATATTTGGTTATTGCAACGTGAAATTGCGATTTTTTATCAATTTTATTCTCTCTTTTTTTTGCTACTACCATATCGCTTTCGTTTTTCCTTAAAGCAACGAACTTTACCATCAGTGGATGAAAGAAAGAGGGAGAGTTTATTGCATCACTTTGACCCATTAAAAAATTCGACAGAACATTCGATTCTTGAAAAAAAAAGAAGCGAGAACGCCATAATAATACGAATATATCACAAGTAGCACTATATCTCATAAATATTCACTTTGATGAGAAATGATCATTTGAATTGAATAAATGAAAAAAAAAAGAAATGAAATCATTAACAAATGAGTATTAAATCCATGATAAATTATTAAAAGAATATAAATTAAGAATTTGGAAATATTAGAATTACCGTTCGAACACATTTAAGTGAGCTTTCGAGTACAATATCACATGCAGATGGTTGTTCGCTTTCATTAGGAAAGAATTCGCGAATATCTTCACGAGTCACGAAACTTGGATCGACGCAACCGCAATCCTCAAACAATGATAGTGATCCATATCGAAGAAAATTTATGTTATCTATCATATTTCCTTTAATTGCGGCTAACTCGCGCAATTTTTTTTTGGGCGGGGGAGGGGGAGGGGGGGGGTAGGTTAAAAATACTCAATAACAGCGAAATGATATTCTTTTGGCTAATAGTTGTCGCTTAAAATGGTACTTTACCATACCTAACGTTTTTCGCATTCTCTCTTTCGTTTATCACCTCTATATTAGTTTGGGATTATCACCTTCAGCAAGGCCACAGCTCACATTGAAAGCACACCAAAGTTTCGTAGGCCTAAGCAGCAATGTAGGCTCTTAATTTTGCTAAATCTTATCGATCAAATCAGGCCAGGAATGCTTCTGAGGAATAAAACTGTTGAGTCATTCACGAATTTTTAATGTTACTTCATTCTTTTTATTAAGCTTCTTTTGCTTGAAATGAAATGATGACGGAACAGTTACTAGAAAACAATTTGCAAATACTTACATTCACTAACCGCCTTTGATAGCACGATTTGACGCATGCTTGAGTTGTGTAATTCACCGGATCAGGATAACCAGCGTTCAACAGAACTCGGTTATATCTGCAAGTTTGCGTACTTTATCCATCTATGGCACTTCTGAAAGCATGATGTTGTTTTACTAGCGGATGTATTATTGATGATGCAATCTTTGCCTTATATGAACATGATACCTGCCAATCATGCTGAAATGAGAGTTTTATACTTTCATAGCTTTAAATCTTTAAAATAAGACATTTTTTGACGCCATTTTTTGCTCGAATCGGCAGAGAAAACGAATATTCTCATAAAGCAGAAATATTTGCCGCTTACCTTTTATAGTAGAGAGATGCATTTTTCCTGAAAAATAAATGACCATTTCTTTGTAGTATGACAAATCTGTGGCCACTAAGGGCTATTGAAATTAAATCTACTTCGACCAGTCAACTTCTGTCAAAATGTTCCCCGAAATTTCAGTCAGGCTTCCTCAACATGGATTAATTTCTGCTTGCAAAAGGACGCTAAAACCAAAAAATTTCTAATGAACGATGTTGCTACATAGGGTCCTGTGGCGACACACGTGTGTAAGCGTGAGCAATTACGGATGCGAAAGCGTGCCCAAAGGGCGAGATGAAAAGGCACAGGACGTCGTCTGCACGTACACCGGGCTGCGCCGTTGGGAGAGGGATCCCCGAATAGTGGACCAGAGTTTCTTTCGTGGTGGCAGATATTTTTTCACTGCTAGGTGAAAGGTTCCCCTTCTCCCTCCACCACTTCTCCGTACCCTCCTTATTCCTTCGCCGAATCCAAGAATCGTATTTCTGTGAGTGAAGTGAGACACATTCGATCCTCGTCACAATGGAAGTCGGGACTCACATCAACTGAGCTCACAACGTTTCAAAGTATCAAAAAAAAAAAAAAAAAAAAACTATGAGGTCATAACGTTTCAAAGTTTCACATCATGTGCTTTCAGCTGTCATATCACCGAGATGATTGCTGCTGACATTTGAAAAGTCGATTTAGGATGTTTATCTAATTCGTCATTAGCTGATTTTCTATATTTGCCTATGTCATTCATTTGCAGTTAGTCTCTGCTATCATGAATGGGTTGTTACTTTAATGGCTTTGCTTTTCTATTAGATTGACTCGTAAGGTTGCTTCAGTAGTTTTTTACCGTTCCATGCCAGTTTCTGCTTCAGAATTTCTGCTATTCCTACGAACCAGTTCATAGCGTAATGATCCGAATTGTGAGACATGAGATTCTTCATTAGATCCCCTCATACTTAGTTAGAACGTTCTCCACCTTCTCCTGATGTCTATGAGTGCAGTGAGAAGGTACTAATTCTCAGAAGTCGGCTTAGCGTGTTTCCCTCATCCGTCGTTGTGTCCCCGTTCTGTAAGTTATGCTTTTACAGCCGGATTCCCCTTCCTGTTGATAAACCCGTCAGCTGTGCAATTTTCCTTCAGCGCTTCTCATTACACTTGGGCATCTAGCTGATGAAAGATTTGCTTTACTGAAGCTTGATAGATATTTCAATTAATAGTTTGGACGGTTCAGGTGACATCCGCTCTGGTTTCCGTTGAAGATGAAGGAGGGAGATGGAGGGAGGAGATGGGGTTCTTCAAAAGCCTATTTCCCTATTGCAGAGCTTGAATATCTTTAACACGGTTCGGCACGCTTATGTAAACTCGGTAATCTCACTCAGCATCGGTAACCTGCCTGTAAAACATGATCCCGCTATCCAAGTTCTTGTGATTTGGGCGTCAACAACTACAGAACTTATGAAAATGAGCTCGAAAACAGACTGCTAAGCTCCTCAACAAATATTTCATTAATGTACGTTGAAAGTTCCTTGTTGATCCTCCCCAGTCATCAAGACAGTGTATCACTTATTGCTTGCATTCTTCACATTGTGCTCAAAATGCAGTCGGTTGTCCCGACTTTCGCGAACCACTAAATGCGCATTGTCTGAAACTTTTCGACGTATTTAAGACTGCGATCAGGTGTTGCAATTATGAATAGAACGAACCATGAACCATGTGGGTCGGTTTTACCATGGAGATCACCGCAATCCGTACCATCGTATGGAAGTGGCATTCGAGAAATACGCATTTGTTTTATCTAAAGATTTGAAATAACTTCAGTTCTCTTTCATCTTCCATTTTCAAGCTTTAAAATATGAGCACATAATGCAAATAATGTGGTAATAAACCGAAAAAAAAACGATAATGATGCAGTAATTTTACTGCTTTCGCATATTTCATATCAGTATTTTCTTTCGATGATTCTTGATTGTTATGATTCTTATGGATTCTTTCAATTTTTTCCCATTTTTGATATAAAAATTCTTCCTGCTTTTTTTTATCGTCAAGCTATTCATCAATTTGTTCGGACAAACCTTTTCGTTCACTGTCTCTCCGTTCATTTCATTAAGTGAAAATAAGTATATGTTTTCCCTCTATTGGAGCGTTAATGGAAGAAATTCAATTTGAAAATCGAATGTGTTACTCTTCTACTATTTAATAATGGAACAGAATAAAACATACGCCAACAGAAGTCATAACTCCTGGAGAAATGGTGAAACCCTTGTCCTCCGGAAAGGGAACATATTCAGGTGGATGGACTTCTACCTGCAACTTCGGGTCTAGATAGAACAGACGTCGATAAAGAGCGCATTATGAGCTGCACAGCTTCGCTGCAAGACTTTCAGAACTGGCAAGGCTACCTATTGAAAAATGAATGAATTAACTACACTTTCGATAAGTAGGGGCCAAAACATACGTATGCTTCGATTTCGAACAGCTGATCAACCTACAAGTAGGAAACTTTACCGGCACTTGCTTTGGAAGTTGCTAATTTTACCGTTTAGTATAACAGAGATAACCTTATGGAAACTCGATTGGCGAAAGGTGCGCATTTTTAGTCTCTGTAAGCATAAGCTCACCTGCACTAAACATTTTCATTACTAAGAGAAGATGGGAAAGATTTTATTGCCCTACTTAGTGGGAATCAACGCATTCAGAATGATCAATGGAATTGCGAACGATCTACATGTTGTTTCAGCTGTACGAAGAGGCAGCTTTCCTATACACAGGACTTCGACCTCAAGCCTTCATGTAGTGAATTTTCTCACCCTCATCGACGACCACGAATGTGTGGGCCGCTTTCGATAACACCGTTATAGAGGAACGAAATCAAAAACATTACTGTGTGAATAGCTACCTTGAATCCAGCTCCTTGCGAATGTCTCGCCAAATATTCTTTGTCGGCGACGTATAACGTAACTGACAAGCCATAAAGTGGACCGACAAAACTGTTGTATTGATCGTTGGATACGATCATCGTATAGCAGTTGCCATAGGTCCCATGCTCCCATCTAAAAACAGTGTAAATGGCGACAAGGGCGCTTCTTGCCAAAATTTTTTCATAATGATATCGAGACTGAAAGCCAATTTGCAATCTGTCGGATTTTCATTTCACATCGGATCGATCGCAACAAACAAGTATTTTGCAGAGGAACTGTGCAAGACGCCACATCGACTTCGATGTGTAAGCATCATAGTGCAAATTCTATCGTTTTATGAAACCATTTGCCTTGATGAGAGCAACTATAGAATGGTGTGCTGTGTTGACCCTTCTGAAACCTTTTTCCGCTTGTTTTGGTTAGTCATTTTTTGTTTTATTCCCAGAAATTGTTCGAAGAAAAAACCATATAGGTATTAGCGAAGTGAAAATTTTATTCAACAAGAATTAGATAATAAATTGAATATTTGCATAGAACCATTCAGACTAGAAAGAAGGCTGAGAATGATAAATACACAGTAATATAGAACAATAGTTGTGAACGAAGCAGTGAATGAATCATTTCGATGATAGTGACAAATGAGAAAAATACGCTCAAGATAATCGCTGTGTGTCCGGAAGAAAAAAAAACTTCAATAGTAAAAAATATTTCATTGCACTCACCTCGTAAAATTGTTTGACGTACATTTCGTTGACTGAAATGTGCAGTCGAGTAGCATATCATTGAGATCATGACCTGCTTCAGATAAATTCACCTGAATTCTTGCTATTTTATTATGGTTGTCATTTCGAATGTAATAATCAGCAAGTGATAATCGCCTCACGCATTTCTTCATGAAACGCGAAAGTTTGTATGATTCTGTTACACAGAAATTATCGAATAATTCGTATGAGCAAATATTCTGGAATATATTACAAACTCAAAGGCAATTTCTTTCTTATCGTCTCCTTCTCTTCTACAGTTGCTTTCGAAAAGCTAAAGAAACTCGTCATCGCTGTAGTTCATATCAATGTGCACACTACACTGAATGGCATTAGGTAATCCGTTATATGAGATAATGTTCCAACACTCATCCACAATGATTACCATTTTAGCAGTTTACCTGCACGTAGTTAAAATGAACAATTGGCTATAGGAAGATAATGGATTGGAAGACTGGAACAGTGATCCCATATGAAGTTGCCGAATAAAGAAAATGAATGAAAATAAGAAATGACATACGTTCTTTTCGTAGATGAGGCGAAGATGTTTGTAAATAACTCGCATTTCCGGCGTTATGTGATCAGCGAATCGGTTACTCTCCATGCTCTCTTTCCACTGACGTTCGGTGAAGTTTAGCACCTAAAGTCGATCACCTGTTCCTTCAACGAATCTGGCTGGTAAAGGTGGCAAAATTAACAAAGATATAAACAGCCCAAGGTTTCATTAGGAAGAGGCAGAGAAACGAGGAGAGGAGATAGGATTCAGAATGTTAGCAAGACACACATCGGCACTCCGCCCCATCTCAAGCTGCGAAGAGAACCGGCAGTGGGCACATATACGGCTAGTGAGATTATTTAAACCCATAAATGCACCATTAATTAAAAACATGAGATTATTTAAGAACTATGAGTGCAAAATAAAATATAAAAATGAACAAGAAGATAGTGAACATAGATCGTATTTGTAAAAAGGATATCCTAAGAAAAGAACAAAGACCTGAGAGTTTGCGCATTAAATTCTTACAACTATGTGCTTAATGCTGCCAGCTGTTTGAAAAACAAACCTAAATTAGAAGCAAACATTACGCAGAGAATAATGCAATGAATGCAGCCGTCTGAAGACGGATAGAGCACTGACCATGTCTAAATTGATGGTAGAGCAGTAGCTGGTATGGCAGAGCAGTAGCTGGTATTTCATCTGGTCTTTCGCTAAGAAGGATAAAGTCTTCTCTCTTCACCTTTCCAACGATTCCTCTTTGCCACCAGAAAGAACTACTTTCCTCCTTCCTCCTTTTCATATTCTTGTTTACCCCTCATTCTTTTAATGTATTAATGAAACTATGGACAAGCGAAAAGTTTGTCACTAAAACATCCTAGTGAATATTCTCCAAGTGTTTTATAAGTTCAAAACATATCCTACACAATCCACTTCTAGCCTAGTCACAAATATATTGATAACTGGGTGCACGATATCAGACGTTTCATTTTGCATTCGAAGAAAAGTTGGCAAATGTGAGAGCATCGATCACTCTTACTATTCATACTTTACGCGAAAAAAACGCCGCCTTTTCAACTTTCATTCGCCTTTCCCTCAATGGTCGCTCACCAGTCATACCAGCCAGCTCTACTGCATAGTATTTCATCGCAGAGAATAGCCTTTAAGCGTAAAGTGTGGTCAATCCTATTTGCATGAGGTGCATACCTGTGATCGCCACAAAGATGCATTTTATTTTCAGCTTCAAGGTAAATGGCAGTATGTCCCTCTGATCAAAGGAGCTTATTTGTCCCGCTAAGCACTGAAGGGCACTGCGTTAAATATGAGGCCAACGAAGAAACCTTCGCCAGTTTTTCAAACTGCATTACGAGGCAACGTTGACATCAACTAGGACCCCAGATTACATTTTATCACATTCAGATGGCATTGGCTAGTTAGGCAATGAAGCAAATAAATCCAGACCAAGCAAAATGTGCAACAGTCGCCAGTAGTTACTATCTAAATTTTGCAGCCTCAAACAACTGTCGTTATTTCTCATGTGAGCATCATGCGTGAACGCTCGGGCATTTCGACGTTTGAAATCGAATGAAGTTAGTGGTTCCATAGGGTAGTTATGCCACAAAGGGAAAAGCGGTTACGAAGAAGAGTCATTGAAACTTTCGAGGAAAATAAACAAAATCTTATCAACGTCAAAAAAAAAAAAAAAAAAAAACTCAACGCTCTCTGCAATTTCTCAATGAAAATTCGCAACAACGCTCTAAAAAAAACTCGCATATTCCAAAAATCTATCAACTCTTCACAGTCACTCTTGCATATTGAGCAAAAATTCAATAGAACCTCTAAATATTTAGCAATAAATGCAATAAATAGAAATAGACCGCTGCGCTTTTCTTCAATTCATCGAGTAGTGTCAAAGAGAATTCACTCTTGACAAGCCAACTTGATCTGATCGGATTCAGATTGCAGATTGTGACAGCCGGAAATGTAATGTTTGTCATATGGCGAATCTGCACCGAAACGGTCGTCTGATATTGAAAATATTTATGAATAGCGACCCATATTTGATAGCCACATAACATCCTGCATAAGGCGTTCTTTAATTGTTATACGATACTTGTTGCTGCACCAATTAAACATAACAAATAGATTTTGTGTATTTTAAAGATAAGACTCTGCATTAAATGCACTTTGTAATTCAAGTGAAATTTATTCAATTAAAATAGCTCATTCTATTGTGAGCGGAATCGGCACACATAAAAATATACAATATTTAAACATTCAATTGAGATCTTTGTCAATACTTCTCAATCGTAATGAGATCTTAAGAGTAATGAATTGGCAAATCTCTTTTATACAGTGGAATCGTGAAAAAAAAAGAAGTTTCAATAATAAGTTTCTTAGTTTCATAATAAACAGATTACGATTGTAATGAAAAGGTTACGATCAGGTCTTATCTGGCGAAAGTTTTGCCTAATACTTCTCATTTCGATACCTAGACGAGATTACATAACGCTTGAAAATGATATTATATGATATTATATTGAAAGCCGATTCAAGTGGTTTTTGAGGGAGGGGAACTAACCACGCAAGAAAAACAGCCGTTATCCAGAAAGAGCGTTTGAATAAATTGCTCGATTTGCTAACGAGGGCACAGCCATGTGCAGATGTAGTTTCAGCGAAATCCTTGAGAATTCGCTTCCGTTTTTCTTTCAATAGGCGATTCGACAGATCTTCTGATAGCTATAAAGCACGAAAATTTGAGATGTTAAAGTGACATAGCTCTGGAATTTGAAAGATAATATTCTAATTTTCAAACACTCATTGCAACTGTACCCTTTAAATTGCAGCATTGTGATTGAATTTCGTTGTCATTCTGACTGAAGAAGTTGTCAAAAAAGTCGAAAAATGGTATCCAATGGAACATTGAAAACCTTCCTATGACTCCTCCATTGGCAATGTAAATGTTCCGCCACAGTCCGATCAGCACAGTTTCGTGAATTACTTCCAAGGGACTCCTTCCTACCGCATCACGTTCGCTGCTTTGCGGGAACTGTTGGGAACTGACGCAAACTAGAAGACAGCCAATGTGGGGGTGGGAGGCGGGGGGGAGAGGGAGGGAGAGGGGGAGTGAGGTACTAAGTATTGTGAAAAAAGTTAAACACTTCTTGAGAAGATTATGGAGAAGTTTGACCGCTGCAGATCAGAAATACTCGAAATGAAAGCATCTGCATCCATTTTGAGATCTTCAATCACAACGAGACTCTTCCTACATTGTAAACAGCGCCATCGATCAATTGAAGTGTACTTCATAGATAGTTTTTATTACGCGTGATAAAATCGTCCTTCAAAAATAGCCTGAAGGTGGTCATGAATGAACGAGTGAATCGAGAATCTATTTTGCAATCAATACTAGAGAAATAATTCCCCTACGCAAAATCAATCAGTGCTTGAATCATTCATATCAGCTCTATCAGCTATATGAAGCCAATGCTTCTTCAGATAAGAAATAAAGCACCTTTCTACGATAAGCACATTAATTCTATTTCGGCTTAAACGCTACCTCTTGAATATTTTATCGTCTGCTCGCATTTAACGAGTTGATCATTTTCTCCCCTATCTCTTTCAATGCTTCAATACAAATTACTGAATGTTTCCGTATAGTTGTTGTGTTTGCAAATGATGTCAAACAATAGGAATGCTCTGTGAAGCATAATTTCTCATCTCTGATTGCTAACTTCTTGTGTTGGCATTTGTTTAAGTGAAAACACAAAAATCTAATATTTGCGACTATTATCTCTGATGAATTCTACATAGAGTTCTAATTTGTTTGATTGGCGAGTTAAATCGCCTAAAGAGTTTCAAACTTCCAAGTTGTAATTTTAGTGTTCTCGTGTTAAATTTGTATAACGTAAATCGTCACTTTTGTAGTTTTGATTGATGAGTGAGGAATATTTCGTGTAGTTTTTTTTTTTCTTTAGATACTTCTTATTCGCACAAGCATTTTCAAAATGTGCTTTTGAGTTGTAGCGATAATAAATTGTGAGATGAGCCATCTGTTTGCTAGACTGCCGATTTCATGTTTTCTGATATGTCCTTATATATAAACATACAACAAATGCTTCACTTCGTTGAAGGAAGAATTTTTCGCCTTGGCGATATGGGAACGAAAAAAAGTTCATTACAATTTTATCCATACCAACTGCTACTTCTATGGACTAAAATGGTTAAGTGGTTGAACTCTCTCTATCACTTCAACTTTTGGTGCCTCAGTTATGATGGAAGCAATTTCAAAAGAAAAAAACTACCCAATGAAATCTCAGAGAACACTAGCAGCTCATTTTTGGTCGAAACTGCCCTCTATGTAAACCTTCATATAATTTATAATCATACAATTCGTTAAGAATCAATTTATTACTGCAGAGAGCATCAATTAATCAAAGAGCAAGAGAACAAACCTTTTCAACATGAGTAACAAATTGAAATGAACTTCAATGATTGGCCTAATGCTCAAAAACGTGTGAGATAATAAACTACATCTGATATTTCTAGTTGATTTTTAACGCCATCATTTAGTAAATAGCAACCATTTTATCGCCTGAACGGAGTTACGCGTGAAATTCTCATCTTTTTCACGCGACAAAAAAAAGGAGATTACGTTAATCCAAATATATTAAATACGATAAAGTAAGACGATAGAAGCTGAAAGGTCTTTCTGAACAAAGAATTCGCATTTTCGAGTATCCATCAAAGTTGGCGGCTATAGCGATTTAGCAACAAGCATCAACAAAGCAATTCCATTGGAAATAATCCTTTATTTTGCATTCCTTTCATTTTGTTGGAGAAGGCGGGATGATAGATGTTTTTGCTGATTTTCTAAAAACTTATTTCTTCACAATGAAGAATCCTTATTGCACCTTTCTCTCCAGTCTGCTTTCATTCATGAATAAGAAACACATTTATACCGCTCTACTATACCTTCTTAGATGCCTCAATTATTCTTGCAATGATCTTGAGTCACTGTGAATTCAAGCATCATACGCAACAATTTGATAGCGATTCGGATTCAAGAATTGCAAAGTTCCTCGGATCTGTACAGAATCCTGGTGTCTTATGCTACTGTAACTTTCCTGAAACTTTCTTTTCCTTTCATCGTGGAAATGCAAGCCATTACTTTGTACTATTCCAGCTTTGTACTACCCCTCATTTGGCACACGTTCCAGTTGCATTAGCAGCCCCATTAATCCTAATGTTTCAAGTTTTACAACTGGCACTTATTGCTGCAAAAGAACGACGAATTGCTTTACAAGGGCAAATATTGGCAAATGTTTAGGCAATAAGCAGTTACCTTTATAACAGAGTCCACGCAACCTTTTTCACGTTCGTTCATCCAAGCAGTGCTTCTTTTTTTCGAAAAAATAGCTTCTGGCAACACAGACTCTCAGGAAAATCCAATAAGTATGCTAGAGGATACTTTAAAACACAATTGCCTTCAAAGCAGAAATCTTTGGACACCTTCGAAGATTACACAGTACTAGACGATAAATTCGGCGATAAAAATGCGAATACTGAATTCTGAAGTGCTAAAAACCACTACATAATTGAATAATACATAACAATCTGAAGAACGTATCAGGAATGATAAATGCTCTTGCAGGTAGGTGTATTACAAATTTTCAACAAATAGGAGATGCATATATCTCGATGAAACCGACGTATTTACAAATATCATACAAACAACTCCTCTTTCAGCAACAATATTTTCATTTTAGAAGATGCTTCACTACGTGAACTTCCAAACTCGTTTGCGGTCAATGAGTAAATGCATGAGCAGGTTATCACTAGGCGTAAATGGTTCGCGATTTTAACTTCAAATATTATCTAGCGAATGTAACCTCGCAAAAGCACATAAAGAGTCATTTCAATCCATCCGATTTTCTCCGACCATAAGAAGGAATGTGCGCATTGTTGAACGCACCACATTGGATAACGTTCATAATTTCAAACTTACACTTTTCTAACTCATTGAACGCCAATATCGCCCATCAGTCTTGTGCTAGTTGATTTATTATAAACCTATAGCTTTCCCATTTACGTATAACTGACGATTGATTGTTTGTAAATTTTTTAGCTGAGATAGTAAATGATGAAAATAAGCACAGAAAATATTCGCTTTTTTTTATCGCTAAATTATATGAAATAGTAAATGATGTATCGAATTTGTCATAGATCCGCATTTGCTAAACAATCCTAATTTCGTTAGTGATCTTCGACGATAGGAAAGCGATGTATGTGCGCTGAACATCGTGAGCAATGTGAAGTGCAATTGTTCTTCACAAGCATAGTACAACGTTACGCACAACAACATTCAGCCACGAGAGTGCCGACACCCATCCAAATGGAACATTGTCATCGCATAAATTTTTTTTTTTCATCCAATACTAGACAAGATATGCCTCCCTTCTTCCCAATGCGCTCATCTTCACACCTTCGCTTTTGTCGCAGTTAAGTGTGTATTAGTGAACGTGAAAATTTTGAGAGATATTCTAAAAACTGGAGAAGTTATCTGCAATATTCAGAGGTTTTACGTGCACTATCGAATAATGCACATTGCAATTAAGATGCAAAAAAAGACATGAAAATTTTTAAACGACAATCACAAGCAGAACAGCGTGCCAGTAGGGCTGATATCATATGCGCATTTGCAGTCCACTCATCAAATGGCCAACATCACAATTTGCTAGAAACAAAACAATGAAATATACGCAATAATCCATTTGCATTTGAAATGAAAAGATCGCTCGCAGTTTATAGCCCACCCATTTGAAAATCCGGATCCGACCTGTCCGAAACGAAACTCGATTAGCAGCGAAATGTATACAAACTTTCACGCCCTTTTTTTTCACCCATAACTTCTTGAGCAGCCGATTAATGAAATTGGAAGTCGCTATCAGAGATCGGTAACGATGAACGTAAAACCCATCAGATTTTGGAGCTCTAGCTTCAGAGGCTATCGGGTTGAAGCCACAAGAGGCGTCGACGCACATGTGGAAGTGTGGCATTGCACCCACAAGATGTACCGTTCTTATATTAATAAGCGCCATGGACTATAGCATATTGCGCAATTTTTGGGAAATAAATACAAAAGAGGCACAGCAGCGTTGCGTTTTTGACTGGTCAACACAGATACCTCCTCGGATGTTTGCGCACCATTTTTGTGCTTTGCAAAAATTTGCAGATACTCCTTATTGCAGAATAATGCCTATGCACAAGTATGTATGCGCGCAGAGTTTGCTCATTTGTGCGAATATCCGCATCAATCGCTATATGTCTTCCGATACGTTCAATGGGTGAGTCACAGAAGCTATGGTGATGAAATTTAATAGCTGTGATTGATTTCATATGACTTTTATTTCAAATCTCATCACATTACATCGCTTTCATAAATAATTGGTATTTAAAGACTCTATAAAATTTGTGCATCATTTTTGATACAAAACAGTTCAGATGCGACAAAAAAAAAAAAGAATTTTTGATGAAAGTTTTTCACATTGATTTCATATTTGTAAACTTTAAAGAGGCAGTTAAATTATAAAACAGTTACGATTTAGAAAAGTTTAGAGGAAATCTGTAGAGTGTGTTAAAAGTGTCAAGCAAAGAAAAGTACGTATGACAGTTTTCTCTGAGAAAGCGCGTAACAGAGTAAACCCTTACAGTTTAGCGAGGGGGTTACGCATTTAACAAGTCGCATTTTAGGAAACGAAGTGATACTAGCAGGATTTGTTTACGTCGATCACTTGAAACGTCTTGTGCGTTATATGTGGTTCAATACAATAAGTTACGCTGTGTAAGAAAATTTTCGATCAAATCTGTCGATTTTGCCCACTGAGCAAGTTATAGCGGTTAAAAACAGCTATTTTTGAATGATATTTTTAGGCCAAAATTTTATTGACCATCATAAACTACCCTTATTGAATAATTTATCAGGTTTTTTTTTTATTTCCAAGTTTCCACTTCCAAAGGTATAACTCATTTGTATGAACATACCAATCCTCAAATGGCAAAAAAAAACAAAACAGCAGCCTTCATTTTTCTGGAGTTACCGAGCGAAAAAAATATGTTCTAAATTGTGCGACAGTACCGCTCAGTATGGCTCAGTTTGTATTCTAAGACTGAGAGTTTTCCCATCTAGGAATCGGAGCAAAAGATACTCAAGCTGCAATGTAATTCACTCTTTTAGACTAAGGATTTTTCAGTTGAGAAATCAACGATAACTGTGGTCGCCATATGTGAAATGAGGATTTCTTTACTTCATTTAAGCGATCATCACAATGAATAAATAACTTTATGATTAGTATAATCACAGCTATGTGCCATTTGCTATTCCCCTTCGACAAAAATTTGACATTTGCAAGACGAATTTAGCCGCCTTAATATGAGTTAACAAATAATCACTCTATTCATTAATATCTTTTCCAACAAAATATTTCAAATACGTTTTAGAAACTATTAAACGATCGCATACAAGTTTTTCAAGTTATCACTCCTAAACGATCGTGTTTTCTGTATAAGAGTGTACGAGTTTTTGCAGAAATGTTTAGGAAGCTGGGGTGAAACAAAAGATAATTTGGGGACTCACACAAATACCGTGTTGCACCGATATTCCGACAAAAGTTCACCTATCCTGTTGCAGTAATATAGAGTTATTAGTCCACAGATATACAGATACGTGTTTACATCACATCGCCATAATACACTTTACAAATAGAACATTCACCGGAAAGTTGTAGGATATTTCAAAACAGCTTAAAAGCCCTTTTAAGGAATTGATCCTATCGGAATAAATATGATCTGAGTGAAATGACTGCCCATCGCTGATGCGTCCTCTTTATCTCCTCGGAGTTTACATAGTCGATATTCAACACGCGGTTTCGAGTTTCGATGGCATCGAGTAATTAAGGCTAAGAAAGGTCACGTTTCGACCTGGTAATTTCAGCTATGAGGGAACTATTTAATAATTAAATTGCATCCAAACCATTTGTTAGATAAGTCACCGATGAGCCAACTTGTGATGTAACACTGCAGTGATCACAGTTACTCATATAGTCGATTATCGTTTACTGTTCTTCACATACACCGCATAAACTGCTTCTTCTCTCTTGCTTGGGCTGTAGCATATCGGCATAGATAGACGGTGCACACTTTGCTCATCGACAGATGGTGCGTACCTCCTAAGCTGCGCACATCGGAGCATTTCAATGTTTGTGCTCTCTAATTTTGGAAACGCTCGAACAATTGTTAAAAGCAACCAATAATCGTTGATTTCGGATGACATTTCCGCCTCACCTAGTCATCGCTTGTTTCGTTGATGAGGTCAATACATGTCTTTAAAGCGTTCGTCTTAGCATTACTTCCTTCCATTTGAAATAAAGTTGAAAATTACCGTTGTCAGCACTGTATTCAAGTATCCAACATTTCTCCATTTCCATACGTTCACATAAATAGTGAATAATCATGTCTGTATATTTGTCTATCTACTTGGGTACCGTACAGCATTTTTTATATATCGTATATAAAAACGTCTTTGCATCCGTGTGTGTGTGCGTTGTATGTTCATTTCTGTTTCGCATTTATCGGTTGGACCGATATGTTTATGAAATAAAAGACAGCCGGCATATGGGCGCTTCTGGCGAGTAGACAGATGCGCCTCCAAAGTTGATTGCACCTTGCATCTTTCGAACGGTGTATCTTTTCGGCAGTCATATGCCAGAAAGTCATGATATGTCACTCACAGACGCACTCATTAATCTAGTTTTTCACTCATATCACACCGTTTCAAAAAAAAAAAAAAAAACATTTGGCATTGCTTAGCACTCTCCATGGATTACCTACTATTAATGCGGGAGCTTGAAATTAACATTGAAATTTATGATTTTAATTTGTATTTATATATTCTCTTTATATAATCTCTAATCACAAATAATGCCCTCCTAGAAATAAATGAAATATCCTTTCTTTTCTCCCTCTTCGGGAAAATCTTTCCCGAGATTATTTCGAAATTTCGCACATCCAGTGCTTTGTTAAATGTTATATAACACATAAAAGCAATATCGACTAACTTATACAATCATGAAATTAGAAATGCTTTGATAATTAACATCTTATGCCGATTAAATTGTAAACTTAAATTGTTCGTGAGAAAAAATATTAATAATTAATAAATATTTGAGTAATTAATAACAGCAATAGAATCAACTGAAAATCGACTAATGAATTGAAAAGCTGCTGATATTGTTATCAAATTTGGCCATTTGAAAACAATAAAAATGAGCAGGAAGCAAATTCAAATGACTATGAAAATAAAGGTCTACCAATCGTCGTTCATCGCACAGCGTATGATTTTACTCAGCCACATTAACTAAATGTTGGCTTCCGATCACAAGGTGAGCAAAGAAAAAAAATGGCTTCAGCTCAGATCATTCTTTCAATGCCGTCAGCTGTTTTATATGACCCCTACCTGAAGAGCACTCAGTTAACAGCGATTAGAACGATTTCGAAAACCAAATCATCAAAATACATACATTCTCTCTAGGCGGTATGCTTCTATGCAACACTTATTTGCAACGTTTAAATCGATGACATGTTGAGGGCAGCTGTTTTCGGCTGAGCGAAGTGTGCGAAATAATGAAGCTTAGTGCTTCTAACTGCAAACTTTTTGATTAGTGTGCGCTGAATGCTCATCGATCTGATGACTTTCGTCAGCATCTTCAAAAATTCACAGTCATCGACCGTAAAAATGATTTTGATTCCGCTTCCCGTGAGGCATAAAATTCCGATACCCGAATGTTGTTCTCGTCTTCCGAAAAAACCAGTCAACTTCGACTGATCCCGATTACGGAAAAAATGAGTCAACTCTTCTCCCAGTGCAATGGGTGGATTGCTGGAGTTGATTCTGAAAGCCAACCTCGAATGCAACTGTGAACTGAGTCCTATCTCATGTTGCTTCTCGAGTTTCGCAATAATAGCAGCTATGGACGTTATTCACTCGACGACTCCAAAGCAAACGCTAGAGAGCAACGTTGATCCGTGGAATAGATTCGCTTCTAGATCATAATACGGGTATATATATATATATATATATATATATATATATATATATATATATATATATATATATATATATATATATATATATATATATATATATATGTACATGAAAACTCGAAAAATGGGTAGCATGCAGTGGAGATAACCTAACCGATTTTCTGATGGAAGACTCGGTGAGACATTGTTCACTCAGCCTGAAAATGAAAAAAGCATTTGGTATGTTTATTGAATTCCCATATGGGTACTATATGAAAAATGAAGAGATAGTGGATCATGTTTTTATGAGAACTGCCATACGTTTCGGTATTGAAAGCTCATGCAAAAGATATAGATTTTTACAATATTTTAGAAATTAAAGAGGCACGTATAATAACAACCATAAAGTCATTGAAATAACAACGAACTTTGCTTTCCTTTCGTAAAAGATCGTCCTGCTCATAATGCCGCACGTGTGTTGGGTCCGAATGAACCAAACGCCTAAACAGTATAACTGCGTTGGCATTCATTTATGAAAAATTAACAAAGTAACTGAAATTTAACTAAATGCAAGTCGAATCTGCTTTAAAGATCCTTTCAAATTCACCCACTAGAGTCATCAATGAATCCATTCAAAAATTTGCACTAACATTTAAGTGCTTGAAAATTTCACTGAAAACCAATGAAAATCATTTAGACCGCTTAAAGTAATATGGTGGAAGACGTGCAAACATATTCAACGGTATATGATAGGATTTTGATAAAAGCTTACGATAACATCTAGGCAAAAATGTTATTAGGCTCCAGCTATGACATATCGATGTTAGGTGGTCGACAAAAAGCAAGGTGAATCCATCAGAGTACTGTAATGCTATGAATTCTTAGCTAGCTTTAATACTGTACGGGGTGGACGTGGTCCTACGATACTATCATACCGGAACAAAGTTAAAAAGATGAACCTCGCTTAGGTCGTCGTAGTAGAAAACAAGTCGACTGTTATGGCAATGCGTAATGCTTACTAGCTTCTCGACCAATACCATTATGAAGCAGCCGGACCGAATCTCGCATAAGTACAAATGGCGTACTTTGTTGCTTTCTAGCTATTAGCGATATTGCTTTAGGAAGAGACAAAATACTGAATTAGGCTATTTTTCGTTCCTCTTTCAGAAAATGAAGCTTTAAATGAAATTGGTTGGGGGCAATTCTGTGTCATAAACTAAAAAATTCAGCAATTCCACTAAAATGCAATTTAATTGACCGTATTTGCAACGTTGATTCAAAAAAAAAAAAAAAACGAGGTCTGGAGTGAAGCATAGATTCTCCATTTCTCGTGAAAACGGATACTAGCGAAGAAAAATACATTGACTTATAGGTATACCAATCACAATAAATGAGAAAATGAGAGCCATGCTGATATGTGATTTAAGTTTCTATGATGGTAATGTAACATCGAAAACAACGCCGCCAAGATTTGCTAGTTCTGGCACAAATCCAGTGCAGAGTTGATTGCGCGCTCTTTGTGTTAGCCTATATTCCCACAAATACTTAAGCTAAAGGTAAGAAATTTAGCTAGTGAAATATGTACTATTAAATGACTTCCTACGTAAGTTCCCCTCCTCGCACATCTGCTTCAAAGAAAATTGTGTCAAAAAATTTAGGTACTGATTTTTCATTTTGTGCCAACCGGGTCACAGAAGAAGTCTAGAAACTTGTCAGAAAATCTCACAGGATATGCACTTCTGCATCCTCCTCTCTTTTTTTTCAGTTTTATAAGTGACCAAAAAAAAAAATAGTGAAATATAATACGTTCATATTTCAGGCAATCAAATCAATTCCACAAATCCTATTCGAAAAATTCGATGTTTTATCGTAGCCATATTGATATAAAATAAAGAATCAACCGTTGTAAAATATATGTAAACTTTTCAATGTCCACAGATGCTTCCAACTGCACTAAACTTCGGAATTTTATATTCAGTGGTAACTGATTTGAGACTATCGAACACTTAGATAGACCACACGCACCGACATAACGTACGTAGCAGTTATTTCGCATTTACAAGCAAATTTGCAAAAGTGCACTGAAACGAATCGTTTGCAGATAACTTGTATCTCATCTCTCAGAATATCAAGGTGTTGTTCCATAGATTCTCTTTTTTTGTTGATAGACTTTCAGCTTTTTAGTTAAATGAGCGAAATAAAAAAACGCATATTGCGCCTTTTTCTTTGGCTCATCTCCTCACTTGTTTGGGAATTCGCTTCTCCAGCTAGAATGTTTATTTTAATATATTGATACTTGGATGCTTCCCCCATCTCACTTCTCACACATTAAGCGGCCATTCTTCTACTATATGGAGTTCCGCCGTGGTCGACCTCCATGACGACTGCCCACTCTCCTTTGGCTATTAACAAATTTCTTCAGCATCTCATAAGGGTGGAATCGGTTGCTCTGCTACGAAGATGGGGAATCCATGACCTTCGTCACACAACAGCGGAATTCTTAGCACGTTTCCATGACCGTCTGCCTACAGGACCATCTTAGTGAACGTCGAAACCACAGTTTGACGTTAACGGTGACCTTATATTGTCTAACTGAGCGCCTGCCACGTTTAGAAGTTAACTATTATGAGTATTTCGTTGTGTGGATAAGTGCGCTTCTAGTACTGTAGCCGTTCGCAAGCACTACCTTGTTACCTTGCCGTACGGGTACAAACGCTTTACATGCTGCAGGGGAAACTTGCGATTTCAAAAATGGGTTGCTTCTCGAAGTGATTGTTTGTATCCTTTTTTGCACGTTGTCAACAAGTTGTTGACTGGAATTACGCATTTTAATGAACCGTGTTTTGCGCATTCGCGGCAACAACGTAACAAAGACAATTCGTTTACGTCAAGCTCGCCGCCGCATACATCTAATTCTTGCGCGTTAGATTTGCGCGATATTGCTGCTTAAATTAGAATATTTTTGCGGGATTCCGATGTTTTTGAATGTTTTTGGTTGCACATTATGGTGTAACTTCGTAGTTGATGGTGTCGAATGTTAAGGTGCGGTCGTAGGTGTTGGACGCGCCATAGTCTGTGCAGGTAATACTACCACCGGTTATCCCTTTAATGTCGCGAAGAGGCCCATACCTAGACATCCACATCGTTTTTGCAACCTCTATATCTTCTTTTCCACCGCTGAGTTGTTTCACTGACTGCTTCAGGAAAGTATAAATAAATGATACTCGAAATGGGGCTTCTTTTAAAAAAAGGAGCAGTTTTTATAAAGGACAGCTCGTCGCAACTTATGACAGAGAGGTGGACACCAAAAGCTACAGCAAAGCCCGTGTACCTTAGATACTTCAGTACTGAATGTGCTGAATGAAGCACTTAGAGGTGATTGAAAATGAACGGAAAACATTCGAAAGCTGGTGATAAAAACTAAAAAACAATGGAACGTCAATATCAGATGTTTAAAAAAAAGTTGTTTTTTTTAAATTCAAAAGAAAAGTGGAAAAAGGCAAGAAAACATACTCGCCACCTTTATTTCCTGTTTGTAAAAGCAGTATTCTTTCCGAATTAATAAGTATGCATAACTGCATTGGCATATTCGATGCTCTCACTGATGAACTTTCTTCCTGTAGTTTCTTGCCATCGGTATTTTTGGAAAGATTTTTTTGTAAATTGTACTCCAGCGACAATAATAAATCTTTATTTTATTTTGCAGTTATGCGTTGAGAAATTCCGAGCGAGAAAAAGAAAATTCAGATCCACGCATGCGCTGAATGACCGCATCATTGGGCGGTTATCGTTTTCTTAGTAGAACGTTTCAGTTTGGCGGAGCATTAAGTCTGTATTAATTATGGAATGTTTCGCAACCACTAGATTTACATACAGCTGTTTAAAGTATGTAGGATCTACGCATTTGTGGGTCTTTTCGAAATGACACTTGGAAACGACTTTGATAGATTAAGTCACATTAGCCTTCTTGTTAGCAGATAAAATTATGAAAGCGATAGGCAAATGTGAAACTCGGATGGTTGCCTTGGCATTGAAATATTATAGAAACAAACTTTGAAAGAAATTGTGTTTTTAATGGAATTGATGAAACAGCACAGATCAAGTAAACGCTGTAGATCTGTAACTGCAGTAGAAGGTACACGCGACCTTCTGGCATTTGGCTTTGCCATAGCGCGATAAGGCGTATATTAAACGGAGCTTGAAACTTAGGTTTCCGGGCATAAAATTCAGACTTTACCGGTTTCCTTCCAGGCACCGTATTAGGGGCGTGTGAAATAAAGCTGATGAGAAGGCACTGTATGTGCATTCAATAAAACCAATGTGGTTTGCACATACATGTTGCTGGTGAACGTGAAACTAGCACACACACACACACACAGCTTATACTTGCATGTGCTTCGTGTGTGTACACTTGTGTCAGATGCTGCTCATTTTTTGCTAGTTTCTTTATTTTATCTAGATCCCTTGTCGATAGGTAAAGCTTTGTGTTGTCGGTATTGATTGAAAAAGAATCCAAAATTAGGTCACCGAATCTATTTGTATTTGTTAAGGTATCGCCGTGTTGCGTAATGGAGGATGAGCTGCTCGTATTTGATGCACGAAATACGTTAATGGAGGATCTACTAACTGAAGATGTACATGCGGCGAATTACGTCAGCAGCGATCCAACAAGAAATCAATCCGACGGTGTACCTCATTCACAACCTCATTTCGATGACTCTCATACTCGCAATCAATATGCACAAAATGGCTATACAACGATCAGGGTACGTCGCTTACTGAATGTAAATTTTCTTCACTTAAATATAGAATGAATGAATTAGTTTTTGTGTTTCGTTTCTTTTCCGGTACAGCTTCAGTGATGTTGAGTTTATTGGTGATGCGACCATAACACGCCTAGCAAAAGTTTTCCACTCGCAGCTTTATTGTTTCGATTTCCTCGCACGTTGTCGGCATCGTTGCACTCTAGGCGCATAAAATGCTTTCACAGAAGGCACTGTGTGAAGACGATATTCAGTTTATATGTGTCAAAGAACAAATCGGGATGGATGTAAAAATTATGTGAAACGTCGAGCTTAGAATTTCATATAGGAAAATGAAGTTTTTGTGACAACAATTGATTATGTGGAATCATTTGGTTCGCTTTGGCCATCTGAAAGGTTAGAGGGAGTTAGAGGCACTCGGCTGTTAGCTTTGGAAGGGACGAAGACGAAAGCTTTACATGGCTGATCATTGACATTCAGCATTATTAGCGTCTGTAGTTTTGTTCGTGCCCAAAGCGATATAGGAGCCCAGCGACTTCCGCTAGCTTTCCACGACCAAAAGTAAGTGTATATTATTTATGAGAGTCAAAAGCGGCATTATTACCTGCTCGTTGCGTGTTGTGCGTCTCGATTTATGTAAAGGTCAACTTTCCTTGGCTCGTCTAGTCGTCCAGGTCTCGTTGAAAATCTGCACCCTCTGTCGAGCTGCTGTCGAGTAAATTGCGAGATGGCACAGATATAAGGGGCGAACGCACTTATCACACTTATCAATGAGGTGATAAAAACAAAGTGACACTGGAATAGCTTCAGTCGCCGGTTCGATTCCGTAATCGAACTCCACGCTGCAGGCGATCACCTCGCGCATTCCAATGACCACAAGTAGCGGTAGTTTGAGCGATCGGTTTGATGACAAACCATGAATGTATTGTTACGCATGTTTCATTGATTTTCGGCAGTTTACAATAATGTTGGATCTCATATATGAGATTGTTGAATTGCGTATCACGTCAGCTGGCTGACACATTTCTGTAGTTGTTTGTTCTTTATACGTTTCAACATGACGTCATTTATGTTGTCATTTTTCATCTTTTCATTGACGGCAGTCTGCATTTTTTCCACAATGTCGTCGTGCCGCTGCAGTGAATATTTGTTTTCTTTTACTGTGAAAATTTGAAAATTTCCCTCGGCTTCCTTCTTTGTGTGGTGCACCGGTTTAATGTAGTATTGACTTTAGACCGTGTGGAATTGCAGGAAACAAGCGTAATAGACAAACGAGAGCTGCATTTCGTTGAAGATGGATTGCCGTACGCAGAACAAGATCATGAGCGCTATTTTGGTTCGTTTGAACAGCCATCTGGTTTGGTATCCGTAAGAAGAGATACTGCAGAAGGAGGAGCATTTGATGCAGGTCTGTCCTTCGTTGATCGAGCAGTGGACGAGATACCTAAAACGATACCGGTGCCTGAGCAGTCGGTGCAGATGGCACAAATTACAGGTCAGCAAGAAATAATTGGGGGTCGTGTCCCACTCAACTGCGCCACTTCTCCATCCCATCTCTTCCTGTTTTGTTCATCAAGCGCATTCTCTGTCGGTTTTTCAGTCCATCATAGGAAGCGTGCTTAGAGGGGCGAACTTCTGAAAGTTTCTTTGCGTTTTCGTTGAAAGTTTGAATTCAACAAAAATCTGTCATAGTTTCTTCCTTTACGTACATATCAGAGTCACTTTATTTAATTTTTTATTTAATGTAATAAGGAGTCTCGTTTACTAAATGGCTTATAAGCAAGACTCATCAGGAATTGATAAAAGAAAAAACTGATAAACAGTGGATGGTACAATGAGGACGAATATGCGCGATCAATTCTGATTATTCCAAATTAAACGGTTGTAATATTCTCCCGTTATCAGTCTAAAAAGATCAGCTTTAAAGAATAGTTTTTCTTTTTTTCTAAATTGTACCTTCATAACAGAGCTTGAAAAATAGACTTTTTTCCTGGCAATGTTGTAAATTGCTTAGTTGTTATAGACGAAGCGCCACAATTGACCTACGAGGGCGAAGTAGGCGAAGCATTAGATCAACGAGATGAACATTTCGATGGACACGTTTCGGTATTGTTTTCCCTCTTTTTGAAGCCAGTGTTGTTTTTATTCGGAATATTTTCTTTTCAAATTCCCTTTATCGCTAGGAAATTCAAGCGTTGTATCTCACAGTGAACGCTAAATACATGACGTGAGGTGTTCTACAGATTTATAATAGCATCTAGGAACTGATGCGGTTACTGAAATAGAAGCATAGCTCTTGATGGAAGGATTAAAACTGAAATGATTTTTGATCGCTGTTTGTTCTAATGAATCCATAAATCTTCCGTTGATGTAGTCAGAAGAATAGAAAAATGTGTCATTTACACATTTTCTATTGAGACTTTAAATAACTTAGAGGCTTATGTTTGATGATCGCTCGTCTAGGATGGTGTTCAAATTGTAATTTCAGGTGCCCGGTTCACCCACGGACGATCAGCTTGATTCAGCTTGCCCCGTGCTTGTTAACGAACGGCAGCAAGCGCCTTATGCTATCGTATGTTTAGAAATATTTTCATCAATAACATATCATAGGAAATGAATTTGAAGTGTAGCCTAAAGTGATTGTAAATGAAGGGAAGTTTTTCAAGTTCTATTGAATTTCGGAAAAGATTTCCTAACAGGAAGCGTATTATTTCTATTGTAGCATAATCTTGCATATAGCTGTGGCTTTTACATTCGAAAGCCCTGCATATGCCATTATTACTTTTCATAGTTTTGCTTGCACTTTTGAGGCTAAGTGAAATGCTAATCGAGCATTTCATCTCAGGTTCATTGTGGTCTATAAAGTGCTTTTTAGGTCATTGTTTTTTTAGGCAGCTAATTATCGCTTTTATAGTTGTTTTTTTTTTTTTTTTTTTTTCATTTTTTCCAATCACTCACTTTCGTTCTCTCTATTGTGTTCCCTTTTGCTTCCTAATTCTTTGTTCTTTTGATGAGTGATGCCGTTCTTTCGCAGACTCTTTCAAATGGTGGTTGTGTGATCATACCTGCCGTATTTTATAAAGTCCTCATTGATGAGTTATCGTGCTTAGTAAATCCCAAGTTTTCCACTTGTTTATAAGTTTCTTTTTGCAGTTGCAAACGTACTGCTGGTTGTGTGCAAGAATGAGGCGTCCTCCTTCTCCTCCTCCCCCAATTCATGTTTTTCCTCTCTCTCCACCATCATTGTTCCGTCGTTAACCGTATGTTTGTATTTCAATTTATATTGTTGAGGAGGAAGCGGAAATTGTTGCGAGTGATGATTCTCAGCCGTCATCGTCAAGCACTGATGGCAGGTGGTCGGGCATGAATCCATTACGACGGTTCTCGGTGCTTATTGGCACTAAGAAGCTCACTTTCAAGGTTATCAACGCGCCGCGAAGTGTGCGTAAGTTTTCTTCAGTTACAAATAAAAGAGTTGGGCGAATGATTCAAGACTAAGATGTCGGATACCAGCAAAGTAGATAAAATTTCCCGTTCAGGAAGCGGAGAACCAGTTTTCGAGACTAGGCTGCTTCTCGTTGTGTTTCTTTTCGAGTGTAGCTATAAAATTTTGCTGATGGATTCGAGAGACGTTTATTTAAGTATCATCTGCTGGGGGTGATGCCATATCCGCTGTAGAAAGGTGGAGATTACCGTGAGCCAGTTTTCCGTTCAAAGCCACTAAATAACTCTTTGCCTCCGTTTGCTTTAGTGGCTGTTACCAACCGATCGAATTTCGGTCGGTTTTTGCAGAATTTTTCGGTTTCTTCTGTTGCGACTGAAATTGATTTTTGTTGAACACTTCGCTCGATGATCGGGCGACACTTTAAAATTGCTTCTGGTTGCAACCGAAGTTCGTTTTTTACCAAATTCTTTTATTCGATAATCGACTGGTATTTTTGATCCGCCGTCGATTTCAATTATTTTCGATTGGGCTCGATGTTGTTGTTTACTTACGCTTCGATGTTGCTGTTTATTTTATTTTGAATTTAATCGCGCGAATTGGGACCGATTACTCCTTCGGTGTTGTTATTGGAACCACATGGAAATAGAAATGTGCATATCAAACAAGATTTTTTCCGGTGAATTTTAACCGGCAAAAATCTGTCGGTCGGTTTTTTTTTTGGTTGCAGCAGGAATTGAATTTTTACCTGACGCCTTTGATCGACAACCGACTTGAAATGCATCTGGTTCCAACGAACCTTCGTTGCCAGCCAGTGCTTTCAGTTGGTAACCGGTCGATAGTTTTTGATCGGTCATAATCAGTGGTGAGGAATGGCATAGACTTGATCACTTTCCATTTAGATTTCTAAGTTGCGCCTTGGCAGCTCGCTTTAAATGTTTCAGGTGCAGTGAACGGCATTCTCTTTTTCATCATGGAATTACTTGTCAGTGTGGAAACAGTTGTTGTCACTTATATGTGCTTGAATGAATGTTTGCAGGTGGGGAAGAAGGATTGTGTTCACTGGATGAATATGCCAGCAGAGATGAGCAGAGGGGCAAGTGCTTCGTTTGTGGACAGACATTCGCGACTAAGACGGCGTTTAGGCAGCATCAATTGCAACATGTGAACGCTAAGCCGAACGTATGCTCCTACTGTGGGAGGACTTTCATTCATCGGCATTCGCTAACGATGCATGAGAGAATGCATACAGGTGAGTGACCATTTTGTAGAGCTATTACGCAGTTTTTTTTTTTCCTGTGTGCTTTTTCTCTTGCTTAGCCATTCAATTTATCTTCCCTCTTCGTTATACAGTGTTTGTCTTTGAATATGACGCGTATAGTACAAAGATGCCTCGAGGCATTTTCAAGATGTGCCCTAAAAGTTTGGTGTTGTCAGGCATGTGTAACGACTTCTGTTTGATATCGCGACGAGGATGATAGGGTTTTTTGAGATGAGGGTGAGGGGGGGGGGGGATGTTTACATAGCTAAGTCAATCAGTTTGAGGTGAGAAGAGTGAGGTCTATGATCGGCTTATTTGAAAGGCCTTTGGAAAAAAGTTTGCGGGGTCTTTTTTCTTTGAGACCGTTTTGCCTTCTTCATGCTTTTCAACGTATCCTTGCAGTGATATTGGCATAGTTATTTTTAATGCTGCTATTTGGGATGTTTTTCATATTGACAATCAATCGCCAACGTGGAATTTTTATGCTTTAAATTGATCCAAAGGCGCCGATTAGCTGTGGTCCAATTTAGAGAAGTAAGTGAAACAGAAAATGATAAATAATTGTTAGTAGTTTATCGAATGGCGAAATCAACTGAAAGGTCTTGATTGGACGCTTTCGCCGTCTGCAGTGAATCTAAGCGAGATTCTCTAACGGGTTTATATTCAGCCGTCGTTATTCTGTTTGTGTTTTGCTCACTTTATAGGTGTCTTCGTTGTTGTCTGCTTTTGATTGTTTTTAAATGATCACTAATTGGCAACGCTGTCTGTCTTTCCAGTCCCCTCCTCCCATCCCCTTCTTTCCTGCGCCCTGTCTTTTTCACTTGTCACTGTTCTTGCTCGCTTGCTTTCATGTGATACACTATGTATTCCTAGTATTCAGCCAGAACTAATTGAGTCAAATTCAGGCGAAAAGCCATTTCAATGTCCGATCTGCACAAAATGTTTCGCCCGCCAGACGAACTACAACATTCACATGAAGCTACACGCAAGCGGGCGCAGGTATTTCTGCTCATTTTGCGGGAAATGGTATCGAACGGAGCATGAAATGCTGGGCCATCAGGTTGGTTATTTCCTTCTCGTATGTTCATTGCGTTTTCACAAGGTTAGCGCTTAGCTACTTAGTTGAAAGTGGAAGTGAAAAATTGAGTTAGGTTTTAATTTGGAATCAGTTATTGCTTGACGTATGGTGCATTGAACAGGCTTCTTTTGCTTGTTTCTATAATCTTCGAGTGTCATCAGTGAGGTGAAGATAACGTTCAGTCGATGGTTTTGAGGGTTTTTGAATTGTACGTATGGGAGTTGCTGGTTGTGCTACGGGTTCACAATAGGCATCTGGTGATATTTATGTAGAGTTGTAACTTGTTCAAAAATGATGAAATAGCTATGAAGCAAGATATCTAGGAGTATTGAGAGAGTGGTGCAGGCTGCCCTGATAAAGTCAGTCTCTCGTTAAAATGGTTGTATAGGTGTTGCATGTTTGTAGCAACAATGCCTGGCTCAAATGCATGGTGCAGTTGTGCACACGGATCGTCCATTACGATATCAATGCTCATACTGTGAAAAGATGTTCCATCATCGCAGAGACAAGGTTGGTTCAATATCGCTCTACTTCTGTCTGTAAAATTTGCGTGCCACTGATTTCGCATCATTTGCTTGATAGTTTGATCGACCGATCTTTTGCCGGAATATATTTCATTAGTTGTTTATTCGCTTTTCGTGTGTAGTTTTTTTTTTACACTACTCCTCTGTTTCCTCAATTTCTAGTTCCTAGACATCGTCCTTCATTAAGAGGTAAGCCCGGGAGCCACTTATGAGCTATGTGAAGCAGATCGTAACTGTCCCATACTACAGTTTTAGGCGGTATAAGGAGCTGTGTCCGATGGGGCGGAGATGATTCTTGGATTGTGAGATCCAACTATGCACTACTGGTGATGAGCAGAAGGGCAGGGGGAGGTGATTCTGTCAGGTATTTCTGTAATGCTATTTTTGAAGTAGAAAAATGGCAGAGATTTCAGAATATTCACGAGAGGACGCACACAGGTGAGAGGCCTTATTCATGCGGCTATTGTGGTAAAGGATTCACGCAATCACAGGCACTCACCATCCACATTAGAACACATACGGGAGAGCGACCGTATACGTGCACAATATGCGCAAAGGATTTCCGTGATAGGTTTGTCTTTCGTCTGTTGCTCTTTCTTTTCAGGTAGTTTCCTTCAAATTACGTTTATGATTGATACTGTTCGGTAGAGATGGTGGGGATGATTGTGACTGCATATTGTGTTCTTCAGTTTCGATTAGAGCAGTTGATCAAACACTCGTTGATATAAGTATATAGGAGGTTTGCTGATTGGCTCGACTGCATATCTACCCAAGTGAATCGACTCGTCCCAAAGTGCATATCTTTGTTCGTTTATATATGAACAGTTTGTTTCCTTTAAAGAATATGATTCTGGGGATAGCCTCACGGTGGAGTGATACGGGCTTATGAAGTCATGCAGTTTTCACGCCAGCCACTCAAACGGCGAGGTTGTGAACTTGGGTACTATTAAATTGAAAATGTTCGCTTTGCACGAGCAGAACCAAGTATCTTAGATTCCTGCTTTCCTTTCGCTTTTCCCTTCCTCCACCCCCAAACTCATAAGAGTTTTCTGCGCCATTGGGGCCTCTAAATTTTACTCAGTCGTCTGAGATCCCAAAGTTTTGCGTGCCACGGCTTATTACTATGTTGCCTCTTTACTAATATTACACATGGCCGTATCCTGTAGGAACTTTGTTGCACCGTCATTTTCACTGTTTACTTAAAGAGTGTATGAAAATCGGCATAGGTTTTGTTTCTGACTATGCGAAGCGAGCCGCTCGCGACGTTCGCACCAATAACATCCACTCAGAAGGAAAGTCTCTTATGGATCAGTATGGGAAGTTGAATGTTTCAAAACAAGATTTTAGTTGCGTATGCTGCTCTGCTTCCGTTGTATTTGAGCTGGTGATGGGCTCGTCAAGGCAGAAGCCCCCCTCTGTGAAAAAACACAGCTAAGGAAGAGCGGCGTGTTTAAATATGCGAAAATGAGTTTCTCATCTGTGGAAGAGCTGTTTCTAGCATTCCTTCTTGCTTATGTGTCAATATTTGCAAGCATCATAGATGGTCTGCGTTGTGGAATTGAGAAGAAAACTTTTGGCGTCTTCGCGCGAAAACATTTTTTGAATGATTTCCCTCATGGCGTTGTGTACCCTTCTGCAGTGCTTTGTGTAATTTCTTTTCATTCCGCTCCCCTGCTACGTGGTGGCTTTTATAATTTCCGCGCGAGTTTGCTCTAATTCTTTAGGAACTTTTCTCTCAATTGGGAACGATGGCGATGCGGCTCATATTTGATCCTTACCTGAGAACTTGAAGAGCTGAAGTTGGAGGGTTTGGTAACGGGAAAACAATGAGCACTTGTGGATCAGTTTATCTGATATGTTGTGAAAAAGGGCATTATGAACCTTGTGAGGATTCTTGACGGGGGAATTCACGCACAAAGAATCGTTTGAGGAAGGATGCTGATGTATTTCAGCCATTCTTCTTCAGAAATGTGGTGTTGAATTATATATGAGATAACAGGGAGGATGTTTTCAGTTCGGCTCTCAGGAAGCACGAATTTATGAAGCACACCAGTACAGGTGCCCCAGTCGCATACCATGGATTGAATGACCTCGTGTTGATGTCGATTCCATCCGCTGTGAGCACTGAACAATTGCAACAGATGCCTCTATCTTTTCAATAGGGTCTCTTCATTCCATATTGCAGGTGATTTCTGGAGCTTACCTTTCTAGTTCGCAAGGGATATGTTGGATATGGCCATATTAGTTGTGACAAATGTTAGCAACAAGAGGAGCACTTGTTTTATGGGTGTTTCTTTTTTTTTTTTTGCAGGTGAGTTATTATATAAGTGCTTGGATTACTTTGGGCTGAGATTGCTCATCATTCTTTTCCCTTCATCGACTCTAGTTTTGATGCGGCATTGTGTTTGCTTCTACTATTGGAAAACTGTTAAGTGATTCTTTGGAGTGTGCTTGATGGTTAGTGTTATCACATTCATAATCCGTACATTAATTTGAAGGACGGGGATGACTTGTGTTTTTTTTTTAAGGAAGCGCTTAGTGACTAGTAAATTTAATATATTGCAGGTACTTATTGAGTCTAATATTTATCAGCAACGAGTCAATATTATTGATGAACATGGATGCTTCATAACATTTTATAGCAGGACAACCATCCTCTTTCACTCATTCCTATTTTCTCACTTAGCGTTTTAATTATCGTCTTTTAAAAGTACTGTAATTGTCAGTTTGAGAAGGTTCCGTAGTTTTTACGCTGTGGAGGTACTGTAATTGTTGTTTTTTTTTTTTGAAACGCTATAGCTATTGCCTTGTGGAAATATTGTACTTGTCGTCCACTGTGAATACTTTAGTTGCCATCTTTTGGAAATACTGTAAATGTCTGTAATTGCCGTCCTGTAGAAGTATCCCCTTGTTGATACTGTAGTTGCCTCTTTGATGATACTGTAGTATAGTACTGTAATTTTCATGTTGTGGAAATGCTTTGCATATATCTGCCTTCCAGTTGAGCGTCTCATGGAAATTCTATACTTGTACGATCGTACATTTTATGAATTATAAATTATGGGGTTTTTTCCGTATGCCTTTAACCGCTTTGAATTTCAAAAGAAAGCCTAAACGATCGGCACATTCGTCGTATTTCGGGATGTTTTATGTGGCCGAAGTCATTGTCGCATTGACAGTTTGTATGAGAATAATTAGGATGAAATACTCTAAAGGAATCTTTTCTCTTGTAATTCGTCATGTTAAATATATGTATATAGGCATTTCATTCAGTTCATTGCCATGTGGTCATTTCCCTATATTCATAGAAACTCATTTTACTCGTAATTTCAGTGTGCGCCAGCTAATTTTTGTTATGCATAAAAGCATCCGATTTCGATGTTGTGCCTCTTGTTGTGATTTTATTAAGATTAGCGTCGTAGGTATGATAAGATGAGATACGCATGGAGTGGTGTGATAGATTCTTCTTTCTGAACGGTCGACAATTCATTTTAAGGATATCCGCTTGGAAATTTTTGAGTGGATTTTGATTTGTTCTTATCCGGCTGAGCATAAAATTTGTCGGCAGTTGCGCATTTTTACTTTTTGGGCTAGATGTTTTCAATGTATTTGATGAGGAGTTCGGTTGACCAATTATTGCTCTTGATAGACATCTAAGATGTAGCGTTGTTGCCGTTGAAAGTAGATTGCAATCAAACGTTTCAAAAGCCTCCTTTTCTTTTACTCTGCTATTCGATAGGCAACAAGCAGGTGCACGATCAGAAATGCATAATTTGCCAATAATTATTGTTGTTTGCATATCGTTGGTTACTGCTCGTTTCATTCTTTGTACTCAATTTTAAATGTTTCAAAAAAAAAAAGATTAACATGAATTGTCGAAGCATTTTTAACTTGCCCGAACGGGCCTTCTAACCGGCCAAGCATGTGTGGTCTTGCCAAGATGCATATCAATGATTGAGCCGTATGAGGAAACATTGTGGTGAGAAGTGTGCAGTTGGCCGCTTGAAAGAGATTTCATAAAGTGTGTTGTTGTTATGCAAGTACTGTTAAGGCGTTAAAAAAAAGAATTCTCCACATTGTTTAGTGTTCATTGATGACTTTCTTGTTTTGTAGAAAAACAACCGGGTTTTGTATGGGTAAAAGGGCATCTAATGCACATCAAGGATTTAGTTGTTTGTGAATAGAAAGGATCAAAATTTGAGAACATTTCAATGCTTGGAATGGGAAGAAAATTTGCCTAGATGATTCACTGCTATCGAGGTGAGCGAAGAAGAGGGATTGCCGACACCCTTCGACGATATCAATATCGATAGACTACTTGATAATAAAGGACTTTATTGCGATTGAAGGCGACCGCGTCTGTAGTGTTTTGATCGGTTATCTGTAAAATATGAGGCCATTAGTTAAAGACAGTAAACGCTTACATCTCTGAGAAAGTCTAGTTCTGCTGATGGTTAAGATCTACGGTTAAGGTTTTATCAGTGCTATTGTCTATAGTGGTTCCCTCCCCCCCCCCCCCCTCCCAACCTGAAAAGAGGGGGGGAGTGTGCGACCCTGTGGCTATTTATTAAGATTTTTAGGTAGCCAATAGCCCTGGTAGGTTGGCGAAAGAAGAGTAATAAAATTGTTCTTTGCACTTGGAGAGGAAGAAAATTAGTTAAAGGATAATTGTGCTGTTGCAACGAAAGCTCTAAACTAGCGCCATCTTTGTAGACTATTTAATAATATAAGGGGGCTATATTGGGCAGGAAGGGTTACAGACTTTCGTCGGTCTATTCATTTCAAGATCTGCTTAAGGTTTGATTTACCTGTGTGAGATCAATGATGAGTTGCTGATTGGGTAGTATCCAGTAAAGGCTTTCATTCGATGTACCTGCGAGACATTCGATCTGCAAACATTTCTATTAGTTGATTTGCGACTTCACTGAGTGATACTATGTGTATGGCGTTGCGCGTGTTAGACGGTAAATGGCTAGTATCATTTCTTCGAAGGAATGGTTGTTTCTAATATTAGATCAAATTATCGCGTTCTTATTCGTAATAAAGGTTGACTTTGATCCGAAGAATACAAACAATCCCGAGCAAAAACAGCTTCCATCGTTGCTCAATCGCAACATCGCATTTGTATCATAAGACGAAGTGTACACCATGCGAGATTTGGGTGAAAGCACGATTGGATAGTTCACCAGAAAAATAGTACGATATCGGTTTCATTTTCCACTAGACTTTGCTGTTGAATAAGAGGAGCGAAGTTAAGCTTTTTTGGGTGTTTTGATACTCACTGGATCGGACGTGATGGATGTACAGTTACCACGTTTTTCGTATTTTTTTAAACGTTGATTTCACAGTGTTATGTTGGTATTAAAGTCGTTCATCGCAACTCGCAGTATGAAAGTAACTAGCTGCGATTTTGCAGCTCATATGTTTGCCACGTTAATTCGAGTTTTAGTACAGAACAATAATATTTCGTCATGTCGATGTGCGACGCCGATATCAGCCTACAGTTTGACGTCGTAGGACAGGAGAAACAAGAAGCGAAGAAGCTCGGAATCAGTGGACAGTCGTTTCCGCTTTATCAAAACTGCGGAAATTTCAAGAGATCGAAAACGAAGGCATTTACAATGAATCGCATATCGGTTACCTTCACACGTCACGCAACTCATTCAATTTGTTTTCCCTGGCGATTCCGCTGAACCGTGCGAAGGAACCAAATGCGTTGAGTTCATCCACTTAATCTACTTCGAAGAAAGTCTTAATTTCCGGTATTAACTCATTTTGCGTTGCGAAAAAAGGAAATTATCGGCAAGGTCGGTATTTGAACCCTGAGCGCCGCAACTTGTAACCGTAGGTTCAGCACAAAACGCCGATTTCGCGTCGAGTTGGGACTTTGATTTCGTTTACCTCGTTCAGCAGCAACCTTCAGCAGAAAATGAAAGCAATTTTATGCACCTTGTTCCAGATCACTCAGTTCGGGACTGATGAGCCCACGCCTTTCCCTGATCAGAATAGTGTTCGTCTTGATTTTCCTATGAAAGTGTTTTAAAACCTCACCCATATGGGAATATACCACCTTGATCGCATATCGCCAGCCTTTGGTATTTGACTCAGACAAAACTGCGATGTGCTTCTATCGAAATCGATAAATACGACCGGGTGGCTACCCTGATAAAGCCAACCGCTAAAGAAGACAGACGCTGCGAATGGCAAGTGCTGAAAATCGTAAAGCGTTCATAAGTCAGTAAAAAATAAAAGTGCAGGAAACAACTGAAATATAATCGTGCCTGTGCATTGGAGGTGCAGTCTAATCCTCTAATGGTAAGCTCTATCACACTGATTATGACGTTTACGCTATGAGCATTTGAACTATGACAAATTGTCCCACGGAGCAATTTCACAGCATGCAAACGTCCTACCGTGCAGACCCATATCTTTTGGTACAAGTGAGATGCTCCCATCGGAGGTTGCTCGAAACAACGTGAAAGCATTGTGGGAGGCTTGAAAGGGACAGTGGAGAAATGAAAATATCCTCGGACATATGTATGCTACTCAAAAATTTTGACTTTTTTTTTGACATGCGATTCTGAACAAATGGGCATAGTCTCACTAATATTGCATCTCTGTCTCTTCTTGTTTTTGCGCCATCTGTCGCCTAATGGTTTCGTGATATTTACTTTAAGAAAGGCACCGGTAAGCCCCACCCTTCTTTAATCTTCGAACAGACCATACCACTTTCCTGACTGTCACCGACAGAACACCACCCAAAATCTCATACCAACCACTTTCACCAAACTTAACAACTTCAACGGTTATCGTCTTTTCTATGCCTCAACCGTTTTCGGCAAGGACTGCTAAGGTCCCTTGAACCTTCATCGACAGCTTTTCATCTATAGGCATTCCCTTTTGTAAACCGTAGATTGCATGTCAATTTCGAAAAGCACAAATTGCGCAATATTATCTGAACGTTTGGATGACTCTGAAATGCGCTCCTCTTAGAAAATTGTGAAGCTATAAGCCACGAGGTTTATAAACTAAAGAGGCGATGATGTAAACTTTAAGTTTTGAGCTGTTTTTGGGACAGAAACCTTCACATCGTTGTCAAGAATGCGTAAGAATGTGCTCGTATTAGCTGCCTTCCACTGATTCTCTCGTATGTAGTCTCTGAAGACACGTCGCATTGTATTTGCGCCGATCACTTCACTGAGAAGTGCAACAACAGCGGCTCCCTTTCGATATACAATCGATGGAATCAAACCCGATGACCAACTGCCGTTGATAAGTGCTGTTGTCGTCACATCACCCATCACGTCCATCTGATTCCTAAAGATTAAATTCACTTCTAAAAAAATGTGAACAGAAGTAGAATCGTGACCTCAAAGTAATGAGTTTATAAGGTTTGCATTAAATGCTCAAGCATGATTAGAATCAGAGACCAAAGTTCATAATTGGTTATATTAGCTTTATTTAGCACACTCTTCATTTTTTTTTAAATTTACGCTTTTACAAATTTGCACTCGCAAGGATCATCATGACGATGTCACGTTCGTGTGCATATATGTATGTGTCTGTCTGCTTGTCTGCTTGTCCAGTAGATTCGGCTCGGCAACTTTGTCGAAGCTGCATTTATTAAATTCGATCGATTTAATATGCAGCATCGAATTCATCAGTTTTCTCTATCACCTTTCAAATAGATCTATGAATTTCGGAAGGAGTTATGAGCATCAGATGTGCCTAAAATTTTGTATATATTTTACAAATCGGTATAGTCATACTTTGCAGAAAGAGAGTGTCTTTTGTGAAACAAGTTCACAAGGAAAAGTCGTATTTTTTTAAACTGTGGGAAACAATTCTTTCTTCTTTTTTTTTCTTTCAGAAAATGGGAGAGCGGTGCAGCACTCATGCATATTTGAATTTATGTAAAAAGAGGATAGCATAAAAATATCATTCCATTCGCTTTTATCGAAGGAAGTCTTATAAGACGATGAAAACAAACGCCTGAAGCAGAGGACTGGACAGGAAGCATGTTATCGATTCGGAAAGCCAAATATCGTCCCACCATTCCTGAAATTTGTTGTTATAATAGCGAAATGATCGACGCTTCGAAGTTATTTTTCCGGAAAACGTGTAGTGGGCTATGTAATCCTCTCAATCTTGTCCCATTGTACTTACAGACTAGGTGAAGGTGAGCTTACTTGAAAAGAAAATAAAGGGCGGCGAATTATTTTTGTCTTTCCAGCAGTGAAAAATTGCACAGACAATGCGCCATACAAGGAAAGAAACACTGCATTAGTTTTGTGCTACTGATCAAATGCTAAAACGAATAGATCATAGATAAATGTAAAAATTGGACAAGAGCGATTCTAAATCGTCGGCAAAGTTGTATCAGCTCAGTGAAAACTCGTATTTTTCAACGTCCTAAATAATATAAAAGTAATGCAAGATAGAAGGGATTCACGTGGAATTTGACGCTGTTTACAACACAGCGTATGGGTCTATACCTCATATGGTAATTACAATAAGTGCAGAGTAAACGTTCCGGATGGAACGCAGTAACGTGTCAAAATCGGCTGGCTCGGCGACTCAATTTTTGTCTATCGGCATTTGTTTAAACTTAAGCTTAGCTTTGTACCAATCCACCAGCTTAGCTTTAGACGATTATCCATTCATCATTTACCAAGTGAATAAAAATTGAGACGAATGAGCCAGCCGAATTTTATAGAGCGCTCATGATATTGCATAAATCTAAAATACAACAACTATAAGTTAGGAAGTACTGCCGAGGAAATAGCCGCAGAAAAAAAGTGCATCACTCCTGTATTGATTCTTTGCAAAACTACACAGCAACAGATGCGCATAACAACACAGTTCGAAATAGCGTTGAATAAATTGTTCAATTATGCACTATTGATATCGACTGCAGAAGTAGAACATCGTTATATGACATTCTTTTGGCTTGAAAACATCAACATTAAGGGATGTTTTCTCTTCAATTGACATATTTCATCATTAAAAAGGTTGCGAAAAAAAAAGCTCGATCAGTGAGAATAGAGCAAATGAGGATTGGTAGAATAAATTGTAGTAGAAATAAATTGTAATAGAAGGATGAAATTGTGAATAAATAGGTGATAAATTGTAATTGTAAATTGTAATGAAATTGTAAATTGTAATAAATTGTAATAGAATTGCAATAGAATTGGTAGAATGAGGTAGAAAGCAATTCATGTTTCCAACTTGCTTTATTTCCATCGACTATTTAGGTGCCTATCCGTAGAAATAATTTAAAATTAGAATATATAAAAATTGCTAAAAGGTTTTCTAAATAGCGGAAATAACTGGAGCTAAAGAAACGTTCGTTAAAATTATCGTTATAGCATTGATTTTTAGAATATACCATTAAAACTCATAATTTTTATAATTATTACGTACCACTTACTGTCGCATTTATAATAACAAAAAAAAAAGAGCAACAATAAAGAAATATGGCCAATTACGTGTTGGCTTTTTAACATACCATCGTGACGAGGTTGCCAAACCTGCAAATCAAATACAATCATGAAATTTGTTAAAAGAAATTATTGCTGAGAAACGCTTTAGCAAGTTAAAATTTCGTTTATTAGGTTATATTGCCCCGGGGATTAGATTAATTCCTTAGGTTACGGTTGTCATATCGCTTTAAAAAGTAACAGATTTTTGTTCATTAAATCATAGTTTCATATTAATGATAGACTGACGCGTTAGTGAGGCAGTCGTTTTAGAAAAGATCCATAGAAAATTGGGAATAGAGAATTATTTCAACGTAGAAAGAAAATTAATAATTATCCTATGCGTATGTTAAAATATCAATTAATTGTCTCATTATTGATTATAATTTCATCGGTTTCCCTTCTCAACAAATATTTTCTGAAATGTCAAAAATTTCACTAATGAAATTGAAAAAATTTTCCACTCACTTCCAAAATTTCTCTTAGCAAATCGGGTTGAAAAAAAAATCGATTATCTTGGAAGGTCATCATCCATATAAAGATTCTAAAATAGGCACTAAAAAACTCACCTATAATCATTGGTAGTGTCACCGTTCATCATCAACAAAATATATGATTGTTTTTTTTGTTTTTTTTTCGATTGCTCGACACTAACATTTGATCATAAAACAATTTATTCGCAAGTCAACAACAAACCATTGATGAACAAGTTCGTGGAAAAGAGTCGATACGAACGATAGCCAACTTGCCTCCGATTTGTCGACTTCAGTTGAGGGCCACAGCTCACATAAAATTTAACTTCATTCGTTCAACTAGGCATGCTCTTGTTTCAAAATTCGATAATACTAATAATAAATTCGGTCATTTATTCGAATAATTTGAGCAATGCTCACTAATGAATCCTCTAAATTTATTCTGGAACTTTTATAGGCATAAATTTCCCGACAATTCTAAAAAAAATATAGCCTCATTAAATGTGAGACTCAATTGTATCATCATTAAAAACTTGGTGGAAGAATCTTTTAAAAAAATTCCCAAAAAATATATCAATGAGATAATGCGCTTAAGATTTTCATAATAGACTTTTACAATAGCGGGATTGATAGTTATCAAAGAATAGTTTCATGAATAATCGTATCCACTACCGATTCCTTGATGTTGATTAAGCCGAAATTCTCCATACCGTTGATCGCGATCGGAACGACAAGTAAATGTAGACGTGCCCCCGTGCCTGATAATAAATAATCATCCATCGAAATCTAAAAATTCACTGTTATCGTCGGCACAACAAGTTGGAAAACTCTGATCACTTTGCCTATGCAAAGCGAATAAGCCACTAGCAAGTAACTCTACACTATATCAGTTCCTGTAAGTAATATGAATCACTGGAAAGTAGTGAGATCACTGCTATGGCGGCGTAAAATAGTTTTATCGTTTAATGTGAAAATGACCGTTTAGGAATATCAACTACAAGATGCTTTGGTTTTTCGAAGAAAATTTCTTCAACAAGCTTGGCTTGTGTTCACACTCAGATCTAGCCTAGTATCGATTTTCCTTTGAAATCAAAGCTGGGATTTGGTATGGGGTTTATCGAAAGTGGTAGGATCATTCACCGTAGCAATCGTACAAAACATTTTCACAGTTTCATGTGAAAAGGTAATTTGCATTCACCGAACTTGAAATTCAACCTAATCCTAGACTCTGATCCTAAATTTACTTTTGTTCTCAGACTTACTTGTGAGCATAGTCACAGACTTACACCAAGTCTGCATTTCGACGTGCTTCTCAGCTTATGGCTCTAACTTAAAGCATAAGGCTCCTAGTTATCACATACAAATTTATCATCTCTTAGATATATAAGCATGAATTAGACTAACGTCCTCAGAATTCATCCAACATTTGATTAAACCAAGCGAATTTTTTTGTTTTTCAAAATATCTGAAAGAACTTCTTTTAGAGGACATTTGTTTTAATCAATTCCTCCCACCTAACGGAGATACCTGAAGTGGAGGGCAAATAATAATCATGAAAGACCCCTAAAACATTCGGTGAACAAAGAATTGAATCAGATAATTCATCTTAGTTAATTTTGTCTAATTGCCCTTGAGATTTCTAACCAAAATAAAACTTTTCTAAAGTATTTGTGCTATTTTTCATGAGAATATTTTGAAGACATAAAAGATGATAATTTCTTATAGTAATTTTTACGATTGTGGTGTTTAGTATGTAAAACGATATGTGTATATTTAAAGTACGCATGATTAATTGCTATAGAAATCACATAGCAGCGAGTAAATAAGCATTGTAAAGGAGCATATCTGGAATTCGGCCATTGTGCGAATGATTCGAATCGCAGTTTCGTTCCAACCTTCAACTTGTGCGAATCTCCATATGCAAATTTCTGAGTCAAAGTGTTCTAATGAGCAAATCGATCTGAAAGATTTATGAAACAATTTCCGAAACGATGATTTCACCTAATAGGTTGCACATAAACGAATTCAAGAAGCATAAAGTTTAGAAGAAACCAAACAGAGATGAGTCTAATCAAGGCAGTTAGATTAGATTACAGGGGAACAGTGATAGATTATCCACAAATACGTCATAGAATTAGAGTGTTATAGAACATCCCGCGATGTTTAGTGGCTATGAATGGAGGTAGCGCAAAACGACTTTACTAATGCAGACGGGAAGTCGTGCAATCCATTCGAGTCAAGTAAATCCCTCGTTAACAAGCACAACTTTGCCGCTTATAGACCCTTCCCAGCCGGCAAAACCGATCAGAGGTACACTAAAGTATGTATCAGTGTTGATTGTACGCCCACTCGGTCCTATGGACGAGCTATCATCTAGCGGAGAATGGAGGCGGTCGCGCTCCTGTTTGCTCGAAAGACGAAAGCGACGATGATCCATCGAACAGGGCAACACCGATGCAGCGGAAAAGGCGGGGGAGGCACATCTTCACAGATCGTTGCTCCAATCAGGTACTTCTTTCAACAGCAATCAACAAAATGCTTGAACAGCTGAGACTGAAGAGGGTTTGTTAAAAGGCAAAAATAGTCTTTACACAAATTGTCCAACAGTGATCGCTAAGAGATAAGTTGGGATTGGTGGAGTCGACTCAAAATCCCAGATCGTTAACCGGTCATTCCAACGCTTACAGGTGCCATGTGTGTTCGACAGAGCCATATATCTGCAATAGAATAAGAGACATCTCAATCACGATGTTATTCAAACAGCTGAAACGCTTCAATATTTCACTGATTGTTAGGTGCAACTCCGTGTGGACTCATAAACGCAAAAAAAAAAAAATCGAATAGAAGGAACCATAACGCCTGCCTTTTCTTCTGAGAGTTTTTTGGATGCTACAGTCTCCTTAAGTACATTGATTGTGGCTTGGTGAGTTTCTGTTGCTTCTGTGGTTTTGGTTGCTTGGAATGTTTGCGATGGGAAGCGAATTAAAAAAAAGAAGCACGTATCACGACACATGTAGTGGGAATCACCAGACGGACAGATGGATGCGCAGCACAAATAGGCAAGGGCTAATTAAATCACAAATAGATCAGGTCAGCCGCGTTGGTGGTGCTTTCGCGTGTTGTGAGCACAATTTTTTCACTGAATGCGCGAAGAGCAAATAATCGAGAGAAGAGAGAAAAGGAAAACCTTGGAGATGCGAATTCATCTTCAAGCCATAGTTGTAACTTGAATATACTCCTCCAGTGTGGTTCATCGAAACATGGGAATAATCGACGTGCATTCGTTGGTTCAAATAGCGTGCTGGCCCATATGCCACGATCCTATAGGTATATATATATATATATATATATATATATATATATATATACATATATATATATATATATATATATATATATATACACACATATATATATATATATATATATATATAAATTTGCTATCTACACCCGATATAAGAGATATTAAGTATGGACACAACAGTGAGCGATATTGTTTCACTAGCACAAAATTATGAGTGACAGGTTGAATTTTTGCTTTTTTATGGAAGCGATTACTAAAGGATATTACGAATGACAAAGTAAACGCATTCAATCGAACAAAATGATGATCTGAAAAGAAAATTTCAGAATTAATTTTCACATGTTCATCTGCTATGCCTCTTTAAATATACCATTAATAGCAGCAACACGTTTAGTTACAAATTGCGTGATGCTTTGAATGTATCATCACTTAAAAACTGAACGAAAAACTCCTTATAGATTAAGGCCTAATGAGTGATTCTCTTTCATCTATTATCATTGGATATCTCTCGTACTTTAGGTTCGATATACACATGCCGAATCAGTGTTGAATTTCCCTCACAGCAATTTCAGCTCCTATAATATCGTTCAAAATTCGAGTATTTATTTTTGATATTTTCACTACTATTCAAATGAGGCATTATAACATGAACTACCGCTTCTTTTACAACGTTTTCTCAATTCAGTATAACTGAATAAAAATTGATTCAGATGGATGTTGAGAGATGAAAATGAAAGTTGCAATAATCTTCAAACTTTGTCATCGTATTTGATGAGACCTCCATGTGAATCGGCGTATGTGGTTTGATACCAAACACTTAAATAGTAGACATTTCCACTGTTAAACACGATATTCGAATTGAAAGCAATCAAATAACGATTCCAATCGACATTTGGAATACCCAAATCGTTCGTCTCATTTGTTAGACGATTTTCTATTGTCGCATGCTGCAAATTAGAGCAAAATCCTGATAGATAATCCATCGAATATTCGCTTTTAGTAAGGGAGATTTTAATACAGAATCTTGTTGTCGCAATATTATTTCCTCTGAATGATCCCATTGCTTCTACCGTTGCTTTGTTAAGCATTATCGCATTCGTTCTTTTTCGAAGTGCTAAGAATAGGGCTGTCGTCATTGTCCGTATCATTTTTCACTTCCATCTCTGCACACCTTCCCCTCCTCTCCTCCATTTTAATCGATACAGAATTCGGCTAAAACTGCACCAAATAAAATTTGGAAATAAGTGAGAAAATTCGATAAAAATAAGAGATCTATAAAAAATTATGTTAGTGAAACAAATTGGCTTCATCATTTTTATATTCAATTTCCACTAGAAGGGTCGACGGCGTTGACAACGAACCACCACTAGTGGTGATATGACTGCTTTCATACGAATGAACTCGATTGCCCTTGTTGCAGTTAAGATCACGCATAAATATCGCCGAAAGAATAAATCGAACTTTGTCCACTTGGAATGCATAGCTTTTTTGTATGCATTTTTACACTGGGATTTTTTATTTTTGTATGATGTTTATCTCACAAATGGTTGGCTATTATTTCGCAAGGAAATGCCTCATGTATATACTTCAAAGAAGAAGACTTAAAATGATGCACCTGTACTTTAACAAATAATGGGTTGGCGTGAAGAAGAATCTCGGAAGTCGACTTTGTGCATTGCATCTCGATTCGCACCTGTATAAAAAACAATCAAATTCGACTCAATTTTAGTGATGTTAACACATTGGACTATTCAAGTCAATTGTTATGTGCATATTCACCATGAGAATGACGTCAACGTTATTTTAATCGATGCTTTGAGAGATTCGCTGATTTTAAGCGTCATATCCGGTAATATCAATAATGGTTTGATTTATGCTATAAATTATCATTCGTATTCGTTAAATTATATATATTTTTTTTATTTATTTAAATTTTTATAACTTCAAAGCCAATGAGCATGCTGAGCAGAAATGATGAAATGCATATTAAGCGCAGCTCATTGCTGTAATGGAATCAAATAAACGCGTTGGGTTGATGCTGCTCGTAAGGGAGTATGAACGATTACGCATGAGGTGTGGAGAGTATCATTGGCTGATCCGATGGTTCTTCTTGCCTTAGTGGCTTTCGTATAATGGAGGGGTAGCGCTGCAGTGAAGGAGAGCAAGTGCGAATTACATAAATGGTTATGTACAGCAACGAGTAACGAGGAGACTTGCCGCCACCCATTATAAAATCAATTACCTTTTATAAATGATGGGGGCTATATTGAGGAACCTCTAGTTTCTTCGAGAACAGACGAAGGAGCGGCGGTTTCTTTGATAGAATCGGTCTTAAAAGCTCTGATTGCGACGCATAGAAGAGCGCGAGTCTATCTTACTCCTTAAAAAAACTATAATAACCTTCCTACTCCTCCTAAAATCATCTAATTTTTATGTAGTAAGATCTTCTATTCTGTTGGCTTAGAGTCCTCCATCGTTTCTCTCTCATTTGATCACAAGAATTCAATTGTGAAGACAGTCGAAAATGAGCTATAGCAATAATTATAACTGAAATAATAAGAAAATTGGAAAGAAGCATAAGGTAAGTGTCACCTCACCTGACCACAGATGGTCTCTTTTTCGGGCGAAAGCGTGAGTTTGAGGTCGTAGATGATCGGATTGAAGTGCTGTGGTAGACGAAAATAACTGTCGAATAAATCAACGGTTGAATATGCGAGGCATGCATATATAGCAGTGAATGCGGTAACTATACAGAGCTGAGCATTATTGATCGCTTGTTGTGTCATTCTTCCACCTATGCAAGAGGCCATTTCTTAGATCTGTTTCTTATAGGAATTTTCGCTAATTACTAGAAGACATCACATTGTTGAAGTCAATCTTATAGCTTCATTTATAGTGGCACTGCATGGTCGCATAATTAAGTACTACAAAGCTGTTCCTGTGACAGATGAACACAACAGCTCAGCAAAATGCTCAATAACGCAATTTTCGATGAGGCCGCTAATTTCAGCTAAGAAATAAAAATAAAATTAAACTTAACTTGCTAACACAATAGATATTACAACTTGAAGTAGTACCAAAAAAATGCAAATAGGAATTTACTCGTTTCTCTCGCACTTCAACACTGAAGTGATGACAGATATGTGAACATATTGAATAGTATAATCTCTCATTTGCTCATACAAATGAATTACGTGCTATTGGTAAAAGAAATGCGAACTCCACACTCCAGATGCGTAACACGTGGCCATGTGAAGATTGATGAATAAGCAACGTATATGCAGCTGGAAGCAATAAGAGTGCAACGGCATAGTTTATGCAAGCAGAATGGTGCTGCTTGTGGTCTATACATAAACAAGAATAATAGTGAATTTGAAGACGACGAGGAGGGTCGCTTATAGCCTCTCGATGAGCGACAACTAGGCGGTGGTGGAAGTCACCGATTTGCATAATCAACATATTAGCACCCCGTCTTGTGTATGCTTGTGTCTTGTCGTCAACTGTTGATTGCATATATTCGCCTAATTTCCATCACCCTCATGCCCATTTGTCTCGTGCAGCTTAATTCTTTGGCGATAATAAGCACTTATGCTTTATGACAATCTTCAAGTTTTATTATTTAAAGAAAAAATGCTTTACTTTAACCTAATATAATGCAAGCAATCATTTGTGCAATGCGTATAATATTAGCTGCATTCTAAACATCTATACGCGATTGTAATTGAAAAGAGATAGCCAATAGAATATCAGTAGGGAAATACCGGATAAAGTTCGCGAACTCAAAAACTCACTTAAGGTGTGAAACACTGAGGAAACGTCATAGAAAGGAGATAATAACAAATGAATTGAGCGTGCAGCACAAACATACTCGTTCTTTAATAGCGCACAACTCGCTCGTGCAGCAACAGCTAGATGTTACTAAAAAAAAAAAAAAAAAAAAAAAAAAACACTGTGCGAAAGCAAAACTTCGAAGAATGCTGGAAAAAAAAAAAGAAGTTAAATTATCAGTGGAATTTCTATGTCAAATGGATGAAGCATCACCGATTCTTCTGCTGCATTTGAGCTCAGATTCCATCTCTAAACAGCTAACATACTTCCTCTTTCAAAAGTTCTATAACTAATGGCAATCACCACGTTCTCGAATCTTATATGAATATGAGAGAGTGTAGAAAATTTCTGTTTTCAAAAACAAAAATTTTTTAAAGAAACATTTGTAACGACACATATGTACAATAAGAAATTTTTGATTTCGATATGCATCGTTGAACGGCTAGAGAGATGGATGTTCGATGAGCGTTTGGAAATGGGAAATATGTTATTTAAAGAAACTGAAGTGTTGTCATTCCGAATTTCTGATGATCTCTTCTCTGATATATGAATTTCTAATTCGCATTTGCTCTGAGATAGCAAGCTTTCAGAGGCGGATATTGTACAAATGCGAAGAACACATAGAGCATAAGTAAATGCGTATGTCAATGGAGTGGAAAATTCTTGTTAATGTTAATATGAAAAAAATTTTGATAAGGAATAGTGTTCCATTCAAATAAACATGTGGGTATATTATCATTTCATAAGTGCAGTGAAAGTTGAGCTAAACAACAATTAAAGTTTATATCATATGATTTATGCAAATAGACGAATGATGCTAATAATGCCTCTTCTCCCACCCTACACCTATCACCTCTAAAAGTAATCTCTAATCAACTCCGATCGTTATTACGCTTAATCTGAGAATAACAGACGGCTGTTAATAAGCAGTAAGCATTCAACAGTCTCGAAAGGTGCACTGGCAAAGTTTTAGGTTAGCGCGCAAATTCCTTCATGGAAAGAATGAAAGAATTTCCATGCAAATGTAAATGAGTCCTTGAAACGACAGGAAAATTATAGGTGTACTAAGCTCTCCTTTCTCCCTCTCTCATTTCCACCTGTTCGCTTCACCAGAAAAAGTTAAGGACTATAAGTTAGGTTTCAACCGTAAGTAAATCGATTCTTCAGAATAGTTTCTGTGGAAAAAAATAGATAAGTTAGAAGAAAACCTATCAGCATTTTCATCATTACGGAGCGTTAAAAATATAAAAAATCATTCAAAATGCATTTTCAAAAGCTCCATAGTGGATGTGGAATATCGATGTAAAAACGAAGGCATTCCCATCAGATAAGAGTGCAACTAACAAATAGACGAATCATTTATTGTGATGCTAACCGATGCACTTGATAGCTTGAATGAGCCGTTGATAGGTGTTTACAAAATTGGTGGACGAAAATTAATAACATTTTCTTGTAATTTTTCAGTAGCATTAGTGTAGTCGACAATAATATTCATTTAGATTGTTTGTTTTAATAAAATCCACATCTGATTGGCAATCGGAGATTATAAATTTAACCTTTAATAGTCGAAGAATGCCGTTCATTTTGTCGGAATTCCATTATTATCTCATTGTAACAATATTTCCTAAGTACCACTGTACAGAAAACTTCAGAAAATTGACTGATGCATAAGAGGACTTCGCACCTAGTACTAACTGCGGTCACTGAATGTTTATGAAGAAAAAAATTTTAGTAACGGAGAGGAAAAATTTTAGTAAAAAATTTTATGAAAATTATAAAAAAACGAATTTGGAATAAAAGTGCATTTTATTTTACCTTCTTTACTCATACGTAATTCTATAATTTAGCAAATTATTCAGCGCGTCACTTTTTTCGTGGCCAGAGCATTTTCATCAATGCGTGGATGAGACCCAAGTGATTTCCACATCTGCAGCACTGTACGAAATGCTTCAAAATGATCTAATCCCATTCTATAACGGATAGGTGTGAGTTATGACGGAAGTAGAGTGACAGCTGGTTGCAAGTAAAACTAGTTGTTATACAAAAAAAAACTCATGAAGCACAGTTGCGTGGCATCGCTTGCTTCTTTCAGCGAGTTTCTATCGATGATCTGAATGTTCATAGCTAAAAAGGGCTTAAGAAATTTGTGTACGGAAGCATGAAACATGACACGAACTGCTGCTGGTCATGTGATCATTTAATTGCCCACGAGATATTCTTTGCTTATATGTTTCATCTGAAGATCGCACAGATGCTGCTTCGATGTTGATGAGGGAGAGATAAAAGTGGAGGAGGAGGCGAAAGACTGGGAATGGTGTGGCGTTCATGCTTAGAGGCTTTATCGGTGTCATTGCATTTGATACGGCCTATGCGTGCGAACTGATCGCTGCATTGCAGACTTCGTTAATTCAACACGCATGCTATATTGCGTGTTTTTCTAGACAATATTAAGCGGTATAACGCTATGGAAAAAAAAAAGTTATACTCGTTATGAGCAGGTTGAAGTAAGTTTTCAGCAGTTTAGTTGATTCAATTTTGCTTCACATAAGTATGGAAACAATATAAAAAGTATGTGTGCGCGATAGTTTATTCATTCGATGGTTAAATTCTTACCTACAGAACTAATCCTGTCTGCTATTATCACTGATGAAATGTGATTTTATAGCTGCTTCAAGATGTACAATTCGTTGTTAAACATTTTTTACCTACAACTCAATAGACCGGTTGATTTTTACCGAATTTCACAAAAGTTTCAAAGGCAGCGTTTATCAACTCACTGAATAGGCTCGAGAAGAAGTTTCTAAAGACTTTATACTGTGAACAGCATGTGAAGATAACCATCATTGTTTGATGCAATCTGCTTGGTTTAGTTCAATTGGAATTATTCTGCTTTTCGGTTGAATTGAACCCTCAGGGAATTATTGCTCTGGATTATATCGACTTAATTGTTACTCGTTCTGCAGTGAATTTACCATACAATCGCAAGAGATATGCGTTGTTCATGTGAATCTATTTCAATATTTCATTATCACTTACATAATCACATATTTACAACTTACCTGTCGAATAATTACACCTTTTGTCAGTAATGCTAGATTGTTGGATTTAATAATAATGATTAGCACGAATAAATGATTTGTTGATAAAGAAATATCTTTATTGATGTGCAAATCAAGCATGAATCACCAAAGAACAAATGCATTCTCAAAATTGGTTATTCCCATCTCTAAATAACTAAAATGATGATTTCATAATCATCATTAGCTATTTATCGAACTCGCTTTTATTAATAAGTGAAGCTTTGAGGAGGGATCACCATCCAACAATGCATTCCGATGAAAATTTCCTCCATTCACGTCAGCCATCACATTCTTTTTATCAGTGCTCGTATTTGTCAATCTGAAAGAATAATACTACGAGAAAGGTGATAAATATAAGTAGAAAAATTATAGAAGTAGAAAAAGTCTTCTGCGGTCACGTGTTTGGGCACCAATATAAAAATGTTTGTCAGCACTCATCTTTTTCAGCAGTGAATGAACTGTTTTGTTTCTATTATTCACCTATTTATACTGTAGTTAAGGTAATCTAAAATTTTATCTTTTTGAAAGTTTCTCGTTCAACTGCATCTTCATATATCTTATGTTCCCACATCATATCCTTCTGACAAAAGAATGCTATTTTAACCGTTTTCTGACTTATTAACCTTCTCTTGATATACGGCAAAGTCAATCAAAATTTTTATTGCATGCACCCAGGTATCTCATTCAGTTGTTAGCCGCATGTGATTGCGTCGTTATTAGACCGACTGGGGGGTCTGCAGGGTCGGTAACTCAGGGCAATTTCCACCTGGATCTAACGTTAACATCGCTTGCTGAGCTTGGTTTACTGATACGCTACCATTAAATGGTCGAAACTTGGAAGGAGACAAACCGAAAATGAATATAAACGTGAACAACTTTCCCAAAATTGAGCATTTACAGTATTCAAGTCCAACGGCTATCGAGAAGTAAATGGAAGTTCGTGAAGAGCGGAATTCGTGAAGAGTAAATGGACCACTCATATATATATATATATATATATATATATATATATATATATATATATATATATATATATATATATATATATATATATATATATATATATATATATATATATATATATATATATATATATATATATATATATATATATATATATATATATATATATATATATATATATATGCAACGGTATCCAAGTGGAATGTTCTTTATCAGGCGATACATAAAACCTCATCAGCAATTCTATATTCGCCAAATATGTATTTTCGGATACTGTACCCTTTAATTTTCTATTTACGTCTTTTCACAAAGTTTATGCTCACTTTATGAAAAGTTTGTGTGCTGCGATGCATATTTATGCGTATTTACATATGAACACAAATTACAAGTCATACTTTGTTCTGTGATCGATCCAGTATGAGCCTAAAACGATTTCCTAGCTTTGTACATCTGGTCATTCATACACAACGATTCATATTATTTATTTGTTTGCCGTCTATTTTGGGGAATATCTGTACAACAATCTAATAGAGTGATTTTTTAAGGGCACACGTCATGTCACCTTCCCTCTGACTTGCACTCTCGCTTATTTCAAATTGTGCGAACATCATAATTGAGCGATGTGTATGAATCATGGATTTTCGAGATTTACCTTTATTAAAAAAACTCTATTTTTCGAAGTTTTCCTCTGTAAGACGAAAAAATCACTCGAATACGCAAGTAAGCAAATCCAAATAAAAGGCATCACGGAGCCGACCTCTATTATTAGAGTTGTTTATACGCTGCAAAATATGAGTCATTATTGTTTTCATTGTCAGACGCTCTTTTTTTTCCAAATCACCCAATACAATTACCATTGAGAACGAAAGCAATGATAAAATTTTTGCATGAAACAATTGAAGAGTCTCATTCATAGGTTATTTGGAATTATGACGAATTGAATACATTTTATAAATTTTCCTAGTTTATAGTTTCGTTAAAAAGAATATCTTTATCTCGACTTCATTTCTTCGCCAATATTTTTGCCGGAAATGGCATTTTGCTATTTCATCTATATTGATTTCTGATGTATGTTATCGTAAATTAAGAGCGGGCCTTTCGAACAAAAGCGTTATGGGAAACGACCACGCAGTCACTCCTCTTTTATATGTAGCTCAGTAATGTGTTTTTCTCTGCGCCATAATTTTGCGCACTTTCTCAGCTTCTCTGCTTCGATCTGACAAAACCATTTGATTTTGTGTGCGTTGGAGATAGCTCTTCGACAATTTGGCCTCAAATCTGATATGCTGATAGCGTAGTGGAAGCAACGTCTCGACGAGGGTGGGGAAGCAGCAATGGTGCGACAAAAATGTTCGGTCAGTGCGCAGGGTTGGATGTGAGTCATAAGTGTTGAATTTGACTTATTCGTTGTTCTCTACAAATCACAACAGGCCGAACCAAGTCGTTTTACATTCCGAGTAAGTGTTATAATAGGAAAGGGTTGGTAAGGGAGGAGGCATAGTTATTGAGAAGGAAAATCAGCTATTATTTATTTTAAGCGATAAGACGATTCCGCATTCCAATTTTTCTCTCAAAGCGAAGTGAGAGTCTTGTAATATATTCACCCGGCAGAACGCTTTTTATGCGAAAGTTCGTAACTGATCATACAATCCATTTGTTTGTTAAAGATCTCAACAAGTTTGTTTTCAAAGCATTCGATAAAAAGTGCTCTCTAGGATGTACTTACAACAACAAATGATGTGTTCATGAACAATTTCTTTAATATTACACACAAGGAAAACGAGTGTTTCCGATGACATATAAAGTGTATTAGTATTACTTTTCGCAACTTTTCGAGTGAAATATTCGATCGTTTGCCGCATATAATGAGACTACTATTGTTCAAGTAGTTGCATTAGGATAGATGAGATGATTGATAGTTTATTTTTAACGATGCACAACTACGAAATGAATAAATATTTATGAGGAAGAGGGAATATAGACGGAACAAATTTGATGAGGAAAAGTTGGCTTATCAGTAGAACATCCATTAACCATGATTTTACTGGTTATACGGGTTCCTTCCACCTGTGTTAACAATTGTTCATGTATTTGAATAGCGAATGGAAATGATAGCAATAGTCACATGTTGTTAACCAACATGACTGCAGTTCACACTTGTAGGCGGAAGTAAAGCGTAGTGCCCAAGTATTCCAGTCGTATAGTGTTACCAAGGGTTTCTATCATCTTTAAAGGTCCCAAAAGAGTGCACTAAAACAATGACGTTGAAGGTTGTGTTTTGTTTCTATGGGAATGTGAAGTAGACCTATAGATAAGCATCTAAAGCAGATCGGTCTATGCCTAACATTTCCGTAACCTATTTCTAGCCTCTATTATGTCAAATATTTTTCAGCAATTATCTAGCCGCCGTTTGAAAAACAATAATGGAATATACAATTATCTTTCCAGGAAACGTTTCTCTTCCACATCTCAATACTGCTATTGTTTTGAAGTAATTGCTGCTTGATATTTCAAAAATTTGGAAATATGAGATATTCAGCAATGTGTATGATGATGATAAGCCCATCCGTGAGTTATGCTATTTTAAACAACGGTTTTTATTCGTATTGTTTTGCGCTGCATGTAATCTTATCACTGAATACACTTTAATGAACAACATTCGCACTGTTCCAAACTGTTTAACTGTACGGTTCAGAGTATGAGGCGCTTACATTCGAGCGTTTGCCGAGCCTTTGATAGTTTGCTAGATTGCCAAGGTTATGGGCCGGTTTCCTTCGAGGTGCAATCACCCGATTCGCCCTTTGGAAGCTGTTCAATAATGACCTGTAAATGTGGTTCCAACTTTCCACTCAAGCCGATCAACACTGATGTTTCATAAATGCTATAATGCTATTGATTGCATTCTATCAGGTATATAAGGAAGTTTGAAAATATTTCATATAAAGTTTAAAAGAAAACTTTTAAAAGCTATGTGATTGTGCTACTTAATAGCTTTCATTGGTTTATCGTTTTTATAATCAGCTTCGCTGCTTCCTTAAACGTTTACGATAAGATATTATCAACAACGAATTAATGAGTCATTAAAAAAGAAAAAAAAGACCCAGAAAATTCACTAAAACTAATCACCTGGCAATGAAATTAATGGAATAGTCTGGATCCATCATGTTCTCATTTGAGTGAACAAATTGAGCGCTGACGAGGAATGCCATCAACGAGAGAATAAATGCGACCTCTGCCGACTTCATTCCGGAACTCCTTGATAAAAAACCTGAACAGTGGAAAATAATCTTGACACTCGGATCACTAAGCGGATCTAGCTTACTCGAATATAGCCTAAAATGCTATACGTTAGGGTCTGAATTTTTGAATAGAAACGCAATAGCAAGTTGCTCACCAACTGAACATACATGGTTGCAGCAATCCTAATAATAGCATTGATCGTTTGTTTATCAACTTCAGAACTAATAACTGAAGAACACTTGTCTGATATTATGGAACAACTGATGACAAAAGTTAGACCTAACTTAGCATCATGTTGGGACAATTCAATGTGTTGGCAAATTAATACGCTTCAACATTACATAGCGAGTGATTTAACAAACCGATGTAAAAACTGCTGCACCACGAGGTACAAAAGCGCAACTAAAGTAATTCACAAACTATGTACAGAAGCGAATCAAGCTTGGGTAGTAGTAACGGAAGGATCATCGAAGGTGGTGGAGAAGGAAGTGAACGGCATTCTTTTCTGAAAAAAAAAACAGTCAGGTCGAAATAAGTAATTTGTTATAAACTCTAAATATTCCAACTAATCGTATTATTTGACAGATGAAGTGAACGATAAGAGGGATGCGAAACAGAGAAAATTGCAAGACACGACATTTGTGCCAATATGCAAACGTATATTGCGAAACACGCCTGCATATTGGAACATTTGCAAACCAATCCACTTATGTAATAAAAACTATTTCGCCTAAGCATGATCAAAATTAGCGCAATTCACCGAGGAGATCGCTCGTTTGAACACTAAAAGGACTGACCGAAAACAAGATGAGCGAGACAACGATTACCAGTCACAATCGTGTGAAACCATGCGTTGTGCTCTGCAAATGCTTTTTGCATTTGCATAAAGACGATTTGCAAAATAAGGTGTGCAGAATTTTTGTTAACGTCTTGCAAGGATAAAAAAGCTCTTCAACAGACAACTGCGAAACACGACATTTGCGCTAGGGACATTTACAATATGGAATACTTACTCCAACTTTTCATCACGACTGTATTCGAGAATTTGTCGAAATAACATCATGAAAGTCTTTAGGGAGCTTACACTTCTATGAAGTGCATATTGTTCTACATGTCGACAAAACTGCTCTCAATAAAAGATTTTTTATCACGAATTGTGAAACTGAATATTTCCACGAAGAATATTTGCACATAGAAATGTTGGATCTGAGAAATTTCATGCCATAGGGCATTTAGGGGCTTTACACACTGTTAGGTGTTATGTGTTTCGGCTATACGATCAGCAAGTGCTAAAATATTCTGTGCAAGTCTTGCATCAACGACTAATAGCGGCACAAATACCACATGATGCAATATCTTTACTGAAGCACTTCTATAGGAACGCCAATGTCTAGCGTCGATGATATCTGCATAATTTTAGCAATAAAGATACCACGAAAACTTTCTTTCACTTAGAAAACATCGAAAATATGAATAAATGAATAGAATGCAGTGCGGTACATCTATGCAAAAAAATGCGCTACTTTAGTATAAGGGAAATCGTGACTGGAGAATTACGTCAATAGTACAAAGACGAAGAAAACTATAAAAGATGGGTAGACGATCGTCGGCAAACATTTTCTATCAGATTTCTCGACGCTTCATGAAATGGGTTTTTTCTCTCTGAATACCTTTTCAGCTGCCTGCAAATAGTGAAGGAAAGTAGTGTTGCCTTATTCTATGCTGGATTTCTTCTCGTTATTAGTGCATTGGATCGATATATATTTCCACTTGATGAAAACGATAAACTTCAAAATTTCAAAGGAACGACTAAAAGAGAACTGGATTTAAAATAAATGAAGTACGGTAGCTTTCATGATTTACGAGGAAAGTTGAAAGCAATAGTGCAAAAAGGAACTTCATAATGGCATGCATTTGGGGCTTGGATAAGCATACGTACGATAAGACCAATATTTATGAATTAACAATAAATTACTGGAAACAATCCTTTCTGAAGAGTGACTACTACATCAACAGATTACATGACGTCATTTAAGTGATAGTTAAGAGGGGGCATCATAGCTGCAAACATGTTAAGATGGGACTTACGTGTGAATGAAAAATAACCACCAATTACAACTGATTCATGTTTAGGAGTTGCTCAAACGTTGAGTTATAGAATAATAAAAGCTTTGAAACGCATCTAAGCAACTATAAACAATCATTTTCCGGTTGCATTGCTTGAAGTTGCCTTAAAGTGAAAGTATTTAAAAGATGATTCGCACAAATCTATATGCAAATATTTTCAAATATATTTCAAATTGGCAATTTCTAATGGGATTACTCAAATTCATGCAAAAATAAACTCCACATAATTTATTTGTTCGCTTATTTTAAAATATTTTAAATTCTCATTTTATATTGAAAGACTGAATCAATTTAAGCTTTCTAAAATTTTGAGCAGACAAACTTTCTAAGGGTTTTTGGAAGCAATTTAGGTCGCTTAAATTTGTAGCGAATTTCAGAGGAAGAAACTGGATCTTGAAAACTGCTTTTTTGAAAAAGAAGAAGAAGAAGGGGGATCAAATCTCTAAGTCGTTTTGGTTTTTCAAAATAAACAAAATTACTTAATGAAAATTTATTAACTATGATGTCATTGAGTAGGAAACACATATTGAATTGAAGATCTTTTTAGTTAGAATGTTCTTCAGTGAGACTTGAAACTCAAAAGAAATGAAAAATCCCTCTCTTAACGGAAAATCGCTAGGAAAGGATCTCTTCTGAGCAAAAAAAAAAATTGCCTTCAAAACTGAGGAAAACAGTACCTTCCCCCTCTTCTATGCAGGGAAATATGAAGAAGTAATACATTTCGCACATGATATCTCCAAGTAATGGGGTATTCATTAGATGGTGGGGAGATTATTGGGCGGAATGCAATTTGTTCCCTTTCCCTTCCCCATAATTTTATAAGAATCTTATTAGGGATGATTTTATTCTAGAACGCATGTTTGGGCAATTTTGAGTAAATAAATGGGCAATTTATCAAGTTCAGAAATAATTTTGCAAATCCAACCAGAGAACAAATACTTCGTGAAATTGTTTAAACAATAGTGAAAGAGATGCGACAATTTCAAAACTCACCTCGTTGATCATCTTATCGTTTTTAAATCAACTCATCAAACCAATAGCATTCAGCGTGGAGAATGAAATGAAAAAAAGAATGCTAAAGGTAACGCCTCATTTCCTCAACGTTTATATTCTAAAATCAACAGCTGTGACAAATAATCATCTATTATGAAGAGATTTCTTTCGTGAAGGAAAAGTAAGTATTAACCTATCTATTTATTTAATAATATAGTGTGCCGATCATGTTGACTTCTTTAACTGTGTACCTGCCCTCTTTCTATGTACTTCAATTAGTGCTCATTGCTTCCCCTAATTATTGGTTTAGCATCATTGAGCACCTATAGTTCAACATAACACCTTTCAATGGGCACTCAGCATACTTCATATTGTGAAATTATTGCAACTTAACGCCTGAAATGCCTGATGTATTAACTGCACACGTAGATCGCATGCGAACAGGATAGCGGATAGTCTCGGTTCTTGGTGGTCTGCTAATGCTTCAATATGCATAGATTCGTATGAGTTTGTGTGCACTGTATTTCTGAGCATGTGTTTACGCATATTTGCGTGTACAAAAGATTTCTCGACGAAGCGAGAACTAGTTTGTAAATTGGCCAAAACTTGAGAACTTGGTATTAAAGGTAGACGATAAAAGCATTTTTGAGCGTTTTACGAGACACATCGACGGAGTATGCCTGCTCCCGTTCGAAAATTCGAACATAACATCAAAAACCTCTCGATCCCCTCCCCCTTTTTTATCGTAGCTATACTACCGTAGCTTGAAAATCGCCTAATCCACTTATTTTCATGCCTCATTCAGCACAGGAATTTATTGGCATAAATTGTTTTCATATGTTCGAACAAATCCAAAAATATGCCACATCTTACATCGCTAACCATTGCGCTGCCGCCCATCATGCTCATCTTCTTTTTGTCACGGCGAACCGTTCGTTTATGTGAGTATGCGTGTGGGAAGGAGGGTTGGGGGGGGGGGGAGGGGAGGGGAGTGGGGGTGATGGGGAGGGACAATGGCTTTTTTGGTCCGAAGAGTTCTACAATCTCGGCCCCATTGTTTATTTGTTTATTTGTTTTTGAATATTAGCGCAAACAGTTGATTTAACTAAGCCGTTTTATAAAAAGCGTAATCATACAAATATACCTGGCATCAAGCTTATATTTATGTATGATAAACTTAAGTAAAGTTAAAAAAAATGTCGATCATTCGATGGTTAAATTTTATTCGACTATCTCAAATTGTCGGTCGAAAATGGATGATTATAATTTGAGAGAAAAATAGTTTTTTGATAAAAAATGAGCATTTTTTTCTTCAAAGAAAAAAAAAGAACTTTTATGGAGGAAACAAATACTGAACCACCTCGAACCTCATTTCAATGATCGGAAATTAAACTTAATCATTCTCTTCGTCCTTTCGCTTCACTTAGTTCATATCAATAAATGCATCATTGAGATACAGTCGATGACGTCAATTAGCAATGTGCTAATGAATAAGAGTCATCTGACAAAAGAGTTGATCCCTAAATTTCCTACAATACCTTTATAAAATACTATGTTATTCAACTCTGCTGTTGCCGCTTGGCATTATATTTTTTAAACTATAGGCATTTTACGCATATCTCTTTTAATTATAACATAATAAATACTTCAGGATATTGTCCAAGTCGTTCAACCCTTTCCTTAACTCTTACGTTCTTGTTTTATTTGCTTTTCTCTCTCTCTCCCTCTCTCTCTCCCTCTCTCTCTCACTCTCTCTCTTTCTCTCTCTCTCTCTCTATGGATGGAAAATATAGCGGTTATTAAATCGAACCGAATTTGTGTCGAAAGATCGAATGATGGCGTGTTTTTCGTGTAGTATGTCTGGGTGTGTTTGTGTTTAACATATCTTTAGATGATCTTCAACTAAAAAAAAATTTGTGTCGAAAGATTGTGTTTAACATATGAACGATTCACTACCTCTTATACGAATTATTTAATCCAAAAAAAAGCATTAGCAAATTTTTCAAAATGAATTTCCTATGCCATTTAAAGGAGTTTTGGAAGTTGATTGTTTTACGTCAAAATAATATATGGATATTGAATATAAACTATGGAACTTTAGTTGCTAATATGGGGATTTTTTTAGGATAATTAAAATAGCATCCTCATATTAATTCATTGATAGCTTAATAAAATACTCTTAATAATGCATATAAAATATCTATTTGATCAAGAAAAAATTAATATCTAAAAGAAAAATTAAATAATAATTTAAGTAAAAGAATTAAGCAGAGAGCATACTTGCAAGCTTAATAGACACAAGCATTGGTTTCATTTTTTGATAGCGCCACAATTCCATAATCGTTGAAGTGGGTGGGGTGGGGCTTCGTTCATCGAAATATTCCACTTTGCTAGCAAACATTCTATAATGACATTATTGACCGCTACTTTCTACCAAGTACGGTTCATCTATTTAACGAGAAAATTGTGTGCTGTTGAAAATAAATAAAAAAAAAAAAACGCACACAATTTTAATCGATTCACTCATATTTCCTCAGAATGTTATTGTTAAAGAGCTTATTGGTCGTACTGCGTTTTGTTCAAATTGATGAAGAATCTTGCAATTCTAGTATTTTGTAGGAAAGCGCATCAGAATAAATAACGCAACATGCGTTGTGCATTCATGAATATTCAAACAAATCCTTTCTAGCACAGCTAATAAATATTTGGATAATCTGTAAAATTCGATTAGCCAGACCGATTAGACTATTTTATTATTGACCTCCACTTTTAATCATCAAACGGGTCGAGCTACAAAAAAATACTATGATGAAATCACTAAATTTGACTCCTTCAAATTTCATGTTTGGTTGTTGATGTGAAAACACGACATCGCGAATTTCCGAAAATCCCACCCCCTCCTCCCAAGTTGAAACTGCATAACTTCTCGAGCGATTCATGAACCGTTCAAAGATTTGACCGATCGCCTTCCTGGTCAGGGATCTGATCTACCAAAGTTTTGCCCCTATATCTTGCCACGGAATGGTGTGAATAATGTCAAGTAAATACACACTTATGCAAAGAGTGACCGATCGGAGTTACAAGGCCTTTTACATTGCAGTTCAAGGAACCGCGTTATGTGTGCTATGTTCCCTTAAGTTTCCTTGAATTGAACGCCCTCCTCCTTCTCCTCGACACCTGTAAAAAGGGCAGAAAGTGTGACCACATTTCAACAAAAGATCTTCTCTCCTTAAGGTCTATGAAAAATTAACAGCAGACTCTATCGAAAAGAAAGTTCACCTTGGCTATAAGATTCCTCTCTCGAAACTTTTACCCCCGTGGAGCAGAAAAACAAATTGTTAAGAATGGAAGACCTAAATTTTCTACTCAAGGAAATGTCGTATATACAATTTTACCAGCAATTAAATATAGGATTTCATCAAAACGGAAAAGGGATTATTAAAAGATGGCGGAGTTTCGTCCTCTTAAGGTTCTGAAACGATTTAGTTGGAGACGGTTTTCTTCGAGATTAGACAGTTAGTACTAGATCATAACTTTAAGTTGTACCGGAAACAGCAGGGAGAGAGAAGAGTAGATGCAAAATTAGTCTTTTTAGGGATGGTCTCAACTATTTCACACTACGGTTCATGGATGAATAACATTCATATCCATTCAGTCTGTTTGCTTGTTCAATATTTTATAGTATATTGCAAGTAAGGAACTTCTTGTTTCGGAGCCATATTGCGTATTAGTTTTTCGAATATTTTAGGAAATAGTAAGCAAAAAATCACGCTAAAATGACGTACTACCATTTATTGCAAACAGTGTCTTCCTCATGATCATCGCAGAGTGGATTCATAAGGAATGGAATTGAAATTACATTCTACGTAGTTCGATCAAATTAATTATCATTCGTCTGTTTCCTTGGCATTCGATGCGGAATATTGTACATTATGCGCTATCATATCTATAGCCATCAAGAACATAATGCGGTATAGAGAATTTTCCATTCAAAAATATTAGCTTATAGCCGCTCTCACTATAGGCAATAGAATGATATATTTGAGATTATAGTATCAGATGTTGAATATTCATGTGTTAGAGCATCGTTCGTCGTTTACTATCACTGAAATATTCCCTCAAAAAATCGAAGTTTTTCGTTTGTTTTTTTAATTTTCAAAATGAACGTATAGTTGAGCATTAGCAAGAGGAAATACGTTCATATTGTCGAGATGAGTTTGCATCACATCACAAAAAAAAACATAATTGAGATGGGATATTGAAGTGCAATTTCGTAGACACATAATGATTCAGTAGATAGTGTTGATCGAGTATTTCTAAAGTACTTTTAAACGATGCAATATACATTATACACATTTAATTATCGTTTTAATGTCGTTAATGCTTAATGACATTTTGTAAAATAACGCAGTATATCGTTGATTGCAATACTCATTCAGAAAAGATTATGCAAATATTGAATTTTTTTATAAATTGCCAGCAAGAAAAATGAAAATTTTTATGGAATAAAGAAAGAAATTTGAGAAAAAAAGTGGAAAAATTTATTCAACAGATAAAATTTTTATTAATAAGTTGAAACTTTATTAATGAATAAGGAATAAATTTCATCGCCGCTAAATTTTGTGTTGAATTTCGACGCGCTTTCAAAAAAAAAAAAAAAAAAAAATTGAAAAGAGAACATGTGAAAAAACTATCTCCTTCAAAAACAATTTTTTTTTCGTCGAGATTAAAGAAAGAGCTAATTCTATTTCTCGAAAATAATGGCTCTTCATTGCTTCATCGCTCGAAATGATAATTTTAACTAATCGAAAAAATTCCATTTTTCTACTCGAATTTTGAGCATTTTTATAAGTTAATACTGTATTGTTGGGAATGCCTCGTGCAAAGTGTAGACAAGGATAGCACTGCGTACTCTTATCCGGGTATGATCGCATGAGTGTGCCCAATCCGGGTATGATCGCATGAGTGTGCCCAATCCGGGTATGATCGCATGAGTGTGCCCAATCCGGGTATGATCGCATGAGTGTGCCCACTTTCTCTGCAATTATGCCAAATTTCCTTAATGGACACACTTCACTGCTACTACGTACCTGGGAACTTTTGAATTTGCATCATATCGCAAAGCGAACAGTTGCACTTTTGAGCAATGACGAATTATCGAACTCATTTCGATGTTTATTAACAGCTGTTTATTTATTATGAAGTGTGATTTGCAAGATTGGTGGTAACGGTATGGTCATTATTCGAATGGCAACTAGTGAGTGACACCACTTGAACACGCATGATAAATTCTGAAGGGGGTGATTGTCGTGAAAACGCTGTTTAGGCGATAAGTTTTTCCGAAAGAACAAACAGTGTCTTTCAGAGATTTCATAGTTGTTTTTGATGAATGCGAAAGCGGCGTTTTTCATCGAAATATTCTGGATCTCTAAATTTGTTGTTATACCCCCATATTTGGGACAACTTCATTGTATAATGCTACTTAGCACCATTACTTCACTTAAAAAATAACGCCTTGACAAGTTTTTTTTTGTTGATCTGAATATCGTTCTCCTAGGTTTTCTTCTAGGTTAAGTTCGCTGCCAATCTCAGACAGGATTGGGGTAGATTTAAGTAGATTCATCTCTGCCTGGTTTATTCTACTGTTATTATGTTTGCCGATTGCAGCCTTCAGTTTCACTCCTCCCATTCCCTTAAGTGTAATGTTGTTCATCAAAAAACCAAGCCGGTATTCAGTTGCACGGCGATGTTATGGGGACGATGGCATATACGTGGAATAAGAACTGCCGTTTAGAAACGCCATAGAGAATGTACGGTACAGATTCCATGTTGGAGAGGGTGTAGGACGTTTGAAGCTTTACTACCGAAATGCAAATATAAAGGCTTATAGTTCGATGTTAATTGCAGCAAGTAGTAAAGCTTATACGCTGAACACATTGCTCTCTAAGCTTATTTATTAATAACCAAGGTAGTTGAAGTTGGCTTTTTTCTGTTCACAGTATATGCTCACATGTGCATATTCTCACGATGGACGTTTTATTCATTGTTGAGATTAGATGAATTAAATTAACCAGTGATTCGCTCAGGACCTAAAGGACCGAATGAGATGATTACTATTCCAACAAAGACCCTCAATTCCGGCTATGCGATACCTGTTCTCGGACTTGGCACTTGGCTGTCTCAGCCAGGTGAGGTTGGCAAAGCGGTAGAGTACGCTATCAAAAATGGCTATAGACATATCGACTGCGCTTACGCCTATATGAATCAGAAAGAGGTGGGAGAAGCATTGAGTCGAGTATTCACCGAAAAGATTGTTCAAGTAAGTGCTGAGTTTAACTTCTGCAACATTGCAATCCCGAATTGTTCCGTGATAAACGTTTTGCTTCCACAAAAAAGTATGGTTCTTTTTAATCATACAGTTCTGGTATTTTTGTTTCTTGCATTGAAAGACGTCACTAAGCAGTCAGATGCTCAGATTGAAGTGTACTTCGTTACAGTTGTTAGAGTATCGCCATTGCTGGGAACTTGGGAACGCCGGGTAGATGAGAAATTAGCAAAGGAAAGAGCCGAAAAATTTTTTCATTCATATCATTTATTGCTTTTTTGCAGCGAGATGAAATGTTTATAACTTCGAAAGTGTGGAATACATTCCATTCGTACGAATTGGCCAAGAAGTGTGTCGACGAAATTTTGGCTGATCTATCGTTGAATTATCTCGACTTGTGTCTTATTCATTGGCCACACGGATACGAGGAAGGAGGCGACATTTTTCCAAAGGTAAAACGAGGAGCATTCACTTTGTTTGATTAGGTTTCATCTAATAATTCAGTCGTATTGGATTTTGGATTGGTTGCTTTCTGTTGCATTGAAGCATTGGTGCTTACACGTCTTTGATGTTCTGCCGTAGGTAGTTTGCACGGTATTTCTATGGATTCCGATTATCGCACTAAAATTTCAAGTTTTTTTAGAAGATGTTGAACATTAACAAAGAATTGAGAAACGTGTCTCGAGCAGGACAAAATCCATGAAGAAATCATATACTCATAGTTAAAGTACAAGGAAGGTCAGATGTAAATAGCAAAAAAAAGTAGAAAAAAAGGTTCCCGTTATTGTCATTGACGCTGCTGTTCTATTTAAAATATGGGTAATTCATATTAAGAGTTCATATTAAAAGGTAATAATTTTGTATATCTAATTTTGGAAAGTAGTAACTTCATTTAGTTAACTCACTGGCTTAACCTAATCTCACTATTACGGATATGTCGATTCGATATGTTGCAATAATTTTTTTAAAGGCCGAAGACGGGAAGAAGATGAGATATTCGAATGTTGATTATTTGGAAACGTGGCGTGCTCTTGAGGATTGCGTTGCTGCAGGAAAGATTCGATCGTTGGGAGTTTCGAATTTCAATCACAAACAGATTCTTCGGATCATCGAAAACTGCACTATTAAACCTGCCACGTTGCAGGTTGGTTAGCAATCTTTTATGCTTCTTTTACACTCGTTCTTTTTTTAGTTTGAGCGCCTGGTCCGTAGAGAGTAGGGGAAGGGGATGAGGAAACACTACTGACAATGGAGAGGTGAGCCAGTAACAGAGTGGTGTGACCTGTACAATACACATATTTCCAAGGGGAACAGTATATCTCACAACTTTATCACGTTCTTTTCACCACCTCATATCCTCTTTCCGTAATCTTTTGCTCATGGTTCTTGTTGTCTTATGACAATTAGAGAGCGCTACTACGACACAGCCCTTAAAAGTTCTGTTGTTTAGTGGTATATGTAGTCAGGTGGTTACACAAAATAAGATGATGTGCCTTATGAAAGCATTAAAATGTTCATTCTCAATCCTGAGACAAGTCCAGGGAAGCAAATAATATGGATGTGATCTTCAGCCTAACCGGCTCTCCTTTGGTTCCGACTCTATTGAGGGTCCCCAACTTGAGCATATGAGGTCTTTCCGTGCTTGTGGCAATACTGCAACGTCCAGCCCCGGTGTTGGTCCCAACATTATGGGGACCTTCGTTAGCTTCAAATGGGTTAGGTGAGTACGCAGATCTCGCTTAACAAAAGTTCGACGAAGGAAACTTTGAGGGCATATGGAGGCACCAACCTTTCGATTTTTCGAATGGTGCTGCGATCTCTAGGCCATTCAATTTTTAACCACATTTTCTGTCTTTCTGATATGACTTAAAATACATCGGCTTTTGATTTTCTGAGTGCATAACAACAACTTGAAATTTTCAGGTTGAGCTGCATCCCTATTTCCAACAATGCAAGCTGAGGGAGTTTTGCATAGCGCAAGGTATCATTGTTACAGCGTTTAGTCCACTTGGTAACCCATCAATGCCCTTCCGAAGAAAAGGGGATGCGGTTGCACTCGAAGATGCGGTAGTGAAGCAGATCGCAGAGAAGCATGGCAGGACTCCAGCTCAGGTACGAATACTGGCGTCACAATTCGAAAAACATCGGTTAAGAAATACTTAGGAACAAGTAACTGACGTCGGCGATTTAGTTAGTGCGCACCAGTGAGATTGGAATCCTTAAATGTTTAAAATTGCAAAGATTCATTTAAAGACTTAAACTTCATGGACTAGTGTAGGCCATAGTTCAGTTCGGAAAATCTATACTTCATGATCATATGTGAGGAGTTTCCTGCCCCGCGTCGCCTTGTGTGGATGCAAATTTTGGACCTTCAGTAGTGAATTATTATGGAGGGAAAGAAAATACAAAACCACTTGTAAGTACATTTATGTATACGCATTCAGGTATTTGACTTCTAGTCAAAAATAAGCGCAGACTCTTGCTCAAGTGGCATTTTATAAGCAACCTATTGTAGTTAATTTAGCGAGCTGCCCGCTTAGCAATGTTCTTTTGTGCTGATTTCACCATCAAACATCGATGGGGGAGTGTTCTAGTTGGCAGATGGTGATGGTAAGGAAAACAGTTCTAAAGTTTTCTTTATATATATATATATTTATATATATATATATGTATGTATAATGCATATAAAGTAGATGTAAAGTTTATTGTAAAGCATATATCATATATAAAGTTTAAATACGTAGCACGAATTTTGTTGCAGGTGATCCTCCGGTGGGAAATAATGAACGGAATCGTCGTGATCCCGAAATCCATCTCTGAAAAACGAATAATTGAGAATAGTAAGCTATTTGATTTCTCGCTTAGTGCTGAAGAGATGACTCAAATGAATGATCTGGAGCGTAACTGGAGGATCCTTGACTTAACATTCCGGGATGGGGACCATCCACTATTCCCCTTCAATGAAGAATACTAAAATGTCTGCTGTCAAGTTTCAAAACGCTTAACTCTTATGGCTGTGATGTCACGAGGATGGTATGCGAAATGTCGGTGACTTTGATATCTTCGGCGATAGTTACCGTTTGTTGTGCATTCTTGCTTTTTTGGGTCATCGTTTGCATGTATTTATGTTCATTTCTGTCTACTTTGTTCGCATAAACCTATAGTACTTACGTCGTTTGCTGATGATTGTTTACACTGTCGTTGGAAGATGGGGATCGTTAAATTTTTGAATGTGTCCCATAAGTGTCAATTTTTTTTCGGTTCCTATCATTAAAAGTTTTCATTCTTTGTTTAAAATGTAAAACTCTATTGGTGGTGTTGTAATGATAAAAATTTTGTGAGAAGTAAAACGGTTCCCTCAATTTTTATATGCAATTTATTTGCACCAACTCATGAACACTTCAAAATGCTTCCAATCGAAGGAAGTAGCGCTGCTTTCCTAAAATCATCCTTTTCACTTCCTTTATATCACTGAGCAACGTATCAATTTAAAGTGATTCAATTCGACGTTTTATATGAGCGATGCGCTAAACATATTTTAAGTCATCTGTTGATAAGGCATTATCATAGTGAATTGTTACTTGGTTTTGTAACCATTGTACGGTTTGCTAATGCCCGATTATGGCTTAGAGATGTGAAATTCGTTATCAACGATTTTACACTTCAAAATAGCTCTATCTCTTTTTGCGTATAAATGCGGCCTCATCACATATCGAGTTGTAATCTTATCGATTCGTGAACCTCTATTGTGATCTAGTAGCAAAGGTTGGTATTTACATCGTTCAGTCTAGAATTATTTCAGCCTAATCCAAAACTGCTCAGTCAGTGTAAAAATCCAGGCCCACGTACCTTATCGGCTCAACAAATCAAAACCCGCAACCCTGGAGACGTAACTTGGTATGAGAAGACTTCAGACCTGAATTCTATGTGGGTGAAAGTTTGGCTTGGTCGATTCTTTCCGCCATATCAGCTGAAAAGTCAAGTGCAAATTTTGCTGATGATTGGACAAGATTTAGGAAGCAGCAAACGTATCAAACAGTATGGATGCACCGTTGGTCGGCTATGTATAGCATATATGTCCATTTCTTTGGGATGCAATAAATTGATTAAATGGAAAATTTAGAGGAATTCCCGACGAGAAGCGGAATTATCGTTGCAATGTCTTTTTGCATCATATTAAATAAACGTTGACTACTGTTGCATATTGTTTATATCTTATGATTGTTTTTCATGGTTTACACCACTGAACTATCTCAATAATCTTTTATTTTTGCTCTCACAGCTTTTAGTTTCCCAGTTTTTTACCCGATTCTTCCTGAGCTCTAGCTCGAATGCTGCAATAATAACTACTATTTCCATACGGTCCGATTTCTTCCCTAATTCAAGCATATTTCCTTACGAAAGGTTTGTATAAATACTAAATTGTTTATTGAAGAGTATATAGTTTAGTGAAGCATTTGTTCTTTCGGGATGCAGAAAATATTCGAATACGCATCACTGTAATAACGAGTTTGTTCTTCGATCCGTTTTCATCGAGTTACATACGCGAATGGTGGATAATGCGGACAGCGCGGATACTCCCTATATTTGCATAAACTGCTGTGCACCATCAAACAGAGTGTTCCGTCGATTCGATGGTGGTGGGATTCGTCTAACAGCATGTGTTCGTTTTTTTTTAGCATTAGAACTTGGTAATGCTCCGCATTTTGGTTAGAATTTATTTTCTCACCACAGTGGTACTCACTAGGATCCGAAATTCGTTCTTCGAATAAAGCAAACAGATTTTCTGGAAATTGCATTCGTTATCGCAGTTGGTAAATGATGAAGTGGATGGAGTTTAGAATTGGGGCGTAGAGCGCAGTGCTGGGGAAGTTTGTATTTTTGTAGTGCAGTTAAACTCATTTTTACCTCAGCATAAATTCCCTTCCCGAAAGCACATCCCATATGTCCCTTCAGACATATGGCTCGGAGTTGTCCCCTCAGACATATAGCCTCTACTCCAACCCTTTCACTTCTTTCTCAAATAGAAGCTTCTCTGTGATCAGTATAAAAGATTGACTCCCCCCCCCCTCCCCTCATTTGCTTCCATCATAAAATTTTGTGCACTGCACCAGCACCTCTTCTGATTCTATCAGTTAAAAAAATAGCGGACATAATAGCTTCGAGGCTGAATTCTGGAGGATTGTGACAGTTTTAATGGTCAAAATCTGTTTCACTTTTATTTTTAATGTCATATTTATAAAATAATATAATGTATTTGAATAATGTTTATTTTTGCAGGTAACATTTTTTCAAATATTTCAAAAATAAAAATACAGAACAATTTAGAGCAATATTTTTTGTTGTGGATGTTTAGTTTTCAGAAAATATGTAAGAAGCCCGTCGATAAATATATCGAGTACGATATTGTTCTCGTTATTATCGATGTTATACTGCAATACCTCGGCGCATATCGACATCTTCTGTTAAACCGGAAGTTCCATGTGTGCTTTTCTATTTTCATTTCCCTTTCCTTTCTCCACATATCTCCTCTGGTCACATTTTCTGCACACTAACGTGTCCGAACGGCCGATATATATATATATATATATATATATATATATATATATATATATATATATATATATATATATATATATATATATATATATATATATATATATATATATATATATATATATATATATATATATATATGCACGTCACATTTTCCGATCATTTTTTGTGACTACCGGAATCCTCAATTTCATTTAAGTTTTCTGTTCAATCTTTAAATTTTTTTCCCATTTTTTTCAACAGTCACGTTTTTGACTACTTCATAAAAGCTTGGAAATTCGCTAGTAATTCGTTCTAAATGAGCTGAGAGGGGGAAAAGGAAGGGTTTGGGAACGGTGGATGAGGAGAGGAGGTGCTGCTCATCATATGTGATGCAAATTGCACTTGGGAAATTCTTTTGCATCACACTAGTTGCACAAATTTATTTCTAGTTGCAACAGTTTTCAACTCTACCGAACGTGATGCAAGTTTTCATCTCTCATAAATTAAGCTCAGATATTTCTCTCGTGTATTTTGGGTCCCTATTTTTCAATTCTCCAGCAGCCAATTTTTTTGAAACTTTTCCAAGAAGTGGAAACAACGTAGATCGATGATTCTGAAGTTAACTTGCTTCCGCAGGGTAGGTGCTGTATAATACATCTAGCTGCTATAAAACATTTCCTGAGTAAACAAAACAAGTGACTTTATTTTTATGTAATAGCGATTTGGTGTCTACTGGCTGATAATTTTTTCAAGGAGCAGCTGCTTAGTAGAAACCCCATTGTATTTCAGGTCTATCATAAAAGCATATTTCAGGTCTATCACAAATTATTTACGGTATTTGTACTGTGTGATGCATATAAAAAATGGATTGAACGCCGTGCGACATGTACAACTGATAAACTCTACGATTTGGAGTGGAGGTTTTACGAGTGTTTACTACAAAGCGCAACTGAGATGTTCGCATTTTTTGCTGTTATTTTGATCACGGCTGGCAGCTTAAAAAATGGCGTTCATTTGAGGAGTATTTTGGAGGCTACATGTGCCGGATATTTCGGTAAGCGAAATCCATTGTAATCGCGAATACTCGTATATCGAAAGTGTGCAAAAATACTCAAGGAGTGAAATCCAACTTTCCCTACCTCTCCCTTTCTGTCGCTTTGGGCCTAGCTGTGGGAAAAAGATGCTAAGTTTTTAGGAAGTTCCCCGGAATTTTTTAACGGAGAAAGTGAAGAAATGATTACATTTTGTTTTTGTTGAGGCAGGCTTTGATTGATGTTCTCTCAGATTCCAGGATTTCCCATCACCCCTCCCCTTCCCCCCATTTTGGACTCCCAAGCGGTCTAATTTACCCACCCATACCTCTATCCCATCAGCCGGGACCGCTTCAGTGTGCTTGTATTACGAAATCAAAGAAATCGTATTCACCATAGAGGACCTCGATGCGGTAATCATTTGCGACAGTGTTAGGAATGTAAAATATTTGGCATTTAGATTCCTAGACGTTTGGAGTTTTGTGTTTTTATGATCACTTCAGTCTTGCTGATAATTGCAACAACTCAAGTCGTATAAAGATGCATATTCGTTAAATTGTGGGAATAAAAAAATAATTTTTATGCAATTTTTTTCACACAAATTGATCGAAATTTGAAGAACGGAATCCGGAAACACAAAAAAAAAATGCTTCACTATTTTTGGGATTAATCATTTTTTATAAGAGTTGAAAATTTGGAAATGATATTGGATGAGCTTAGAGATATTTACATGCAGGAAATGTTTTCGTCGTGCTGTCAATTATATGGGATTTACATGCAAATATATCTTATCGAATAATGCTTCGTGTATTCATTTGCGTATCACATATTCAAGTTCAAAGAGGTAATTACATTTGAAGTGCTTACTATTTCATATAGGATTTAATCGAATAGTCGATATTTTTAAAGTAGAGATGCAGTCTTGTTGGAAAAAAAAAAAAGAAAAAAAAATATCTATACTTAGACTGAGTTTTTAATACCGCGTTATAGTTCGTCGTTATTTTTCTATTACTTTGTTGAATCTCCAATTTTTAACCGTCTGAATTTAATTGCTCTTCGGAATTTCGAACAACGCTTCATTATTAATAAACATGGAGCTATTTTAATGAAAAAATTCTGGCCAATATTGCATTAAGTATGTTTTTACTATATTGTCATCGAAGTGTTGCAGTTATGTTCCCGGGAAACTCACTTTTAAAGAACGTCCTCATCGTGCTGGTTGCAACCAATATTGCTTGGATCGTCGGGGATATGATGAAAGCATGCCTCTTCGTTGATGATTGCTAATCACCATCGCTATGTTGTATCCTTCAGCTGTCGATGTATATCAATATTCTCAGTAAAGAGTTAAATACGAATAGTGTGCATACTAGATGATGGAGTATTCAGAAGATTTTCATTCAATATTTCTTATTTTCTTTATCGTTCATTATTTTGTTATGTTATTAAAGTTGGCGATAACAGAATTCCTCACCCACAGCATTCGTTAACAGATACGAATATAAGCTATCGATTTATTACATGTTGGGAAAGGGCATTGCGGATCATTCATGAAGCATAATTTTGTGATAAAAGACATGTTTTGAAGTGATATCCGATTTTGAAGCCGTATCGGATAATGCTTTTCAGATTATAACAAATTGAACGCTTATCCGTAATTTTAACGTTCCCTGAACATAATAACTACCTGCAGCATGTGTTGCTTTGTTGTGAAATTCAAGAGAGAGAGAGAGAGATCGCCGAATCGAGCATTTCCTATATAAACGCCCTCTCATCAGGAAACTGGCATCACGTGCGCATTAGAACTGAAGAGACTTTCACAAATATGAATGGTAGCAATTGAAAACGTCCGGCGTGGTATCAATCGCACTTGCACGGCACGCTAGGGACACCAGGTTCGTCCCTCGATATTGCTTATCGAAAACAATCATTATTATATAAGTGTACTTAAATATATATGAGGCCATATCTTGGGAATGGTTGGACCTATTCAGCTGTGGTTTTCATTGTTCACTTCAGCTTACGATGATGTATCAAGTTGCCTATCAAAGGTTGTATCTTTGTCTGCAGTGGTTATTCATTTGCCCTGAGGAAGCAAATCACCGAGTGGATGCTATTTACTTTGTTTTATATAGTCTTCGTTTACAGCAGAGTGTATTATATAGCAGTTGACAACCGTCATTGAAGTAATGCTTGCCCCATTAGAGCAAATGCTATTAATCCAGTTGATGATATGTTATGCTACAAGAGGGAATTAGACAACAATGTAGGTAGGGTAAGAGGGAGTGAGGGAGGGGAGGGGGGATTGAGGCTGAATGCCGTAACAATCGACAAGTGTAAATTAATTGCCAATTCACAGATTTTTCTCAATCGACAAGAATACTCGAAAAATCATATTCAACAACGAATTGCAACTTCTTTAAATCATCATCAATGACCATAAATGGCATAACATTTCATGTGGCTAATGAAGTAAACATAATAAAATATGCATTCTATTACAAAGATGTTCAGATTTTGTCTATAATATTACAACGTTGAACGTATTTAAATTACATGTATTGACGTCAATGTCTCAAATGAACATCGTTGAATTCCTCAAAAACAGAGTCAGCCTTATTTATGCTGTTCTATGGAAACACTCTTTTATATTACAAAAAGGAACACACAAACGAGGCGTTCATGCGTACCATAAAAGGCAATAGCACAACCAATATAAGCGGATAACTGCATATGTGGTTTGCGTAAAAAAAAAAAAGAGTATTTCCAGAGGAACTGCAGAGCATCGTGTGTTGTAAGCATTGTTTTGTGTATAGCATAGAAAAAAAAAAAATATTTCCCATTAAAAGTACACATATATCAATCAGCTATAGCGCAAATATATTTTAATCTTCTCTTATGCATAGAGTTTCATACAAGTAATTTCTTATGCTGAACTATGCGTGAATAAACTTCCGTCATATTCGAGGAATTAGTTGACAATTTCGATCTTCATAAGACCTTTACGATGGCACAATCTAGTGAAAATTTTATCACTCATAAATATTCTTCATTTATCTTTGTTTATTTTATGCGCTTTTTGCACATTTATTTCACTCATGAATATTTATAAATATTCAGTTAAATTTGTGCTAACGCCGATGTGTATGTGTGTGTATGCGTGTTTGTCTGTCTGTCTTACAGCTTCAACACGGGGACAAATCGAGCCAAAATTGCAGAATTCCGTGAAAAAGATTTACATTCATATTTTCCATCCAATAACTCACGTTGATCTACCAATTTCGACATGAGTTATCGATTTCTTTCGTATCCGAATGAAAATTTACATTCCACGATTTTCAGGAAAACCTGAAATTCCTACAACTGCAATAAAAGGTGTACACGATCTGATACCTAAAACGTATGATTTCATAAAAAAGCAGCAATTCTATCACCGATGCTAACCTTGATCATTTATCTTGTGATTGCAACTGGAAAATTCTGAACTGCTCGAAAAGTTTCTTCAGGCGGGTTCTATTACCTATGGATTCCGAATAGCCCAACTTTGTTTTGCTTAAATCCTCTACCTGGTACACCACCTAAGAGTAGCGAAGGGCAGGAAGCGCTATAAAAAGCCCTTAGGTCCAACACTTTCATATTTCCCACAATATTAGTCTCCGAATCGTTAAGCTTCAAAACTTGTATCATATAAACTCTAGCGACGATCTGATGTCGCCATCTCCATTAATACCCACGTATTCCAGCGATACTAGAATTTCTCTTTAAGGAGTGATCAGGCGAAATCGATGAAGACGTTGAAATCGTCGAGCATCCCATCGAAAAAATAAAAGGCTGATTTCACTTCCCTTGCTAAAAGACAAATTTGCTGCCATTTTTTTCAACTTGGAGTCATTTTTGAAGCGTAAGTTTTTCCTTCAAAATGATTGCGAAGATTAGGCCCGTAATGGCCAGAAAACAATATTTAAAGGACCGTAGGTTGAGTTGTTATGTGAATCCTCATTCAGTTCTATATTCCATAAATTCTCATAGAAAGCATGATTTTAAGGTTGATGTTGGAACGTCCATCATTGTTGCTATCCCGTTTCGTTCACCTAATGCTTGTTCGATAAATTATGAAGCTTAGTGAAAAAAAAATGCAACCATAGGAGAGTCCTCAAAGGTGTTCCACTCTTTCCGTAACTCGACCTTAATATTGCTTCAAATCTAATCCTCATGTACTTCTGACAAGCTCGTTGATTCATTTAAGCATTGTTTGTTCTTCATTGTAATTCACCTATTTAAGTAAACGGAAATCATTGCTTCCCCCTAAATAACGTAAAATGATTCTAATTACAGAAATCCAATATATTCATTTAAGTTCCTATCAATGCAACAAAAAACATAAAAAATTAAGTGAAACAATAACTGAGTACACAAATGATGAAAATATATTAAGTGAAAAAAAAAAATTATTTCTGCGTTAGTAAACTCGAATCGCTGAGAGAAGATACCGTGAACGTATTGCAACGGACATTCGGGAACGAACAATCATCCACATCAATAGCCAGGTGGAGTACGTGGCTCTAAAATTAATTGATAGATGTTATGCAGACATTTAGAGATTATCCTATTATAACTCTCAGAGTGGCGTTTGTATCAGCAAATCAGTTGTTTGTAAACGGAAATAACATCAACTTGCTTTATAGGGCAATCGGATTTGCATATTCAATTTTGCTAGTCTGCATATTGCATATTACTAATTTGCATAAGCCATATATGTGCAATTGCGTCATTCGTCTTATATTTAGTGACTACTCTATTCCCCTCGTAAGCAGTTAGCGGAGGTGTTGGATGAAGCGGCGGACAAGGGAGGTGTTGGATGAAGCGGCGGACAAGGGAGGTGTTGGATGAAGCGGCGGACAAGGGAGGTGAGGAGGGGGAAACAAAGAAGGCGAAGAGGTGGGGTAAACAGCTAGTAAGCAGTAATTTTTATCAAAGTTCGTTTGCAACTCCACCTCTTCCACCTTGATGACCGATGAAGGTAAAAACTGCACTAAAAATTCAGCTCTAACCTTTATCAACTCCCTTAATTTTCATAAATTTCTACTAGTAAATAGATATGAATTCTATGCTTCATGTGAATTTGAAGTGATAATAGCCGTAAGAGTCTATTTGCATATTCCATGATCAAAACGTGTCGGGATTGAATGCTGGGATCATACATAACTGCAAAAAGAGTGCAACTCTTCGAGATATTTTCTTGCAGGACCTTTCCTCATTGTAAGAAATCTTTTTACTACCTATCATTCCTTTGAAATGTTGTGCTCTTTCTTTCACATTACTCTTCCGATGCTCTAATAGGTGTTTCTCAATGCGATGCGTTTTGGTCTTTTTTGAAAGTACCTTTTTTTTGAAAGCATACCAATCCGTTCAGGTTGCTGTTTAAATGTGAAACACTTCAACTTCGATGCGGTTACAATAAAGCTTTAATTACTAAGATCTCCGGCTGTACACAGTACTACGGGATGCGCCTCTAGTTTATGACGTAAACCTACCTCGATGGACCTCGAATCTCAAAAACTAGGTAGAATGATCTCCTCTCAAGCCTCTCAAACAAACAAATGTTACTATGCTGTTCAGCATAAATATATGACGGACACATGTGAGAATAGTGAATTCGAAAATGTTTAAGATCATAAAATATCTTTCAAAGTTTCGCTTTTATTTGAACCTATATAGAAAGAGGAGGGAACCTGAGATGCGCTTATTAGCAATAATGGGAGAGCAAAACGACCAGAGAGACCCACCGTATAAAATAGTGCAGACTTACCGGGGCAGTGCTTACAACCACCTTTAGGGCCATCAGGGCCTTTGGGTCCCGGAGGTCCAACTGGGCCCAATCGACCTTCTAGTCCATTCCTTCCTGGTTCGCCACGCTCTCCGGGAGGACCTGGATAGGAAACGCCATCCGGACCTGGAGGACCAGGTGGTCCACGCTCGCCTTTTTTGCCTTTAGGTCCGACCGGACCCTTAGGCCCAACAATGTATATGACGTGACCCGGTGCACCTCGAGGGCCTGGAGGACCTGGATGTCCCGGCCTGCCCATTGCTCCTGGCTGACCGGGGAGACCCTGCAATGTTTCCATCATTGAACGAACGGTGCTCTTGTGGTACTCATTTTAGATGGGTTGCTTCTTAGAGGTTTTTGCAAAATTGCATTTGTATAGCGCATTATGGAAACGCTGTACCTACAAATGTGCATCTGTTTGCGCCCACCTGCCCGCTCTGCACTTTTGATCGGAAACCACCGAAGCTAATATTGTGAAATTTGGTGAGTGTAATGTACACCATTGATGGCCCTTGCGCCACACCTCATTGCAGACCTCTTTTTTGCTGATACCTTTCGAAACTGATGTCTCACAGGGAGTGAAGTAAGCGGGATATCGTGCCACAGTTCTGAGGTGTTTCTGCAGTTGTTTTATATCATTTATATGATCATATTATAAGCTAGAATCTTAGAAGAACGCAGAATGTAGATTGCTGCACCAGAACGGCAGATTAGTTTGTCTAATAGCATGCGAAATAATGTTGAAAAACTGACATCTTCCCCTTTTTCTCCGTCAGCACCATTCTCCCCTGGCGAGCCCTTGGGCCCAGGAGGTCCCTTCGGTCCAACGCTTCCAGGTGGTCCTCGTGGGCCTGCAGGGCAAATTACGCATGGTTCCTTCTCGTCCGCCGGTATGACCACTCCATCCTTACCGTTTCTGCCATCCTTTCCTCGTGGTCCATCCTTGCCGTCATCTCCTGGATCACCCTCTGGACCTGGTGGTCCCGCTGGTCCCTGCAATTAGTTTCTTTAGGAAACTTATTATTTATGTCAAAAGTATTACGTTTCCATGAAAACGATTTCGGCTACTTCAGTTTTCATACCATTGGTAGGTTTCTTTTTATACATGCAAGTACAAGAAGCAACCACTATTCAAACTGCTAAATTTCGCACCATTGCAATCACTTAAAGCTCAACGTATAAAAGTCTTGCAATCATGGAAGCCTAGCAAGTGATTCAACTAGCCCGTCTCCTCACCTTTTCCCTACAGCTAGAAAAATATGAGAAGATGCGCTAGAAGATTCTAAAGCTTCAGATCCTGAAAACAAGTGGAAGAGGAATTAGGAGCGATTAGAATTGATTAATATGCGGCTCATTTCCTCGAACCTCTCAATTTTTATTCATAGCTCATTCGTGATTGCGATTCTTTCTGCACTATGCAAGAAATAGTTTGAAACCACGAATTTATTCACCTCTAATTTTGTAGTTTCAAAATAATTGTTTTTACGTTTCGAAAGTTACATACTCCCTGCAAATGTGTTAAAAGAAGATCGTTGTTTTTGGTGGGAAAGAAAGTGGCTAACGAGAACGTGCCTGATGACATGTGCAGCATGCGTTGAAGAAGTCAGCGTCACTGTTGATGAGTGGACTTTGTGTACCTGAGGCACCGTATCCACCGTATCCGCTCGTGACAGGTCCGCTATTTAGTGGTCCATCAGGTAGCCATTGTCCGAACAGCCATCCTCGTTTTACTCGACTTGCTTGCTTCCTACCTAATTGCAATGCCCTCATTTCGTACCACATATCGCGTGATCGTGACTGAAAATTTCTTGCAGACATGATAGGTCAATTCACAGTATTTCAATTCCTAGGAAGAGGCTTTCTTTTGATGCTGCAGCTTCTTGGATGGTCTTGCGTATTCCCAAATCAGTGCTTAATCTAAAAACAGGCTGCTGATGCATCCATAATCCATATTTCCTGTTTCTTCATAGGACAGTGGGGAAGTGCGCAATTCTTCATGACCAAAATATATAACTCTATTTATCCTGCTGATTTACAAAGCGTTTGAGGTTAGCGGAGGGGGAGGGGGCGTTGAGGAATGACTGAGGAAAGGGATCTCGTCGAAGAAGTTAGGACAGAATCAGTCAAGCAATTTTCTCGTACAATACTACGAAAAAAATTGAGCATTAGGAGGTGAAAATGAAAGATGCATTTCTGCTGGTGATCAAATGTTGCACCAAGTCATTCAAACTGAGATTGGCAGTAGAGTCAGACGACTTGCGAAAATTGTTTTTAAGGTGAATACACTGAAAATGTGAATCCTCACGTGTGGACCGCATAACCATCTTAAATTATATCCTACGAGTTTTCGGATATTATAGAGAAAGCGTGACGGCACTTTCTCTCGCCTTTATAAATTTTTTTTTTTTTCAGAGAGTACCTGATAGTGCTCTCTATTTCGCTAGCATATTCTTTGAAAAGCGCAAATGTGACCATTGTTTTTGATAGTTACAAAATAACGGATTTTTTTCTTGTTCAAAAACGTGCCTTAAGATAGATAAGCTCTAGTTTTACGATCACCAAAATTTGCTCCCTTGATACAATATCGAGGACGTTCCCTTGCTACAATATCCATGATGTTCCCTTGACATAACATCCTCTCCATCTTAGTCATCTCTGCAATATTCACATGCAGCATTGCACGATTATTCGTTAGGCGGTCTTAGAAGATCACAGCACAAATACTGTACTTGGCAATAGTCAGCTTCAAATATGAGATGACTCTCGAACGACTGCACATATCGATAGAGCATTGGAAGTGTGACTACACTCGCGATCACAGCAGCTGTCGACACAACGATTGCAACGAATGCGATACGCCGCATATGTCGTTGTTCGTCGCTTTCATTGCGTAACATCGTGCAGTGCAAAACGTCACCTAAACAATGCATTTTATTACAAGTCTTGCTTTTATTCTTTTCCACTATCTATATGCACAAAAAATTACGGTTTGTGGTCGTTTAGCCACCATCTCTTTTACTCATATACTTTGTCTGCATATAAAAGGCGTAATATTTATATTTTGTCGACGCCTTTCAAGGCTATTTGCCCCCAAAGACGAAATCATTTCCGCTGTTCGCACTGCTAATAAAACCATTTGACAAAATGCGTATGCACGAAACATCCCGACAAGATACATTCTCCACTTTAATACTGTCGAATAAAATCCTCCTCTACTTTTCATTAAGTATTTTTAAATAATTTTTTTTTCACTTGAATGCTTTTTTGAATACTGAAAGCATTTATTCTCGATGATAACTACTGTTAGATGTTGGGAGAAAAAAAATTCCACATTGAGTTCCAAACTTTCGGATGTTTTCTGTTTCTCCATAGATGACCTACCGATTGAGCTAATGCGAACGCTGCAGTTTAACACAGCTAATTTGTTAGCTGTGAGGAAGGCTTTAAGATTGGGATTCATTTTAATACGTCATCAGACAATGGTTAGCATCTAAAGGCTTGGACAAATTAACTTTGGCTTAATCATATATACGTGAAACATTTCTACCTTTACATTTCTACACATATGTATATACATTTTGTTGTTTTTACACACTTTTGCGTATTGTATTTAAAATATCTTTATTAGTTTGGCGTGAGAGGGTGTTAGATGCGCTTTGATGAGATCCACTTTCAAGAAGGCGTGAAAGCCTCAACGCGAGAGTCGAAACACTCATGCCTATATCTTTTTAACCTTAAATGTTGTTCAAGTTAATGTCATCACTATACCATTTTGTAAACAGTTTCTACTGACTTGCTTGATTATTTAGCATCCTCACTACTTTTGTTATTTACAAAAAACTTGTAATAGAACGGAACAGAAGAACAAAGTCTAAAATCCATCATGTTCTATAAATCCTATTGGAAACGTTGGGTTGCCACTTCCAGTCATCCCTCAAAAACTTCCGCAGTCTTCGACTTTCAAGAAAAGAATAAAATTCAATTAGACTCTGTGAGATTAATGAAAATGGCATAGTCATTGTTGACGTTATCGGAAGAACAGTCTTCAAAAATGTAGCACATTTGGCGAATTAAACGGTCATAGATGAATCAACGAAAGTCAAACATGCTTACTTAATCACTCATAGAAGGGGAACAACTAATTACCTTGCAAGAAAGAAAGAACAAACATACACTACAAATTGTTTGTCAACGAGAATTCACCTCAGAATAAAACGACTGAAAAAAGCGCGACGATGGTGAGCGCCTCGATATTCGCAGAAAAGACTGACTTTAGAAGGATGAGTGTGCCCTTTTGAAGGGTCGTTTTTTTGTGCTAACGATGAATTTAGAACAAATATGACACACTAAGTGTTGCAGTGCCTTATCCTAAGAGACACTTGGTCGACGTCGGAAGCGTGATCTCTCAATTTTAGATGTCTCTTTTGTATTGCTTACGTACCACTGTTATAGGTCTGTATCTCGGGATATGTGCCGTTTTTAAAATAGGTCAAAATTTAATGCGATACAGAAAAAAAACAACGATGAGCAGATGTTTATTGTCGCTGTGATTGTGATCTCAATCAAGTGGAACTTCATGTGCCCCTACAAATTGTTCGACATTATTCCTTTTTGCGTTTCAACTGACTGGGTGGGCTTGTGTGTCTATGTAAATATGTGCTTCAGCTTATTCGAATATCATTTCGAAGCAGTAGTGCGAAATATGCGCGTCATTGCACGATCAACAGTTTCACTGAGAAAGCGCTAATAGTTTCATCAGTAAGCCAACACCTCGATGTTTCTATTAGCTATCCGATTGAAGTGAATGGCGTACCTTAAAGAAATCGTCTCCCATATGCTTATGCGTTAATTGTGTTGAATGATGAACATAAGAAAATGTCTTTCATTCGGCATAGATGCTAAAAGGGATTTCGCACATACATAGATTCGCTCCTATAATCAAATTCATGTCCACAGAGGTGAAAATTTTTCACTCATTCGTATAAATTTTCTTATCACTTAACTCATAGTAGATGTGAAACATAGAAAGGATTGGTCCTTCTGTCTGATATCACACATTTTAGTTGTTCCTTGTTCAAGAATGCACTTTTTTTATGGTTTCTTATTTTGTGCTCCCAATTGCATTGATTGTAATTGAGAAAAATGACAAGTCTACGCATTTCACACCGTTTCATGATTAGTGTTTATTTTAGAAATATTTATCCCCCATCATCTTGTCTGACACTCATTTATTCGTCCATTTTCTTATCTCAAACTCAATAAAAGTCCAGTCAGCACTCAACCATGTAAAACCAAGCAGTATACCATCAATTCGTCGGACAGGTAGATTTATACTGTTTTCTTGCGGTTTACTCGAGTGTTTTTGTGATAAATGATTCACTATAGATCCATTAAATTATACAATCTTATAGCTAAAATTTTATGATGGTAACTTATAAACCTAATTGTATAAGCACTTGATGGGGGATTTGGATGCTCGACCGTCATGTCCCCGTCAATTGAAACGTAGCGGTCATTCGTTAGGGGGAACAAATGTAGAACTGGTTCTGACATTTCTTGAGCTACATAAAGATGGCGCACATTTGCGCATATTTTTGAAGGGGTTCGTTGTATAGGTCGAAAAGAGCAACTCACCGATTCATTTCGCCAAGAAACACTTCTGCAACGAACAAAGAATCACACATCTCTCACTTTCTACATCTCTCGATCGCCCCATGCGTTTCTCGTTGAAACCCACCAACCGAGTGTCGAGATGTACAACGTTAATAATAGAAAAAGACACATGTATAGTGGGAATAGCTGACTCTTATTGGGGTCACAATACACACATTGAGTCAGTTCATTTTTCTATTTGGTGATGAGTGTTTAGCAGCTAACAATTTATTGTCAATGCTTATTGCATAAATCCATTCATGTAATTTTTTCGATATGTTTCACATGGCTCATTAACGTCATAAAAGTGCAATAGACATAAATTTTTGCGCTATTTTCATATTGCTTCGGCGCGTAGGTATTCGATGATATCTGAAAGAAAATTTTATTACGTGAGATAATTTGTTCTCTAAATAATTAGATCATTCGTATAATATTTTATTGGAAAGGCAGCTATTCATGAGAGACGATTAGGTCTGAAAAATGAGGGATGTCTTAGATTTTCGGAGAAATAGAGGTTGGCGAGTGGCGGCATAATGCTTAGAAAGTGATCTAAAGCCAGTAGTCATAACAGCTGTGAAAACGCTTAATAAACATATTGCAAACAGTAACAGAAGACATACGCATATAATGTAAAATATGTTGCGAAGAATTGGAAAGTGTGTGTAGAATGAATTTTGAAATGAGCGACGTAACATTAGATGCTTCTAATAGCTCCAGTTTTCTCGCCTAAGAATGACTCGGTTGACATCGCAACTTTTCCCTACCTCTATTGCATTCGACGCCGTTGCCTCATCAGGTATGTTCGTTCTGCTCAGATACATTGTCTCATCGTTTCAAGTTAAATGAACTGTTACCATTGTAGAAGTGAGTGCGGAAAGCTTCAAAACTTTCTGCAGATAATTAAATATATCTTGGGCAGAGAGCTAGTCAACTATTTGCCGGTTGTTTAATTGACGTTCAACTCACTGTCTAAGCGCAAAAATACAGGAAACAAAATAGTCACCTTTTTCATGTTTAATGGAAGCTATCGGAACGTGATGAATTTTGAGCGATAATATTGAATAAGCGCATTTTAACGAGAGGGAATGAAATGTTCAGAAATTTGGCATGGATTTTGTCTTTAAAAAAATATTGGTGGGCATTACGAATTGCTCTCTATTTTCGCCAAAATTAGAAGCAATATTGAAAGCACTTTTGAATATTGAAGACAACTTTTATTTTGCAGTTTCGAAAGTCTTCTTTTGCTTAAGTGCAAAAGTCACGGCCACCGATTATGCTCTGTGGATTTGAAATTTTTGCCAATTTATATCGTTGAAGCGTGAAATGCTGCATTTGAGGGAAAGTAAGTTAAAATGTTATAAACTCTTTGCTTTTTCCATTAGTTGAAATCGTTTTTAATAATGACCCGCTGAAAATATTGTGAGATTTTTTCAGCTATCACTCTCGAATAATCGAAGTAAAAGAGATAAATTTAATTAAAGCTGAATTATATAATTGCCACTATTTTGAGTATTTTTACAATAGTTTTATATTTGACCGTTTTCATTTCTAAGAAATTCATCTTAGAAATGTAAATTCCTTGCGTTATTCCATCTTAAATTTAAATTCCTTCTATCAGTTTTTTTTTCCTCTGAAAATGTGGATTATATAATGAAGCTATCTGTGTGAGATGATATTTTGGATGGTAATTTGTTGCAAAATAAAACGCATTTGACGCAGTAATCTTCTTAAAGGTGCACCTTTAGGATTCTCGTTTAGAATCCACCGTGAATGCGCACCTTTGCTCCATATGTTATACCGAAGTTCATCGCGCCGCCGACTATAAATGAGCGACAGTTCGGGTGAAATGTTATAAAACATGTAATTTCGAGCGAAAAAAGGTGAACAGCCCAATCTGTTGAATACTAATGTAACATGCAAACGACTCTATAGACACACAGGAAGACATATGCACCTATAACTGCAGATATTTAAACATTGCTTTCAACTTTGAGTAGAGAAATAGATTGCTCACTGGCATCTAAATGTTTATGTTGCCAGGTGAAAGAGGAAACGCTGAAAAACCTAGCTCGTACCAGCTTTCCTCATGTGTTTGTTCAATTCTTTTTTGACGCACTGCTTTTACACACTTTTGACGCACTGTTTTTGCACATTCTTGACGCACTATTATCATCTGCTCTTATCAGCTTATCACTTGATGGCGATAGAAGCGTTTTCTTCATTCGTCCTTCATTCAGGGATAATTACTCATTTTTTTCGATGATGGGGTTTCGATATTTTAAAACACGGAAATACATGACATTATCAACATTCCTTTTGTGGTAATTATGTCATCTGCCCATCAAATAAATCGGCTATCGAATACTCAGCCACGTTGGTTCTAGAGATTTTTTTTTTTCAATTTTATGAAGAGACCACCTACGACGCTCATAGCATGAGCGTCCGGATTTAAGAAAAAGTAACGATCAGAAATAGCAAAAGCTCTATTTAATTTTCTGCTGCTTTATCAGTTATTTCTAACAATAGAAATCCTTCGTGCATCATTTTCATTAGCCAAAAAACTAAATTACTTTCAACCACTTTCAGCCAATAATGACCTTTGCTTAGAGATGACAGTGAAGGGCGGACCGCTATTATTTTTTGCTTCTTTTCGTTCATGGAAGGAGCATTGCTAATTCTGAACACAACAGCTTCTATTCTGAGGCGAGGGGGGGGAGAGGGGTAAAGATGGGAGGCAAGGACAGATGGATGTTGAAGGATGAGAGGTATCGATTCATGAGTTGCACGCACCATATTGTCTCTGAATAATACATTGACAACCCTTCCCTATCGGAAAAAAGGGCTAACGGCAGGTTTCATGATTTTCAAAGAGTGAACTCCAATCAGACATTAAAAAAACATATTTTGCGAGTAAACACACAGGAAAATGCAAAATTTTAGAAAATTTGAAAAGCACTCGTCTGAAACGATAAGAATTCAGACTATTTTCAGATCAAAATGGCCGATCATCAAAGCTTATCACTCGTCTACTACTGAAGTGAGGTAAATTTTAGTAACCATATGGCTTAAAATTCAATTTCATCGCATAGAAGGAATTGCAGCAACTATCAGGCTGAGCCTTCGGCAGTAATTCGCAGCATAATATTGAATTCTAGTTCGAGTATGAGCTGCAAATCTTTCGAAAAAATTGAGGAAAGATGTTCCAATATATGAGCTGAACTTCTCAAAAGCGATGCAATAGCGCTTTTTCTGGTCATTGTTGCTGTATTTTATTTAAATTGCATGACGATTCTAGATGGTCCGCATTGCCAAAAAACAGTAGCGAAAACTCCGATGCGTTATCGCCGAGCGCTACTAGCTTGCCATTCTTTGAGTTGTGGCCATTTAACGTAATAAATTTCCGGTAAATCTCTTGCAAAAGTATTCTCAGTAAGAGTGAGCAACAACGATGTTGAGTGTTTAAATTGTTTGGATGGAGGCCAGTCAATTTCTACATTTTTTTTTTAAAGTACTGACAGTCAGTGGCTGAACAAGCCCAGAGAAGAACTGAAAACCGCAAATCTTGAGGAGAAGTCGCGCAAGAACGCGGGGTTTTTGGTGGGAATTTTTTTCGAAAATAGTGAGTCACAAGACATCCTAATTTCTCTTTTCGCCCAACTTTTTGCCCTTTTTATCTATCGTGAAAGAAAAGAAGTGAGCAAATAAATGCTAACTTTATTTGCAGTAACGAAGCGTAGGCAAAACGATGGCAAATGTAAACTGTGTGTATCACCGCATCGCATAGTTAAGGGATTTCTTTTAAAAAGGGGTGTTATCTTTTTAGATGAGTGGGCATTGCGTTTCGGCGACGCCTTCTTCGACTGACCTATGGTGGCGCATTTTTTCGGTCGCTAAGGGCTATATAAGTAAATTAGGCGTTAGAAGTGTCCATTGTGCGATCAGTTAGGCAGTGTGCAACGAGCACAGCCAAGATAGCACAGCCACCACCTATGGAGCGTAAAGAAAGTGATGAACATCGTCATATGAGGCGAATCGCGTTCGTCGCGATCGTGGTTTCGACGGCGGCCGTTATCGCTAGTGTGGTCACTCTACCAATGCTCTACAGCTATGTGCAGTCGTTTCAAAGCCATCTCATCATTGAAGCCGATTACTGCAAGGTCACTTCTATTTCCGTTCCTTTGGTCACTCTGTCGCAATCCCCTCATTGGGTACAGATAAAATAGCGCTGACCAATGGTCATTATTCAACGCTCTAATGACTTTGCAATGCCTGTAGCCGAACGCGGTTCTCTGCAAAACGCTACAGATGCAAAATGGCTATTCCATGGGCTTCTCAGCAGACGGAGTTGTTTCATCTATACGCTTCCTATTAGAGTGCTAATACTGTCGTATCATTTCTTAACAATCAAACGCATCCTTCTTACGTATATCGAACAAATTTAATAAAATCGTGTCGTATCTTAATTCTGCACCCTATGTTATTAGATTTTACCTTATAAGAGAGATATTTTATGTAGCCAAATGACTCAGATATCGGAAGCTACTACTCATTGTTTCTATAGATACCTGAACGGCTGGGCAATTTTCGCAATCGTTTATGAGAAGATAATGTGATATTAAGAGATTCGTCAAGAAAGAATTTCAGCGATGTCCCACTCTGTTCAGTATTTTGCTTTATTCAAACATTGCCTTGTCTTAGCTCCATTTAAAAATCCCATCCTAATCATTTAATATTTTTGTATTTTTTTAACGCTTCATTACCCTTCCATTATGATAGTAGCCGATGTGATTCGAAGTTCACCATTCAAACGTTCACATAAATCATTCGTATATATCTGTTCAATTGTGAGATAAATCACTTCGAACGTTCAGATAACGTTGAGATAAATATCTGTCATTAAATTTGCTTTGTGAGATATCGTTCCTTGAGTGAAAACTTTTTGCTAAATTCCACAAAAAGTTTTTGCCTTTCAAGTAATTGCACTGTTCGAACAAGTTTATCGTAGAATATTTATGCAATGAAATGCTAATAAAAGTTGGAATTTTTTATCATTCAGATATGTTGAGTCCTTCTCGGCCCATTAATCGTTGATGCTATTTACTGATTATTTTTGAGGACTTCTGTATGCAGAATGCACTGGAAAGATGGCGGAAGTTGTGACTTCTGAAAGTCCAAAAATTCATTCCCAAATAAAGGGTGGTGCTATATCAAATGCGTAGAAATTAGATCACTATTAGCTTACTTGCGTTGGCCGTAAGCTCGTAGCCTCGCGTATATTTGTGAGTTCCTATGGGTTTCTGCGACAATACGTTCGCTTTTAGTGTACAGTATATATATATATATATATATATATATATATATATATATATATATATATATATATATATATATATAATGATCTGAAACAGTGGTATCTTCAGACATCATTTAATTCAGTGGATAGCACTGCGCCAGCTCAACAGTATTATCTAGCGAATCACTTGCAATTTTTATTTCTCTTTAGCTTTCAACATTAGGAATGAAGTTTGTGATTTCAGACCCGCTCTCGGGATATGTGGCTTGAAATGACCGCCCTTCAAGCGGGAAAAGGACATGCCAACCGAATAAAGAGGGGTTGGTTATTCGGCCAGTGGGTTCCTGAAGGTGGCAGTGGAGGTGGAGGATCTGCTGGCTATGGCGCTGCACCAGCAAGTTCAGGATACGGAGGACCTGTGATCAATGCGGAGCCTTCTTTTGTTTGCTGCACGTGCGGTCAGGTAGGAAAAATCTTCTACAAGACTTTTTTTGTTGAACTGCCTTCCCAGACTCTAAAAACAACACTTTCGATCATCTTAATGAATGCCATGACGATGAAATTCTACAAAAATAGTGCTGAAACAACCATTTGATTGGACAGACAACCTTATTCAAGTGGAGTTTCACTTGTCGAAGTTGTTTCAGGGATCAGCAGGACCCCCTGGCCCTCCAGGAGAACCAGGTTTGGATGGAAACGATGGAGAAGATGGCAAAGATGGTAGGGATGGAAGAGACGCTCAGTTACTGCCAGCTCCGCTCAGCGAACCATGTATAATTTGCCCACCAGGTCCACCGGGACCAGCCGGAAGTATGGGTCCGAAAGGCCCACCTGGACCAAGAGGGTCACCAGGAGATCCACCTAAAGATGGAGTGCGCGGAGAACCGGTAAGTTTTATGTGATCATCCCTTTCCGTTTTTCATCTGCATAGGGAGTGCCGTAATACTTTGAAATGAACACTATTATTCTTTTATATACTTATGCCGTCAAATGCTAGTGAGATGAACTGAGGAAGGTGCGCATTTTCAAAGTTCACACCTTTCATGACCATATCATATTGTTGAACGAATGTAGTAGGATAAGAAATAGTGAGGAAGACCACATGGTTAGGTAATAAGTTATGAAATTTTATAGGTGAGGAACATGCAGTAAAAACAATGCTACTTTTTTTTGAAACTGAAGGAAGTGTTCTGACAAAGGATTAGCGAGTGGAATATATGTCGCATTGTTCACCAAACAATGAGACGCTAATGCCTTTAAGGTGGTCAAATCTTTCAGCTTAAGTGTGTACGTGATAATGAATGTTCACTCGTTTTATCAGCCACATCACCGGCTTTCTTCACGTTGTATTCTAAACACCGAATTTAGGGGATGCCTGGACAGCCAGGACCTACTGGACGTCGTGGGCGAGAAGGACAACGAGGCACACCTGGAACACCTGGCCGTCTGATCCCCGTTGCTGGACCACAAGGTCCATCTGGCCAGAAAGGACCAGAGGGAGAGCCTGGTCCGAAAGGAGCTCCAGGACCTGATGGTCAGTCCTACCCGGGACCACCAGGACCACCTGGCGAGCCTGGACAATCTGGTCGTGAAGGAAGGCCAGGTCCTGTTGGCCCTCCTGGTCTACCTGGAGCTGACGGAGAGAAAGGCGGGTGCGGTCATTGCCCAGGTGAGCTCTAAGCATTTTGGCCAAAAACAAAAATTGTAACATTATTCTCGTATTAACTGATATATTAATTGACAAAGAATCTTGATATATTTTTACTTCCGTATGAAAGAGAAAAGCCGAAGTCCTGCGTATCTAACATCACCTGATAACAGCTTCATTTGGTGAGGCTAGTAAAAAAAGTAGAACAGTATTAGTTGAATGTACAATCTTTTGGAACCGTTCACAATGATTCGCATCTACTAAATAACTTATTTCAGAGCCACGAACCCCACCTGGTTATTGAAGCATTTCGATGGACCCATCTTTATACGGTTCGAGTATTCGCTTTCCAGCGCGCGACGCGCGGATTTCTGCTGAAGCGCCATAAATTTGTTTTCACGGCAAAAAAAGAGTCATCTCTAAGAAGCGAACGGATTTAAATTCAACTCGCCTAATTTATCAATGAAACATCATCGTTGCACGTTGTCAGTTATTTTTTTACTTGTCGATGTTGCACTATAAAAAGTATTTTAATAAAAATGCTCGATTTGCTGTTGCTGTGTCCGATTCATTTTCCTACAAATCATTGCCGAATGCTTCACTTGAAATAATTCCATCGCTCAATTGTTTGGTCTTCTCAACTATCGAATTATTCAATAAAGGTAAATGGATTGAAATTAAACAGACAATTTCAATGTTTTACTCTTTCAACTTAAGCTGATAGAACGTTAATCGTCAAATTTCTTATGGGAATTGATTAGTAGCGGTATGGTCTTAGGCAACATCTGCACAATGTATGAGTAGGTTTGTTTCAAACCTACAACGACGATATAAGTCATAGCTTAAAAGTTTTCGTTTTGAAAGAACTTATGAACTACTAGGATATGATTCATTAACCGACTCTCCGCAACAGAATGCACCAGCAGTAGGAATACCGGCTATGAAAATACAGCATAAACAGCTCTATAGTCTCATTTAAAGGGAAAGTGGTAAAAGCAATTTTCTTAGCACAATAATTAATGCTGCTTAACAAAGGGTTCTAGTGCTTCCTTCAGGAATTCAACAGTGACGTAAAACAGAGCCCAGCAAATATCAACATATCTTTTTATGCATGAGGGGTTTTTCAACATTGCTGGTGTCAGCCTTAGGCCACCTGCCTAAGCATATACAGTATCGTTCTTCCGCTATTTCATGCTGCACAACCCAACTACGGCGTCAACATCGCAGCGAGTGTGCGTTATTGTCTCATCCTATCGTTACTACCTTTCTCATCACTCTCACGCTTGGCATGAACGTCTGTATAACCGTAAGGACCTGGAAGCATAACATGTTTTTCATAAGCACTTCGCAAGCAAATACGTAGGAATGTTCGGCATTTTTTTTTTTTTTTTTGCAAACAGCGATCTAGTGAGCCAGATATAAGAAACCTGAGTTTTAACTTCACCTTCTAAAGGAGAGGGTGAAAGAGAACGGGAAGTAAGCAGCTGAGAGTCTATCAGTACCTTTATAGAAGGGGGAGGTCAGGAAAGATGATGGCTATTTCCCATCATTTACCCACATCGTAACTCCCTGCTTCCAACTTGCCATTAGCAACTGATCCGATATATGGTGTGATTTTGCTTTAGGCGAAAGTTCAACAATGTTCATATGACCAAGTGGCAGCGTGGAACCGTTTCATAATGCTATGGCCGCAGACGAGTCTACCGAGCATGCAATAATGCGAGTCAGTTCGAATTCGAGGTGCTACTTGTGGCTGCAATCTCGCAGCTGGGGATGATGAAGTGGACGAAGATTGCCTATGGCGGTAGCTTCTCTTTCGTATATTCCTGACTTCTCTGGATGCGACCGCACCAAACAGCTGATCAGTGTCAACGTTACGCATTCATTTATCAACAAAAACTTTGGTAATTTGCTTTGGTGAAAGTGGATCAACTGAAAGTCATACCAAATAAGCAAATATTTCAATCAGAGTAGGCATTTGTTCTCTATTTCCTTTGAATAAATTCAAGAAATTTGTTGCTTTATGTATCTCGTTCAACATCACATCCAAGACTGATCACTGCCCGATGAACCATCGCTAATAAAATCCTCATTGAGGATTAAAAAAAAACTATTGATAAAAGAAAAGAACTCTAAAGGTATGGAAAATGGCCAAATTAATTATTGTCACTAAGGCGTGTATTCTTGATTAAATATGAAATTAATGCAGAAAAAAAAAGCTAGCAATTTCTTGCAACTATAAAAAAAGAGCTTAATTATAATCAGAAGAAGTGAAATGAAAAAGATTTCTCTGAAGAATAAATGATTATTAGAACGCAAAATGAGCGTTTCACATCTATAAACATGCAAACAACGTTGAACACGTTTCGTTAGGTCAAAAATTTAGGTGAACCTAAAAGGCAAAAATCGTGCATCTCTTTGTAAATCGAACTCTCGTTGCCAAACAGCTCCGCTCATGAATTCCAACGAAAACGCTCAAGATGCATTCTTTCGGGTCACCATAAAATGGAGCGCTTCCGAACATGTCAATTAGAAATTCTTTTCGTTACAATTACTCAACGATAAAATTCAACGATTGAGAATTTCATTGTATTTGGCATTGACGAAGCGAACAACAATAAGATAGGGCATTTTCCCGTTGATGATAGTGATAACAGTGATAATCTTATCAGGCTAATAACAAATGATGAAACTTTAAACAGTGATTTTATTTTCGCATAACGTTTATCGCTTTTTTTTTGCAAGTTCTGCATTTTACAAAAACATATTACGGGGCCATCGTGTTTGTGCGCTCATATATTTAGGTTTTTATGCGTCCATTTATGCGATCATTCCGAAAGTTCCAAAAAAAAAAAAAAATCAGAGATGAAGAAAATTGAAACGCACTCAGAAAATGAGGAGGGAGGGGGGTTGAGAGTGGTTCCAAAACAAATATGAGAGCAAATTACCAATTTTTGGATATTTTGGAAATCGCCCATTTCGCTCATGCTTGTAAAGTTCACCTTCAATAAATATTTCGATGTTTTCTTGCTGAGGTATTCAATCGCTTCAGTATTGTGCCACTTCCCATGAGCCAATCCTTCGTTGCTTTAGTGCATTTCACAAAAAAAAAACAGTTAAAAAATCTTTAAGTATACCCGGTCAAATGTCACAACAATGATATTCTAAGGATTTTTCGGAGCAGATGATGTGGACTCTCGATTATTGATCGCGAAATGCACGGAACTACCGTTACTGCTTATCGGAATGGTGTAAAGTAATCATTACTCTTGATTCATATCCGGCCATAAGAGCATCACCTCCCTGCAACAACTTTACATTTGTGAGCATTCATGCAAAACTCTCGAAAGCAATGATTATAGTCAAATTCTTACTATAGTTGCCCTTTTGTAGTGAGTAATAAGAACTGTAAAACGCTTGTCACTACAACAGGACAAGAAAATAAATAATCTGGCTCATAGATGCTTCGAGGTCATGAAGACTGAAGTGTTGAATAACATGTCACGTAATTCCTCCTGTTGATGACGAATGAAATATCCGAGCGGAAAGGTGTGAAAGGAAATTGAACTGGAACCTCTTACATATTAAACAACCTTATTAGCCATTCGGCTATGTATACAGCAAATAAAGTTAAGTAGTAACTTCTAGTGGATAAAAGACTCACTTTGTCTTTATATGCGTCTTCTGGTGTGCACTGTTGGTGGTGACCCTGTTTAGTGTGATGATGTCATCTTTATAGCCGCATACACGACGTATCGATGCTCGCATTGCTTTACTACGTATATAGTAAAGTAGTAAGTTGATCATTGAGTTGAGCTTCGTCAAATGAAACAAATGCGACATGAGACTCTCGCATTCCACATTTCGTGCATTCATTGCCGTTATTGTACCTGCAAGTAGGCTTCTGAGAATTGTGCATCGGAGCCATAGGTGCTCATACTTGACACCGCAAACTATTGCAGCTTCCACTATTGTAACTCTGGTCGCTAAAGTCAAAAAATATTCAGTGGCTTCCAGTGAAGCAGCAACATTAGGAAGAAGAACCAAGACGAGAGCATCCAGCGATGTTCTTCAAAGGAAATTAATAAAACAACTGAATCACAATTGAGCATATACCATTCAATTACCGAAAAATTTAGCGACTCACTACTTTTCAACGAAATTTGCAGCTCACTAAGTGTTTTTGGCTCAGTAATTGGTAGGTTTCCAGAAACACCTTTTCCGAAATGGAATTAGCATCTAGCCGTGAAAATGCTAGGAATGGTCTCATTTCAGTGACCCAGCAGCGATCAGTTTTAACGAACTGTTTACCTCTTCTTCAGAAGGGGAGGAAAATGAGAGAAGGCTCTCTTCCCAACTCCCCTCCCTCCCCCCTCACCCCGCCTTTCCCTCTCTCCGCATTTGGTCGAACGCTAGCAGTTTACTTGATATACGGGTCTTTGGTCACATGCATGTTTAATTATTAATGAATTCAAGCAACATTCCTTTCAAACGTATCAGATCTCTGCATTTCGATGTTTGTTGCATTCAAACTTTGCTCAGCATTGCATACAATTGCGAACGCCGTAATTTGATGCCTTCTTTGGCTGCTGTGAAATGCGTGCTAAAGAATAGTGATACATTGCTATGTGAATCGGCTCAGCTGATTGAGTTAGAAACTTTGCGCTCGCGATTCACAATCTCTGGGCTATGTTCTAGAAACTTATTTCTTCCGCCGGAATATTGACGTAAATGATAATGAAAGTTTCAATGTAATAATAACAATAACAATTTTCTTAAATGAAAGTTTCTTTAAAACAAAGGAATTTGGGAGAACTCTTCAGAAGCGAAACATTTGAGAAGATGGAAATAAAATACACCTTACATAAAACATACATAAAGAACGCTACTAAGGGAAATTGACAGTGATAAGAGCAGTTTTGTGAGTAATTTGGAGAACAATCTTAATCTTATACAACACATTCTTCTCCACCATTTAGCAAGCTGGTACGATATGAAAACTAATTAAAATGTTTTTAAGAAAGGAGAGCGAGGAGGAAATGAAATTACAGAGGGGGGGGGGGTCTTGTGAATAGCTACAAGGATCTTATTAGTTGCTATGAGCCTTATTTTGAGCCTTGCCGGAATAGATGCACGATCATCAATGGTGGTTTATGAAACGACAGTGATATATCCGATCTTGAGGGAAATTTTAGAGTTAGCACTCCGATCAACAGTAATCCCCGGATAAAAAAATCGAGCATAAACGATGATGGGATATAGCAATCGAAAATTCAACACCAACCATAAACACCAACCGCACGTGGGATTGCATCGAAAAATAACGTTGAGCAGCTTGAAAATGCGATTGTTACGGTCATTCGCAATTGCGCTCGCCGTCTTTGATCGACCTGAAGATTTAACTTATACATACTGCTTCAATTTATACATTAATGTATATAATCGATTAAAAAATGGCGACAAGAAAATTTATTGCAGTAAACTGAGAGGAATTTATTATGCCATCTAATGCAACCGTAGATTGAACGATACTATTCGAATAAGAGTGAAGTGTTTTGCTTATTAGAGTACATACTGTGCATATGCAACGTAATTTTTTACTTCGGCGCCACACTATAGGAAAAGGAATTAGAAGGCTAAACAATCTCTAGAACATTCATATCGCACATTGCAATTTTGAAATATTTTGAAATTTCCGTTATTTCAAAATTTCAGCTATACAACAAACGAATGGCATTGCACGCTAGGCCCACCTGCGTAATTTCCGCTTTAACAACTTTGCTTAGGAAACTATGAGATGAGAGGATATTCAAAAAAAAAAAGATGGTGAAATCATGCGACATACGCTTCTTTATACGCGATAGATTGCTTTCAGAATTCCCTTACACAAGAGCTTTTTTGATCACATGCAACCGAGTATAGAATAGATCTGAATTGTACATTGTCATGCACCTTTATATTTAATGGCCAAGAACTTTTATGTACATTCCATTAGGAAATAGGCTTAATAAGAACGATAACTAACTTGTGTTACACAAATCGTATGCTCCATTAGGCGCATTTGCTTCCTTAAGATGCACAACAATGGAATATAAATGAAAACACTAAAAGCGGATGCTGCACTCGTTGAATATTTGGAGAACTGATAGAAAAACGGTGAGAAATATGACGTCATGCACAGCATCGATAGTCTTGCGTTAACACTCATTGGATAAAGCCAAGCGAAGAACGAGGCAATCAAAGAAAGACAATATGGCTGCAAAAAAGAAAAAAAAATTTCCATATAGCTTTTCGAGATGTTTCTTTTGCATTTCTCACATTAGATCCCTACCTTGGATCTATTAGAAACTATTCTTTATTCTCTTGTAGTGTGTTCTCAACGTTTTTTTCCAGTAAATAAAAAGTGAAGATCCATACAAATAAATTTTCCACGCTCACTGATCGAAATTCTTGTTAAATTTTCGCAACGGAAATATGCACCTTCAAAAGCTGACACACATTCAATAGCCGATCTCCATTGGTCAGGTGTTATGGAGTGGCAGAATTTTTTAAAATTCCTAGTTCCATAGGAAGCTTGAATTGCTCCACCTCTAACTAGAATGTATGAGCCCTATGGAACGAAATGTGACTGTCCAAAATTAAGAACTGTCTCACGTGTACACCACGCTCCCGCAGACAGAGTCCTCAATATTTGGCCATCGCCATGTGGGAGAATGAATTCTCGCAGAGGTTGAAAATTGTGGACAGAGATCAAAGAATTTGAGAAAAAGGTTTAAATCATCAGATTTCGGAGAGAAGTATTTTAAAAATGGATGCTATCACTTGATAAACAAGAAAGCGAAAGATGCTGAAACAATTAAACCGTCATAAAAAGCAATTGACATGAATGAATAACTCTGCATAAGTAAGTGATCAAACAATGAGATTACCGTAAAAATCATGAATACGGCATATGCCGGTCCCCATGTGACATATTGAATGGGCAGTAGGATCGATATGAGTCGATCTAACGAGAGAACAAGCAGCATGAATGAGGTGGCAAAATCAGACCATCGCCAAAGAAACGAATGTGGTAGCAGCATACACTGGAAAGGAGTGAACTGATTCTCGACTAACCCTAAAGAGATGATGCAAAGCCGATATAGTCCACCAATGAACGTCGAAAACCCTGTAAGCATTGATCAGTTTGTCTGATAATTGCACAAGCCACAAATGGATTTAATAATAATTGTGCATATTTTTTCAACTGTCATTAAATAGCTTAAGTGATGAATTGAAGATGATACCAACAAACTATGAAATTTACACTCGCGATATGATTCGTGCTGATCATGTTAGTGAAATCGACTTATCAACTCAGAGAATTAAAAATTTCGCCGTGTTTAGTTCATTTAAATAACAATAATTCTTTAAAGACACAGTTCATCTAGAGTTTCATCGGACAATTCAAAAGCTTCAGAAGGCTATGTGACCATTGCTTATGGAGGTTGATCCATGAGAAGAGTAGCTCACTGGAATACCTAAAAAACACGCAAAGAGTGGAAAAATTTATTAGAAAACGTGGTTGTTAACCTTCAATTTGTTGACAAGTGTTGCCCGTTGTGTTTTTTATTGTTCCTCGGTATTTGATCGTCGATCTCCGCTTTATTTTTCGTACTTCAATAAACATTAGAGGTGTTTCGTTGTTATAAGCACAATAGGCTAAGTGAACAGTAATAGTAACTTTACTTTCGGAAGTGAAAAAAAAAGGAAAGAAAGACTAATGAAAATCACATACCTTCAACGAAATCGGCCACAGCTAAAGCACTGATAATTTGAAACACTTGACGAGTTCGTAGTTGCCTATCGCATAAGATTGCTGATATTACAATGCAATTACATACCACTGAGCCAAAACCGAAAGTTACATAGGAAAGTGCCTAAATGCGAAAAACTTTATACTGATATACGCACTTTATTCGTTCATCCTCTTGATATCATCCAAAGGGGATCTACTCCAGTATTTAATATTGCTGAAAATAGTACTCTGCTTGTAGTATTGAAATGATTTAGGTCACTAGAGAAGAATACTTAAAATATTTGTATTAGTGCTGTAATTTAGCAACAGAGGTTTTCGGGCATTGTGATTTCGAATGTGCTGTTTCCGAAATGCCGAAAATTTTGACTTTCCAGAAATGCGAATAGAGCACAATATCCCATTGTTCACAATAGCAATTTAGTGCCTGCGCAACCAGAAAGCCCCATCGCTGAAACTTGGCGGTGACCTAAACACTTCATGAATTGTGCTTCGGTTTTGGCCACCTCGACGGTTTGAATGTTATAAGCATATTAGTTTACAGTGAAAGTGGTTATCACCAAGAAAATGAAGTGACGATTGGTTCCTACCATTTCTATCACCTCGAGGTATACCAACGCCATATTCTTTCGCTATTATTCTACCATGATGCCGAATATGAGGTGTGAATATCTCACAACTCACTAAAATTTCTGCAACAATATTGTTTCTATATGTTTTTGCGATTTTTTACAATGAGTAGACAGGTTTGCAGTTCTGCAAAAAAAATTTTTGAGTATTAGAAACTTTTTAGTCGAATATTTTCTGCAGCTGACAAATGAGGTCACAAGACAAATTTTTAGCTGAGAATTCAGGAGAGACTCATTTGGAATTTCTGACTTGAAAAAACCTGATAAGTTACTGAAGACATTGAACAGGTATTTCCTACATACGATCGATGCATTTTTTTATCGAATAATAGCGGCGAAAAAAAAAAGACATTAGAATGGAACCATGAGAAATGCATGCTTGATAGGAAGAAAATTGCACACCGACGTAAACAATACATCAAAATGAACTGCCTAAAAGCATCGTTCAACGAGAAGTAAGTGGCTGAGGTGGCACCACTTATTATTCTCTGCTTATTCTTTTTTTTTTCTTTCAGTTTTTCGGTGCGGTGCAACATAAAAGAGCTTTAAGGATCTGATGATAAGATTTCTCGGCGGGATTGTGAATAATGTAGTAAAATCGCCATATCTTGCAACAGAAATGATACGGAACGAAAAAAAACATATTTCGACCTTGCAGCGAAAGCGCAGTTGAATAGCCTCAGTTGCGGTTTGCAAATAAGTGGAAAAGAAAATTTCTAAATTTCCATGGAAAGGATATACTTTTGATGACTTTTTTTGTGCCCGGTAGATTCGTTTTTCGAGTTTTAATAACATGGGTGCTGTAATTTCTCAAAGAATGACACTTTTTTCGACGAATGCGTAAGAAAGATGCTTGACGAGAATGATCAAAATTTCGTCCCGAATATGATGTGGAGGCCGATGAACATAATATTAGGCACGATCGATCATTAAAGCGGCAGTTCGACCTAACTGGTATGGTGTCGTACTGGAATAACAGATGTCGGCAATTGAGATCTCCTTGGCGTTAAATTTTCCACTCTAAGAATTACGTAGACGATGTACAGAGACATATCTGCGGCCTAGCCTTAATTGGTGTTGCCACATCCTATCATTACAAATTATTAGCCAGTATTCACTATGTCTAAATCATTGAATCATTTTCTAGCTTCTATTTGTCTTAAGCAAGAAGTTTAACGGAAAGGCATAATTCGACTACACTCAGAACGAGGCACTCATTACAACATGTCGATCGCAGCACGAAGAATATAATTCTTCGCTATTCTTACAGACATGTCGAAGACTAAAGTCACTCTTTCGTTATGGATGTTCGTTCGTTGCGATAATTCCTAACAACATGAGAAATGGGCAACGTAGAGTTAGAAAGGTATATTTCCAAGAGAACCGTCCGTGATTGCTGTGCTAAGTCATCAGATACCTGGTTTCCTTCAAATGCGGCTTCAAGCAGAAACGCATTGCCAAGTATCTTGCTAAAAGTGGAATGGAATTGCCGAAGCTCAACTTGAAATCCTCTGAAGCGGTAAGCAACTGCAAGAAATCTCATATGACGCTCTCATTTTTCTCGATTTTTGGTATTTAATTATTCTGCCCGCATGTGATGCTTATTAAGCAATACGCTCACATGTAAATGCCTTAAGACGACAAGCATCCTACTTCCTAGTCGCGATTTACATGTTACTGAAGTGCATAGCTGTACTGTAACCTTAGCTGATTTTCCCATAAACACAACAACTTTTTTTAAGGTGTCGACAGTGAGTAAGAAAATAAGCATCATTTACAAATAATTAAGCATTATATTGCTTAACATTTTAAAATTGCAACATTCGAATGATTATTGGCGAATGTGTGATTCACGTATAGAAATAATCACATCGAAAGCCTTATGTTTATCGAAGCAATTCTCTATCTTCCACTCGGATATTCGTTAACAAAAATAGATCCATTTCTTGCAAGTTCTGTCTTGAAAATATTAGTTACTAACATCCCAGAAGGTTTTAACAAAAATGCTTGATTTACTCTCAAATTTTTATAGCACAGAAAGAGATTTATAAGAGAAGTTGCCTCATCTAATAGGTGAGAGTAGGTTATTTAAGTGGAAATATATCTTTGTCGAATAAATGAATTTGAAATAAATTTGGTGTTTAGAAAAAATTGCCTAACCTTTCCCACTTCCCATTTGCCCTCAAAGCATTCATCGATATGGACCATTCTTAGAAGAAACCAAAATCGAACACCACTACAATGTCGAGCAAAGGAAGCGCATTATCAAAGCACAAGCAATAATCGTTTGTAGGCAACGTGTATACTAACTTGTATGTACATCTGAAATTTGAGACGTTAATTTGCAATGTGAAACCGAAACGAGCTTACTTTCATCGACGATTAATTCAGCAGCGTTATTGATAAGCATATATGAGTCGGCATAGAGTAGAGGTGAACGTGAACGAGATAAATGATCTACTGCAAAACTAATCACTTTATAATTAACAGTACGAAAAAGATCACAAGTCTGCCCCTCATTTCGAACGACGAAGCGCCCTTGAGCCTCACCCATGCCTTTATTCGCTGATTTTTTAAGCCTACCCAATCGTATTTTCCGAATAAAAAAGGCTTTTCAAATAAAGCTTTCCCATCTGTTCCTCACTACTCTCCATCCATCATACATGGTGTACATCAGTGATCGTTAAGTGAGTTCTCAAACGCCTTATATATCGTACATTCCAGACACTGATTGCTGATCGTAATATATCTATAGCTTATACGTCTGTAATCTTGTTGTATATGAAGCATTGAATGATCATAACTATACACTTTATAAAGATTACGCAGGTTTACTGCGTATAAAGACTATCCATGCTTACTATACAAAAAATTTGTATGTGAAAAATTTTTGTATGTGAAAAAAAAACAAAATCAAAAAATTTTTATGTGGACTCTCCAGGATTGTTGTCCTGAATAAACCTCTGAAAAAGAGGGATGTGACCACTGTGTCACGATCCTTTTGATCATCAAGTTCAACTAGCGAGGTGACCAATTTCAAAAGTTTCGAGGACGTACTCGCAGATTTCATAGGTGACAGTAAAGTAGAGAACGGTATTTTTGAAATGGTTTTTGATTATCTAGAAGAGTTGATGCTATTAGCACCTATATCTCACTAACATGCGCTTTCAAAACAGCTTTAGTGCATGAAGAAAACAGCCAATCAACCGACAGTTGGCAGAAATGTAAGGATCTTCTTTATCAAAAAAGGGCATTATTTTTGGCTTCTCTCATCCTGGATGGAACTCTTCTTTCCGTTCTATGGCAATGAAAATAGTTTGGACGAGCGAAGTGCTCGTTAAGTTCATTTACAGACTCTCTACGTTAGCTTTTCCTTTTTTCCTGTCCCATGAGAGGGTCGAAAGCCTACCAACTTTCGTGCAATGATGCACCGCATCTTTGAAGCTTATTTTCGGCAAAGAATTTAGTGTATTCTTTGAGTAAAACTTCTACAAAATTGCACATCCTTTTACATACCTGCCAGTTAATTTCACTATTCTATTTCGTTTCGTCATTCACTAGTGACAATTGAGCATGCAGAATTGAAGCACTTGCTCACCATATACATAGAAATACTGAACACCTTATCCATATTTGTGGATCGTGTGTAAAAGAACAACGTCATTGATATGACTCTCTTCTACATCTGTGAATGTCATTGTAGACTGTATTTGTGAATTTCCATTCGCCGTCATTTTGAAATAATTGCGAATGCGAATGACATACTATATTCACATCTGTGAATGACAGACAGAGAGTATCGAATATCACATTTTTCAGTTCCCGGGCTCCGAATCAAATTCGAGCTTTTTGAGAGGATCAAGTTATTTTCTACCTCTCCTTCGACATAAATTTCGTAGTGATCGCTGCAGACGAGGTTAAATAAAGCGAAACTAAAAAGGATCAGAATTGTTTTATAATGATTTGCTACTTGGTAGTTCAATCACTCGAATTGTAGAACGAGGAAGCAATAAAGTGACGTATGTGAACTCCTCCTCCACCGGTATCATCAAGATCAATGCCAATATTGCTTCATTCTCGAACTTGAGCTTTCGATCTCTTAGTCTTATCACACGGTTCATTTACTGATGGAAACCTTCTAACAAAGCAGCTATAGGCAGAGGGCACTCTTTAGCTTTTATTTTCTGCATGAGTTAGATGCTTCCGAATTGTTTTGGCATCTTTTTCTTCTTTGCACACCGAATCGAGCAAGGTTCAGCCTCTTTTCTTCTCCTTCACAGCTTCCTCGCACATCACATAACATCGTTTAACGATGTTCACTTCGACTATGGTATGGTGAAAAATTTCTTCTACCTTATTTACTATGATTTCCTTTACGCATTTTATTTAAGGAGATCCTCATTTGGATAACAAGCGTTCCGTTAGTTGAACAACAGTATGTTGTTCGATGTGAATAACTTTTTGGCGGTTTGACGGCATTTCCGCAACTCATCGTAAAATCTGCCGTTTTCACATGCGATCCCACTCATTTCGAAGAGCGTAACGAAAGCAAGATAGATCGCGAACGAATCAAAACAATACAAATTTGGAGGTGTCATATCAAGCAGCAAAAAATCTTTCACTCTTATTCCTTTCCAAATGTATTTTAAAAATCATTCCACTGTGAAAAATATCTGTAATATTTTTCTTTGTGGCAACAAAAAAAAAATGGAAGCATTGCGCCGCACTACTGCACTATCCGTTCTCCAGAAGCTTCAAACAGTATGCCACATTACGTCCATTGGCATGAGATTGGTACATTTGCTGCATTGCACTAAGCACAGCACCAGCGAAAACATTTTAATTTAGGCAGATTCAAAACAACAACTAGGAAGTGTCAAAGGAAGAAACCACTGACGATGAAGCTGAAAAATTTCCTATATTGAATCCTTGCAGCTACACTTTTTGCCTGACAGCAATAAGGGGCATTTCAATGATAAAACCAAACAATAACAATATATTATAAAGGCCAAAAACTACAATAAGTGAAACGTAGATGTGTGAAAAACCAACAGAAGAAGTGGAAAACAACTTTCTAAAGAACAATACGAGCAGGTTTTATCCACTTCTTGAGCGAATAAAGAAGTTTTTCCAACATGGCAGTTGGTTGGAGACGACGGGCACGCCGCATAACAACCAAATATTATAAATGACGCTATTTGGAAGAGGATGCGCAATGACAATACTTGGCTGCATCTGTGTGCCATAGCCAAATGGCTACTTCGAACCTCTTATTCTTAGCCAGAAGTAAAGCACTTCACTGCGAGCTCTTCAATAGTCATTTCCTTGTTTCCAGCTTGCATCAAGCACGCAAAATTGATGCTTTCAACATTAATATATGCAACACATAGACTTCTCGATTTGCGATCGATAAGTTATGTTCCGGTTATATATATATATATATATATATATATATATATATATATATATATATATATATATGTAATTATATATATATATATATATATATATGTATATTTATATTTATTTATTTATTTATTTATTTATTTATTTTTTTTTATTTTTTTTTTTTATTACAAGTTCACACTGATAGACCTTATTTGGGAACAGTAATTGGCATTTCGGGATCATTGGACGGTTTTTGTCAATGAGAAATGGAGAAGCGTACCAAAGATTCGCTATCTTTTAATGGCAATTGGACCAGTGCAAAATGAAAACTGACCGAAGTGAAGTGCATGAAGACTTTTTTCAATTTTAAATGCCCATCACTTCTTGTCCGATTGATGAATCAACGTTAAATATGGTACAGGAGGCGAGCGCACAAAACGCATTATGCCCACCAAATGTAACTGCAGTCTCAGTGGTTCAACCGTTGAAACAGACGGACAAACGGACAGACAGACATAGACACAGACACAGACATGCGCACGGACAAGGCGTCGCCGTAATGAAAATCTTGTGATAAATGAAAGCCTAGAAAATCTTGCTGAATGCAAGATAGAGATGAAAGCAGCTCAATGTGATCAATCAAATGTTCATTGCTCCACATTACACGCCTATAATGTGTTTTAAAAACCGCCGTAAGCTGTCAATCAATTTGACACACATTGGGTGGCTTTTTTTCTATGAAGGCGATATCGTTTTCACTCATTTTCCGAGTTTTAATTCAAATAAAATTCCTGTAAAACGCCTATCGAGGTTGTCTATTGGCGAAACTACTGCGTTTGTTTAAAGTATATTTTTAGGCATGCAAGCATCTTCTTTTATTTCTTGTCGTCGCGTGCATGCTTCTCAGCCCGGATGTTTCTAACGTCCAAAACGTCGAGGTGTTTTTTTTGCACATACTACTTTAAAGCTGTACGCACGGATCTAAATTTGTGAAACACTAACAACGAAGTCAACAAATATTCTAGTAACTATTACAAGATGCTACCTAGTTGTCTGACATATTTCTGTGCAGAAGCCAACCTCCACTTCGCAGATGCTAGATAGATGGATGTTTTTTTTAGCATAATGAAGGAAACTCGCACAGCCAACTGTGAAGCCTATTTTAACTTTTATAGTCTAATTCAAGCGATAAAAAATACAGAACTATAGAAACGAAAGTGAAGTGAAAAAAGGAAAAAAGTGAATGAAAATGAAAGTGTGGATACGCATAACATTGAGAAATGCTAAAATATAGCAGAGATCAGCGCGGGAGATTAATGAGTTCACAAAGAGTCCCCAATAAAGCGATTGAAAACACATTGATACGATAGATACTTTACTAGAAGTTAGCCAAGCAAAACTTAGCCAGCACTGACGTGGAATCATCAAATTATTAAACGGCACTCAAAAACACCACGGTAGTAGGCGACATATATGCTTTGCAAAATTTTTCAGTCATTTATACTGGAATTATTGCCATTGCGCAATTTGCAAGCGTGGATCGCTTTGCGGAAATTCGTAGCAATGAACGTCTCATATCGAACAAGAGCAGACTTCTATTTTTTTTTCGCCCAAAAGAAAGAATTACATTGTACATTATTTATGTGCTGTTGATTATCGATGAACATCATAGACCAAAAAACTCATAGAAAAACGATACGACAAATATGCTGCAGACCACCCACTAAACGCTTCAAGATGCTTCTGACACTAGCTTAAGTCAGCAACGGCTTCAAAAAGTAGCTAGCAGATTTATTAGTCATCAACAAGAAGCGTGGCAGCCTACACGAACTTGATAGATTTTCAAAAATGTCACCAGCGTATGACATGCAAAAAGCATGACAATGAGTGAGCAATTCCACGATACACTCCGCTATGGCGCTAGTATAGAACTACATGACATTAAGGGCGGCTTTAGTAGCCTCGCCTTGGAGAGGCAGCTTATAAAAGCAACGTTCATCCCGTTGAAAAAACCATTGGTACAATAAATACCTTCCACTACTAATAACAAGTTACTATTGCACAGCTTGCAGTATATGCTTTAATTAATCCATGTAAACTATTTCCTCCCAAAAATTTTCATTAAATATTCTGGGCCTCATTCAAGCAAGACAACAACTGTAGCACCGCCGAATGGCCTGGATAGAAGCAACACTGCAATGGCCTGATTTCCCCTTATGCGTTTTTTCCTGCTTGACTTTTCAAGTTGCAAATCGGCATGCGCATCTCATTTTTTGTGTTTCCGAGCAAAATTTGTGCCAAACTGTACTTGAATTTGTGACCTGTTAACTTTGGCTAACTAAGATCTTATCTCCTTAGTCAGCAAGCTACCAGTAACCAATTTTTTCGGAAAGAAATACCATGGTTAAATTGCTTCCTTGAAGCGGCGAAACTTGGTGACTTCGTAATATTGTTAGAGGAGGTGCCAAAAATCCACAAAACCTCGACACTTTCGGACGACGTTTTTCACAGTTTCAAGAAATTTCTAGTCTTTCTAATGCCCATCTAACGTCTGAGCCTTGCTCACTTCTCAAAAATCCTGAGGTTTTCGATTACTTTCACTTTTCATTGGAAAGAGAGCGGGAGGGAGGGGGAGGGGAGGGGGAGGAGGAATACTGGGAGCTGGAGGGGCTACCGATAAATATTTCAACCATATTTACTGATAGTCATATTTTTGCTTTTATCCATCAAGCAAATAGCTTGCATATATTTGTAGCATAGGCAGCGTGAGGCAATCATTGAAAGACGAAGAAACAAAAGAAGAAACGAAAACGATATGCTTACCAATTACTAGTTCTGACAAACGGCGCTGGTTTTGACAGTTGGTAATGTTCACAAACAGCATACACCGTGTGTTGTTCCACGCTACTAATCACAAGGCATTAATCTCAGCCTAGTCTTCATCATAAGAAAATTCATAAAAACTATAATGATGTGCATTTAGATGCAAAACCTTAGCGTGTGCCGCATAGTAATAAAAACCTAGATGTTATAACGTTGAGTCGATCAAAATGCACTAAGATCAGTAAGTAGATTTTAATCCTTATTCGTCCCAAAATAAACTCCTTTAAAAGCAATAATTTCGTATCTCGTAGCATTATATTAACATAAGCTGACTGGAAAAAGTGGGCGTTGTATGTTCTGGAATTTAGATTAAAAGCAACGCGCTTTACGATATACATCGGTTCTCGAATTTATTTTTCGAACATCGCAATGTGCCATTATGCTAACGTAAATTCAAAAAACGAACCAAGAAACGACCAAAATGTCACCAACATTGATAGGCAAATTCGAATGACGAAGTGACAATTAAATGACTAAAGTGAAAGCCATAGAAACTTCTAGAAATTCACCGGAAAAAAAAAGTGAAAATTTTGAAGGAAGGTATATGTTGATAAATTTGGAGATGAATGAATTCATAAATTCACTCATCAAATTGTTCGGCACTAGATGAAGCAATGCGCCTATAAACTCATGTTGTGCAAATGACAAATAAAGCACTTTTTTTTTATTGGATGTACCAACGACGTACTCATCCAAGCAATGCTTATCGCTTAATGTTCATTAGTGCGGTGCTAAGTGCACTTCAATTAAATAAAGGGAATGCACCATATCCAAAATTGTTTCATTCAATGTGCATTGCACACTCAACTTATAGAGTATCTCTGTAAAAATATAAACCGTCAGACATTCATCAACAAAATATAGCAACTGAGAAATGATTGCAATAAGACTACATACTTAAAAATAAACATTCGGAAATTAAACGAAAAATTCGATTTTTTTTTTTTTTTTTTTTTTGTAACAGTGCAACAATCTGTAGATCATATGCATGCATCGGCTAAGTACAACATTGCCACTGGTGTTATGTCGAAGTGTCTCAGTGTTGTGGGACTTCAATAAGAAAATGCGAAAATGCTTCTATAACATCCCGAAATCGGAATTTCTTCCTCAACAATGCAGCTTGCACACAAATGTCCATCCGTGGAAAGATGCTGAGAGTTTACAGCAGAAGGGAAAGAAGGTAAAGGAGAAGAGAGGAGGGAAAATTATTTAGTCCACTTCCCTTTATCCGGTCTACAAATACTTCTTGCGTCCTGAGTGATGAAGTAGGAGCTGAAATTCTAGTCGGATCGTTCGAAAATGAAATCTTTCGAAATCCTTTTTAATTGTTTTCAATTCGAGCTTTGCTTACCTTTGTATTACAATTTAGCTTATTCTATATTACATTTTCTAATAAGTGTCGCATAAAGGTGCATCTTCAACTCAAAGGTGAATACAAATGAATGAAAATGCTTCTAAGCGTAAGATATACAAATTGATGTATAAATTGCCGATATAGAGCAATGAATCAATCCATAACGTAAAAGTGCTAAGAGCGAGAAAAGCCGGATGTCGAAGAGAATGAGAGTCGCATAGGTTTTCGGGTTTAACCTCTTTTGCTCGTAATCTTCGGACTCAGAGAAGTGCAACAACGTTGGCGATAGAAGGACATCGCTTGTTCGATAGATCATCAGGGAGTTAGTTGCCATAAGCGGGCGGCTTGAACAGATAATGAGATCATCTTCGCAACTTGCCGATAAGAAAGATGTGCAGTAATAGTTTAGCTCGGGAAATCAGTTCCACACCATGCTCACCAAAATAAGCTGAACTATAAAATGAAGACAAGCAAAAATAAGGAGGAGCAATTGGCTCTACATTCGAATTCTGATTGCATAGTGGAGTACCATTTAAGATATTCCAATGTTAATCAAAATGTGAATGGGAAATCGTAGAATTTAGCGTATAAGCTAGTAATATCGCTATGATGTTTATTGCTTCTGATATAGCTTTGTGATCATACGCTGAAAAAAATATTGCAGTTGTGATAATTTAATGAGAAAATAGATGATGAGTGTACAGTTTCTATGCAAACGATGAATAAATGTAGGAGTTTAAAGCGTGACTACATTATTCGTCAAGTATAGGTATTCGTATGGCATGCGTTCATTTGAGAGTCAGGGGATTTCAGATACATATAAATTGGCGCTTTATTTTGTGCTTAATATACCACATGCTGTTAGCGTATTCCTTCTAGTTTATCGTGAAGTTATATACACAACTTTCGACTCATCAGGAAGCAGTTTGCTCGAGATGCTATTACTCTCACAGCGCGGCATAAAGTACTTTTTATAATAGTAGACTGCATTGCAGTGCCGAAAACACCATTTGGCTATTATGTGAGTATATATATATATATATATATATATATATATATATATATATATATATATATATATATATATATATATATATATATATATGTTGCATATAAAATTCAATTATAAGTTTGCAATATTCTCAACAATTACAATAATTTTCACAAATTTGTGCTTAAATGAAATATCCAACAATTATGATATTTGTAGGATCGTTGTTCATTACATTGTGGTCATTTTACTCGTCGATCACCCGCGTTCCTTTATATAGGACAGCCGAAAATAGGAACGTCACCATGCACTACGATTGTCCACTAATTCTGACAATGCCGCCGACTTGTCGCTTCGATACTCCACTGAGCGCTCATATTCAACACATGGATCTTTCGTTTTGCTTTTTTTTTGCAATTCATTTACTAATTGCAATTCATTTACTAATTGCAATAATTTACACATAAATGAAATTTTTTTGAAAGTGACCACTTATTTGACGTCATCGTATTTTGTGCTCTTCATTTATTTGTTCATAGAAGTATGTTATTTGATCGCATTAAGGCGAGTAATTTTATTTTCTCTTCATAACGCTATCATTTTATCGATGTTATCTGTATCTTCTTGAATTAAAACAATTTCTCGATGATCAATGTGTATGAAAACTTCTGACATAAATGAAAGGAAATTTCAGTGATACTATTTGACTTTCTCTATGATTCATTCCACCTTAACACTTAATTATAATTATTACTTTGCGATCATTCATAATATATGCACCTAGATGTGATCTTCTGGCCACATATCTAAATTTACTGAAAATTCAGACGTGTAATAATTTATTATGCATTCGAAAGCTTGCAATAAAAGTTTTATCCACATCTATTCAATCAATACAATTCATCAGAAGCATCCTTCATATTTTGGAAAAGAATTGAGCTTTTTTTTGCGTTTTACCATTCGATTTGTATGTGATTTGAAAAATGACCTGTATTTTCATAGGCATGTTGGCAGAATTCTACAAACAGCACATTTTAAAGACGATATACGTCTATGTGTCTGTGGATCTGTATGTGTGCCCCCAATGCTAATGGAAAACTGGAAATGATAGGAACTCTTTGTATGGAGGAAAAATTTAAATGCAGAGTGTTCGATCTCTTAATATCACCGAAGTATTGCCCTATTGATGGTCGATTCGTTTGGAAAACAAGAATAAACGAAAAGGAAAGTGATAAAAGTCACATTAATGTACGCCGATTTTCTCGGAAAAAAAAATTTTCGGCCGTAAACGTATGATGGAAAACAGTGAGGCAATTGAACAAAGGAAAACTTTCACACATTGTTGAATTTGCTCTCGAAAATCAAGTTGTAGTATAGGCAAACGTATTTCCACTGAAATATCTACTGATGGTAATGGGAATCGAAAAAAACCACAATTCTTCAAGTTTTAACCTTGTCACGAATGGACCACTTGTTGCATTCCCACTCATTCATCGAACTTGCTCAGCTATACATACTTACCCTCCTACCTCATGCTGAATATCCACGCCCATTCGACTGCGTCGCCTCGTGTGTCTAAAGATTGAAGGCATAGTGGAGAGGGGAGAGGGGGGAGGAGGTGAGTGATAGGCGATTTTTTTGGGGGGAGAGGAAGAGAGGTGTCACTCACTCTCAGAATCCTCCATCCACCGGAGAGGGATAGGATGCCCTTCTCTTGCTATTCCATCACCCCATTTGCTGCAGCCCTTCTCTCTTTGAGCTGAAGCGAATACTTTGATTTCGCATGCCCAATTTGCGTTTTTTTTTTGTGTGTGTGATAAGAATTAAGCTTTGACGCTGTGGATTGAATTTGTGGAATAATCAAGAAACGAAGATGTTTTAATGCAAAATTTTTACCATTTATATATTTTTTGAGAGTTTATAGTGAAAAACGAAGCGGCAAGAAACGACGAGGAGGACGACCTCACATTTTGCCCCATCATACCAGCCAGCTTCTCAGTAAAAGGATAGTGATTCGACAGGGGAAAAAACTGCCTCCCAAATGCTAGTGGAGAGAAAGAGTGAAGCGGAAGAATGCAGAGGGGAATGCTAGCGCTGGACATAATTGCAAGTCTTATATTCCAGGGTGAAAACTACTATGCATTCGTAGCAACGAAAACCTGCGGCTATGGCGCAAATGTCACCATCAACTAGAGCAATATTAACAGAAAATCACAATGGTGAATTCCTTATCAAGTGAATATGGCTAAAGAATGTACTTTTTACGCTCATAAAATTAATGAATAATTTGAACGTCGTAGTTTCGAAGTGTTGATTGCATTCAATGCGCATAATCTTTTTATAGGTCATTCGGTGGAGATTCCCACTGTGCGGAATGCGAGAAATCTCTCATTTTCTTCTAAATGCTTTTCTAATGTTAGGGGCATTGCTATGTGATGCGCAATTCACATCACAGACATATCCTGATCCAAGGATCGATCCATTCAACTGTCACATCGCAATGCCTGGACCAGTTTGTGATCCAGGTGATATCCTCCTACCTGATGAGAGGAGGGACCTTGCAAACAGAATTAGTCAGGTAACGAATCTTATTCCATCTGCTCTTTTGTTGCTAATAAATTTCCCTGTTAGGAACGAGTCCCACTGTTACACTGCTATGTGCTATGGTTGGATTTCAATAGTCGACAGGTTTCAAGTGCTGCGATAGAATTCAATCAAGCAGTACGTCCAATTTAATGTGAATGAAGAAATTGATACGGGCAAAATATTTTATATATTTTTGCCCATATGGGTAAAAATTGCCCAGGTGAGTATGTGGATATGTCGGCATACTTGCGTGAAATTGTTTCTACATAGCATTGAGCTAAATGACTTTTTAATCATCTAAAAAGCATCAAATAAAACAACAAAATAGATATCACCAGTATCTATCATTTTCTTTTGCCAAATGGTGAAAAAAAAAAAACTTATTTCCTTGTAATATTTCCCCTTTCTTTTGAATATGAAATATTGCAGACAGCAAATACGCGCATCTGCACTCTTTTTTCTTCGTAATGCTCTCAAATGGGAGCACTTCCAACATAGCGTTTCAGTCGTTATTCGCTTGACTTTTTTTAACTGAACGCATAGAGGCACAAGGAAATAATACACATGGACTCATTCAAAAATAAAACGAAAATGCCACGAAATCCTTTCTGTTAATGGCATTACAGGCTGCAAGTGAGGTTATTCATATCGTATAGTTGATAGCTATTATATAAAAGCCAAAAATGACCACTTGGAAATACTTTATCTGAACGAAGGGGCAATATGTCTGGAAATATCTAGAAATACTAGATCGTATGAAAGACATATACTAGAAGTCTTGAGGTGAGAGAGAGTGAATTGTAAAAAAAAATTTCACTGGAAATCGCGAAAGAAAATTTGAATATAAATTATTGCATTCAGTTGCTCTCAACGACATCCGCGATACATAATACGGCGTCCGCTTGTCAACCGTATCCAGGTAAGAATCTCGAGATTTTGGTTGCGGTTATCGATAAGATCGGCACCATCCCAATAGCACCTGTCGATATCGAGAAATTCGCTAACAGTCTAAAGAGTCGCTATCAAAATTATCAGGTAAATGGAAATTTTTCAAATAGTTCTGTGGTGGAAACTTGAACTTGCCGTGACGTTTATAGTACAACTTTTTTTTCCTTCGGATATCGGCAAGAAAATTACTTTTCACTGAAAATCCGAATATATTTCATAAGAAAATGCATTACTTGTTGTATGCTTGTTACTTCACTCGATCTGAGGTCTATCGCTGTGGAGCGTTTCTTACAAGATAGCCTCCATGTCATATTGATCTTATTTATAAATATTTTTATATTCACAGATATCTTTTTGAAGGATATTAGTGCTTGTGATACAACAGTGCTAATCGTCAACTCAAGAAGTGATCGACAAGTTTTTACGGTCGCCGGAAGAGATGCTCGTCTAACAAAAGAAGTTCTCAAATCAGCATTCGAGCAGAATATCGCACATTTTAAGGTTTAAAGGAATTTTCTAAATTTTGCAAATTCACTTTTGCATATCATCATAAAAGAAGAAAGATCTTTGCACGCCTTAAAAGGGAAAATCATGAATGGAATGATCGAATAAAAACAGGTCATTCCAATTCTTATCGACTTTTTTTTGTTTTGTTTTCTCATGCAAAGAAAGTTCCCTATTGCATTCTGCGTGAAAAATCTCATAATTTTGGAAATACATCAATAATGTTGGAAGAAATTTTTATCGTAATGGCGATCAACACTTTTGTTTTCACAGCGCGATGTTTCGATGAAGGTGGAAAAATAAATTCAACTCTATTATCATCGAATCACGTGAATATCTATCCAACATTATCATTTAATTTCATTTCGAAACGTCATCGGTATTTTGAGTTCCATTTCTAATGAAAAAATTCCCAACACTCACCTAAGAAAATATAAACACTTCGGGTAATCATATTAGCGATGTAAATATTTTACAACTAATACCCATTCGTGATGGAATGCTTAAAGCGTTCGGATTTAACGTTCATCTTACTTCCTATCTAAACATTATTTCAAGCATCGAATAAAATACCGTTCATATAAACCTATCACTGGGATGTAAAGCGATATGGGAGTATGAAAGCTAAACTGCTGGGATGAGGGTATTTGTCAGAAATGGCACCCAAAAATTTCACCACGATTTGTGTTCAAAGTATTTCTAAGCTTACTGAAAATAGAAAACTGAGCTTATTTATAGGCGCATCGTTTTGCTATGGGATTGGAAGGCATGGTCGTATATATTGCATCCGCGTACAGTCAAACGCACAGCGGACAAACGTTGCTACCAGAAGGCCTAGAATCAAGGTTCCTTTTCTTTGTTTCCTGCTGTGACTAGCAGCTGCGCTAGGAGGAGGAACGAGTGAAGGCAGAAGGCAGGAACCGATAACCGCCCACAAGTGATATAAAAGAAATGGTTTATGGAAGAGCATCACGGCCCCCAAACACAGATAGAAGCAAAGACCAAAGACATCATAGAAATATAAACGATAATCGACTATTCGAGTAAATTTGATCACTGTAGTGTTAGATCACAAGTAGATATCTTGGGTTGGTTCTTTCGGTGACATACCCAACATTATCCCTGAAATCTATTCTTTCACTTTTATATATCTGCTATATACTTTGAGTGGAGAATGATTTAGATAAAGGCCGATCATTCCTTCTATGATTCCTGGAAGCAAGCCATATGCGGACTTGCGGATATTTAGTCAAGAAATATGTAGTCGAACCGAAGGTTTGAATTAAGTATGCGAAAGAGGCGAGGAGGGAATGTGAACCGATTTGGTAAGTGGTGACTCGTACCCTTTCCCTTGCAAGCACAATCGAAGGGCACATGACCAGAAAAGTTTTCCGATAAAATTGGTGTTCTCGAATAGAAGACCTTAACGTTATACGGCAATTCTTCTAAAAACAATAAACCTTGTGAGATTTTCAAGGAATGAGGTTTTATTAGAGGCTATACAGTGCTTGTCAAGATTATTTACTCATCAGTAAACTACGCTTGCAGAGTAATGACAATTTCACCGCCATTAGTGGCGAATGGAGTTCGGCAAACAACTGACGAGAACATATCCATTGATAGTAGTTCAGCTATACCTTCACCACCGGAACCATCGGTCGAAGGAAACAACGGTTCGCCACCAGTCGGTATTGCCGGCACAGAGACTGTGGAAGATGAAGAAAGTGAAAAACTTTGGGTTGATATAATGAAACAAGTGATGTCTTTATACATTTATTTTTTCCTTTATTTCAATGTTATGCTATGCAGTTCTTTTTTTTTTTTTGCATTTCCTTAAAATTACAGTCATAAGACCATATGAAAGGATACGCAAAGCAAATCTTGTTTGCTAATTCTATCAGTCTTTGCTTCGTCTCGTAGGGAAATGCATTCGTCCTCTGAAAGAGTCATCCTCTACTCGAATAAACATCATGACATTTGAAATACATAAATTAGCATCAACTATTCTTTTAGTTCACTAATGTGCCAGGTTATTTTAATTAACGTTCTCTGTATGTGAACCTATACAATTGCGTTCTCAATAACTCTCCCTACATCTCTATATTCCTTGGAATTTTGCAGCCCAATATTTTAGCCAGAATCTGTGTGACTCAGGATGCAGATAGCTATTTTTTGCAGTTAATATGAGAGTTAGATGTGTCGAAGGTATCGGAAATCTTGCCCATACCTTTAATTTACTCTCAAATTTCTGGACGTTTAAATTCCATGCTTCATTTTTCCACCATCCGATTGCAGATCATTTCCTGAAAGCGGTAGAATATACGACTAATCCCCTCGCGTCGACCTTAATAGGGTATGTAGAGAAATGGGGGATGGACTGTTGGTTCGTTTGTGATAAAATGTTTTATGGAATATTTATTCAACAATGATATGATTTTTAAGGCAGTTGCAAGATGTGGGAATAACCAAGATAGAGTCGGTAAATATGTGCAAGCAGTCGTTGAAGGTTTGTACTAATCGCGTTTATCAATTGTAATCTCATCAAAACGATAATCATACGCTATAATCTTTGTACTTTCCCTAGTGAACACAACACTCCTAAATATTTCTTAACCTTTTACACTCGTAAATTTCATACTATATGATCATCTCATATAGTACAAACTTAAAGCTCAAAACAATATTATTACCAATTATCTAAAATTACTCTCGTCTATGTTGTAGATAAATCTTAATCAATTGACTTCATAATATTACGCATTTTTTTGCAAAGATTGAAAAACTTCTCGAATGTGTTCCCTAAATAAGGCAAAGAAAGATTAAATATTAAATGAAGTGACATTAAATATGATATCCATTCAATAAGCAAAATAAAAATCTAATATCTATATCGAAGTATTTAGTGGGTAACATCGTAATAAGTGCATTGAATATTTGAAATAAATATATTCGAATACTCTATAGATTGTTTTATTATTATTTATTCTTACTAGTAACTTAATGAAGTAATATTAGTTAAGTTGGTTATAATAATTGTTTATGAGAAAGAAAAATTGAGCAGTAGTGTTTTGATATGAGTAAATCCGCAATTATTTATATAAATTGAAATAAATTTAAAAAAAAAAAAGCGCTCTCATATAATGGATGTTGAAATATTTGCAGAAGCGATGGCATTATCGTTACGTTTAATCAAAGATAAACGCTATAATTCAATCGAAGAAAGCATTACGGCAAATGCTAACGATGTGGAAATACGTAACGCCGCATGGATAAAAGCAAGAAACGATTTCATTGAAGATATCTACCGACGGAATATATTTACTATACGTAGTGGTGCACTTCAAAGGTGTCCTCTAAGAGTGGATAATTTTCGATTTGTTTCGAAATATTGGAATGCTCATTAAAATAATTTATTTTATCGCAATCTCTTTGATGGCCTTAAGAATTTCGAATTTATATTAATTAAAATGGTACTTTTTTAAAAAAAAAGGTAAAATTATGGTACTTCAAAACTGGAAAAAGATGTTTCTCGGCCGAGAAAGACACTATACGTTTTCATAAAAAAAAAACATCTGTATTTTATTGCGAAACAATTGCTTCGTTCGTTCACTTTTTGACGCCATTGAAGGGTGTTAGTTTTTAGCCGTTATGTTTAATTTGCAACAGCATGTGGCCATTATTTTTACGGCTACGGTAGATTATTTTGATGAACATTAGAGAACAATGCTGAACGGGTGAAACGGATGAAATTCTTCGAATTCTTCGGTCGATGTGTCTAAAAGAGGATTACTTTTTACCACTTTCATTCTGAAAGCAAAATTCTCCGAGGTGAGAACATGTGACTAGCGGGAATACTTCTTTTATTCTTATTTGTAATGTTAACACCTTGAAAACTATTTCATTTCCCAGCAAGAAAGGATCGCCCAGATTTTAGAATTTACTGGAAGCTTAGTTGCTGTTGGTGTGGATAGGGGAGAGTTCATTAAACGCTTGTATCTATGATATTTTTTGATGATCACCACTGATAGAATAAAAAATAAAGAAAACCCATACCGATTTTATTTAGAAAGAAATTTTCCAACTTTTTGGGCTTATTAGCGTTATTCCTTTATGAGCAATATCTGATATCATTCGCAATAGCCGTGCCAATTTTTATTTGCTTCATCCTTGAGAGCTTTCAAACAAACTTCTTTTTTTCTTTTCTCGCAAAATCGACAACAACAACAACAACAAAAGCAGAACATAAAAATTGCCAATGGTAAAACTCGAGTGTAAACAAGCAAAAGAGATTGATTCTAAGGATGAAATTTATATTGGTACGGATTTCCGATGATTCCATAGTTTCAAAGAACGCTCGAATTTAAATATTGTTTATCTATCTATGGAAATCATTTGTTGATAACATTTTTTTTTTTTTTTTACCAATAAGCCACTTAAGAAAGTTGCTGAATTGCAGCATCTCCTCCCTAATCCCTCCCCCCCCCCCCCCCCCTCCTTTCCTTGATCTCCCCTTAATAGTTTAGAGCAGCAATAATCACATAAAAAAATATAAAGATGGAAATGAAAATCCCCCCCCCCCCCTCTGGAAATATCCCCGTCTCATAACTTCTTTGAATATACTCGAGTACAACATATAGTCCGATATATACTTGTGATGAATACAAGAAAAAAAAAATTTGTTTTATTACTATTGAGTAAATCAAATTTTGAATAATCCAGTAATGCTGCAAGGATGACACTACTCTTTGATAGAAAAGACGAAAGCAGATCAATCTGAAATGCTTACCTATTTACATATGCAACTTTTATATGCCCCATTTAATCAGCGCGTAGATGACGAATTTATAAACATACAAAAGTTGAAACAATCGTAAATTATTTACCCGAGAAGGTAGTTTACACGGTATCCATGCACCCAAGCATGCAAAATAGGGATGAATATCCACGAAGTGAAGTTTAAGGGGGCAACGGTTCAGTGCTTGAATTTAAACCTCGCGTAGACTATTGCGAACATATCTCACTTGGTTACTATTCGCATAATATGCAAAACCTTTCCGACCAACGTGACCAATCTTTATAAGATGTTAGTGTTTGCATGGGGCTACACACCTAAATAAAAATGTTGTTCCCTGAATCAGGCTACATTTGCAAACACTTCACTTCTGTCTCTTAGCCTCGACCCTTCATATAGTACGCTTTACTTCCGCACCTCATCATGACTGAAAAAAACAGTTGGAAATATCTACTCTTGGTATGAGAAATCGCGATTACACATCGAAAAAGACTGAAAATCTTTTAGCGCTCTGGTTTCTCGAGGACAGGATTCTAGCTACCACCTACGAACAAGTAAATACAAGTTATATTCCTTAAATGACCATCACTTGCAAGGTGCTCAATGGTAAAACATCGTTCCATCAAGTGACCTATTCTAAGCTGTAAGTAATCACTTACGAGTAACGGAAACTCTAGAAAGATGGATAGGTATATCCCACCACTTTAAAGCCAATTACCAAAATATTTCCATTCCACCCGTAAAAGAACGCTCGATTGCCCTCATAAAGTGCATCTTGGCAAACCCTTATATAATGTCTCTAACGAGCCACATATGTGGCCTCTATTTGGCACTCCGCCAGAACTGTGTAAGATCAACATCAAGTGTGCGCCTCAATATTAGCGCTTGGTTAAGACAACTTGACGACAAATGATTTTACACGAGGCGCTTTAATACTAATCGACCGAATTTTTTAAATTTCTGAGAGAATAGAATGCAACATTGATGGGAAATAGAAGTTTTGAAGGGGGTGGGCAAGCAAATACAATATATCATAAAACTCAGCGACGAGGCATACTTCAAACAACAGCAAAAGTTAAGTCAATAAGGTATAATTACTTCAAGATGAATAGTTGAACGATGGATATGTGTCAATGGAAATGATTCGTCTTAATAGAAAAAAACATTTTCCAATTTGGTGATAATTTGTCACCACATTCAATTTTTGTGGTTCGCAATAAGGTCAAAAGGCGTGAGCGCTAGTTGTGTCTGATTTGGCGATCGTGTGTGGTTGGATTTGTACCTTTGTTTTTTTTTTTTTAATGGTTTGATCTCATGAGGATTGGACTGGGATTTGAAGGATGTTTTGTGCTTTGGTGTGCTACTTTTATGAAGGTCAAAGAAGATCATTCTTATCGTACATAGTCAAAAAATTGTTGAAAGTGAAGGATGGAGTTCTTTTTCAATAAAAATTTAGCCAGCAACAAAATTATATACATATATACATATATACATATATACATATATACATATATACATATATATACATATATATATATATATATATATATATATATATATATATATGTATATACGTATAGGTAGGAGGGGGGGGTCGAGGGGAAGTTACTTGTAGAACAAGAGCAGCGTCAGATTTGTCTAGTTGTGTCTAGAATTATTCGTTTTACCTTCACTACTCATCGTTTTTATTATAGCTACACACTTAAAGTGTATCTAATTTCGTCAGTACTTTCGAGGGAGAAGAAAAAATGTTTGATTAAACTAGCTTTGTGCAATAAAGCAAATTAGAAGGAAGATATAAGTAAGGAACTCTAAAAACACCTCAAGAAGGATGTGTACTTTAGAAGGGTAGGAGATGTTTTGAAGTGGGAGTGAGAACGCTTCGCATGAGTACCAGTACCGTTTGGGATGGCATAGAAGACTCGACCTTTAAAAGATGTGAAAGTGATCTAAGCATTTGCAGTGATGAGTTCCAACAGAAGGAAGAAACCTGCTGACCAAGTTGCAGCACCCAAACAACTCGCTACAACTGAATCTAAGACCAATTTCGCCAATGAGTCGTAAGTGGTTCTTAAAAATTTACACACTTTTCTTTATTTCTGACGAATTTTGTTGCTTAATGAACATCATCGCAACTCCTTTTTTTCTTTGTTTACGTTTCCTCATGTGGAATATCGTTGATTATAGACAGGCAATAGGGTGGTTTTCTGCAGGTGTATGCAAAAATAGAGATCAGATTGCATCACATAAACATCTGAGTTAAATATTTCAGCAGGACTTCCGATGAGCATAAAGATCAGCCGGTGAAGATAGAACGTCGCATAACTCGTAGTCGTGGGCCCGCTGAAGAGATCTCTGTTGACGCGGTTCTACCGAAGAGAACAAAGACTGGCGTTGGAAAAGCAACTGACAATCAGACGGCAATAGTGAACAAAAGCGAAAACGGAAAGGAAGACCACGAAAGCGCTGGTGCGCAAAAAAAAGGTGGGCCGAAGAAAAACGAAGCGAAATCGGCAAGCAGCCAGAAAAAAAAGCACAAGCTTGAAAAGGAGCATAAGCCTAGCAATGCGGTCGACCAAAAGCCAAGCTTGCAGTAAGTTTCTAAATGCTTGAGAAGGTGCTTTTTATTGGGAACGACTGGGGGTGGTCGCTGACGTTTTTGATTTTCTTCTCGCATTTAGCTCTTTCACACACATCCTCACCTCTTTTTAGCCATGCTGTTTAATTTTACTCGCTCACCTCGACATATTCGTTCAAGCAACAATGAAATTCTCCAGCCTCCGAGATCAAAGATCGTTATGATATTTCTTCCTTCCCTTAAAAAGAATCATTTGTTCACTTCGTTCTGGATATCCTAGATATCTTAGACATCCTTGGAGTGCCTCAGTCTTAGGGCAATTCGAGCCTCTGAACTTTCTGAATTTCTTGGGAGCTTTATAAAAACCCTCGACCGGACTGACCTTCTGTGTGAACCCGCTTGATGCATGGAGTGAGCCAGCGCTATGAAATCACATACCGCATTATCGTTCGATGGGAGACACTGTTACGAGGAGTTCATGTATGGTAATGTGGTTGTTAGAGGTGTACATGTTTAAAGGAAGCAAGGGGGAATGATTAGTGAACCAGATGCTTCAAATATTCCGAGAACGGGCCTCACCTTCTGGGATAGACGGTTGATCGATGATGAAACAGAGGCTTGCTGGCTAAATTTATGGCATATGTCTGGTGCCAGAGATTTGCTCATGATATGTCGACCTGAAAATGGCGGCTATGATCGCATTCATTGTGGTTTTAATCAAAAGTTAGTCAAAAAATGTCCTCACAAAGATGAAAATCTAGATTAGTTTGATTGAAATCATTTTCATGCGAGGTGTATATAAACTATTGTTCCGCCAATAAGCTAAAGATCATTTGGCGTTTGAAGTATGAATAGAATGCTAAAGGAGAGTGGAGCCTCGAACTCGGTTTTTGTTGGTTTCTTCGGTGAGTGGAGATTTTTAAATACAAAGGAGCGGAACGATTTGAAAATATACGTGCTGAGATAAACAAATGAATCGAAAAATTTTTAATTAAGGTTGGCTGAACGAAATCAGCATCTCTTTTATTTCTATTGCTAGAAGAAGCTAGAACTTCTCAGACTGAAGTTAGAGACCGAGCTAAAATTTAATTTGAATCGAGTAGTAAGTTTTGGAGGTCAAGTGTAGTCGTCTGAAAAATTTAACACTTTTCATTTCTCTTTCTTTGCGTGTTCGGCTCTCATACGAGAGGAGATGTGCTCGTACTCTCTCAGTCGTCCTTTCCCTTATGTAAGCTACGAAATTGAGTCGTTGCTAGGTGACGTTTACAGTATTATAGAAGGGAGGCTCTTCTGAGCAACCATAAATAATTGGTTGCATAAACCTCCCGTATATGAAATGATAGATGAAAATAATGGTTTTTATCTCAGGCTTGTTGCTCAGAACGGAAGAACTGGCAACGTTGACGCCGGAGACCAATCTGAAGCGTCGAATGATGCAGCAGCTAAGGATTTGTTACGATCACCACCGATCAAAACACGCGCCTGGACCAGAATGAGGTTAGACTTTTGAAAGGAAAACGTCTACAGTGATTTCTGCAACAAAAAGAAGCAAATTTTACGAAAACTCACTGAAGTATAGCCGACTTGAGCAAAAGTTGCCTCATGACGAAGAAGATGTAGAGCATTACTTTGATCGGAAGGAGTTGAGGGGATAACTTGCGTTGGGGAAAGTGAATGAGATGCGGAGGACAGTACACCCGTTTAGTTGCATTTACTTCGAAAATGTGGACTTTGTTCACAGTGGTAGCCGATTCCAAAACATCGGCTGCCACTGAGATTAGTGTCACCGTAATTATTGTTTTTTGCAACACTGCTGTAAGACAGAGCACAGACGTTGTGTACGCTGTGCAGTCATTGCGAAAACTATGAATTAATCAGTAGCATAAACCTTTGTGTGAAATGATAAATTAAAGTGGTGAATTCTTCTATAGACGCGCCTTGGAGAACGGAGGCACTGGCGACGTTGGCGCCAGAGATCACTCTGAGATGTCAAATGATATAGCAGCTAAGAACGTGCTGCATTCACCACCGATTAAGACACGCGCATGGACCAGAATGAGGTAAGGAATTTAAATTATCACTGGAGACGGCAACTTATTTTCGAATACTGTTGATCTTTCGAAAAGAAAACGCCCATAATAGTTTAGAGACGGTAACGAATTTCTTCTTATCGTGAGTACCCTTCGAAAAAAAAATTTTTTTTTCACTCTTGCCATAGTGACTTTCATATATTTTCCGAAGTATGAATGTTTTGGGGGGAAGAAAAGGGGGAGCAGAAGTCTTTAAAAGGATTTCAAAAAGCATGATTGTCTGAGTGCTCCGAGAGGTCTAACAACTTTATGCGTTCCACAAGAAATTTTCAACAAAAAATTTCAGATATCCTCGCTGTTCATGTTTCACTCGTGCAATCATCAATTGAAGTAAAGAAACAAAATTGAGTGCTAACTTTAGTAATACTGTAACACATATACTGCTTGCTACCACTGCCCAACAATAATACATGCAGCTACGTTCAATATGACTTTACATTAATACCTGCATTACTTTTCACTATAATGTGATGCGATTTGCTAGCACTAATGCAGTTCAGTACTGTATGCTTTTAGCATTGTTTAACTCTACCATTAACGGCGTCATTTGATTATGTCTAATATTTATTAACATGACAGCCAATGTTTCTTGCTATCAATAGTCCTTAATCCCGCTTACTTTTATTGCTGCTGTTATTTCACGCTGCATCGTTGCATGTTTAATCCTTTTTCAGTTACTTAACTACCACTACCACGAACACTTATCCATCTTTGCTAATACCGTAACCGTTAATTAGTACCACCTGGGGTATGTTATTGTTTTGCTAGTGACTACTTACTACCGCCACCAATACTGCTATATACTACTATTGGAATTTTCTAATCGTGTTGCATATGTACCACTGTCATTCGGGACTTTTCAGCAATTGTTTGATGATTTTTAATGAAATATAGTACCGGATAAACGAATCGAGTTTATCGACGTTATGGCTCATTATTGGAGGTGCAAGAGACAGAGTAGAGAAGGGGAGGGGGGGAGGAAGGCATAAATTTTATTCGTAATGCCACGGGTCTTCTAAGAAAGTTGTTGATGAAGAACTCCGGAAACCCTAAAAGAGAGCTTTTGAAGTGTTGTTGGTCAATCAAAGCTTTAGAGAGTTGGAGAGGTGTGAGTTGGAACAGGATATGGGCCGCAGCTCTAATTCCTAAAGCGAAACCATATCGCTGTGAAACGAGATGTGATCGTTGGTGACAAAATGATTGCTGCATTGTTTCGAAATATTTTTCTGTTCTCGATTTTTAATATGCACTGTTTGTAGGTTTGATATGTTTATGTTTTAATTTGAGGTAGATTGCTTGCAGAAAACGACTCATTCCACATTGCCATGTGTGCAAAGGTGACTCCGATGGCCTTAAAAGATGTTGCTCTTGCCGCATATTATGTTGGTTTCATTCTCTTCTTCGTTGCTCATTATCGCTCAACCGTATTCAGATAATAGAGCGTTGTTGTGTTTCTTCGACATATCGTCGCCGACAATTGGTGACGAATGCAATGAGAAATTGAGAAGCTGGAATGCAGGAATAGTTGGAGAGAAAGTTGTTATTCGGCTAAATTCCAGTCATTCCATATGGGCAACAATACGCATCAGAGGGAAGAAATTATTGAGTAAGAAAATTTCGACTCAAGAGACTCAATTGAGCCCAAATGACCCACATATTGTGATTAGACTATGCAAAAATCTACGAACTCTTCAAAGCGATTCAGATTAATGCTTGCAAGTTGTTGCACTTCCAATCGGCTTAACCCATACTATCAATTTTAAAATTATAAAAAAATATTAAGATCCTTATAGACCGGAAGTGGGTGAACCTGTTAAGATTGGAAGCTATGCAGCAATATAAGTGCATTAAAAGAAATGATCAGGCGAACTAATCCCACATAAGTTCGCTACTTTGTCTCACTTTTGGCCGTCTGCAATTTCTTTATACGATTGGTATAAATTTTCTATGGGAATTTGATCGCCAATGTTCTTAACTGTGCTCGTATGACGAATGATTCTAAAACCTGGGATTTGATCGCTGCAAGGAAAGGTTGCCCAGTAGTTCAGCAGCCTCTATAAAAAATCTATAAGTGAAATGGCATAACAGGGTTTTTCAGGCTTCTGAGCTATATTCACATCCAGACATGTAGTATTATCGAGTAAGTTTGTGCAATTCAGCGCCTTATGCGCGATGGATGCTTCAAGCAGGCAATTTTGAAACGGTTTGTGTAGACGTCAATGTGTATTCTTGCAGATCATCTTCAGTGCCTTGAATATAGCGCTGAACATGCGTCTGTGATTGCGGAGAAGAGAAAAGACGATTGGCTTTGCCCGAAGTGTACGTTTTGCACAGTTTGCGCTAAGTACATAAGTGATGTAAGTTCATTGTTTCGGTCTACCACCTTTTTTTGATTTTATTGAACTTACTTATCTGTAATTCATTGCAAGAATATCATAAAATAGTTCCTCCGATGGGATTTTCTCGTAGAGAAATAGTGATTTTTGAGATAGGTGTATTTTATGGGCTTGATGTATGTTTGAAGTTAGGAGTGAAAGTTTCATAGATGATTCCAATGGGTACAGAATAAATAATATAAAATATAGCAACTATCGACAAAAATTAGTTTCAGTTTCTCCACACTTGGGAAGAAAGCAATTGCAGAATTTTTGAATACGTCAGAAGATGTGGCACTTTTAGGGAATTGAGCTGTAACAGGTTATTTTAACTAGACAGGTTTTTGTTGGGAGGATAGTGCTTAGCATTGGAGAGGAGAAATATTGGGTATTTTCCATTCTTACTAAACATTTTCACCAGTTTAATGTGTGAAACGAATTTGCCATTGTCTATGCTGATTTGTGCCGAGACCCATTGGGAGATATTGCACACTATTACCATTTCAGTGGTTATCGAACAAAGCATCTAACTCGATGTGCCGGTGTGCACGGTTGTTTATAAGCCTAAAGCAAGTTGCGTATATTCGACTGATTTCAGCGGGAGAATGTACAGTGTCTCATGTGTGATCGTGCCTACCATGGTGCATGCAGACCGAACTCAGATGGCAATTCGGGGTCATTTGATCCGACCAAGCCATTTTATTGCCCCGAATGTGCGCCGAACATACCGTCTAACATCGAAAAGTACGTTTTATTATGGAAGTGGATAGAAGAAGCTTACGTCAAGCTTCCAGTTTGTGCATTCAGTTCTTTATTCGTTCTGTGGGCAAACGTTGACAAAGTTAATGCGTCGATTAGTGCGGCTAGTGATCAACCGATCGTCATTGCATATGATATGAATGAAGTGTGAATCTTGAGCTTTGCTTGCAATTTTCAAGGAATGCATTCTGGAGTTTGCAATCGGTGCGAGTATTCCTGTAAATCAAAGCTCGGATGTATTGCTAGAGTGGTACCATTGTGTGGGTGCAAAAGTTCTGTTTGCTGAAGCGATGATTTCAATGCCACTATAAGCGAAGTTTCTAAATCAAAGACCTGCAATAGTCAGTGCAAATATTGTCGATCCTTCATTGAAAATGCTATTCGCCGATTATCGAAAGCATTTGTAGCTTGTTTCAGTTTTGAACAGTTTTCATCTGTTTGAATTATTTGTATTTTGCGAAACAAATCTTATAGTTCTAGTCAAGAGCACTAGTTGTGTATTTTTGTTGCGGAAATTGAGTTCAACAGTTTGTTCCCATCGCTTTAAAAATGTTTAAAAGAAGCAACCGTTTGTCAACAAATATGTAAGAGAGAGATAGCTTGTCAATAGATTGCATATGTGTTTACGTATGGTGTAAACACATATATTGAATGCCACAACTGATCGCTTTGAAACTATCTCGATGGTATTGTACTCTAGCAATGTTGCGTTCCTTTTTATTCAACTTATGCGTTTCTGCTGAGTTCTGTTTGAAGAGAAATGCTGGAAATGGATTTTTGCCTGCAAAATCAGATATGTTATCTGTTCTATCTACAACAGAAAGTGGTAATTATTGTTACTGCACACTGATGTAAAGGTTGTTTTGTACTAGTTGTAGTGAGGAAATGGAATCGTTAACAGCAAATGGCGAATCGGAGAATGCGCATGGTGGAGCTCAATCGACGGAGACGAGCTCCAGAGGCGGTGGAAACAAACGCAAAGAGACTGATTCGTTGTGGTATGTGCCTCAGGTGAAGGCATATATTCAACAGGATCGTGATGAGGTTCATTTTATTGTCGTTATCGTGCTGTTGGGTTTTTCATTAAATCGAGCAGTTTGCTTGTTGTTGTTTTTCTCTCCTAGTTGGATCCAATATCTAACATCAAATAGTGTGTAGAAGAGCGACGGGGGGGGGGGGGGAGGGTGGACAGGTGGACAAGAGGACAATCTGTAATCACGCTAACCGAAGTGGATTAAATTTCTTCCTGCGCTATGCGTTTTTCAATGAGAATCCACCTACTTTTGCGCTGGTTTTTTTTTCGCTTAGCACATTTATCTAGATGCGTTCGTAACTCATTTTTCGGAAGTTTGTTGCACTGTGGCTATACATAGACTCATTGATAAACCGTTCATTCGTGCATTTATGGATCGCCTTGAAAATCGCTATTTGCTGTGATCTTTTATGGTGTTTAATAATGAATATTTTCTTTTGAAATCCAGATAAACAATCGGTTGAAGCAATATGCCGAAAGAGTGAAGCAGCAACGAACTCTTGGATTAGGCAAAGAGGCCAACCGACTGGGAACTAGTCGTACGGTAAATTCATTTGCGTTCACATTTCTTTAGAGATGAGCAGCTAATATACACAAAAGTTGAGAATGGAATAACTTAGAGGATATGCACAGATGAAACTCGCACACATCTTTCACATTGTCCTGTTATTTTGGGCGCTTGCCATCGAATTGCCATGCAGCCGAAATTAATCAACTTTCACTAGATTTGAAGCGTTCAGTAAGAAAGTAATATCCGTACCGATTGGTAATATTCATACCGATTGAAGTTCGCTTTCAATTTTTTGTTCGGGGGGGGGAGAGAGAGGGATTTGTGACGCTCTTTTTGATTATTATTTAAAATGACATTCGCCTTGTACGAGAGATGCAATGTGATTGTCATTGTTCGATCTCCCTTTTTTGAATGCTCGCATAACCTTTTTGCATTTTTTTTTATCGTTTAGCGATGAGATGTCACATCATTTTGTCACCCATTGAAATTACTACCATAACTTACGGCATGAATTTTGGCTTGAATGAAAGATTCGTACAACATAATCCTCATGCACTGAAATAATGAGGCACTTTCAGTATGAGGAAGACGTTTAGTATCATTCTAAGTGCATTGCTGAGTTCGTTAAATGATTAAAAACACAATCAGCAATCGGTAATAACCGTCGGAAGAATGGAGTGGAGACTCATTTCGCAAACTGTATTTTCGTTTGTTTGTCTGCAGACAATAATTGTGCATCAACAACGACTGTATGTTCATATGGTGCTCATGATGTTTGCCTAAAGAAAGCACATGTGTTGACAACTCACCTTTTATCCATTATGCAGAAGTTTATGCTCGGCAAGGATAGGTTTTCTTCGTAGTCTTTATCAGACAACTAGGCGAGTCATTTTTTAATGGGGGCAACTTACTGTCGGATCACGAAGTAGTCACTTGTTTTGTGAGTTTATCGTTTTAGTTCATTCTTCAGAGATGTCTCTACCTTTCACTTGGTTTCAAAATTTCCCTCTCTCCCACCTTATCGAGCGAAAAGGGTAAGGGTGAATAAATTTGACGGCTGTAGTTTGCAAGTAAGCAAAAAGGAGTTGAATTCTAATGCACTTCAAAAACTTAAGGGAATGAGCGAATCAAGCAGCGATGACGAAGATATGTTTGCACAGCTGCAAACATCGAAGACTGCTAAGGACGGAATGGGGAGAAGTAGTGTGCAGATATACAGCGCGCCTATCGACTACGCACTGTGCGTTTTATTCGATTGTTTATAAGTTGCTGACTCAAGTGCAGTGCCATATCGAATTGATCTTATCAGCAAATGACAAATGACACAATATTTATAGTTTAGAGCGTGAATTTCAAAGATTTTGGGATAGATTGAAATGATTTCTCGAAAAGGAAGGGGAGGATCAAAATGTCACAGAGAATGTGAATTTGAGAAATCTACAATTTGCGAGCATAAATGAATAAACGTATTGTTCATAAATCACTTGCACTTCTTTGAAAGTCACTTTCTTTGTAAATTCACTTTCGCTTTCGTTCATCTTCCTTGCATGTGGCTGCATTCATTTTCTTCACTCGGTATTTCACTTTTTCCACTGGCATACGATGAAATATCACTAAGCACTTGGATAGTTCATTATAACTAGATGAATCGGTTAGCGCAATGAGCGATGCTTTGGAGAGATATTTATATTTATATCGAGGCACAAAAGTTTATGTTAAGCTAAGGATTTTTTTTTTTTTTTTCAAGAGCCTAAATAAAACAACTAGGAAAGAGCGCTGCACATATTTTTTAACGTGCTACTTTCATCTATCCTCTTTTGCGATTGATGCAAAATATTTTTCGTTGGATCCTTTTCTATAAAAGATTTGGATCGGTGCTTGACGGCCATTCCTTTTCTTCCCTTTCTGTGTACACAAATATCTGCATGCATAAATTGAACATATTGAACTTACATGGACTGAAAAGCTCTCGTTTATAAAAAATTCATTCTTGTGCGCTGTTTAAAAACTTTTTAGAAAGCGCATTAGGGGACGGCCGTCGGCTCTTTGTATCCTCCGGGATTGTAGTTCTAGCTTACGAAGAACTGAAATTTTCTTCATTCGTTGCTGGAAATTTGGATTTGTTTTACGCATTTCGAAGGTTTCATGACGCACCAGTCAATACCATTTTGTTCTTTTTTTTCTCTCTTATTTCCATTGCACTCTTCGCAAGAATAACGCATGCTTGAATATGCTGTAGGTTTTATTCACACAAGTTTCATGATACAGCTAATCGACTAAAGGCCCATATGACCGGTTGGTGATGTAATAGGTTGTATTACTGCATGCAGTGCTTCCTTTTTTTTCTCTCGGGCTTCATGTAACTGCTTTATACGGCATAGGATTTGTTAAAAAGGGATAATGTGTGACGATCAACGGCGCGCTTTTTTATTTGTTTTTTGTTTATTTGTTTGTTTTCCACAAAACTCATACTGGCTGATGAAGTGTAAATTGAACTGGTGAATTAAATATGCCTCTAATCATCAATAAGTCGTCAGAGGATTTTCGCAACGATCGAAATTGTCAGACAAAGGGATGTAGTTCGGTAAAAGGAGGGCTGAGCAATCGCAGGCGTCTGCAACATCCGCCAGCAGCTCGGCAAATTGAGGCATTTTAACTGAGGACCCTATCCACCCACATTTTTCTGCACAATTCATTCACTCGCAAGAAATTTCCATCTCTTTTTACTCGCCTCATCTTTAGAAATTGTTACCTCACTGGGCTTACCTTTCCCCAATTCTCTTCCGTTTGCTTAAGCATTTCCCGTTTTATTCATTATATTTACAATATTTTCGCTCACTGTGCTCTCGAACTTTGATTTTTTCCCTTAAGACGTTTAATTCTTCCCGCTAGAGTAAGAAAAAATTTCACTGCGTTCGACTTATTTTTGAAAATCTTAGCTTATTTCACCAACCTAACCAAAATTCTTTACCTGACATTTCTTTGAAATTTACTCACATTTCGCTTACGTCGTTTTACTCACCCATCTCATTTCTAGAATAGTCGACGTTGTTTGCTTATCTTATCTGGGAGGTTTGGTTGTGGATTTTGCTGCAGTCGCTTGCCTTGAAAACTCGTTGTTTCGTCAGCTGTGATTAATGTTTCGCGTTCATAAACGCACTTATACTCTAGATTATAAGCACCTTAGTACTGATTACTTCAGTTTCATGTGTTTTCCCATTCAGTATACTTACTAATACTTACTAAATTTATTAAAAACTGCAGTATGCTTACTAAAGTTGTGCAGAATTTTTTCCTCTCACAGAAACATAATCTCGGTGACTCTTAGATGTCGGTAAAAGTTTTTGTTTTCCACAGAAGATTGAGTTGAATGCGACTTATGAGAGTTTAAATTGTTGTCTTCCCTTCATTTATTTGGAAAATCTCGATCACACATATGGACATACATGAAGAGGGCATTCGGCGTTATGCTTTAACAAGGAAAGGTTCTTATATTCAGGTATTTGGAAGCGAAGAAAAGACTGAACGAGGACTTGAGGGAAAGTTCAGAGCATGTGGTGAAAACTGAACGCCAACAGTGGATCCACTTTGCAGGATATGAGATGCAAGCCGTTAACTTGTCGCCATTTCCACCACAGTTCACTTGCTCGCCGCATTTATACATCTGCGCGTTCTGTTTGAAAGCGGTTAACATTGCACCTGGCTACAATTTTCACATGGTAATCGCAGTTCTCATTCATTAATCTCCTATTCGGGCGATAAATGGTGGGTATGGTGACGCGGAGAGTTGATGTTGTTGTGTAGTATTTGGTCGATTGTTGAGATCGTTTAGTTCTGTCCTTGATTCCGTCTTTTTTTTTAAGCTTATACATCTCCGGCTGTCGTTTTTGCATAGTTTTGTGATGAAACCATTCCTTTACTTTATTTTACTTCATCGTTTAGTATCGCTTAGTGGCAGTCGGTTTTAAGAGGGCTTCAAGCAAGCTCTTGCGAAATAATGAAACCATACTCAGTTTGAAATTTGCTAAAACAGCTATGGAAAACCTGAAGCTCTCACATAGGTCGCATAGCTTGCATTGCAGTCATTAAAAACTTATAACTATCATTTATATGAATCTAATGTTGTAAAATCGTTTCTGAACACAATTAGGCTGATTTAAATTTTCAAGGTGTTCATCAGTGTCAATTATTTGTTGTGATGGTGAGCAAAATTTTAGCAGCATTTTCCGTTGGTTTTATTTCTCTCCGTTTTTTTTTTAGCAGTGTTTACTTATGATCTCAATAAAGACAATGATAGACATTGAATTCTTGTGAAGCTATCGTTTTTGTTAAAATGAACTGCCGAAATTTGCAGAAGTACTGTGATTGGTGGCATCCGCCAGGTAATCAGATCTACAAGGAAGACAAACTTGCGTTTTGGGAAGTGGATGGCGCTAATGAGGCGGTTAGCATTGTTCGTTTCGCATTTCTATAGATTATTGAGCTGTCTTCTCGTCTTATTTTGGTGCTTCTTTAGGAATGAGATTTTCATTGCTATTTTAAGCTTCAACCCTGAAATTTCTGAGGAAATACCATGCAGTTAATTAGAGTAGGAAGTTGGCGTCTATTTTGGGATCGGGAATGGAAAGGGCCAGGGGGACTGTCGACTTATCTCGGAAATGAACGTTGTTTTAATTAGTTTTACCTTCATTTAGAAGATTCGATGTTAATCCCTGAGATGTAGGAATTCCATGCCATTGCGGGAAGCTTGTTAGCGACAGGTTGTTCGTTGTGTAATTGCGAGAAAAGGTTGTTGCAGAAGTACTGTAGGCGCCTTTGTCTTCTTGCGATTCTATTCCTACCATCGAAGGTCGCTTATCGCGAGGTGGAGGCGTTCACGTTTTATGTGCTCACAGAGCTGACGCGTGATGGGTACCAGCTGGCTGGCTATTTTTCGAAGGTGAATTCTGATGAACTTATTTACTCGAGTGTTCGCTCGCATTTCTTTTTTTTTTTTTCATTTCTTTCTCTTTTTGTAAAGCTTCGTCGATGTCGAAACCTACGGTTTTGGGCGGGGATATTACATTCTTCCGTTTACTTCTTCCATTGCAATAAATTCAAGAGGTGGGACCATACGGGAAAAATTTTTTATCTGTGTGGGGTGTTGCTAAATGTTGTTATATCATTAATTATAACTCTTACAGGAAAAGGAATCGAGCCAGAATAACAATTTGAGCTGTCTCCTTGTACTTCCATATGCACAGCGCTCTGGCTACGGCAAAATGCTAATCGATCTCAGTAAGCTATGCTTAAATACTTGCCCGATCTAATTGCTAACAGAATTTTCGATTTCTTCTCGAAGCACCTTGAGTATTGGACTCAAGACTAATAGTGTTCGGGTCTCCGTGAATATCAGAACGGGTCAGCACTAATATACAAGAAACTCACAAGCATGAAGTCTTTTTCAACCAAACAACGAAATTTCTATGATTTATCGATGAGACTGCTGAAACGCTTTGTCTTTGATCGTAGGTTACTTGTACGTAAGTAGTGAGGAAGCTATGCCTTCAGTTGTACCCATTGATTCCTTTCCCTCTATGTTGTACCCTTCCTCCAAAATTACATCCATTCATGTCTGATTTTCGTAGTTTACCTTAAAAATTTTGATCATTGCAACCTACGCAACGGCTTATTGAAATAGAAAAGCTGAGCAGGTCAAAAAATTTCAGGCTAGAGCAGTCTTATTTGGGTGTGGTGAATGTAGCTTTTGTTAAGGACTAGAAATTTTCTGGTTTCTCCATGGGGTTTTTTTAAAACGTAACTGAAAGGATTACCTGTACCTCATTTCCCCACCTGCCGACCTTGCACTGAAAGGTGTTGCTAGGAATGTTCATTTTCTTCTTTCAATTCAGGCTATAAGCTATCACTGAGAGAGAAGAAAATCGGCGGTCCTGAGCATCCGCTTTCGGATTTGGGCTTGATTACATATCGCAGTTACTGGAAAGCGGCAATCGTTTCCTGCATCCGCCAAAAATATGGCCGCACAAACATCTCGGTTAAGGGTTAGTATTCGTATTTTATCTTTTTAAATATCGGCTTTTCTAATTGTTAATAGCGCGGTCGGTTCTATGATATATTATTGCGAAAATGATTGAGTGATCAATGCGTGTGGTCACACTTATCTCTCCATTTCGTTACCAACTGTCAACAGTACAAGCTCTAAGTATTTGTTCGTTTGCAGTATTTTTTTAAAACACTTTCATCGTTTTTTGCTTTTATGCGCATTGTCGCCTTGTTCCTCTATGTGTCTCTTCGAAAGGAATTTTTCAACTCTTATGGCGATAGAATATCCCGAATTTCAGCTCTTGCATTGTTGCGTTAAGAGATCATTTCATTTTCCAATATTTGTCACAAAATTTTGCACTGATTTGTGAATTCTACACCATTTTATTGTTCCCTTAAAGAATGCTGGCTAATCGCTTTCTGTCACTGAAACGTGTGTTCGTCTCTGTTGTTCATCCCCAAGCACTACATAACGAATACTAAGAGGAAATGCAATGCGATCTGCAATAGAGGTGATTTGCATATTGATGATTGACTATTGCAGAAATCAGCGACGACACGGGTATTCATGCGAGGGACATTGTCCCGACGCTTGCAGTTTATAATCTGCTGAAGTTGTCGGTGGGCAATTTCTATATCAACGTGGTGAGCAATTCTTTTTGCAAGCTCAATTATGCTTCAGCAATCTCTTTTCTGAATAATTTCTAGAAACTTTCTTGAAGGTTGTTTCTTCAGAACTCTAAACACAGCTCGTTTATTATTATTATTATTATTATTATTATTATTATTATTATTATTATTATTATTATTATTATTATTATTATTATTATTATTATTATTATTATTATTATTATTATTATTATTATTATTATTATTATTATTATTATTATTATTATTATTATTATTATTATTATTATTATTATTATTATTATTATTATTATTATTATTATTATTATTATTATTATTATTATTATTATTATTATTATTATTATTATTATTATTATTATTATTATTATTATTATTATTATTATTATTATTATTATTATTATTATTATTATTATTATTATTATTATTATTATTATTATTATTATTATTATTATTATTATTATTATTATTATTATTATTATTATTATTATTATTATTATTATTATTATTATTATTATTATTATTATTATTATTATTATTATTATTATTATTATTATTATTATTATTATTATTATTATTATTATTATTATTATTATTATTATTATTATTATTATTATTATTATTATTATTATTATTATTATTATTATTATTATTATTTATTATTATTTATTATTATTTATTATTATTTATTATTATTTATTATTATTTATTATTATTTATTATTATTTATTATTATTTATTATTATTTATTATTATTTATTATTATTTATTATTATTTATTATTATTTATTATTATTTATTATTATTTATTATTATTTATTATTATTTATTATTATTTATTATTATTTATTATTATTTATTATTATTTATTATTATTTATTATTATTTATTATTATTTATTATTATTTATTATTATTTATTATTATTTATTATTATTTATTATTATTTATTATTATTTATTATTATTTATTATTATTTATTATTATTTATTATTATTTATTATTATTTATTATTATTTATTATTATTTATTATTATTTATTATTATTTATTATTATTTATTATTATTTATTATTATTTATTATTATTTATTATTATTTATTATTATTTATTATTATTTATTATTATTTATTATTATTTATTATTATTTATTATTATTTATTATTATTTATTATTATTTATTATTATTTATTATTATTTATTATTATTTATTATTATTTATTATTATTTATTATTATTTATTATTATTTATTATTATTTATTATTATTTATTATTATTTATTATTATTTATTATTATTTATTATTATTTATTATTATTTATTATTATTTATTATTATTTATTATTATTTATTATTATTTATTATTATTTATTATTATTTATTATTATTTATTATTATTTATTATTATTTATTATTATTTATTATTATTTATTATTATTTATTATTATTTATTATTATTTATTATTATTTATTATTATTTATTATTATTTATTATTATTTATTATTATTTATTATTATTTATTATTATTTATTATTATTTATTATTATTTATTATTATTTATTATTATTTATTATTATTTATTATTATTTATTATTATTTATTATTATTTATTATTATTTATTATTATTTATTATTATTTATTATTATTTATTATTATTTATTATTATTTATTATTATTTATTATTATTTATTATTATTTATTATTATTTATTATTATTTATTATTATTTATTATTATTTATTATTATTTATTATTATTTATTATTATTTATTATTATTTATTATTATTTATTATTATTTATTATTATTTATTATTATTTATTATTATTTATTATTATTTATTATTATTTATTATTATTTATTATTATTTATTATTATTTATTATTATTTATTATTATTTATTATTATTTATTATTATTTATTATTATTTATTATTATTTATTATTATTTATTATTATTTATTATTATTTATTATTATTTATTATTATTTATTATTATTTATTATTATTTATTATTATTTATTATTATTTATTATTATTTATTATTATTTATTATTATTTATTATTATTTATTATTATTTATTATTATTTATTATTATTTATTATTATTTATTATTATTTATTATTATTTATTATTATTTATTATTATTTATTATTATTTATTATTATTTATTATTATTTATTATTATTTATTATTATTTATTATTATTTATTATTATTTATTATTATTTATTATTATTTATTATTATTTATTATTATTTATTATTATTTATTATTATTTATTATTATTTATTATTATTTATTATTATTTATTATTATTTATTATTATTTATTATTATTTATTATTATTTATTATTATTTATTATTATTTATTATTATTTATTATTATTTATTATTATTTATTATTATTTATTATTATTTATTATTATTTATTATTATTTATTATTATTTATTATTATTTATTATTATTTATTATTATTTATTATTATTTATTATTATTTATTATTATTTATTATTATTTATTATTATTTATTATTATTTATTATTATTTATTATTATTTATTATTATTTATTATTATTTATTATTATTTATTATTATTTATTATTATTTATTATTATTTATTATTATTTATTATTATTTATTATTATTTATTATTATTTATTATTATTTATTATTATTTATTATTATTTATTATTATTTATTATTATTTATTATTATTTATTATTATTTATTATTATTTATTATTATTTATTATTATTTATTATTATTTATTATTATTTATTATTATTTATTATTATTTATTATTATTTATTATTATTTATTATTATTTATTATTATTTATTATTATTTATTATTATTTATTATTATTTATTATTATTTATTATTATTTATTATTATTTATTATTATTTATTATTATTTATTATTATTTATTATTATTTATTATTATTTATTATTATTTATTATTATTTATTATTATTTATTATTATTTATTATTATTTATTATTATTTATTATTATTTATTATTATTTATTATTATTTATTATTATTTATTATTATTTATTATTATTTATTATTATTTATTATTATTTATTATTATTTATTATTATTTATTATTATTTATTATTATTTATTATTATTTATTATTATTTATTATTATTTATTATTATTTATTATTATTTATTATTATTTATTATTATTTATTATTATTTATTATTATTTATTATTATTTATTATTATTTATTATTATTTATTATTATTTATTATTATTTATTATTATTTATTATTATTTATTATTATTTATTATTATTTATTATTATTTATTATTATTTATTATTATTTATTATTATTTATTATTATTTATTATTATTTATTATTATTTATTATTATTTATTATTATTTATTATTATTTATTATTATTTATTATTATTTATTATTATTTATTATTATTTATTATTATTTATTATTATTTATTATTATTTATTATTATTTATTATTATTTATTATTATTTATTATTATTTATTATTATTTATTATTATTTATTATTATTTATTATTATTTATTATTATTTATTATTATTTATTATTATTTATTATTATTTATTATTATTTATTATTATTTATTATTATTTATTATTATTTATTATTATTTATTATTATTTATTATTATTTATTATTATTTATTATTATTTATTATTATTTATTATTATTTATTATTATTTATTATTATTTATTATTATTTATTATTATTTATTATTATTTATTATTATTTATTATTATTTATTATTATTTATTATTATTTATTATTATTTATTATTATTTATTATTATTTATTATTATTTATTATTATTTATTATTATTTATTATTATTTATTATTATTTATTATTATTTATTATTATTTATTATTATTTATTATTATTTATTATTATTTATTATTATTTATTATTATTTATTATTATTTATTATTATTTATTATTATTTATTATTATTTATTATTATTTATTATTATTTATTATTATTTATTATTATTTATTATTATTTATTATTATTTATTATTATTTATTATTATTTATTATTATTTATTATTATTTATTATTATTTATTATTATTTATTATTATTTATTATTATTTATTATTATTTATTATTATTTATTATTATTTATTATTATTTATTATTATTTATTATTATTTATTATTATTTATTATTATTATTATTATTATTATTATTATTATTATTATTATTATTATTATATTATTATTATTATTATTATTATTATTATTTCTGTAACGTGATATGCTTTAAGTGTCATGATAATTGTTGCCTTGCAATGATACAAACATCGCATTTTTGTTTATTTTAACAAAAAAAAAAAAAAAAAAAAAAATGGCGCACGTTCCCATAGTTTTCATCTTTCTAAACAAGGCATATTTGTGCCCCTTCGTATTATAATGCATTTGTGAATTGAAAAAGAAACTCTTTCAAGAGCTGACTATAATGATGGCTGATTGCAGAAAGAAAGTAAATAATGTAAGTGGGACAGTTTCTCATAGCGTTCTTTAGTTGGGATTATTCCTACGATCGGGATTATTTTCATAATTTCCCATTGGTGAAAGTGCATCATTTTGTAGTGTGTTGTCAACAAATCGGATTTTTGTATATTATAGATAGATCTCTTAAATGGTCAATTGGTGAGTCCACTTACCACTATTCGATTATTCATTCGCATTGGCATTGATTCTTAAGAAAATGCTTTTGCAGAAGAAGATATGCAGACTTCCATTGCGCTCTTTCCGCCATCGTATTGTGCACGATGAGAAGTTGATGTGGATGCCAGGCGCCAGTGACGAGCAGGATTCCGGCGCGACGGGACCTTGCACTGACTGATCTTATGCCTAAATCATTCTCACCATCACTCGCTTGGGTAACACCGAGGATCGTTGGTTATCCACCTAGTTGCCGGTTATGAGTATCAAGCCAGAATCTTGTCTCTTAAGACTCTCAGGTCCCTTTTTTGATTCTCTCGTTTTGGTCATCTTTGACCTTTTTTTTTTGTGATTCATTTTCTCTCCCGTTAGAAATGGCGACCAATCGGTTGAGCGCTTGCTTTTTTTGTTCCTTTATGGCGTAAGACGTTGAAGTAAATACGTTCATTCACAGCAGCTCAAAGTTGGTCATCTGTTTTTTTTTTCGATCCATTGTAACATATCATAGTTTTGAAGTAATTAGTAAGATTTGAAACCAAAGTGTGAAGGGAACGAGGGAGAATTTTGATAAGCTTTCGATGAATATCCAGCATCGACGAAATATATAATTATGTGAGTTTAGGTAACTTCTAAAGCACTTCATTGTCACTTTATTTTCCTTTTTTTCGGTACGGTAGTGGAATTTCGATTCTTCATGCTGAATAAGTGCATAAAGTTCCTGAACACACATCTCTTGTAATGCTGAATGAGGAAAAACTTTAAAATAAACATGCAGACACCACTGTCTAATGGGAAAATTTTTTGTCTCCCCCTACTCCTCGTCCACTTTTACCCCGAGATTTTTTTTTTTTGTGTAGCTCTTTGCAAACTTATGTAACGCTCTCGCAATCTCAGTATAGAAGCTTGAATGGCTTATATTATCTATGTTTGTAGGAGTTTCATTCTGGTATGGTTGAAAATATTAAAAGTGACCGTTTTTTAACGTATCATGACCGTGATCTTGAGGTTCAAATGGGTCGTCAATTTTTAGTGAGCAAGATCGATTTTTTCGCTGTGAACGCTGTGTTTTCACCACTCAAGCAATTATTGTCTGCAGTAAAAAGAGCAATTCTGTGCAGTAAATGAAAAAAGCTGTAATTTTGGTAATGGGTTTAACAGATGAATCAAGCGAGACGGAATATATGGTATCTAGGATGAAATGTTCGGTTTTTGGTTGAACCTATACGAAAGAGATTGCAAAATACATTTATCGCCATAATCTCATCGATGCATACCTGTCATTTTAAACGCCTTGGTTAATGCCGTTGATGAGTTGAGATCTTGCGATCCGTGTTTTTTTTTTTTTTTTTTTTTTTATTGAATAGCACGGATGGATCATAAGGACGTTGTTGAGTGAAGAATGCAATTACTATATGGGAGAAAATTCCGCGGAAGGAGGGTTGTAGATGAAGGGAGGACAATGAAATCCACTTGTCTATCTCGATACTATGCTGATGATATTATCCATTGTTCGAGAGAATATTTTTACGAGCGGAAAATAAGCGCCGTACACATTTCACTCTTTACAGTGTGTGTGCTTGAAATATACAAAGTGGGGGGTGGGGGGGGAGGGGTTGGAGGAAAGAAATGAAAAGGTCCCAGATGAGCCTCATATTGCTTATTTAGGCTGCTTGAAAGATAGAGTGCAAAAACGAGCTCTAACAAGAGCTAATTTTCAGTAAGTTCATAACCAGTTTGCGAGATGCGTATTTGCTGACCTCTTTGATTGCTTTTTTTATCACCCAAATAATCTCCAATTGATCTTCCATGTTCTTGCTCACATCATTCCATGATTTTTTTAACGTGTAAAGTCGGTTAACTCAATGATGTCATTTGACGTAAGCAATTCACTCATATGACCAACGTGTGATGTTGTTGGTCGGTCTTCATTCAATGTAGCACTAGGTATGTGAGTATGTGAAGTGCCTTTGATAGCGCTAACTGAGATAAATTGTCGCCGTGATTTTGTTTCGTAGAAAAATGCTCTTTTGTGTTTTATTTAAATAAATTTTCTTTTGTTGTTGTTGTGCTTTCAGCTGATCGAATCGGTTCGGCATTATCCGCTTTGTGAAATCACATTGTTTTTTTTGTTTTTTTTTTTCAGTGGCTTGCATTATTAATAATTCAGAAATTTGGAAGTCGGAGCTGATAGATGAAAGTCGACAATCTTAAAAGATCGTTCTGATAACGACTTTGATAAATATTTGCACAAATGATTAGTGATTGATACGTCACTTCTTGGGTAAGAGCTGTTCATCAACAGTTACTGCTCTAAATGTAGGATGGTAATGTTTTATGAAGAAATCCAAAGTAAATTGATTGTATGAATGGCATCGTTGGTAGATTTGTTGTGAGTGACTATTTATAGAAGTTTACACAACATAACTGATGAATTATATTTGAAGGTATGGACATGAATTGAGTGAATATAAGGGCAAAAGTAAATGAATTTAAAGAAAAAATTGTAAATTTGATCGATGATCGACTCGAAATTGGCCCACATAATTTTTGGGCGGTCGCGAAAATACGTATGCGATAGGTACTTCACATTCAAGGCGTGAGGTTTTCATTTGGTCTATAAAAATTTTGCAGCTTAAAACAGGGTATGTTGGTCGAAAACTGTTGTAGCCAAAGTGGTCGAGCTTCGAACAACTTGATTGTAGGTGAGCGGCCTCGATAGTGACCATGAGGAGAGGTCTACAAACGACCACTCTAGGTGCAAATGCGTGGCCGTACATTAAAGGGTGAATTTTTGTATAAGTGAAAAGTTAAAAGGGAATAAGGGCCCAGAACGTTTCCCGTTTGTAGCGCATCACTTTGTTGTTTTAGCGTATTACGGCGGGGAAGGTGTTGGGACCACAAAGCGACGGTGTGTGGTCTATGGTCAACTTGAGGGTCGTCAACCCAAAAGGCTAGAAGTGCTTCGATGCCTCACCGATGACCCCGTTAACTGCACGTAACTGCTGGGATGGCTTATCAACCTTCTTGGCTGTAATGAGTTGAATACTCATTGCTTTCGGGGCTTCTATGCTCTTGTTCTTTAGTAAATAATCGTGCTAGTTGAAGTTTTCGATTTCACAATTTCTGTCGTCCTCTATGACATAGGTATGAATCCGTGTTAGATAAAGGGAGAGAGTGGCGGTGAAGATATTCGTAAGAGTAAACGTTAAAGGGCAAAATAATAGTTGCTGAAAGGAATTCCTTTACAACATGTTTCACAACAACTTATAAAGGAAAGAGGGAAAAACGATACTGCGAAATATTTCGTGATTGTTCACAACGATATTAAAGCGATGTAAATGAGAGCGGCGATATATTCTTTGTAATATTCAGTTTTAAAGCATTCTAAAATCAGTAAACGCAATTTCCGTAATTTTATCGGAAGTAACGCGTCGATAATTGGATTCTTATTTCAAGAGAGGAAGTGTTATGAGGGAAGCTGATCGAGGGTGAAATTCCTCCCAATCCCCCCATCCTATCCCATTCCTTCCCACTCTCCCATCTGCTCCAGTTTTTTTTATTTTTTTTTTTACTATTATTTATCATTGGGGAGAGAGCTATAGGTTCCTCTCATTGTTTTCATCATTACTGCGCAGCGACGACATCGCCTATGTAGTAGTGATTTAGTGATGGCAACCGACCGATCGGAATTCCATTTCAGTTTTTTCTTCGTTTTTCAGTTTGAACCGCAGGTCGGTTCCACCTGAATCTGTTCGCCTGGTAACAGAGTGGTGATTATGAAGCATATTTGGTTTCGAGTAAAGGCTGTGCTGGTTTTAACCGGGTGCCTTCGGCTGGTTATACTTCTTAGGCTCGGTTAGCGGACTTCATTTTGTCCACACTTTCAGAGGTCATTAGAAATGTCTTATCGCTTCGCTTAAATGCTTACCAATATGCGATCTCACAATATCAAAGAAATTATGCGCGAAAACTGTGAGATATTTTTAATTATAAACAATTCTGCGCAAAGTTGCCAATAATTTTTCAATTCTCAATCCTTTCCACCGTTCTATTTTTTTGCAGAAATTTCTCATTTGCTCATTCGATTAGTAACCTCACTTTCGTTGTCTTTTTTTTTGGCATCTACAATTTATTTTCCTCATCATCAATATTCTCTCTTTCCTATTTCTGCAGTTTTTTTTTTTCGAGAAATTTCTATGAAGCGCGATTGAATTCGTTAAGGGAAATTTCTAACTGTTTTAACACAAATATTTTTAAATAGAATTTCGATTGCAAGACGAAATTTCGATTAGTTTCGAGCAAGCAATACTACTTTTTTCTAATAGTTGACATTTGATTTCGATTGAATACCGGCGGTCGATAATCAGCCAATATTTTCAAAATGCGTTTGATTTTAGCCGAATTTTGGTTGCACGTCAACAAGTTCGATCGACCATCAATGGAATGAACTTTCGTTCGGTTGCCATCACTAAACGTCCTCATTGTTGTATTGATTGCTTTCAGAAATCTTACAGACTGACCCGACATATTTACCTACAATGCGCTTCTCTACACTTTTTTGCGAAATGCATGTGACGCTTCCCGTTGCAAATTCGGGTGTGCGGTGTTTTCTTTTCGTATTGGAGAACATATGATTTCAGAAGTTATAAAGCGGCAGAGAAGATTAACGATGCTCATCCTTCTAGAAGAAGAAAATGCTTTTTTTTTCAGTAAAGATTCTACTTTATGTAAAATCTACTTTAAGTGAAATCTTGAGATTCTATTGCAAATAAAGAAGAAGAGAATTTTCAAGTAGCAAAGGAAAGAATCTCTTCGAAAACTGTAGGAAGTTTTTTATTTGTGTGTTTACTGGCTAACTTCTTTTGCAGAATTATTTCTGCATTAGAAACGAGTGATGTTTTATGTTAAAAAATGCGAAGTTACGTTCGTAGTGTTGTGGTGTTGCGTATTGTTTTGGAGTGTTTTGCTTGGTTGAGGTGTGCGCAAGACGCGGGGTTGTGCGTTCAATGATGGCGCACTTCACGGATTTGCCAACTGAGATGATTGTGCACATATTCGAGCATATTCCATCCAGAGACTTATGGCGTACCGTTCGCCCAGTTTGTCGACTCTTCGCTTGCATTATCGGCGACTCCAAGATGTGGCATCTCAAAATCCGGGTTATTTTATCCCTCTTTATCGCAAGATTTTATGTGGCGACAAATTCGAAACAAACTTTTTCGAGTACTTGCTTCACTTCGGGGGTGTTACACGTAAATTTTCAGCGTTGAGCAACCAAAGTTTGTCTTGCCCACCCTTGTGTATGTATAATTAGACGTCCTTCATTTCCTTTCAGGTGGAAAACCCACGCTGAGCTGCTAAAAGTGCTCTTGAGGATTTTAAAAAAATGGGGTGATTTGCAAAATAAAATGGCGGAAAATCGAGACGATATGAAACATCACAGAAAAAGAAAGAGGAAGGAAAATAGGACATCAAAAACACCAACCACGGCGGAAAACTTGTTGAAAGTGTGATTGTGGATATTTTATTTAAACGAAAGTGTGTAACTTTTTACCAATATTAAAACGCCGAAATTTATCGAAAATCAGGAAGGGGTTGACCAATTCTGATTCTTCGCGTTACGTTACGTTTATTTTCAATTAGTTTTATTTACTGTTACGGGAACAATTATATTGTAGAGTGCACCCCACGAGGTATTTCGAAATTCTTCATCCATTTTTCCCAGAACCTTAACATCCTCAGCCCTTCTTCCCCCATATCTTTTATTTTCGCTATTCTCTGCCTAGGGGCAAAAAACTCCGTACTGCTTACATTATATTGCATTATTCTTTAGCCACCTATCGTGACTTCATTATTAAAGTTGTCGACCTTATGAGCTGCGAGAATGATATTTTCGAAATTTATGTTTTATATGGTTTGCATAGCATTCATGAAAGCTAACTCTCTTCCTTATGGCCATAAGAGGGCAAGTTGGAAAGTCCGGTCTACTCAATTCTTAAGGAAATTCTAAAGGTGCTTTTAAGAGTTTCTATGATTGGGACGATAATTGATTGTTTAAAACCTTTCCATCCTCTTCGATTCCGACTTGGGAAGCAAAAACACTGCTTACAAGTTTTTTTGTTAGCGAGCGCAACTATCGATGAAAGTGCTATTTTTATCAAGTTTTCGTTTGCACTTTAAATGCATTACATTGTTTCGCAGCTCAAAATCTTGATAATACTAATCAGAGAGGCAATCAGTCATAGGCATATTCTATAGATTAGTACGGCAATTATTGTAAACACTCGTTATTATGAAAGAGTATCGCAAAAGAGGAATAACTTGGAGCTGCAATTAAGCGCAGAAAACAGGACAACTATCTTTCGCCAACAAGCCACTACCATGCCTAAGCCTAGCAATCGTTTTTGGTTTAAAAAACGCATCAAAATCTTTGCAGAATTTCGATGTAACACTACCGACGTGTCAAACTGAGGAGGAAAACTTTCACTGGGCACATTGCTGCTCCGAACTGGAAAGGGAAAGAAACCGATGGGCGAATGATAGGTACAGCTTTCAGTATCATCTTGTGTACTTTATTGAAATTTTAGTTTTTGAACGGTACAGGAACGTCATTCCCCAAGGAGGTGTTTCCTCGTCGTATTTGCTCCTTTGTCATTGGTTTCTCAAGTGATCCGAGAAAAGCGAACAAACTTTGGCATAACTCGATGAGGACGATCGTTTAGTATTATTGTTGCATTGAAATGTGCCGTTAATTCAATTTCGCCTCACCTTCCCCCCCCCCCCCCTCGCCTACAGCGTTTTAGTGATTTCGGAGATCTCCCAGGCTAGTTGAATTTTGCCGGCCATATTAATTTTCATCCGCTATCTGCCAGTGTTTCGAAATCTCGTCATTTAGTCATGAAATATGGCTTTGAGTTTGAAACGACTTGAATTATTTTGCTGTTTTAGTCTAAAAAGACGTGTAAGTGTCACTGGACACTTGGCGACCGTGGACGCGATACGTCTAATGGAAACACCCGCCCACAGGAAGTTATGCATCACTGGTTCAAGGGATCGCTCGCTGGTGGTTTGGGATGTCAATAAAATCGCAGTATGTACTTTTTTCAGTATTCTTCTACTTTAAGTGCTTTCAAAAAAAAAGCGTTTTAAGAGTATCGCTGTTGTTTTATACAATTCTTGCGTTTATTAATAACTTCAGTAGAATGGGCTATAACTCTATTATAGTGGGCGGGCATTGTTGATGAGCTTTTTGTTCTTGGGTAGGCAAAACGTGAAGTCGACATGTGCGCGAAGTTATCATGCGAACCGATTTAAGTACCTGCAATCTTTACCATATTTATAGCCTCATAGAAAATCAAAATCTATGAGATCTTGCCTGTGGTTTTTCCTACTTGTTGAGATATTATCCAATAAAATAGGAATTTTCTTCACTCATCTTCCAGCCGTTCAAAAATCCATCGATTCTCCACTTCGATAGCTGGGCAAAGAAAGGAATCTCTAAGTTGTGAGCACCAATGCATGCTGAAAATTTGGCTAGCATGCGTGCATGAGGGTTTGTGACATTGGCAAGATGTAAACCAATCTCGCCACAAAGATCGATGATGCTATAGCCCGGTAGGTCGTAAATTACTGATTGTCGTTCAAATCATACTATTAGCTTTGTACAATTGCAGAAACGTGTTGATCTCGAAAGTTGGAAACTGCAGGATGTCCCCGAAGCTCATCAGGTTAGATAACATTTCGAGTATAACATTTGTCCATTTTTCTCGTAACTATTACCGTCTACTTCGCTACCGACAATTTTGTTTGTTTCTTTGAAGTTATATTGTTTTCTATGCGCCTATTAATTTCGTTAGCGTTCTCTTTTCAACTAAAAAATGCGTTGGTTCGCTCCTGTTTTTTTTTTTCTTTAATTTTTTATTGCACTCGAAAACAACAACGAAAATTTAGATTGCAGTTGGATTTGTTGAATGAAGATACCACTTTTCACTCGCTAAAAACACAGTTAAATGTAGGAAATGCTAATTTCCCTTCAAACAGACATGAGCGCCCGCCTGATCTTCTCTTTTTTCTTCCTAATTTCTGAAAAGTTTTGTGGCTCGCTTTTTTGGCCAAACTTTTCAATCTTTAAATGGGTAAGGTGACAGGGATTACTTTGGCATGGAGAAATTGAAATCCGATTGACAAAATTGCTGGGAATACCCTTATTAGAGTGTCTAGCAGTTGACGAGCTTTCGTATAACTGAAAAAAGGGCCTCAAGAGTTTCCGTTCGCAAATTTTTTTCTAGAAATTTCTGAAATTTTCTCTGAAGTTAATTTTCAAGAAATCCTAGAATTTGCATTCGCCTCGGCTTCTTAGGTGGAAGATGTTGGGCGGAAGGATCGCTGTTTATATGCGATTTCGTTATGATCTATCACATAATTTTGCAGCACTGAGATATGAAATGTAAACTCGAAACCGTTTTGTTTCCGTATATAAGACAGGACTGCCTTTATTCCATTGTTCTCATGTCGGATGTTTGATGTGAATAAATTTCGACCTCTTCGAGTCGCTTGAATGAATGACGATTGGAGGTGTATTGTTTTAAGGGATGGATCTGGTCAGTTTGCATGTCGGATGGAGATGATTTCTACTCGTGTGGTTGGGATAGATTTGTGAAGCAATGGCGAATCGCGAACACTGGAGTCGAGGTGCAATGTTTTTTTATTGTTCTTTTTGTTTCGTTCATTGATTGCAATTTTTTTTTTTATTGATTTTGTTAAGGTGAGCATTATTTAAAGCAAATATATCATTATCATTCCACTCAGTATGAATTGATAAACCGCGTTTCTGTTCCTCTCATCATGTTTCTATTGGCAGCACGCATTTTTACTTCCTTTGTTCTCTTTGAGGCACTTGGACACGCAACCTATGTGGATAACCTAGAGCGATTGCCCACGAGCATAAGTAAGGGTTTGAAGGTTTGCCATTTGTTACATAACAATGATGGATCTCTTATATCATTCCGTGGTTTTTATGTGAGAATTTTGTTGAGCTCCTTCCTTTCTTGTATCCACTTTCTTTCTCAATTGTAAAGAAGCATGATGTCATCATTTTCTATGTGAGTTTTCTTTCAGCCGGTATGTAGTGCAGAATTGACTGCGGCAGTGCTGTGCGTTGTGAATGATGGATCGATGGTGATCTCTTCGTCGTTCGACCACAAAATATGTGCTATGGATGCGCGTTATAGGCTCCAAAAGATGGTCGAATTGGAATTCCACAACAGTGCAGTCTTCGATTTGGCGCAAGAAGTAAGCTGATTTAAACGTATTTAAGGGATTACTCTCGATTTAGAAGGCTTTAGTCTTCGATGGAAGACGGAAGAGGAGTGGATTGGAGATCTCACATTAGCAACGATTTCACCCTCATTGCCCAAATGTTGAACTCCAAATATGATTTACATAAGCATCTTTCCTCTCACTGAATTGCTGTTCGATTCGATTAATTTGCGTCGGTGATAGAGTGATCTTCAGAGAATCCAATTTGTTTGGAAGATTTTATGGAATAACTTATAATGCCGATCGTTATTTATGAGAAAAGTAATTTTATTGTCTTTTATTCTTAGTGTACATCTTCTTTCATTCTAGCAATTATCTCGGATGGCCAACATAGAGGATGCCAATAAATTTATCCTTCACCCCATTTTTTTTTTTTTTTAGTCTGCCAGCTGCAGTGTTCTTTAAGCAAACGTTCAATAGGACTGCTCATCGGTGTTCATTGTAAGCGTATTGCTTTGGGAAATTTTTATTATTGAGCTGTAGCAGTCGTTGTTTTATTTCAACAAACGGGAAAGTTAATATCTCCTTTCACCATTATTCGCGAATTTCTCTTCCCTTAAAACATTGAATCGAAATATTTTTTAGCTTAGAAAATCTTTTCGCCAATTATTTCTATTATTTTTCGAATAGGCATCTTGGAATTTCATCGGTCTTTGTGAACGCTATTGTCTGCATCAGTCTATTGCTCATTCTGACTGAATTGTTGCGGTATCTTTTTTTCGTTCTTTCTTCTTCGTAGTTTTTTTTTTTTGTCCACTCATTCAACATATGTTTGTGTTGCTTTTTACGGTCTATTTCCACTTTCATTCAATTGCTCTTTGTACTGAATTTTCCATTCGCATGGCTTTCCTCGAGTTTCGTTTGTTTGTTTTTTTTTAATGATTTATACTCTTCCAATTAAATAAACCTATCGATGTGCCCCTATAATCACTTCGGGCTTTTCTTCTTTTTATTTGCAGTGGGTGGTTAAGTTTCAATTTATTCTCCACTACTTCGCTGCACCAAGTATTCTGTTTTTCGGTTTCGCTTATGTTTTCTTTCCTTACGAGAAATTTTTATGGCTAGAAAACGCTGCGAATTTTTCCTTATGTTTTGCAGCTCTCCTTCATTATTCCGAATAGTTGGCAAAAACCCAATTCCAGCTTCTAGCTTAGTGGCCTTTGTTATGTACCTCTGATCCTTGTTGCTTTATGTTATGAGCACATTCTTGCTAGTTGCAATCAATCTATGTTTGCGGTTGCTTTTTCATAGCTTTGAGTTGGTTTACTAGGCGGTGCAGGCATTAAATGTGAGAATGCTATCATGCGTAATCGAAGCATTGTTCTGTTTTAATTGTTTGATCGAGATAGGGGATTAATAAGGTTCACATCTCTGTGCCTACTGGTTGACGTGGTTGGAATTCCAGGTTGGCAGTCCTTACCTGTACTCGTGCAGTCAAGACCGCCGTGTGGTATGTGCTGATAAGCGAATGTGGCGAATGGTGTGCGAGCTACAACTCGCTGCGTACGCACAGTCGCTTTCTTTATGCAGTGGACAGTTGCTATGTGGCACAGTCGGTGGTAAAATTGTGCTGCTTAATCCGAATGACTTGAGTGTCATGAGTGTAAGCCTTTTACAATATTGCTTTCTTATGCTGGTTTTGTTTTCTTTTTTTTTTTGGGGGGGGGAGGGAGGGAATAGGAAGGGGAATGGTGCTAAAAAAATGCCTGACTAAACTACAAGATCTCTGATTGGCCTGTTTAATGCTTTAAGGAGAGTTGATGCTTGCAGCAACTACTACTGCGTTTTCGTATGTTTCTTCGGCACTTTCGTCTTGAAGCAGCGCTGTCCACTCAAACGGAGAGCGAAGAAGATAAGAAAAGGAAGGGTTTTATTGCGGAGCTGAAGAACAAAAAGCGTAGCTCGAAAGTATAGGGTAATTTAGTTTATCTCGCTGCTTAAGTTAAATGCGGTCTTAAAGAACAGAAATTATTCAGTAGAGTTTGGTTTTATAGTAGTCATTCAGTTGAAATAAATTAGGGAGAGGATCATTTGCGATTGGGATTCAAAGATAGAGTGAGCATTTTCGGGATTGTTTGAAAGTGCATAGTTAGTTGTTGTTTAAGGAGCTAAGAGTGGCGGCTTTCTGTCATGCGATACGCCAAGTAAAGCTGAATATGGGAAGCGCAATGTGTCTTATGAGGAATCCGAGCTTTAAAATCTTCACACCCGGAATGACACCGAAACTGTTCGCGGAGACTGATGAACTTGTTGCTGAACCGTCCAGGGTCAGTCAGTTGCATATTCACTTTCAAATATTTCCCTTTTGCTTATGGAAAATAAAGGTAAAGAGGAAGCACGATTGAAAACGATGATGAATTTTATAATATTGCTGAAGATTTTCGAAGTGAGAAATATTCGTGCGATGCATTTAAGATTGATTCGTGGAATTTATTTGCAGTTGATTTTAGTAGTTGTTTATGTTGATATCTTTGAATGCGTGATAGTGGAGAAGAAGATCATAGAAATGGTTCACAGTGTAATCCTATCTATCTAACTAACATTCTCGAACGCTTTTCTTATATTTATCCTTTACCCGTTGAATAATATCAGTGTCAGGTCTGTTTCTCAAATAATATTTCAATTTTTCAGTTCGACTACTATAATGGTGACCTCGCAGTTGCATGTGGAGACGGGTCCGTGTTGTTTTGGACAAACGAAGGTCCATGATACTATTGTTTCGTGAGGAGGGGTACGCAAGAGAGCGAGAAGGGGAGATGAGGGGAGGGGGAAGGTTTGGAGGGAGTATTGACAATCTTGAATCAACATGGCTTGCTGGTCAGGCATCACAAAGTTGTGAGAAGTAAGCAAAAACCGCTCTTAGCAGTTGATTCAAAATGAATGCAATTGAGCAAGGAAATTCCAAGTTTTCCACATGTTGCCTTTGTTTGGAGGGAAGTGATGAAATGACTTTTATTGCTTTGTTATGTTGAATATTGAAGCTCAAAACAGGAAACGTACCATAGGCCATTTATGTTGGTAGTGTTATTTTTTGCAACTTATGTGTTATTTTGCATTCTGGTCGTTCGGAGGGCATACATCGCATCTTAATCTCATTTCCACAGGGAATTAGAAAACGGAGAGGGGTGTCTGGTCTTTGAATGAACAGAATTAACCTAATTAATCTCCTCTTTTGCACTTACATTTTTTGTGGGCTCAAGTTTATTAACATATCATGTACATTTGTGTTGCAGTAATTTTGGGGCTACAGAAATTCTGTGTTTTTTTTTTCTGTACAGGAGGGATAGTTGTCGTTTGGGCGGAGAATAGTTTTAATGCGGTTTGATATTTTATGTTGAGAGAGGGATTTAAATTATGTGGCACAATTTTGCAAAGTTCAACAGTACTTAAATGATCCTAATTATTTGATTCGTCGAGGATAGCGCTCTTATAATTTTGCAGCCTTTTTTTTAAGTGGTTGAATTTACCAAAAAAAAACCTTTACCTCAAAAATGGGTGATTCCGTCAATGTTGCTTATCGTTTGTCCTCACAGTATACTGTGGAAGGGTCATAATATGCCAATTTGTGATTGTTCAAATGAATGCCCTTAGGGTATACAATTTTATGCAGTTGATTTTTCTTGATTTTCTTGTCGATATGAGAGAGTAGAAAAGAAGGGCGATGATGAAAGATGAGAGATGCTGAAAGGAAGGCATTTTCTCTTTGATAGTCGTGCATTTAATCCGTGCTAACGACACATAATAAGTACAATATTTTGTAATTATTTCAATTGCTCGATTGCATTGTTGTTTTCCCCTCTCTAATATTTTCGCCTTTGAATTTAAATTATTGCTCATTAATTGCACTCTTCTTCTCTACTTTATTTATAATTTTGTTGCATTGCGATTGCTTATATTTGATCTGAATTGGAGAAGAGCGTTTTGATCAATTTGACTCACATCAGTGAAAAAAAAAAAGCTTGACTTGTTCCATATGCGGCGGTATAAATTTATGTCTATTTTCATTTTTTGTTAAGTATATGATTTGCAATGGAATGCTATTTAAGATTATTATTAAAAAAGGAACGAAGCGAATATAACCGAAGGGAAAAGAATTTTGCAAAGAGTATTATTATTAATACTGCCGTAGTTTTGAACTTATTTTTGTTTATTTTGTTTGGGAATTTTTAACGGAAAATAAATAAAAGGATGAAAGAAAGAGGTAATTGGGGGGGGGGGGGGAGAGAGAGATTGCCGAAAAGTTGCTCAAAGAATGTCGATTATTTAAATTGCTAAAATTATTTAAAGATAATGGAAAAAATTCGACGGTTGATACGTCTCACTTACTCATCATTCCGCTCCCCTCCCTTCATAATATTGCTGCTGTTGTTGCTGTCTTGTCTTTACAAGTCTTTCATAGTTATCGTTTAGTACAAATTTTCAACAAAAATGTTTCCACCACTGTCTGAAATGAATCGCTATAGCTTTCGCCCACATTTGATATCCTCTTAGAATATAGGTTGTCGAAAGTATATGATTTATGCATTGAGGCATTCGTTTAAGATAAGTATTATTGGCTTGATTGCTGTTTTTTTTTTCTATTTAAGAATTTCACTGAAATGGTTGGATTTGAATATTGCTGTTTAATTTGCTCTCAGATCAATATAGCAACTAATTTTTATCACCAATCGGTCAATATAAGCCACTTTCACATTTCTAATTTGCGAAAGCTATTGCTTTCTGTAAACTCTTTATGAAACGTGTCTAAAAGCGGAAGTTAGCACATAGAAACGATGAAATATGCTTATAAGCTTTGCACTGATTCATTAGAATTTCACTTGTATCGAGTATTACCTTTGTAGGTAACGTTTTTTTTCTTTGTTGTTATTGTTGTATTGCCTTGTCATAATGTGCAACTGTTACATAGAGATATGCGCGTACTGTTTGCCGTTCTCTTAGTCATTAGTTTTCGTCTCATAACGAAAGAACATAGACCAAGAATGAACGGTGAAGCATACAAGTAGAGGGTAATGAAGAGGTGTCATCTTGATATATAACTTCTTAAAAAAAAAAACATTTGAAAATCATCTCCTTAATTTTAATCATATTGCCCACAATGGTTCTTGCTGGGGAAATCCAATCGGTTATAGGTGAGAGCATTGTTTGAGTCAAATTATTGATATTTGAGATACTCAAAAGTGCGAAAAACTTCATAGATGAAAGTGCAATAGGATGGCAGGGTTTTAATCATTTCGTCGCGTTTATGCTCAAGAAATTTGCAATTGATTTCAGCTATTAATACACGTTCTTTTTACTGAGAAAACAGATTCGCGACATTATTAATTATCTATAGGCCTTTCATCTCCTCTTCTTTTCTATTTTCAGTCTTCCGCATTGTTCATTTGTTCGTTCTTTTTGGTTTTCTGCTTTCCTCAGTTGTGCGTTATATTGTTATTGCAGTCATTTCTTTTCAGCACTTATCGCATTAAGCAGACAACCTTTACTGTTGCATCGATCAAATGTGTTCCTCTTTTGCGTTGAAAACAAAAAGTGATTGGACAATTTCATTGAGATTGTCCAATTATGACAGTGTGGAACATTTTGGATCAGTGGGTGGTAAAGATTGTGATCGAAGTTTATATGTGCTATTGTAATTCGAACATATGACCACAAATTTCATTCTATTGCTTCAACAGTATTTTGTGATGTAAGATCTCGTTTATCAGTCATAGTTGTATTCAGTTGCCATGAGATGCTCTTTCTTATACAAGAGAGGTGGGGGAGGGGGGGGTGGTGAAGGTGGGAAGGGGGGTGCGGGCGAGTTAACTTTCGAGAGGGCTGTGAAAATTTCCAAATCCTTTACTTATTTTCTGCCAAAGATGGCTTTTCCTAATCAAATATTTTTCTAATCTCTTTCCACTAAAATCGGCTTATGAATCTTAAGTCTTCGCTTGTATTCCTCGTGCTCCGAGTTCATATCACTCCTTTTCCTATATATAGCCCTCGATATCTCAACGAATAGGTGATTTTAATCGGAAAATGCTTTAATCGCTCTCTTATAATCCAACTGTGTATTATTTCATGTGGATCTGAGCTGGTTACACAGCGTTGTTATGTGCGCCAAGTTAATGTTGGGTAAATTTTTTTTTTTCATTTTTTATTTCTGCTTTTCTATTGCACCTGAGATAGCGTTCAAGAAAATAGATCACAAATTCACGAACGCAAAAAAATCGTACTTTTACCTCTATTAAAAGTAGATCAAAAAGACAGATGAAACATATCAAAGAGAGTTCTCGTCGCATGGATAAAATAGAAGAAGATGAATTGAAAATTCAGAATTATGGCAGAACTAGGATCGCATATACTTCTGTGGGCAATGTCCTATCATTAACGGGAAATTTATAGACACTTCTGTCAATAAGGGAGCGTTTTAAGTTTTGGCTGATGAAATGCGCACAAATCGTTTTGCTGCTTATTCCACCTGCAATTGGCTGCTCAGTTTTTTTCTGAAAAATGATCTCTGCAGCTATTGCAATAGATTTTAGGTGGTCATCTAGCACTCTGTCGCATTTGTGTAACCCCTTTGACTTGCTCTCGCCTATCGTTCAAGTGGAGGCTGATCTGCAAAACGAAGCACACGATGGATAGTCTTTGTGTTTAGCGCTGCTCATAGTGGACAATGTTTGCATTTGCTCTCCTTATTTGCGGTTATGATATGCTAATATAGGCTTGCATCGTGCACAGCATGCACTACGTAAACTTCGAAAGCCCATAGTCAACGCTCACTATAGTCGAAGCGGGGTGGCACTGCCCGGTGCTTGCGTTGAGTTTTGTGAAGGCGAATATAGAGTGTTAAGTTGATGCGGCAAATGGCTCGTATAATTTGCTGGGAAGTGGATGGGGAACGGAAGGGTTGTGAGAAAGTAAGATACTCAACTGGCAAACAAAGGGTTCCAGTTCGATGGTATTCCCAGACTCATTATTCATTGGTGATGAGCCCGAGATGCATGAGCCCATCATGGCATAATAGCTACTGCTTTCAGAAGTCGACAAGGCAAGGCACCAGTTGCTAAAGTGGGTAGAGGGAACATCTTCCTGAGCTCGCTTTCTTCGTTAACGTTTCGATCGATTATCTTATGTGGCTTTTTTTGGAAGATTGGAAAGTTGCTATTTTACGCCCCCATTCATAAACGCATCCGATGTTATATTATGACGGCAGTTCCCTGTCATAAGGGATCGGGTCCAGTTGAGTGGAGTTGAGATAGAAACATCTCGGGAATTTGCTGTTTGGGTTCAATTAACGAAAATAATGTACACGACGTTCTCGACGAAGTGAGAGCGCGGCCGAGCGCCCGTTCATTGACGGTTCCGATTTGCGACAGCCGATTATGTCATTAATGTGCAGTGATCGCCGACTGATAATTCGCACAACATATGCCCCTATAGTATTGCTAACTCATTTGCGTATATATTACATCCATATGTATTTCAATTCTCAAAATTTATATTTGCTCCTTGTCAATGTGTCAAAAATTTGACTTCGACCGAACAGATGTAAAAGCCTCATCGAAACACTTCGAATAGATGCGGTAAATGCGAGATGAATGTCAAAAGCTCTGAAGTTTTCGCCACATGCATGTTGAAATTTTTTCTTAGAAATTGCACTAACATAATGGTTATGTTTTGTAATGTGCGCGAATGTTCGACCCTCATAATATGTAGTCGTCACAATGGAAGAGTTTCTAGTAATCTAAAAAACACGAAGTATGCGCTTCACAGCTTGCCAAGTCGATCAAGCGTATAAGCGATTAGAAGACATATGAAGCTGGTAAGGCGGAACGCTCGCATTTGAAAGCATGGATGGGCTAGGGGGTAAGTTGTATGTCGTAAGCATATTTAGGGTGATTAGGCGAAACGCTGACGCATTTGCAACTGCTAAACATGATTAGGAATGTGGCCATTTATAGGGCTCCATTTCCAACAGCCAAGATTTCGAAAGTGTTCCATTAGAAAAGGACAGTTTTGCATCGCATCCGAGACAAATGTCATCCAATCACACGTTTTGTCTTTATTGATGTCTAAGTCTAGTCCACTAGTACATGCGATACATCTATATATAACTTACTTCTAAACTCGTACCCACTGATGGAAATATCGTCAGCTCAAATTCATTTATTCACTTTCGAAAATACTCTCACTATGGGTACGGTGATGGTCCGTCAAAATTTGCGCAGTAAATTTTTTAGGGAATGTCGAGATTTTCTCCATTTATGAAAATTAACGCTTGTTTCAAACAACAGTCTAAAATTTGCGTCTATCCTCTCTTCAACGCTGAACGTCAACTTCGAGGCCAACTTTTTATTTACAGTTTATTTTCTATATTACCCTGGAAAAACAATACTTCATCGGATTTCCCTAAAGCGACATTCCCTAAGCATCCAATTTCCCGCGAACTTGGATATTCCACAAAAATGTTGTAATTTTTCACTAATGCACTCTGATTCAGAACTTTTCCAAATAATGCCTCAAAAGATTTTCCCCGAGAAATCAAACGTCCTCAAAAAACGATTTTCATATTTTTGAAATTTGAAATCTAAGGAAGCCTTAGTTTATCTTTCATAATAAAAAAAATTCATTTATATCAATCGATTTATTTGAAGAGAAATATGGCAATTTTATTTCGTTGAGATGGGAGTGACTACTGTAAGATATTAATGACGATTATAATAAACTGGGAAATTACTAGGAAGGAAAAATTACCGTAAAATACTGTCACTTCCTCCTGCAAATAAAACATTTCTTGAAATTCATAAACGAAAACAATTGAGAGAGGCATTCTTTTCAAGGGATTTCATTAAATGCATCTTCATTCCACCGTCTTTTATCGACTTTTTTACGCAAATTTTTTCAGTGCTCGCAATGTATCGTTGCCATATGTGAATATGGATATGGATGAAACAACAGATTTCTACTAAGGGATATTAGTCATTTTCCTGCATTGTGCGATCGTTTAACTTCCCATCTCCAACGCACTCTAGTAAATCGCGTGCTAAATCGCCGAAATGTGCCAATATAGAGTGCGACGATCATTGTGTTTCATTTCGTCGAGCGAACCGACTACGTACCACGTAAATCATACGAGAGCATTGCAACATTTCGCTTACCGTGCATTTTAGAGAAGGTTTCAATTAGAGTCGGAAATGTCAGCTTGCTATCTCTTTTGAGATTTTATATAAATTCAAAAGCGCCTAATAGATTCAAATTTGGAATGTAAAAAAAAAACCCGGAATGTTGTTTTCTTTTAAGGAAACCAAACTCAAGCAACTTTCTACTCATTGAACGAGAGTAAACCCAATACATACAGTTGAGCTGATATCATTCTCCATCTATCCTTTAATCTATTTGTAAGCTAAACTAGTCGGCTATAGATTAAGCGCGAATAGTGCTCTATGCAAAGTGAGTCAAGGGAGGTCAAAAGCAATACAGACAGATCAAACGACTACCCAGCATGTGCCATGAGAATGGCCTTAGGCAGAATTGGGAGGATATAAAGCGGTTGATGTATTCTTGTATTCATTCCAACTTCTAGAGTGGTGTTAAGGCCTAGTGGCTGTGTGAGTGGATATTGGAGTGCGTGAGGTGATCGGCGTAGGGTTCGACTGCGGGATCATGCCGGCGATTGAAGTTATCGCAGTGTCTTGTTTTCCTACCTGTGTTGTCTTGTATCTACTCGAATTTTTGGCGTAATATTTTTTTTCGAATCTCTTTTGATATATTTAATTCTGCAATAGCAGAAATAGATTTTTTTTTTAATTTGAGACTATTTCTGATACAAATGTAATAAATGCCACTGAAATAAAATTTATTGATAATATATGAAAAAGAGTGGTAATGCTTTCGTTGATTAGCATATATTAAATGATCTCTAAGGCATAAGTATTTATAATTGACAATTGAAATATCGGCATCAATGCATCGCACCGAGAATCGACAAATTAAACTCATAAAGTGAAAGTATTATTAGCGCAAACGTTTCAAATTGGTGAGCTAAAAGAGATGATAACATTTCTAAACAAGAAACGATCCTTGCAAGTTAGAGAGACGCCTTAAAGCTAATAATTTGATCTCTCTCTCTAGCATGCGAATATTCATCACCCTCAATATTAACTAATGAGATAAAAATTTTTCAGGGTTTTTCATTAAAAAAAATTTTCGGCCATTTCGACTTAATCTAAACCCACGTCTCTAGTAGCCAATGCAAAAGCATACTTCCCGGCCGTTAAGATCGGATTCGGGGTTTAGTTACCTAATGAATTCTAGATGCTAATTGAATGGATACATGCAAGCATTTGTAGATGATGTGCATATGTGTTGATGTGTGCATATGTTTGTGTGTTGAGCGCAAACGCTCTTAAAGTGGATCACATCTAGCTATTAAAATTCGAATGTGTATGGTTATCAAGCGTTTGCGTTTGATATGCTTAAGTTGGTTGTGTTTAATTCGCTGCGATAGTATATAGATAGTCGAATAAGCTTATGAACGTATGCTTTAGTAATTGGAGAGAATCGAATAGAATGCAATAGAAATATGAATATTTCGTATGAGCATTCGAAAATTTGCAAAACTCTTGATAGAAGCACTCAACACACTTTTTTTAAGCATTATCCTTTGGAGTGGGAAATATAGAGACCAGGAGAGAAAAAAATGACTGCAGAAAACGTTTCTAATCGACGCAACAAAGTGAAGACCTTATTTCCCCCAAATTTGCTGCACAAGTGCCAGGTAATCTTCTTTATACATCAAATGTTTTTTTTTTCCTTCATTAAGAAGCATAAGCAAATAATCGAAGAACATTTAAAAAAAAAAGTATGTGAATCCCCATGGGTCTTTAAAAAATATAAACTGTATGAGATTTAAGCTTGTTGCATTGAATTCTTGGGCAACTTTCAAGCGAAATAATAGGAGCGTGAATTCGTTGTTGGGAATGTATTTTGGCGACATTAGTTCACTTCAAACAACAAGCATTAGCAACAATCCGTTGCTAATTGCAGGAAGTGGTTGTGCTATTATTCAATGGGGAATTTCTTGAAATCAAAAGCGTCAAAAATTTTCTCTCTTAAGCATAAAAGTAACAATCATTAAACGTATAAAACGTATAGCAAATATAAATTTCACTTTATAAGATTGATAAATTTTCTATTAATTTTCAATTGTTTTCAAATTGTTTATAAATATTCCCCCATATTTATTGTTTATTTCGAGTTTGATATAAAATTTCTCTCAAATTTGATCAATTTCTCGTAATATAAAACGAATTACGATAAGAAAATTTGCTTATCGCCATATTTGCGCTTCGTAAACCAATTGATAATATTTTTAGAGCGAATTTATTGCTTACGCTTATGAAATTATACAATTCTCACGAAATAATTCATCATAGAAATTATAAATCATATAGGTCATAAATTTCATCGAATTTCCCCTTTCTTGTTTAACAAAAAAAAAAAAAAAGACATTCTTTGAGATGCGTTGCTAATTAATTTGGATGGAGATTATTTCCTCTATATTAACGATATTCAAAAATTTGCATTATATTGACGCAATTTTCCTAATATAAGCACTTAAATATATGTATATTTATATATCTTTCAAATAATTTTTCTTTTGGTTTTCTAATTTAAAAAAAAATGATCGCCAACATATAAAAGTAACATAAAATTATATCGCTCAGAAAGACAACAAAATCACACAGCAATAAAAACTATACATATTGCAATGAAAACTTCTCAAATATTGCACTAGACTAAAGATAAGGCTATGTTGCTCATGATCTGTCAACTATCTATAGATGATTGCGGAGAAATAAAAAAGCAAAAGAAAAGATACACACTCATAAGCAAATGAAGATAAATATTGAAAAATCAACAGCTCATGTATTACTTACTACCCAATTTGACGTTATTCGCCGAGAATATTTAAATAAGAAATTCACTCATCGAAAAAAAAAATCAAAATATTTTTAGCCATTCAATAATATTAGATTTGCATAAATAGCGCTGAATATTTTCGAATAAAAACTTTAAAAATTTATATAATTACTTAAATAACGCTATGAATTAACCGATTGATATCTGATATATGTAAAGTAATTTATGTAAAATTTGAAATGAAGCAAATTTGTGCTCATAGGCAAATTGAAATTTCCACGTTATAGATAACACAATAGTTATCTCTTAGCGATCTTGTTCTGCTATTACAACGGGCGATCTATTTGAGGCAATGAATATTCCTAGCAGTGCAAAGCTATCTTTCATAGTGATATCACTCCTCTGATGACACAGACGAGACGAGGATAAAAATTATCAATGGGTATTATGAAGGATGTGGAATTGCACACACTTTATTGCACTCCTTGATGCCGCCAATTGTTATGATCGCCTTCACATGTATACCACGCTTTCTGAAAATTCACCTCACGGATTTATCGCTTAAATATCTTATATCCATAAAAGGTGCGCATAACATGGATTTATTAAAGCATACGGAAACAAAGCGTGATGAAAGGTGATGAAAAAATCGACAGCAAAAAAACTATGCGCTATTTATTGGGACTAGAAAAATAAGTAGGAAAATATTGAAAAAGGAAATTAAATCAATGACAATAACAGCATACCAACCACAGCAATTTTCAGCGTTTGCCTAAATGCCCGAACATCTGCGCAAATAATTGAATAATTGTTTCCCATCTTGTAGAGCTTTAAAATTCACAAAAAAAAACACCTTTCCACTCAATGAATACGAAGAAAAACCCATCGAGCGGTAATAGAAAGATTCTAAATAATATTCACAATGAACATCTCTTTTTTTTTTTTGCTTATCATTTGATAAATTATTGCGCTATGTTGATACTGAATTTTGAAATCTCAAAATCATCTCTTATTATACTAGAACAACAAAAAAAAAACTATTGAAGAAAATTATAGAAACTCTAATGCTCGCGAAATATAGTGCAGATATTTATTATCTGATTAACTCCAAAAGTCTGAAATCTTCAGGTCAGTCAAAAATTTGATCAACTGCAGTTAAAAAGGTGATGGGGATAGGAGGGTGTCTCTTCTATCGCCCTCTCTTCTCCTCTCATATTTCTACGCATATAGATTAAGGATTGCATCGTCTCTACCATCATTGGCAGGGCAGAGATTCTTGAACGCACTAAGCGATTCTTTCTTCAGGTATTTTGCACGATAGCCATATTTTCAACAAGAACTGCAAAATGGGAAGAGATATGATTAACGAATACCTGAGTCTTCGATAATGCCTCCTCCTTTGCCAAATGTCGCGGAAATTTCGCGGTCTTCTTTCAAATGCAAAGAAAAACGCGTAATTATCCGCACGATGCATCCACGCACGAATCGAATGGCAGTGTTCCTGATCGAGGGTTCCTAGATCACCACGATATCCATCAAAAGTGCATCGACCACCTTCACTCATCCTGCATCCATACACTCGTACCCTTCAACAACACAACTCAACAGTCAATTTCGATATTGCAGTATGATGGCATTATATTGGCTGTAATAGGCATTGTGGGCAGTGAAACTTGAAACTTCAATTCGGGTATGCGCTGTATATGATAGTGTGAATACCCGCGGGTACTTTTGCAAAATTGCTTACACGATATTTATTTGCGAAAAAAGAATTTCAAGAACACATTATTCCAATTGCTGCAAACCTGCGGCGTCGGTATATTAGCGCTTCAACTGTGACTGACCAGAGTGACCAGTGCAAAGGGTACAATGAACAAATTTTCAATGACAAATTAAGGACGCGGGCTTAATTTGAAAAAAAAAAACAAACAACGAAGGATGCTATTAGTGAATTTTGCAGCATTAGGAGTTGAGCTGCAAAATTAACTGATAGCAGCCAATATATGCTTATAGATTTATACTCATACACAATACCCGAATACCGGATTAGTTTTGTTTTGCGTTCTATGCGGACAAATTTGTGACGAATGCACATTGAAAGGGCAATGACGAATGACGCAGAATTGTTTGCTCAGACAATGCGGGGCAGTGCGCTTCTTATATAACCATAAATGAACTCTGATTTATGCGTCCATAAATGAAGATATTTAACTCTTGAGTTCTTTTGCTTTCTTCAGTTCATTGGACCATTCGAACAAAGAAAACTTAACATTGAAAGCTATAAGCACAAAGAATACCCTTAATTGCAAAAGAACGAAGAAAGGAAGATGAGATAATAAAGAAGATTAATAGACGCAACAAAATAAAAAATTTGTAATATTGGAATGAGTCAAAACGGATAATTGTGGTGGAATTTTTATGCGGCATTAACTGATACACCTCATTCGCAATTTAATATAAAAGAAAGCAAGAAATCTTAACTTGGAAAGGCAAAATGTTTCGAAGGAATCATGAAGACAAAATTACAGACTACTTTCTAATGATTTGCTAGAGCGTTAAAGTTAGTGCCACTGCTATGCCTCATGTCAAACATTCCATTATATGTGATTTATGAAAAACTTCTAAAATGCATTGAGGTATTTACTTCAAACAACTGATTCGAGCTGAGGATAAATTGTTCTTCTTTCCTTATTTCCAGATAGGTGGTCGCATGCTAAACAAAGTATTTTATTACCAATTCCGTATCTCATATGCACAAATGGCTTCTTGATTACTTATCACCCATTGTTGTTGTTCGATTATATGCAAACCTTACAAAATTAAATGTTAATTATATGGATGGTTTGAGCATTCACCTAATCACATGGAATGCCCTCAGTTCTGTTTACATACGGCCATAATAATAGAATCTTCCCATAAATACGCAATTGTACACATAAGCTTATGTCCCATCTTTTATCTCTTCCTCTTGTCATTGGGTCACATCTACAAACTGTGAAAAGAGCTCCACTGATATTTTTACTCAGAATTGAACGAATAGATGAAACTTCATTGAATATTTGGAGTTCAAAAGAAAAAAAAAGACGTGAAAACAAGTCTTTTCCATCGAAATATCGCAATACAAATTTGTTCAAAGCGTACGTATGCATACGTAAATTACCACTGCAAGATTTCAGCATTAATGACGCCGGCTGAATATAAGTAACTTTAAATGTGATTTCTGCAAGTATATGAGTAAAAATGTGATTTCTGCAAGTATATGAGTACCGCTTAGCAAGCATACGACTATCGTAGTGATAATATCGATGCTAATATAAATAGCGTTGATCGTATACCACTCGCCAACTATTCATTTGCTTAATGAGAGGGACTGAAAAATAGGGGGTAGATAAGAAGAGTGGACAAGGCCGCCACAAAAAAAAACATTTTTTTTGCTTGTAGAATCTGCTTTATTGGCCTATGTTTGAAATGCGTACCGTATGATTTTTTTCAATCTACGTTTTTATGATTAAGTTGTAGCTGATCCAGGCCACCATTCCGATCGATTATGCGCCATTTCCTCATCTACTATTATTATTTAAACTATCCAATACTTCATTCAGCATTAGTGTATGTTTTATTATGATGATCACTTTCCATTTTTATGAGATTATAGGATCTTCAAATAAAGCAAAACTATTTGAAAATTTAGAGAAAAATATATGATAAGAATGGTTAAAGCTGCTCATCAAATATGCTATAAACCTTGATGAAAAGTTTCTTCCACATGATTATGGATCATTCTTTATCGAAGTTAACGTTATCAATTTCAAATTTTAAACGAATAGAAATAAAAAATTCCAGAGAGAATTCAAGTGACGCACATAAGTATTATTAACTGAACATAGTCAACAATTCATAACTTGTTCTACGTGCATACGGTTTACATAATCAACAATTGTACGTTTCCCTAGAAAACTTATAAAACCTCTTAACTTCCGGTTGTTATTGTCACCACTGTAAGTAGTTTGCTTTGAAACGTTCATTTTTAATTTAAAAAAAAAGTCATAAGTGCAATCTGTTGCTGACGCTACGAGAAAAAAAAATTTGTGTCTCATATCTAACAACGAAATTTAATAGGCTTTTCCTTAGGTTTTCTTTGAGGTTGCAATTTTTTTTCCACATACGAAATATGTAATAATCGCACAGTGTAGAATATGGGTGGTGCTGCTTGATCTATAAACGTTGACATTTTATATACGTATAATAAGTAAGATATATACGCTAAAGCAATTAACGGCTGCCTTTTGGCAATGCCTCAAGGCTGATACTAAACTCTTGAATTGAATGTTATGTTGCAGTTAACACAGCGATCACTGCATTAGCGTTAATGGAGCGCGAATGGTGGCCTTTGCGCAAGTTTCTTCTTCAAATTTGGTACATTCGAGGTGAAGACAGCTCCATATGATGTCGAAAGTGAATGTAAGTCTCCGCTTGCATTCCGTTGTTTATCAAACAGTGTTACTATCATCTTTTTTCAGGTATACTGTAAATGAATTCTAGGGTATTAAATGTGGTCTATCATCGGCGATGGGGATTTCAATTACTTGAAACAGTTGAAAATACTAACGATAAAATTACTACAATAGTACTATAAATTAAGTCAAAGATAGCTTATGAAATGAAGAAATTCTTTCTTTAGTTTATGTTTGTCCCATGTTTTTACATCAATCAGTTAAATGCGAGGTGGGCATCATTATTCACTTTAATTGCTTTTAAAGCAAACAACGGATAAAAAAGAAAGTTTTTAATATGGAAATAAAGCAAGTAGAAACGCGTTATTAGGTAACATCTGAAGTGGGAAAAATATCGCACATTTTTAAAAGAATAGTAATAATAAGTAATAACAAGTAATGATGAGCAAGTAATAAATAGTAATTAATTATTTAAAGCAAGAGGCATATATTTATGAACTGTGCCCAACTTAGAGAGATTGAAACGATTTGCCACTAAACTATTATATCAATCGATTGACATCTGGCAGATTATGCGAGATGACACCACGCTATGCGAGCGTCTAATTAAGAAAACACTTGACTTTCTTCCGCTGATTTGCTTCACAAGTATTATCAATTTAGTCTTAACCAATTTATTCATATTATTCCAGTGGCATAACTACTTAATAACAGCTATGTGCCCAAATTTTTTTCTCTTATGCATCACTCGGAAGCAATGGTTCGATATTTTTTGAGCAAATTATGAGGTTTTAATTTTTTATTTTCATAGTAAATAGTGTAGATGAACGATTCAATCTTTGATAAAACGAAAATGTTGAAAAATGGTTTCCCACCTTTCTGATTTACAAAGATCTATATAGTTTAAATATGGAGCAGAGTTGGGAAATTCTGATGTGGCGAAAGGGAAGGCTTGAAACAAAGTAAAGGCAAAAAATTTTGATGGATTAAGCTATAATCTGTTTTCGATTTTTACTTTGTCGATTCTTATATTGTTATGATGATCGTTTTCAACTTGATCGTTACGAAGTGCTCACTAAAAGACCCATAAATCATTCTAAAATGCTTCTTCGCTTTTGTTTGCGCTACACTCTCTTGTGCTAAAGAAGCACTGTAGAGGTGTTGTACATCGCCGGCAAAAACGAGTATTACTCTGCTCGCATTATAATAGCAGAACAACAATTCACAAAGAACGATAAGGGTATAGAAAATGCCCCCTGTGTTATGCCTACTTTAACACAGCATCTCTCATAGTTTCGATCACCAAAGAGTCTTCTAGCGTATCTATTATTGAAACAACTTTCCAATGAGCTCACAGTGGTACCTTGAATACGCTGTATAACTTTCCATTAGTCTCCTCGATTAATACTCTGAATAACATTGGCTATCATTCATCGTTTATCACGAACTTTTTCTTCCAAGCAATTACCTTGGTCAACATTAACCAATAATGAGCGTACCTTAGCAACTATAACTTTGTGACCCTTTTGGAATTAGCAACTTAAGAGTGTAAATTTTCCTATCGATATCACTTCTCTTTCTAGGAATATATTTTCTCATGGATGCCATCATAAAGGATTCACTATTACTGAATCGCATCTTATAAGTTTTACTCTTGAATCTATGCTGAAGTAGTTGAGGCAACTTTCGAAGAAGAGTGCGAAAATGATTAATTAAGTTAATAGATGACTGTATAAAAAGTGCATTCCCCATAGTTTCTAGGTGTTATCTATTGGAGAGGATGTCACTCATAATGCAAAATTCTTTACGTTCACAAAAAAAGTGCAATCATTTGAGTGCATAGATGTGCGATCTTTTCATGTCTTTTATCTAGTTTCATGTTAAGCTATTTGCGCGATGCGCTAAGCACTTCTTCAAATAAATGCAAAATTCCTTCGAAAATATACCCACTGAAGTAGCACAACAAACTTCCCACAAAACATTATAATCTGTGATGTATTATTTTATATGGTTCTTTATATTGCATATTCTTCTCAATTATAGAATATTTTCCCAACTTCCTAATATATAAAAACTCCAAATAAAGAATATAAAATGGTAGTATGATAGATAAATGGATTAATATCGAGTTAAAATGAGCGGACACTTATCTACTACACTGTACAATTAATATCTAATAATGACCGAATATGCTGATTAAAATAGTTTCTTAAATATATAGCATTGGGACATATAATTTTCTAAGTCGCAAAAATTAGCTTCGCGTTCAGTGGCGCAATATTTTCTTTCGTACGACATAGATGATAGGCGCGATATTTTTTTTATCAGATTTTTATAGCCGCAACAGCCTCAGTCGAAGAGGAAATTTTCGTTATGTTTAGGTTTTTACACATCGGAACCATCATTAAAGACGAGTTATTCCACCTAGTTTAAGCCTTTTTTTTTGTGACGTCTATTCCCAAATACGTTGATAGTTGTGAATGTTTGCTAAAACTCTTTGCTCATAAAGATGGAGATCACTTCATTTGATGTGCTTTAATCTTTTTAAATTATATTATACGCAAATAATATTTCATTAAGGTGCTATCTAAATGGAAAATATGTTTGATGCAATTGCAAAAAAAAAAAATAGCCAAATAAATTCATTGAAGGAAAACCTTGTAAAAAAACGAGTAAAATATGACGAATATGATCGAAAAAATTCCCACTTTTATTTATTAGAATAATTCCAAAAACATTATAATCAATTGTCTCGAAATTTCAAACAAAACAAACATCACAACTTGACTCGTTCCGATCGCTCCGATAGGAAATATATGCAAATAAGAATAACCGCTTCATTAAGTCTATGAAAAAGACGGAATAGAAGGAGTAATGAAAGTCATTTTAGATCATAATGATATATAAATAGAACAATTTCACCTATAATTGAATAAATAAGAAGTGTTAGATAATAATTAAATAATATAGAATATACAGAAGAATAGATGAGCATTTAAGTGAAAAATATTTATTAGAAAAGTGAAATTTGCAATCATTTCTATTCTGCCGTTGAATTAACGATTGGTATAGACGATGTAAAGTTACAACATTGAACGAGGGCATGTATTAGTGTTTTTGCGAGTGTTGCTGCGAACGAACAAATATGATTCACGAAAATGAGAAACAATCGCGTTATATGATGGCGCCTATATGGAAACATCTCTATTTATCGTCACTCATTCTCTCTTAGTAAAGCATAAGATCATCACAATTCGCACCTTTTCAATTTGTGCAAATTACAATCTTCTTTCGGATTCGTTAACCCTTCCCTTCCTCTTCCGCCACCCTTCCTCTCCTCCTCCCACCTCCTACCCTCACCCTATAGATCAGCTGAGAGCTAGTAAAAGCAACACTATGTTTAAGAGGCCAAAAAACAGTTTCTATCATTCTACTTGTTTCAAAAAACATCGAATCCATAATAGTGCACTCTTGAATGGAGTCATGTTTTATATTGAAAAAATGCGTTATTGCAGTCATCAAATCAGTTACGTTCATAAGAATGTTACTGCTGTTAGACATTATGCATCATATGTGCAAAAGCATTTGTTTGCAAGCGTTTAAGTGAGGCAGCCGCTTTCATTTGTGATTCAGGATGCTACAAAGGCAACTCGACAAGCAAATAACAAAGGCAGTTTCGTGTGCAATTGCTGGCCACTAACAAACCTCAACACCTATGCTTCATTCCATCGACTTGTCCTCCTATTTCTTGCCTACATGTGCCACCTTAACACTAACATTCCAAATTTCCTTTCTAGGAATCTGATGCTCGCTGAATCAACCGATGAAAACTAGCCTCACGGAAATTCATTTCCACAGTTCAGAGCATCTGAATGGTTCCAATACCTCTAGGATATAAACGCGCTCAGTGCCTCTTAGTGTAAACGCAACCTTTACACTATACGCAGAAGGATTTATAGGCATTAAGAAATGGGAACGTTTCGATGTTTCAAATTGTTTATGTAAGCGGGTATTCTGAAACCGATTATGCATCTTTTTCTTGAAGAATGATGCGTTTAGAAAATCAACGAAAATATTAGCAGCCGTATTTGATGTTGTCTCCTTTATAGTATCGGTCTCACGATACAGCAAGCCGTATCTACTGCTGACCTTCAGAGCATAACTGTCGGTCAATATTTTTTACGAGATGTATGCAAAATCGTTCTCATTTTTTAGATACCTTGATCTCATACAATCTTCAGCTTTGATTTCGGCTGGAGAATTAGTCCGCATTCGGAACACCATCATATCTGCGTAGCTTTGAGCAACTTACAAGCACTACCTTCAACGACGAAAAAATCCACCTTTAATTTAAAAATACTGAAAAAAACACCGTGGAAAACTAGGACTAGGAAGTTGTTTACTGAGAAAAGATCAGAGATATTACTAAAAAATTGCAAATTATATCTAGTAATATTGTTCAGAAATATTTATTCCCATAAATGGAAAGCTTATTGTGCTATTTCCTTCGAATAAACGTGAACTTATAGAAATATCTCAGAAATAAGCAGAAGCAATAATGAATGATTGTTGAACCTGCAATTGACACAGTCACCCTCAAAAGAGAGATATCATGGAGCCGATTCCTCCATTTGCACAGTGATGCATTAAAAAATACATCGAATTTACGTGCCATCGAGGAGAAGGAGGCGGAGGGGTGGAGGAAAAGCGAAGGGAAGGACGGAAGAAAACAAAAATGGTCAGGATACAGAAGTAGTGGACACCGAAGACTGCATACCGGTTTTTGCTTACGACAGAAGTTTCGTTCGACATGTGTCTCTATTTTACAATGCACACATCGATTGACGTTGTGATACTTCACTAAAACTGTTGATAGGGTTAGTGCATTTTGCGTTTCGGTAGAGAATCAGTGAAGATGAACAGTGGCAAGTGGGTTGAGTTAGAAAAAAAGGGGAAATAATGAAAGAAAGGTTGAATAGTAGAAAAAAATGGTCGAGTAATATGAGAAAAAGTCGTCGTGTAATCAGAACATTAGTCAGTCGTTAACAAATGGAACAGCTGTCAGAAACATCTGCTAATCAGGTCATCAATCGGTCAAAGTGTGGTTTAACGGTAGTGAGATCCTTCGCTTTTATACAGTCATCAATTCTTTGTTTATGAGGTTTGCATTATAACGCAGGATATGTCATGCTCTTGACAGGTGCATGTATGCGTGTCTATCAGCGGCGCTTTCATTAGAGCGCTCGTTGAACTTTATATATATATATATATATATATATATATATATATATGACTTTTATTACAAAGGAAAATCGGCATTAAAGTCCAACATGGCCGGCTAATTGTCAAGCTAGGAAAGTTTAATTCTGAGCTCAGTATTTAAAAGTTTAACAGTATTTAGGAATTGCCCGGAAAATGGCCAGTGCTATCGCCTCTATTTCAGTAGCGATTAACGGGATGTTGTACAGATATTAATACTGGATTACAATGGGGTAGAACTTATAACGAAATGATGCGTCAATTACATTAAATGTTATTACGGAAGATTCATTCGAATATTTAGCAATTACGTCGGTAGACAACCGTAAGTCTCTTTGCTTGAAACGGTAATCGTTTTTATGGGACTGCTGCATTCGACGACTCTTTATGATACACAGCTATGCAGGTATCAAGATTACCTATTCCGCTTTAAGAGCATTACTTTAAGTGAGAACATCTTATAAGGCAAACCCGATTGATGTGAGAACTAGCAAAACGTTTGATTGCTCTTTATTTCGAAGGCAATGCATGGTGTGTCTCTATAGGCGCAACGTTTTGTGTAAAGAACAATGTGAATGATTCTCAACGTCGCACCATTCGAAGAATGTCATCAATTAAGATGGGGAAAACGCATCGATGAAACCTCGAAACAATCGCATCATACCTTGTTCTCTTACCTTCGATCCTTACTCGATACTCTAGACAAGATCTATAGTCGATGAAAACCTCTTTGGTTCTAGTGAGTAATTTCGTGTCATTCTCATAAAACGTTATTGTAGAATCGAGATCAACCAATGTTGGAGAGTAATCGAAAGCTGTTGAATGCAGTATGGCAGTAGCGTAGAGCAATAGTAATAGTTGGGGCAATGTGAAATCGAACCGCTTCGACATGGCAGTGAATTATACAGCCGATAACAATTGCTCGAAGTTAGAATTGCTGAAGCAGCTTATAGTGAATGCGATCTTCTTAACAACACTTTCCTTGCAAAGAAGATAGAAATTGAATATTGAAATACTGAATAATTGAGAACTTTCAATCACAGTTGCTGCTAGTAGATAAAATTGAATAGCAATGAATCGAAGTTGTACATGGCACTAGGTCTCCAGAATCCAGCCAAAATGCTACCTAACAAACAGATGCAGTGATAAGGTGAAATCTGAAGCACGACCTTCGCTATTAAGCTAAGGAAGTATTGGATTTACCGCAATCTGGAAGCAGTAGAGCCCTCAGTGTGCAATTTGAACTGCTGAGGTGAGATTCTCAAATCACGCCGCTGGAATCAAATCGTCCACCCAAAGCCACCCAAAGCACCACAGCTCAATCCCTTGAATAGACCCTCGGTTTGTAGCCCAACACCACTAAGCAGCAACACAACGATCATGAAATGCACCAGCACTCGCAATTGCGGTCCTTCGGTTTCTTGCACATTCCGTACGTCTACGGCGAAAATTTTTCGCTCCGCCCACTGAACAAGTTCCACTTGAAATAATTTCATCCTACAACGATTGTTTTCTTACTGTAGATATTAAATGTCCTCTTCAGAAAAAGGTCCGATTTTGTTAGAAACGTTAGAAATTGACGTTGTTTTTTTATTTAAAAAAAAAGAGTAGAAGAGCGTTGTTTTCAAATCGTGAAGGCGTTATTCCTACCTTTTCAAAGAAGACTTGTATTGCGAAATCATAGTCTTTGGCAAAATTCCAACAGGAAAGAAAATATTCGAAATATCACATGAAATGTTTTGAAAGTGAAGTTAAATTGAGCGGAATTATTTTAATATTTCTTTTCGACGGATATGAATATATTGTTATTGTTGTTTACGTTAGTGATATAAGTGTGCTTCATATAAAGGTACTATTACACAATGATATAGTTTATGCAGTGATGTTTCTATAAGGTTAAATGGAGTAAATGTTTATTTCACACGTTATTAGATGCTCTATTAGTCGATTTGACATTTATCTGTAGTTCACTTTGCACGGCATTCCGAATATTGAAATTGACAACTCAAAATATTTTATGAGTTGGTGCTTCGTCTTTCGTATCGTTTATTAAATAGTCCCAATCTGTAGATTATCGTTGATCTGTGAAGACAAGGTAGATGGATTGATGGATATTTCATATTAGCTAGCAGTAGTAGGCCATTCGCATCCATTGCTCATCAATTGAATCATTTCCAAATCTTAGTGCAATAGGTTGTTATGAGAGCTACTTCGACTTGTGTGGGTCGCCGAACTTAGCACATTGAGTGCGGAAGGTTTCCCGCCTTTACTATTATGTACTGAGAGTGTAATTACTGCAGTAACTCTTGAATCCGGTGTTGACTAAAGCCGTCTTATGCTCTGCGACGAGGCCGGATTCATTGGCGATGGGAAGCACTCTTTGTTTGGCACCAGAGTGCGGTTTTATCCACACATTTTACGGGTCAGGCCTAACGTTTGTGAGACTGCCGAACTGAACTCTTACCCTCTATACTTTTGAGAACGTCAACAAGTGTTATAGCTACATGTTTTGATGTTTAAGGATTCAAAGTGCCATTTCCTAAAATCCGTTGAACTCGAGCTCAAACTCGAGCTCACATATGTTTGAGTTTCACCGTGCTGCTCGTCCTGCTCGATATGTTGTCTACGAGCAGTGCTAAACCGTCATTTGAACGAAGAAAGAGGGAAGCAATACGTCTTTACTTTCAGTTGCCCTCAGAAACCTAATTTTTATGTTACCTGTGCCTGAAAATACCTGTACGAAGCCTGTTGACGATCTTGAGCTTTGAAACTCAGCTGCCCAAACACTTCTCTAATGTACTAATTAAGATATGGTCTAGACCCGTCTGACTTCGCCGTTGGGCGCTTTTGATCGCAGAGATACCTGAAGTATCGTCTTTTCAGTTTTCATACCCTCTAATCTATCGATAAAGTGATCTATTTGCCATTTCATTGTTTCAAAAAAACATCTTTTTCGGCCAACAATTTCAGTACTCCAAAGAGGCTAGCGAACCGACCTTTTCGGTAGGGAAGGAATTTAAAAATTAAAAATAACATTATTCCCGGCGTCTGCTTAATCAGAAACATCTAATGGTGGATTTTGCCGATGCTGCTCAGAATTTTTGAAATTTCTCACTTCACCTGGAAGAGTGGAACGCACCCAAGTATAGCAGAGCCCATCCAACGCCAAAATGCATCTGCGCTTTGAGCTTGGAAGGATTTTCCCTTTACGGCTCGCATTTTATATTTGCAGACTATTCTTTTAATGATATTAGAAGTATACTGTTGTTTCTTTTTGCAGGCCTTATTTGCCTTTTGGAATGTTTACTATATGTATAACTAGTTTCTCTTTGTGGAGGTTTTGTTATGCTTGTTATACACCTCATGCTGCCGTCTTTCTTTTTTGTTTTTTTTTTCAGGAGAGGGGGGGGGAGGGAAGAGGAGGAAGGGGGTTTTATCTATCGCCATATCAGTCTTCTTAAGTTGTTTTACTTTCTTAATTTTCTTCACTTTTATGAAATATTTGCGTGGAAGCTAAGTTTCTTCTTAATGTTTCGCATTTTCCACGTTCCATATTTCCTTGTTCTGTCATTTCCCTATTGTCATCCTACAGCTGTTTTTCGATTCATCCCACAATTCTTGCTTGAAATTGAATTCATGCTTCCCAAGGCTAGTGGGCTATATCGAGCTTGTTAATTGAGCCCTAAAATATTACATCTAATTAAAGCACATTCCTAAAGAACTTGGAATTCGATTTTGATTATGTGCAGTGTGTTCGATTCGACAATGTATCATCAGCCATTTCTTCGTTTCTATTCTTTTATCCCCGGAAATATTCTGCTAACGGCGATCGCCGCTCTCTTATTGTTTTATATATATATTTTTTTAAATGTCGTGTAGTATCGAAGTGGCACTAACGCAAGCAATAAGGTTGTATTATTTTACATTTTTGAATGTTCATTTTAGCAGAATGTTTAAAAACTCTATGAGCCAACACCTTGTTTAATTGCTACGAAAGCGCTTTTGTACTACAGAATCTAAAATCCACTCACTGGTTTCTTTGTTTTTTTGGTGTCTTGGTATAGATGCTTCACACATTCGTTAGTGGTTATATACTACCTAAGGATTCAATCATTTTTGTCTCGGATTTTAATCGAAGGTGTCTGGAGAGGTTGTCTGACATCTGGGGCAGGGATATAGAGTTCGCTTTTAGCCATGTCCAACCCCAGCACATCTACACGCGTTGCTGTCCTTCCCTTCCCCCCCTTTCACCATCCTAAAAAGCACTGATGTCTTCCTGCGAGATTGGGTCCTTGCTTTTGAACATGTCTCTTAGGAGGGAATTATTGAACGCATCGAGCGCAGTAGTCATGAATAGCTAAGTTTCTTTTGTTAGTTTCCACTTTCAGTTCACACTGTGGCCATTTTGATAAACCTCGTGGGCAATTTTCGATCAAAGTCGGAGACCCGACCACGCAGGCACTCTAAATACTACTCAAGCTGTTAGAGTCCTTACGAATGTATGCAGCCAAAAGTACCATAAATATAATATTTTCGACATTCACGTTCAGCTGTCCCCCCCCCCCCTCCCACCCTACCTCACCTCCTCTCGTAAGCAGTATCTTGTGGAAATTTGAAGCCTGAAGTTAGCGTCCAAAGGCCGACTTGGTCCCAGTGAACAGCGTTTTAGCCAAAAGCTGCTCACGGGAGAAGGGGGAAACGTTGTCAAGTTGAACGTGATCGTCGAATATATTTTATGATATAGGTGTTGTGCATGGCTTTGTGATGCGTTATCGTAATTGCTTTTGCAGATCCTACCTGTGATACTATCTGTTCGTATTGCTGTAGTGCCTTTCTTTTTAAATATGCAATTCTGAAATTGGCTTTTTTTTTTTGCAAACATTAAATCTCTGTGATACTGTCAGTATGTTTAAAAGGATCATCGTTATTGCTGTTGTCTTTGTTTAAAGCGTTGCTTTATTGTTTTCGCATCACCTAAATATGCTAGATGTTAATTAGATCTTCGTAGTTGTGCATCGCTATATTATTAAATTTTTGGTCATGATTTGTTATTGAATCTTTGCAAATAGTTAGAAGAACATTAAGGATTTTTAGATAAGCCGACCATCGGCATACGGTGATTTCTTAAAACGAAATGTTCATATTCTATTTTTGTCTCAGTTCATATCGATTTGAGCTAAATTAGCATTTTCCACTTTCCTTTTTTTTTTTTTTTTAAACTTACTTTCTTCGCTCTTGTTTATCGACTGTAATCATACATGGGCACTAACTACCGTCTTCTATTTTGAGATTGCATCCAAATTTTGCTTATCGTTTTATTTAAGTGCAGAAATACGATTTTAGCAACAACTGAAATATTTTCAAATAAGAAAAGTTTGAGTCATAAATGGAAAAAATTTCTCAAGAAACGAGATGTGATTCAGGAGCTTTTTTTTTGTTTAGAAGCTTATTGGGCTAGAAGATCGACCGGAAGCCTGGTTCATTTTGCCGATTTTGCCGAATGGTCTTTGATCAGAAACATTAGGTGCAATGTTCCATTCGTGTTATCAGTCCTTTTCTGCGTGATCTAGCTAAGTATAAACGTCTATCCTAACCCGATCTTAAGTGCATCCTACTTTGCTTTATGTGCTTTCAAATAATCGCTTTTCTTTCAACTTCCATTCTGTTTATCTCGTTCGTTGCCATAGTTTGTCTGTTGGTTTCACCGTTGCTTTGAAGATATAGCTGTTGAATTGTTTCTGAATCTTTATTTTGCATAAAGGCGAATCTCTCATGAGCTCAAAAATTTCAACTATGTAGGTGTAATATAAACGATTCGAAGAGCGACAAATGCTGCAGGAAGTTTATTTGTGGAATAAAGGGAATAAAGGCTTAAAAGTGTTCTAATCGAACAAAACGAGTGATGTCTTTTGAAAGCTTCCATCCGGGCGGATATGAGCACAGATGGGCGCATGATGGCGTCTCTCAATGACAGGTGTAGAAGAAAAAAGGCTAAATCGAGCTCGAGAAGCGAAGCAAAAATGTGTTAAAGCGTTTACAGTTTTTAAGCGTATTTTAATTGCAAAGAATGTTTATCTCGATAAAACTTTAGCTCAAAGTAGGAATCGTTTCGTCTCGAAGACATCCGGGGAATTTCTGATGAACACGAAGGCGATATGCCATATGCATCCATATTGTGGAAAGTTTTTTTGCTTATTCACATCAATCGATCATTTGTTTCTCTTGGCTGAATAATTTATGACTTTTCACGTGGGCAATATGCCATCTTCCATTTGCGTACTCCATTCATCCATCTATTCTACCCTTCGAAGCAATCCACTTATATTGTCATTTCCACATACACCAATATCTATTGTCCTTTATCTGTTTATTGTTGGCAAAAAATTGTTTAATGTGACGAGTGAAAATGATTCATAAAATGGAAACGTTCTGTCAGCAACGAGTTGGTTTATTCTAGCATATTTTTGACACCGAAAGTGTGTGTTGTTTTGTTTTGTTTTTTTGTCGGCAGTCATTATTGTTGAGGAACATCTGCTAAGTGCCTCATTGTTGTTGGGAGAAGAAAAATTTGTATTTTGCGCTATTAGCGAGTTAGTTAAAATGAAATTGAAAAAAAGAAACAAGCAGAATGATGCGCTTTTTGATTTGTTTGTTATTGTTGTTGCAAGAGGTACTGTGATCAGTGTAAGAAATTGAATAAGATTTACAAGACGATTACGTAGAATCTTTTATGAATCGCGATTCGAAAATCCACTCTCTAACTTATTGATTCGACGGCCTCATTTACCCTCAATTTCTCATTGAATTGAATATCTCTAATTCGACTATAATAGGTGGATATATGATTTGCATTCACAATCGACTGCAAAACCCATAATACTATGGAATAATTTAGCGCTTGTTACGCGATCAAATTTTCTGCTTTCAGTCATTTTCGTTGTGATATCATTTTCCTTTTATTTTTTTAAACCATTTTTTTATGGGAATAAAAAAATCGCCACAGATATGACTATTGCCGTATAGTTGCGAATAGTATCAACAAACGTGCAGCTGTTTTTTTTTTTTTTTTTTTTTGCTCAGGTTTTTATTATCGAATTGCTTTGTTCAAATATGAAAACTTGAGCATTATGCCTGAGTCAGAGTGTTTCTTCAACTTTCCATTATTCTAATATTGTCCACGCAATAAATTTCCTACCTTCGTTCTTGCAAGTAATTAACTTATCGGCTCATTTTCAGTAACTATTATTTTTTCGATCGCTCATCCATAATAGGGAAACACTTAGAACGATCGGATATTCTAGTCTTTAAAATTCAATTGTGGAATCTGAATTGTTTGATCCGTGTATGGGTAGCCAATCGTTCCCTTACATTTGTAGTACTAATGAGGGGCCGCGCATATGAGGATCAAGTGAGAGTATAAACAAGCATAAGTGACGTGCAACATGACTATGAGAAGAAAAACACCATGAGATTAGTGAATTGTTAGTTTCTGCTGTCAATTGCACGATATTCCCTCTATTAGCCACACAACTTGTGCACTAGTGCTGTAGGCACGACTAGTCTAGGTGGCGTGACTCTTATTAAGTGGCGTTTCTACTCATCTTAATACCCATATAGCCTATATGGATCTGACATTTATATAAAAGAGAGACTGCCTGCTTCTTATGTAGAACAGTATCATTTCTAACTACCGAGATGAATTCGATTCGTGCCGCCTGCGTGAAACTTTTTTGTTAACTTAGGTCGTCTAGTTTCCAAAATTTTTATGGTCTTCTGGCGAGCAATAAACTGCATGTTCAGCGGCGTAAGGTATTTTTGAGTGATACTGCGAAAACTTTTGATTTTTTTCGACTTTTAAATATACTTCCATTCCTATCTTGCTTTCTTCGGTTTTGGAAGTTGCCTACATATGTTTTTTTTTTCTCTCTATTACCTACGGCACCCATGAGATGGAGGGAGCCGTAATCAGAATTTGCCGCAAAATCTCATCACGTTGGTGGCATCTATATCTTAACGATGGAGGGGGGCATCACAAAAATTATTTGATAGAATATGAAAAAAATGTTTTACCCTCGGTAGAGCTCAACAGTCGATTAATAATAGCCATCCTTATTTTCGGATGTTATTCTCATTTCAGAAGCGTCCCTTTTTGAGAAGGATAGTGGTACACTGAATGGGATACGTATATCTCCTTGCGCTCGTTAAGGTCTCTTCACTGCCTTGAAAACAGTTTGAGGCATTTATTGAGAACCACTTTCAGTCATTCGAATGTTTCCTCGCATACAGTTATCTGGAAATGCTTTCGCAGATAACCACTTTCTTCATTATGAGCTAAGAATGAAAACAACTAGTATCGATGCCATTGTCATGAGCCGGCAATCTTAGTTTTGCATCTAACAGGTTTTCTTTTATTGCCATTTTCGTTTATTATCCGCTTTTCGTTTGTTATCCGCTCTCCTATCGTTTTTGCCGTTATTTATTCACCTCTTTAAATTGCTCATTCAATGATCGTTGAAGATGTGATAAAACTCTAAGCTACATTTAGAGGTTTTTTTGGAAGTTATAGACAACGTACTTATGAATAGGTTATGTTCTTGCAAAGATTATAAATGTTCGCTTGTTTGTTTGTAGTTGAAGTTTTACTCGCTAGGTTCGTTTTAATTTATTTTATTTTTATTTTTATTTTATTTTTTTTGAAACAATCTAACAGTTTTCTAGCTCAAAAAAAAAAAAAGAATTTCATCACTTTTTTCGCATCGGCATTAAACGAAAATTGGAGCATTGCGAGCGTATATATATATATATATATATATATATATATGTGTGTGTGCTAGATATAATTCCTTAGAGCATCTGGTTTCCAAAAGAAGCGAGCACGTTTGACCCCCTACAGTGTTGTCAGTTGCATTCATGTAAATCGCATTAATGCACGATTGCTTTGTGCAATACAACGACAGTTAGGGCAATACAAGCAAGTATACGAAGAGAGATTTATGATACGAAAAGAATACGAATATTCCAGAAAATAAAACGCTATACTATTTTAAGAGAGAGGCAATTTTCACATAAAGTCCTTTCTTGTCTATCAGCGATAAATTAAGAGGATCTTTTAAATTATAGTAAACGAGAAATGAAAAAGAAAACTTCCATTCAATCAGGCATTATTCTCAGAATATTTCTAATGGTCATAAATCATTTTTCAGTCAATTTGCAACTATAGAAATATCATATTGAAGAAAGAAGTGCGAATTTCCACAATTCATTCCGCCAATTTTTACGAAAAATTCATTTATTTTCTATGAAATGTGCATTATATTTGGATAGTAAAGAATATAGGATAATGTCAACTAGTCAATATCATCTATAAGGAATTTTCATCATTGTTTCACTTCGAAGTGCTCAAAATGTAGTGTTAATTTTTTGCTGTTAATTTATTTGGCTCATTCTTTCTGCTTTATTATCTGTGACCGTTTGAACATGTGAAGAATCTCACCGAAGCAACGAGCTCATTTATTGCAAACAAAAATAACCACGAGACGATAAGAAAGCACAATGATTAGCATGTAAGACCGCAGCCTATTTATATCTTCAGCAATGGCCCCGAGAGGGATTATAATCCACATGAAGAATGATCAACATCAAGATCAGGATAAGCATGAGCAAAATAACATATTAGACAAAATGAAGATAACTGAAATCATAGAAATCAAAAGAACTCATTTGATCATAACCTTCTAATTCGGTTAGGTGGAAGGTGGAGTTACTACCGTGCAACATTTCATGAATTCTAAACACATCAAAGTTCTTTTCTAATATGAGATGTTTTATATAGCCAAACTTCCTATTGGTAAATGATCTGACGTTCATAAAATGTCTGTGAGCAAGTACAATCCTCAATTTCACAGCTTGTTTTACACTTCAAGTACATCGCTTTTCCGTCCTTTTGGCTCGTTGGGTAGCACTATCACGGTTATTCATATTGCCGTATAACTTTTCGTAGTATTGAAACTTAGTGAATTCTTGCACATGGAAAAGCACTCAGTGGAGGGCATACCTTTATCCTCATCAAAATTACCATGCCTCAGGTTTGGTTGGCTTTGAAACATGGCCTGATGGATCGGACCTTTGCAGCACGGCAGTGCTAATGACGAAACATTTCGTCAGTGCTCTTTGTGGGATATCAGTTTCTTTGGACGGTTCACTTGCTGAACAGATATCCTTCTCCGTTGTTATGTCCTTTATAGGTTCTTCAGAGATATACTGTATAACGAGATTGAAGTTTTTCGTTGTGCTTAAGCTCATCGTGCGCACAGCAGTTCCCTTTGATAGACTGTTTGCCGGCTTTGTTGGCATTAAGTCGATACGGTTGTTTAATTAGGGCGATTGCTAAGCTGAGGTTTTCAGTGGTGTTTGAAAGAGTGCAGATGAATTCTTTGTGTATATGAGCTACTACATGATGGGCAACATTGAAACGAAGTTACGTTATTTCGTTTTGCATCATTGTGCTGAATTTTCGAGTTGACTTTTGCAAATATAGACAGAAGATGACGACTTCTTGAGGGATCAAAAAGCAGCGCTGCTCACAAAACGGAAAGTGAACCCAACCCACATTTGCAGAGGAAAAGAGCGGTTCGGAAAGGCGACCCTTAGAATAGCGCTTCACACGATCTACTATGATATTGTGGAGCGTGGAGTGCTCAGATCACACGTGTAATATAAATTTATATGTTATTTGTCCACACGTATGTATTATATGAGAAGTCAAAAAGGTACTAAGCTCAATTGTGGAGAAAATTAATTCTCGAAATATCAAATATCAATGTATATAACGAAAAAGTTATCAGCATTTTTATAATGAAAACAGTATGAGTATAATAATATAAATGAAATAAAATAGATGAGCGAATAGTCATGGTTAATATAAATGTGAGAAACATTTTTCTCTATGAATAAAACTGCAAAATACTAAAATCAGCCAAAAAGGGCGTAATAAAGGATTAACTTTCGGTGCAAACAATTCTAAACGCGTCATCATTTGAAAATAAATGTTACATTGACTCATTCGTATAGCACGAACAACATTGAAATGTGGCGTTATAAACACATTCCCCATCTGTCATTCCCATTCTCTTTAGTACTAACTACTGGAATTTTCCTCAAACCGAATTCCAACGTGATTCAACAGAGCCTCAATCGATGCTCGTTTGCAAATTATATTTCCAAGTTTCAAATATTGTGCAGCATGATGCGCTTTCCTTGAAGTTCTTGTGCTCTAATGAGTAGTCTTCTTGTGATGACAAGGTGACAATAGGAAACCAGTCATATTTTGAAGATTTCGGTTGGTTACCCGATTAAATGAAAGTCAAACCGAATTTTGGAGGAGCAAACGCCGACTGAAATTTTGTTTTGCGACCACAATTGAGTCAATCTTTTGCCATCACTGTTTTGTCGAATGATTGAACGAGTTTTTTTTTTTTTGCAATCCAAATCCGGCTTAATCCGGAGTGTTTGGCTCATACGTCTCTGGAAACAGTTCACTATTTATTTGAAGGTATCAGTTGATATGGGAAATAGATTCATTATTTTTTGTGGATGACAACTAGTCCAAGAGACAGTGTTTGAATTTTGGCTACATGGATTGCCACAGTTTAGATGATCATGCGTTGATGGGGGGTTCACGAGAAATTAGCAAATTATTGGCTGAACGCTTTTGTATTTTTTGAAAGAACGTGCTTATTGATTTGTTATTTTGACTACATTTTTATGGACATGCTCGTTATGTTTCGTTAATCATCACACACAAAGACGACTCTTTTTTTATCTGTTCGCTTTTTATCGCTCTCTTAGCAAGTTGCTCGTTGTGCACAAATATTTCACCTGTATTCTTTTCGATTTTTCTCTTTTATCACCATCTTATTTCATTGTCATTTCAGCTCCGTACTTTATTCCTTTTATTACTATCATTTCTTATATATGTAGGTGAATACGTAGCCGGTTTGAGCCTATGCTTAAAAAGTTTTTTTTTTTGCCTATGTTTGACGAATCGTCTTTGTCTTAAGTATTCGATGCTCTCTCATTTCGTTGGTGCAAAACTCTTTTCTGTTCACCTTTTCCATTATTCCTGCCCTCTCTTTGTTTACACTATCGGTTCGTTCACTCCTCATTCCTCCCCTCCCTCTCATTGTCGTTAAAAAAGGCATTGTACAAAGAAGATTCTATTTGAAACAGTTGTCGATTTTTTTCCATACTTTTAGTCTCCTTTTTCGTGCAACGTGTGTGGCAAAGATTAAGTAAGCGACAGTATTTCGTTCATTTAGGATGCGTTTGACTGCATCTTTCTCGTATACCCTTGGCTATCACATTACCTGAAATAGATGCATCTGAATAGCGTCGTATTTCTTTGTGGATAGTGCACATATTTAAATCTTTGCGGCGGAAGGATTATCCCTTCGTAGTGTCCACAATGTTTGGTCGTCGCGGTGTTTGAAGTTCATTGATAAGGTTGCTTCGTCTATTTTAACACTTCATCGCTTCGTTTTTGTGCGCTTAAAATGGCACATGCTATTTGAACGCTGTTCGATTTTGCTGTTTCAGTTAGCAGGCTTTCTTGAATAGAACGTCACCACCCTCCACTCCTCCCTTTTCCCCTCCCCCCCCCCCCCCCCCCATGCTTCCACCATCGTTTTGCTCTCTCTCCGCGTGAATAAAAAATTGACAACGCTTTTAGGTACCAGTTCGTGTAAGTATTAGCTCAGAAGTGTCGAAATCTCGCCCAGTAATATGCGATATCAATTTGTTTTAGTTTAATATGCTGTTATTTATATAATTGGTGTTTAAATAACTATCTATATTTGTAGTGAAATGAGAAAAGGCTGAAAAAGACTAATAGAACCCTCCTTCGGAGTGAAGCTTCACCTTGAATGTGAGCTCCCAGTTGAAAGACTGCCAAAAATAATGCTCTTAGACCCGAAGTTAGTGATTCTTTTTAAGGGAGTCGATCCTAACATTAAAGATTTAGCAGTTAATCGATGATAACATGTTAGTGCAAATGGGTGCCATACGAAAAGAAGTGAAAGTTGCCTCCTTTCGACATCCTACTTTTCCTCATGCCTCTCGAATCGTAGACCGTTCCATATTAGTTTTCGTTTATTCTTAAGACAAATAATTTGCTTCATAGCGGCGAATTTAGATAGTCGAATGGAGGGACCGAAGTGGAGAGAAAGAAGCGTTCGCGCTAACGACTAGTAGCAATGTGGCGAAGCGAGTCGACGGGTTCGCGTAAAAGTAGTGGTCTGTCATCGATGGGGCGTTCCTCATCAAATAGACACTACTTGAATAGACATCATGAAATTGATCTCGAAAAAACATTCCACGCCATGGAAATTGGTAATCTCGTTGTCTTTTATGTTCACTAAATGTTCTCTAATTTTCGATTGTTTTCAAATTTTTTGCTTGATTCACGCTTTGTTGACGCTGCTGTTTTATTCGGTGCCTTCCTTTGGCCGTTAAGTAGTGAGAAAATATGGAATGTTGGCAGGAGAAAATGGTGTTTGGAAATGCGAATGTTCATAGACAGGTGGGTTCATCTAAATGAGGATATTTCTTAGATTCGTTGAGTTTTTATAGGTGCCTGTGAAAAACTGTTTATCGTATTTTTGCAATCTTTGCTTGAGCATATCCGAGAATATGCTCTAAGAGAGTGATTACCCGATTTATATGTCAATTAGCAGAGGACGGCACATGAATTTTGACAAGAAAGAGTCTAAATTGCCGCCATCAGTGACGTGTCTTTCATTAAAACCTTTTATTTAAAACTATTCATTTATTGTATATTTATTGCATTCTGTGTTACTTGCTTGCAGGGCATCGCGTTTGTAAGTTAATGTTATTGAAACGATGGGATCCAACATATCGGAAACTTTCATACAATCGAGAGACGAGACAACTCACATTGAACAAGATGGACGCAACATGCAAGGTTGCATTAAGTATTCCTTTTCTCTTTGCAGTACAGCGTTACTAAGATTAATTATCTCTTTGTATGTTCAATTCAACGTAAATGATATCTATTCGAATGAAATTTTACTTGAATTCATTTGTATTTATTTGCCAGAAGTTGACCCGTTAACGAGTAACGTCGTTTTATTATGAATCATCGAATCTTGAATTTGGTAGAGGTTGCCGATTTTGGATTTCATTTGGATGCGCAGTGTCGCTTACATTATTGATGATGAAGTTTGTAAGTTAAACTTCCACATCGCTTTTCTTCTGCGGTATGAAACCGCTCACATACCACAACGTTCTGAAAATCAAGCTGGAAAATTAACAAAGAATCCCTGACCTGAAGTAGCTTCCAAACAGATTCAAGGAAGAGTTATCTCATAGAACATGGAAACACCAAAGGATGATCAGGAGGGTTTTATGAAAAGGGAGCATTGTCGAGAAAAAAACGAGGAGGAGGCAGGGGAGAACACCAAAAGTAGAGTGAATTCGTAATGTGAAGACAAAAAAGATAGAAAACGCGTGAATATATCAGAAGGCAAGATGAGCAAGGCGTGGGAACATGACGTAGAATCTACAGAATCCGAGTTCATTCAACGGTAACAGTGGAAATTGGCTTTGGTTCCATATTGCATAGAAACAGGACGAAAGTATTGAAGAACCAAACCAGTACTGTGCCGGATTTCAACGTTATTCAACGATAGCCATTCATTACGGCTTTCGATCACTCTCAACACGATGTTTATTTAAATCTTTGAAAGTTTATCTGCCGATATATAACTAATGATGCTATTCTACAGAAACATTGCCAACACTGTGATGAACTTTTATATACGAACTATCAGTCTATTACAAATAGCATAGTTGAGCTGATTGCAAATCTCTTTTGTTTTATCTATATTAGCGCGCCTGCTATATTTCTTATTCGTGTTTTTCTCCTGTGTTATATTTGTTTAGGTGATTAATTAATCTTTATTGTAGAGCATGAAAGTGATCTGTCTACCGCACTATTGAGTAGATTCAATTCAATTTATAGTGGTGATAATCGTGATAATTCCATCGGTTTGCTGTCGGCTAAGATTTCTTTTAATTTCGGCTTCATTATATTTGAGGTCGAAGGTAAAATGGATATATTTTAACAATAACGGCAACTATGTGCTCAAATATATTGTGGCGCATAGTAGTGATGTCTATCCACATATGTTCTTGTATATTTGCTTATCGATCGCTCTGTTTTCAAGTGAAAACAGAAAAAAAAAAAAGAAGTCTATTTTCAAAAATTGTGCCTATGGAAAGCAAGTTCTTACGGTTCGTTCATTCTCATGCAGTTATTTTCCGCTAATGATGAACTTTTTTTTTTCAGTGCCCTAAAGCGCACACGCTGGATTTGAGGATCGTCAAAGAAGTGCACACACTCGACTTCAAACTAAATAACGTGAAGATCATGGATAAGTGGGCAAAGGATAAGGAGATCAAACAATTTGATATGTGTAAAATTCTTGTGCTCGCTTATGGTGCCGGCTTTATACTCAATCGCTGGATTCTTCTTTGTGAGTGTGATTCCTATTGGGTCTTCTGTCAAGAGGGGTGATGAAGGGAGGGGGGGGGGAGGAGAGAAGGTGAGGAGGCCATCTGATTGTCGTTACTGCATGAGTATGGTTTATTCATCCGATCAAAACAGAGAAAAGTCGACGGCAATTGTAGCAAATTATAGCTTTTGCACATTAATTGTTCTAAGCGTTTCTTCTTCTCCTATTTACCTGGTAATTGCAGGTGGTTAACTAGTTCATTGGTTCACTTTACTAGGTTACTCACTCGTCTTATTTTCCGTTTGCGTGTTTAATTGGAATCCATACGATTAGTCGTTCATTCAGTTCTCACCCATTCCTCTTAGTGAACTCATTATTAAGCTTATTTACACCACCTTTGTTGGCCTGTTATTTCCAGTGGTTCTCCACTAATTATGTAGTCTGTTTAAACATTACCAGTAGCAACCGATGCTATTGCGTGAATTAAAGCGTCATTGAGATGATAAGCTTGAAAAGTTGTAAATGCTTGCTAAATTCTTTGAGTAAGTTGATTTGCAGTCGATACAGCAGATGCATGCCGTATGTGGTGTCAAGGAGTACATCATCTCATGATGGATACTGTTTCGGCGAGTCACACCCTCATTGTTGAACGCTGGTTGCGAAAAGAATTCTATAATCTTATGGATCCAAATACACAGTGGTTTGTTTTGTTTTGTTTTCTTTTTTTTTTTTTCGTTTTTTATTTATAAGCATTTGATCTTCGAATGTGGCACGCTGAACAGAACGGATGGAAACTAATGTTTCGTGAAATGTGACTCTCTGTCTCTTAAATGAGTGCTATCACCATAAACATATCCTTTTCTTAATTCAGCCTCCAAAGAATTTGACACTTTGATCTTATTGGCTGCTTCATGAGTTGAAAAGGTGAAGTAGTTGTACGACAGACCTTTCCTTACTCCTCCCATCTCCCTTTAAAATACAACCGATGAGTAGAGGAAGGTTTCGGTAATGAAAGCTGTTTGCTCAATTTGTATTTTCAGCTGAGGTTTGATGCGAAATATTTGTGGGAAATAGTCTGAGAAACTTTGCTCTTACTTTCTCCATGAAGCAAACACTAAGAAGGAAGAATGACTTTAATAGATTTACGCTTTTTTTTTTCAAAGTTTTAAGTTTTCGATGACGAAATATATAAATGGGGCGAAGGGAATCGTCTAGTTATTGCATAGATGAATTTGTGTTTGCATTTTATAGAAACTTTATTGAAGATATTCGTATTGTTTCATCAAATTGGACTAGTGTTGTGATAGGCGGCGGCGTCACGAGGGGACCAAGTGTAGGCAGAGGACGGGAGCAGATAACCGTCTGTCGATACCTGTGCGGAAGCACAGGCTAGATAGAAGTAGTTTATGGGGCATCACAGCCCCCAAACACGAATAGACCCAAAGACCAAAATCCTGCAAATGGGCCGAAGCCCGACTTATATAGGCCCCAAATATTGCCTGGAGCGTCTCAAGGGCACATAAATCGATCGATGACATTACGTGAAGAACAACAAACGAGAATCGAATATACGAGTAAACATGATCATTGCAGTGTTAGATTACAATATCTCGGGTTGGCTGTTCAGTGCCTTATCCAACAACTAGAACATTGAGAGTTAAGAAACCCGAATAGTTCCTAAAGTTTTTAGTGGGATTTATGTTAAATATTGAAATATCTGAATAAAACGATTGTGGCGGATGTGTTTCAAATTTAAGCTGTAATGTAATAAAATGTATAAAAGGTGGGAACTAATAATTTGTGAGGGTAAATTTTTTGTGAGATTAGTGAGTGATTTTTCAGTGTTGCAATGAAACACATGAAGCCGTTCGTTCAAACGAGTTTACAGTTCAAAGTGCAATCGAAACAACTTCAAGAAATCACTGAGGTATGGAGTTGTTTAATTCCACGCTTCGAACACCCTATTAATGAGGCAGTCCTCTACTGGTACATCTTTAGTGACGCATTGCCCAAAAGTTTTTGAAGCATTCGCAATTGCGAAGCGATCTGCTTACATGAGACCAACTTTTATCTTTATCCCACAATCATTGCCATCCTTTCTCATGACCACCCTCTCATACGGGACCATTCCCTACCACTTAGCAGAAGGTCATCGTTTAGCATCATCATCCCATTTAATGTGAGTGGGAGCCCTCTGTGTATTTTTCGTTTTACGAGTATTTCGTTTGAGTGTAAAAGCTAGTTTCCACCACATGAGTTGATTCTTCTATAATTTTAGTGGTTTAGTAATATTTTTTCACACAAATTCCAGCTTCTCCCATCTGCTTCATTTAGCTTTTCGTCGATTTGCATATTTTACCTCTTTGCATGATTTTCGTCAATTTAATCCCATTATTTTTTGTTAAAAATGCATTTAGTGAGTGCGACAAAGCGCAAATCGTCCGTATTAAGGAATTGTTTTTGTATTCGACGAAATAGATGTGACATTTTTCTTTGAAGCCTCAAAATGAAATGTTCATCACGATTTTATGCATAATGATTTCAGGAAGAAATGAACTACGATGCGTTTGCAATAGCATATCGAAAACTGATGCATCTACACAGTGTAAGTTATAATATTTTATGAACTCGAGAGGTTTTAATTCATCGATATAACGGAAACGTTTTCATTTTCTTTTCTTATGACTTGCTTTTAAGAATTCCTTATTTCTTCACTACAGAATTTATAAATATGGCTGTGTTTGAGAAAATTTAAGTATAATTTTTTGATGGGATTCTATTTTCAGTTGTTTTTATTCGGTTTTCTACGATGTTTTTTTAGTGATAATCAAATGCAGTGAATATGCTTGATCGACAGTTAGTTCGATCATCGATAGAGCTCAACATTTCTTTTGTCGATTTTCCTCATGCAAAAAACATTCAGAGGAGAACTATTGCTTTCTGTTTTTTATGAGAATGAAATAGATATATGAAGATACTGTTGACTTATGATTGACCATATTTTTGAAATTCATTTTTTTTTTCTTTGAGGTACACATATCTGTTGCTTTAAATTAACTCCTTAGTACTTTTCATGTATCTTTTGTGGAATGTAGAATTCACGTAGAAGTACATGCTTCAAATCGAATCACTTGGTGCGTCCATCAGTTCGATAGGGGGGCCTGCTTAAATATTCACCTCTATGATTAGTTGGTGATGATCGGTTTTCGCGAAGATCAAGCCCATATAGGAAATGCTGTTTTGAAGAGAGTTGAACAGTACGGGAAACTTGTAGTGAAAATCAAAGTTATCTCTGCAAGTCATCTATACGATAAGTGAACCATGTTTTCCTATGCTGTATTCTGCTTTAGCAAATATGTATTTCAGCTATTTTCGGATCGTTTTTCGGCGTACTCGGATGATGCTCTCAAAGTTAGCTTCAGCAACTTCCTCCGTTTCTTAAAGGACGTTCAAAATGTTCGTTTTATTTAGCTTCTACGATATTTGTTCGTTTTTTTTTCAATTCTATTTAATGTAAATCGAAATGCATTCTGAGAGGAAATTTCAACTTTCATTTCTAAGCGATCACACAAATGCAATCTTCTACGAATATTTCGATCGCTAATCAAAATTGTAATCGAATAAATCACTTAACGATTTGTTTCCTTTGTTGATCGTTGTTGTTGGTAAACTTTTTAGAGTTTTTTTTTTTTTTGAAGGATGAGATGGGAAGCTATCGGGAACGAGCGAGTGATTTCTTGAGACGCTACCTGAGGGAGCTGGATGCTTCAAGAGATATACCGGAGCCGTCATTAAGCGTACCAGAGGTACGTGAATGAGTGCCTAATTTTGTAAACACTCTCAACTGTAGTAACCTTAAGTGACCGTTTTCGAACTGCGTGAACACCGCATGCTGTGTTCATTGGGGATGGTGTATTTTACAGTGATCTTGTATAGGTTGAGCGCAACAGTTGGTCGATGATTGATTGATTGCCAAAATTTTGTTAAGTCACCAGTTGGCCGGTTGGTCACAGATGGTATTAAAAAAATGGGCCTAATCATTGCTAATATTCGTATCACTATTGACTATTTTAGTTTCTTGATATCTATCTAGTTACATTTCCTCTCCGATGTGAACTTCAGAGCGTATACAGTTCCTCATTTTCTAAAGTGGGATGCTTCGCAAGCCAAGAACAAGTGCGAGGAAGGGCTATAATAGAAGGTAAGAGTTGTATAGCGCAATTGATCGTTTTGCTTTACTTATTCTTCATTGGCGAAGAGTTTTCTTCGGAGAAAAGTAATGTCTAAAGCGAACCTTCAGCCACTTTTTTTCGTAATAGCGAGTTTGGACGCGGCGTTATGAGGTGTTGGTTGAGGCCATACGATTTGTTCATGAAGTATATAATTTTGCATTGACCCACTATCCAGGCTGAGGTCATGCCCTAAATGCCTGACGGTGGATATAACGATCTCTTACAGGAAACAACTATTCACTTCATCGTCACTGGGACGCATTGGGGCTGTATTGTTACGGTTATGTTGACGTCTAGCTTTTCGTCGGAACTGTGTGGTGTACTGTATGCAGTCGTTGTCCATTTTCCACATTGGAGCTTCAGGAAAATTCCGACAAATAGAGGGAGGAGTCGTACGAATTTTGGTGTTTCATTGCCGCTTGTAAGAGAGCTAGCTTTGCCTCATTCTGCACACTTCACCGCCCCTATCCCTAGGGTTTCTCAACCCATTCTTACATTTCAGCGACATATAGAAGGATTTAGAAGAATTGCCTGAGGCTTTCGAGAATAATTTTTATTTCAGTTTTGCGATTTTCTGTTCTCACGAGAAAACAGTGTGTGGGATTCGATAAACGAGCGGGTTATACACGATATGAACCGACCGTTAAGCCATTATTGGATTGCTTCTTCACATAACACGTTTGTTTTGTCCTTCCGTTTTTTTTTTTTGAAAAATTCCCAAAAGAAATTCCGAATTTTGCAGAAATTGTAATATTTAGTGTACGATTGTTTCCATCATGGGCACTGAGATTCCTATGCTTCGAACTATACCGATTGAAATAGAGAGCGCGCAATAAGCAACGGAATTTCGGTAGGAACACGCAAGTTGCCAAACAAATAGTGGAGAACTGAGAGGTGAAAAAAAAGAGGAAAACAGACTTTTTTCTCATAAGAGGTGGAATGTCATTTTCCGTCTTAGCGGCCGTCCGCACAATCAGCTTTAACTGATTGAACATGAAAATATAGGAGCGCATTCTTTGAAATACAGCAACATGTACAAAGAAAGCGTTCAAAACTAGTTTATTTCCTTCGTATGATCTCGTGATTATAGTCTGTGACCATCTAAAATTTTATCTCCCCACTATGCTACCATCAGAAAGAAGTTCCCGAAATTCGAAAACTGTTGGAGGGATTTTCAGCTATAGTTTTCATTTTTATTAGAGAACGTTTTTTATTCGAAGGTAGTAAGCACTGCTCCTGGATTAGGCTGAGATGTGTTTTTCAACTGACTTAATGTAGTTGGTACGACCGATGCAGGATATCGCCGTTCAGACTTTTCCTGAGCTGAAATAACCTTCACCGTTGCTGGTCCTTCGATCTTCGACTTCAGCGCACCCAACTAGATTTGGTATCCTTATAGGTTCTTTAGTTCCCTTTTCTTACCTATGCCTTCTTTTCTTGTCTCTGAAAATCACGAAAGTAATGGCGTTGAACCCTTGCAGATGCTGTTTGCCTTTTTAATGTGCTTAGCTTACAAAAACCAGTGGGAAGGGTTGTAAATGCCGTTTTACGATTTTCCTCACGGTCCAAGCGGTCCTAGCGTTTGAAACATCCGAGACAAAGCTAATCGAGACTTTTCACTGTTGATATTGTCATAAGAGGATGGTGTCGTGTGGTGTTGTTACTGATGAGATGATACTCTTTTGTTGTGTTTAATGAGACTACAGTTTTGTTTTTATCTCCTACAGTAAAATTTCAAGATATTTGACTGGCGATCAGTTGAAGAGCGAATCTTCGTTAGATGCATATGCGAGAGCATTGCTTATGGGCTGCAGATGTATCGAATGTAAGTCCTCTAAATCCACGCCTTCCTTTTTGTTTTTATTTTCTCTTTGTTTTTCTTTTCACTTGTCTTTATAAGATGATGTGCCCCGTGATAATCAGTTCTTTCGTTTTTTTTTTTGCCGAAAATGAATCACTTGTAAATTCTTCTGCCACTCATGTTGGCTGCATCGTCGAATAGCGAAGATTGTTGTTCGGTGGTATTGAATTTGAGTTCGATCTTCGCTTTTGTTAAGGTAGGCCCATGATGGGCGAGAATGGTGGTGAAGAAATGGATTGGGGTATTATTCAGTAGCCATTTGACTCCCTGAGTTACTTCGCAGATTAACTGTTTGTAGTGCTTTGGAATTTTTCTTTGAGCCAAAATTCGATGCAGTTCACATGAACGATGAAACATCTTAATTAATATGCTTTTCGCTTTCATTTCTTTACACAAGATTAACTTACCTAGAGTTGGCTTTTAATCAAAACCTTGATGAATTGGAAGAAATTTTTTGAACTTGCTGATATTCGAGGCTAGTTCGTGATCGCTTCCTTGAGCCAGTTTGAATTTCGTGGCACTCTTTTTTGTTGTAATTTGAAGAGTCTGAGATTATTTCTATCTTTTCCACGGGGAATCTACGAAGTGATTTTATGTCCACAATTAAACTTCTAGTAAAATAAGGATCTATTAGGCGCGGGTTCCCGATCAGAATTATCCTAGAGATTGCGTTGTAATTGACTGATCTTCATTTTTCATCCGTTGTGCAGTTGCGAAAGTGGGCGCTATGTGGCTCGTGATATGGTATTGATTATATTATATTTTGCTCCTTTATTTTATACTAATTGAACGCAGGAATTTGTAGTGGATTGTTGGGATGGTCAGAAACGCGGTCCTGGTGACTTTTTGGAAATTGTCATATATCATGGCTATACGATGACAAGTAAATTGAATCTCAGAGACGTGCTTTACACAATTCGACATTACGCGTTTATTAACAGCGAGTATGCAATTTTTCTTTAACGAAGTATTTTCATTTGTGCTGTTTATGTCTCTCTCTTCCATTTGTTTTGAGATTTAACCCTTCTTTTAAATTTCTTCGGAATATGACGAGACTTATTTATTTATTTTGAATGTTCATTTGTTGTGGTTATCTTCCGATTTTATATGTGGAGAGTTTAATGTGATATTCCCTAATATAGCGGCATAATCAGACAGCAGTATTTGGGTAGTATTATTATATGTTTTTATTCATCTATTATTTTGTAATGTTTTTGTTGGGATGGACTCAAGAAATCTCATGACAGTTTATTGGCTGTTGAACGGCACCATTTAATCAACCTAGCCAATGTTTGCATGAAAATTTAAAAGCAGTTTGTTACTAGCACCAGTTTGGGTCTGATTGAAGTGTGAAGGGAAGAATCACATTAGTGCGAAGTTCGTTTATAAATTGAGATATTTTTACGAAACGTTCAAGGGTACTTTGAAATCTGCTAAATTTTGCATTCGATGGTTGGAAAGTTCGAGAAAAATGCTCATTCGTCAGATCGGATCAGAAACAGCAAGAGGAGGATTAGGATCGGTTAGAAGGATATTCTAAAAAAGGTTGGGAAACAGAGAGGGGATAATATACTGATAAAGAATGAGAAAGTTTTCGGCTGATATGGCGCATAACAGAGTACGTATGTTGACAGTTGAGATGCTGATTCCTCATTGACAAGAAAGAAAGTGGATAGCGAGGGGCGAATAGCCTGCTCACTCCGTATGAATATAATAAATATGTTCAATTGCCTATTGGGCGAGCATTTGAGATGTATTTTATGATAGATTTCCGGTGATCCTCTCGATAGAAGACAATTGTTCGGTGCCTGCACAACGACTTCTCGCACAAGAGGTGAAGGAAATCCTTGGTGATCTCTTACTTACTGCACCTGTGAGTCGAGAAGAAACGGCACTTCCTTCTCCGGCCGCCCTCAAGAGGAAGATTATTCTAAAGCATAAAAAATTACCGATCGAAAGCGAGGATATCGTACCGCAACAAAATGATGATGGTTCGTGTTCTTTTTGCGATTACTTACTTAGTTACTGGGAAGGCAGTTTGGATAACTGAGCTGGAATTATGTTTTGCGTAATAGGGGAAATGTAGAAGGAGGTTTTCAATTTGAGGCAAGAAAGAGCAGTTATTGTCATGAATGATGCATGCCCTCTTACTTCAACTGATTAGGTGATACTTTGATATTATTTACGGCCATCAGTTCGATTTTAATAAAGTAGAAAAATTTTCAGTCTGCAGTCAACTGAAGGGAACTAGTTTGCAAACTGTTCTTATGCGGCCGCAGATTGAAAACAATGGTGTGCAGAGCAAAGAACAAGAATCTATAATTCGTTCTTGACTACACGGATAAGCGAGCACTAGTCCAGCATATAATGATAGAAATTCGTAGTGTTGTTGTAGATTTGATCGGAACATGTGTCAGATAATGTTGTCACTACACTATTGCAAGCATCACACAACAGATTTATTCGTTGTGCTGACGTTTCGTTTCAAACAGCTGCTCTTGTCATGGGTATTGTTTTCGATAGTGAGTGGTCAACTTTGAGTGGTCAAGACAGAAGATGACCATTTATGGTTTCGTATTAACTCAACTTATTATCCACCTGTCAAGCTGATCACTATTCTAGTTTTTGCCAAATCTTACGTGCCAGTCTTTATGGAAACATCACCTACGTGGATCTTTTTTGCTTTTATAGTGTTTCTTTTACGTGCGAATCGACTATGAATTAGCTAAGGTGCGTTGCACAGATTGAACCTTAATTTTCAGATGATCAAGATCTGCTCTCGAAGGAGTGTGTAAAACGTGGCATTCTTTATCTAAAAAGTAACACAACGCACGTAAGTGATATTATTTCTCATAGGCAGAAATAACTGCCCATTTTCCCATTTATAATTACCAATTCCTTCTTCGTAACCACCTGCTTTCGAATATTCGTTTGTTCTTCTGACAAAGTATCAGCGTTCAGGCATCCTTCTCAAATTGCTTTTTCTGCAATATTTGCAGGGGGGGGGGGGAAGGCTCTATCGAAAGGCGGTTCATTGAGTAGAGACTCCGAGAAAAATGCCACAGAGAAAAAATTCAGGAATTTCTCTGTGGAGAGTTATTTTGTCGAGGCGGAAAAAAAGAGGGAGGAAGGGACCCAATAAAGGACCCAACAAAAAGGGTGCGAATTGCTCAGCGACGGAGATGCCATAGGAGATTGGGGATCGGCACCACACTAATCTGGAATTCAACTCGCCTGCCCTTCGCATGGAATTATTGCCTGCTGATTACGTTGTTCGATGTGTTGTTGCACTGAATTCGGAAGAAAATAGAGGGTGGAGGGACATGTTAGCCGTTGACAAATGAAGTTCTCTTCAAATTCCCCTTCCCTCGTTTCTGTTGTTGTGGAACTTACATCTCTTTGTCTGCTTTTATATTTTATATGCGTCGAATCTGAAATGCGTGAAAATTTGTTTATGCGCTGTGAGCCTATCTTCTGTAATTTGTGAATGCGATGAGCTCCGTTGCTTATAGAGATTGAACTACGATATTTGGGAGCAGAAACGTTCAGCGATGGCATTTGCAGATATAATCAGTACTTTCAGGGTTGTTCTTCCCAAGCATGTAGTTTACATGAAGGAAGTACAGACAGGACTATCTCATTTCAGACTAATTTTCGCCTTCTTACATGGTCAAAGTCATGTATAAGTTGTTGGCAATAGAACTTTGGTTTAAAAAACTGTAAGGCTGGCTCTACAGTTTTTTAAACCTGTCTCAAGTGTAGTACAGTTCTTCTGTTCAATAATGAATTGTTAGTCTACCGATGTTTCATTGCCTTCTTTGGAGGAGACAAATAGAAAGACAGTTAATTACATGACTTCGCAGCTCGTGTCGTTCAGGAGTGGACAAAACATGTGTTCGTTTTGTTCTCTGATCGTTTATGCTATATGCTGGAGCAGTGTGAAGGTGATTCAGCGGAGAACCTTCTACAACGTGAGGATTCACTAGGCAACTCGGGCGATGATGACTCCATGATGGTAGGTATCGGACTCTACATTGCTCACTTCTTTTCATGTATGAATTGCCTATTTTTGCTACAGTGCACAACGGTTCTCAAAATGCAGTTGGCTCATGTTGTTTATTGTCGGCCAATCGTTCTCGGAGAAGTGCAGTAATTTAAATGATGTTTTTTGACAAAAAGAGCAAATAAACATAAAGCACTGTTTTGGAATGGGTCTTGGCCACTGAAAGCGCGATCGTTTTTCCCTATCCATATTGATCATTTTGCAGTGATATTATCTGAATTATCGACTGGTTATTTTCTCACGGGAGCAGCGCAGTTCGAAACAGATGATGTTGAATTCGGAATGTGTTTGCAGTACATACCACTTTCACTGATTGTTCATCCAATTTGTAGTTGAGTTGTTAATAGATAATCGGTGTTTGCAGGATGACACGACAAGTTTGGTTGGCTTCGGAGTTCGTCCAGAGGAAATGCACGTAACCGAAGAGTGGTTTCATGGTAAGACGGACAGAGATGCGGCAAGAGCCCGACTGCTCGAACATAGGGATAAGGGTAACGGGCTCTTCTTGGTGCGCGACTCAACGATCTTCATCGGCGACTTCTCGCTTTCTTTTTTGTAAGTTGTTCATCATGTGATAGCTTGATGTGGAGCTTTTCGGCTTCAAGAATGTTCGCGTCGTCGACGAAAGTGATATGTGATAGCACGCGGTCTTTCAGGAAGTGAACGTTGGAAGCATTAGTTGTTGTAACGTTAGTACTTCCGAGACATTTATAACCTGGAGTGTCTATTATTATGACGATCATGACTGCCATGGAGCGAAAACTAGAATGGGAGAGGGGATTTTGCCTATCCCCATCCTTCATTTCCTTTCCCTCCGCAGCATTTTTAGCTATTGCAGCACTCTTTTTTTGATCGGGTCAGATGTGAAATATGCCACTGGAAGAAGTGGGATTAGACAATAGTACAGGTGCAGACATTTAAGTAATTTTTGTTCAATTATAGACACGATGAGAAAGTTCATCATTGTCGTATAAGGACACGTATGGTGAACGGCGAGAAGAAGTATTACTTTTTGGAGAACAAGCAAATGGACACATTATATGAGTTGATTTCGTATTATACGAAGGAGAAGCTGAAAACGCCAACGTTTAGCACGACTCTTGTGACTCCATGCCCGCAGCCATGTCCTCATCTGAATATGCCGTAAGTGTGCTGTTGTTTTTTCTGCAATACGAGCTGATGCAATTGTTGATTTTGGGCTAAAATATCTAGAATGGAAAGATTTTGGCTGTTAAACATTTCAAGCGAAATGCCCCGAAATTCAGATGCGCCACTCTATTGGCTATCTTCTCATGCATTTCAGTGACCATTTCCATAAGGTTTAACAGTTGGCGTTTGTTGTTAGTAAATCAGATTTGCCGATAAAGATAACGGAAGGATTTGGGTAGGCATTTTCCTTCAGAATTTGGAGACGAAATTAGTTGATAAAAAATGAGATATGTGTTATTACATTCCTTTCAATAGTAACGAGACAAAAGAGATGAAAAGACAACATTTTATCTCGAAGTGTTCTTTTTGAAGGCATTCATCGAAAATTTGGAATACGGAGGCGTGATTAAGTCAATAGACAAGAGCATTTGCTCGTTGGCTATCCTTATGTCATCGTATTATTCATGTGTTGTCATACCAGACAACTAGGTTATTCGGCTATTGCCACTGGGGTGGTCGTAGTGCAGTTCCACGCCAAATAAATATTCTTAGTATAAAATAGAGTGATGGATATTTCGGTCCGCCCTCTCATGATTGCTTCCCAGTTTCGATAGCGATGAAGTGAGCAAGACTGACATCACAAACATAATTCGTCGTGTGTTTTTGGTTAGAGCTTTCTGTTAGGATCGTGAAAATTCTTCATCGGTGCATTCATTTCGATGCGTTGTTTTCCCTTGATTAGTTTGCTTAAGGTGTTGTATATGAAATTATTCAGATGGTTTTCCGAACAAGCCGATAAAACTCGAGCCGAAGAGCTTCTGAATACGGTAAGGGAGGATGGCGCTTTTCTCATTCGATACAGCGGAACTGATAAAAATGTATTCGTTTTGTCGTTAAGGTTTGTACAGTTTTCAAGTCGCAGAACAATCCATTTTTGTCACATTTTTTAGTTTTATGCAATCGGATGTAGCGGGCGTCTGAGTTCGAGGTCAGAAAACGAACTCCCGGTACTTTGTAAGAGAGAAGATACGACGCGGTTCAAAGAACCAAAATTAAATACATGCTGTATTGAGGGACAGACTTTTTGCTTCACCTCCGAACCTGAATCTGAATTCAGAAGCCACCTTTTAGGAGCATCTCTGGGAGCATCTATAACAATCTCTCTATACTGAGAATTAAGGGAGATGGGATGATAAATGTAAGTGTTCATTTTGATTTTTGTTTCTGGTTCACTTGCTTGTGGCTTTGAAACTTTTGCTTCGTTTCGAACTCACTAAAGTTGCTAGCGTGCCATGGTCACCTAGTGCACTTGCAACAGGTGTCTTTATTTTTTGTGTGAAGATGGGACAGTCGCGCTAACGAGGCATTTCACTCATTATGATAGTTACATTAGTGGATTATTGCGATAATAGCAACTTAAGATAGCTACTCAGAAGGAAGTAGTTTAATAAGTCAGCTGTCACTAGCCATGTTGAAGTATAACTGAGGACAGAAAAGGATGTCAGAGCTAACAAGAAGCCAAATATGAGAGCGCTGTATTTTAACTTCACCAAAGAAGAACCGCAACTAAGGAAAGAAACAAAGGGCTTCCTCATAAAGTATGAGCGTCCTGTTTCCTTTCACAAGATCCTGCGCGAAATGTTAACGCATCACAACATCGAAATTTTGTTGCTTTTTTGCATTGTGACATGACAGGAACTATAGACTACGGGGGCATTCGACAACATCGTATGGTTACAGGGTCGATGGCGAATTTTGGCATTATCGTTTGAAGAGAGACGGTCGGATATTCGTTGTAAATCAGACCGTCTTTGAGAACTTAAACCAGATCGTCGACTTTTATTCTACGCATGACTTCGTGCGCGGGATTTGTTTGAAGTATCCGGTCAATGAGCGCAACGTTGGCAAGTACACTAGTGCTGAATTTAGTATCGCCGCTGCTCCTGGCTGCTATATGGAGCTGAAAGATCTCGAGAAGGATAAAGAGGTTGTTATTGTGTATTGCACTTTTAAGCAACGGAAAGAACTTTTTATTAGCGTTTCTCGAGTTACAGAGTACAAATTCATCCAAATTGTTTTCTCCTAATAACATAAACGCCACGTAAAACAATAGTTGGCATGTGCTATCGGTTGGGAGGAGTGAAGGGAGGGAAGGGATGGAGAATGTGGAAGAAATCGACAACTATCATCGGAACGTATAATGGCAAAGAAGATTGAAGCACTTGGCGTATCGAAAGTAAATAACGTGAGGCTTTGGATAGGGTTGTCTCTATGTTAATCAAGGATATGTCCGCTGGAATATTTAAAAAAAGTATGGACACCTTCTATAGCATTTTGGTAGCAACGCTCATCAAATTCAGCGACAAAAGAGGACAAAAGACGCAAGACGACTGAAAATTACTCAGTGGCCATACCTATTCGAGGTGTATCATATCATCGTTTTTTTTAAGCTGGAGATGCCGGAAGTAAGGAATATAGGAACGGAACTCTTGTAAAAACTTAGTCGTTCAGGCGTTAAACTTAAATTCGGCGTCGTATTACGGGTCCGAGGTGTACAGCGCAGTTTAATAAGTGCACTTTCCTTGCAATTTGAGATAGGGATATCTTTGTTGTTGTTGTCGATGGATATGTTCACTTGTAGGTACTCGCGCGAGCGATAGAACCTTATAGAGGAAGTCAGCCGAATGAGATATCGTTCCCGTTGAACGCGATAATAACGGTTTTGAGGAAGGATGGCAATCGGTCAGCGCCTTTCTTCGATATTATTCGTTTGCAAAGTTTCCTTTATTCTTAAGACACCCAATTTCTAACGTTTCAGATCATTTCAGTATTTTGTTTTGACTAACAAATTCGATAGCAGATGAAAATCTTTTCATCTCCTCGACCTCCGCTTTCATTTGCCACAAAATTACTACCATCTTTTGAAATCTGCAACTGTTTCTTTCAACTTACTTCTTTCTTCCTTCCTCACTCTTCTTCGATTAATATTTGAAGGGGAGAAATAAAGGTGTCATTGCTTTGCGATGCTTTGGAAATTGTTAGAAACGAAGGAAAGAGTCGAATGTAGCGCAGCCTTTTCTTTTGTCTTCCTTTGTTTCCACATTTCTTTTCATTGAGGTCGAGCTTGAGATTTATGGATCATATAATATGTGCATTTTCTTATTCGAGGTTGTTTTGTCTCATTTTGCACCCTTTATTGCGAGGTTATTTTATTCGCATTATGAGCCATTTTTATTCCCTCCACTCATTCCTTTCCCTCTGGCAGCATTGAAGAACTCTGTATCATAGTAATTACTGCTAACAGTACGATACAATTTTAAAAGTGCCGAAATCGGTAAGCGTGACTTACCTATTATTTCTAGATGGCGAGGGAAGTATGGTGCATATATTGGATTCTTTCCAGCTCGATGCGTTACGGAGATCGAGTCGGGAGATAGCTGTTCGGTATGATTTTTGCATGCCGTTTGCTTCAATTTCCTCTTTCCATTCCATCCATTTCTTTTGGTTGTCCTTCTTATTCGAGGCAGCAGAAAGATGTCATTCTATGATTCCTTCTTCTTTGTCGAATTTCCCCAGATAAAGTCTCTTGGTATCGGAGGTCTTCAAACAGAGCTTTTATTTATTTCGTATGTGACGAATTAAATAGGAAAACTTGACAAACTCTTGAGAAGAGTTGAGTTAAGTGGTAGCAAAAGTGTACCGGCGTAGTTATTGCGTCTTCAAAGTCGTATGCACTTTTTTTGATGGAAATCGGAGGCGTTGAGAACCTTCAACTTTAAATTTCTTTCATCATTGTGATTGTTTTTGCTGACTGATGACTGTTTTTTAGTTTTCGTGCGTTAAACAAATGGAGGTATAAAAGCTTTAATTTGTTGATGTATTCGAAAATTGTTGGTTATTTAGGTTATTAGCCGGCTGGTTGAATACTTTGCATTTTTCGTAGTCGGATATCGGAGTGCTTATGTGTATAGCAACAAGTTGTTAAGCATTCAATTCTTGAAATGGTGTAATGCATCATGATCGTTGTTCTCTGCTTTTAAGTCAGCGAACTTTTTCGCTTTTAATTTATTTTATAATATAATGTTGGCTGCTCTTAGGATGTCATTATCATCGTTAAGTTTGCTGGCAAAAGAGGAGAAAACGGTTAAGTGATGAGAAGGTGGAAAGAAACAGGCTTAGTGGGCTTAATACAGGGTTTAGTGCCGGTATGTGAGAGTTGTGATTTAAGGTGAGCTTTGAAGGCGCCTACTTGGTGGCGAGAGCGTTCGGAAATGTAGAGGCAACAGCGCAAAGGAATGGTGCTTTGTTGCAGAGCGACACCCTCAACTATGCGACTATCGAGTTGGCTGGTTCGTTGATCGCTAAGGTGCCTAACGAAGAAACTGATCGACCGTTTGCATTCAAGATCAGCCAGGCGGCTGCCCACTGGAACGTCACGGTAGGTCTCAGCTAGGTCTCACATACCTTGACCTAGGGTCCTCGTGCACTGTTACGTCCTTTCTGTAACAGGGGAGATCTTTGAAGAAGGTCAACTATTTCAACGATGCATGAAAAAGGGTGGATTAGCGAGCAACTGAGGGCTCAAAAGTAAATTCAATCGGCGAGTGAATTGACTCTTCGCTAACTAAATAAGTCGTTGTGTGTCACTGAACGCTCTAGTGAGATATGCTTATATAATCAACGTGCGCTGTCTGGTTCTTACATCATGCTGTCCATCGAAGTATATTGTTTGGCAACGAAGTGAAAAGGAAGAAAGCAAGCTGTCAAAGTTATCGATACATGCAATAATAGTTTTATTTGAGGAGTGTATAATGGCGGCAAATTCAAGTGATGACCGTGAGGATTGGTTGAACACGTTGCATGAGCTGACGAGAACAGCCACTGATCGAATACATATTCTGCGAACTCGGGAAAAGAACTTGAGGATTGCGTCCGAGCTGTCGAACTTGGTCGTGTATTGCCAGGCAGTGCCGTTCAATCCGCAGTTCGCAAGTAAGTGCTTTAAGGTTGAATTAGGAGAGAGGACTAATTCATTGCATAATATGTGCTGCTGCGATATTGCAGAGTATTTAATGCTGCTGTGGTTCGTCATCTGTTCATCGCCACTTCAAGTCGGCTCATAAGAAACACACAAATTTACTTTCTTGTTCAACATTCAGTTTAAATTGTTATAGAGGTATTCAATTACTGCTTTAGCAGTGTTATGTGTTTTTTTCATATTAGTTCTCAGAGAGACCTTAGAAGTTGATTCGGTAGAAGACAAAATAGGGCAGTCGAAGTCACCTTCGAAGAGTAGTTTTGAGAAAGCATAATGAACTTATCGTTTAGAACTGATAGTAATTCAGGGCAAATTGCTAAAATGTTGTATTGTATAGTTGTTCGCTCCAGTGTTAAATAAAAGAAGATCATCACAAGCATAATTCTTAGTAAAATAGCTCCGCAGTGGATCCGAGTGAAAGGGTGACGAACACAGGCTTCCCTTCGTTACCGTTGCTGCTGTTGCTGTTTGTTTGGTTGGTCAGTTATTGCTATTGTCATCAACTTTCCTTTGTTGCTGTATTCGTTGCTGTTAATTTTGGTCCTAATATGGGTTTTTCGTCTGAAATACTCGAAAGCTTTTCTCTTAGGAGTACTTTCACTGTGCAAATCGAGGTTTAGTCTGGAAACTCGGATATTGTGATTGCATCTTTAGAGCTCTGTCACTTGATTGTGTTACCTAGTCGTTAAATACGGCATGGTATATCTTAGGATCGGTTTCAATTACAAACTCTTCCTCGAATATACGTTCGTTCCATCTGAAATATCGAGAACTTCATAAATTCCCCTTACTTACATACCTCCTCAGCAAAATGGTGAATATTGCAAATATCCATCTGGAAACTACCTAGCCGAGACTAACTGTCATATTTGTATCGACTTCAGATGAAGTCGATATGAATATTTTGGAGTTTTTAGATTGTTCAGCGAGCACTTTAATTGTGCTAGCAAAAGAGATCGATAAGTTGCAAAACTAGATCATTCAAAGGCGAGTTACGATTTTTCTGTTTGGGGGACCTGTAAATATTGGCACTTACAGTCGTAGTTTTTTTAGTCCATTGATCTTGAATGATCGTGATCTTGTCCAATAAATAGCGGTTGCATGGCTTAAATATCCTTTTAAGTAGATATGATAGCTGGATATTACAGCACAAGGCAGCTTCTACGAGATGTGTTCGTTCAGCGAAACGAAACACGATAAGCTAATGGAGCGTGGTTTGGTGCAGTTCAATACTCGTCAGCTATCGCGAGTCTATCCACAGGCGTCGAGAGTTACATCGGCCAATTACGATCCAATGCCGATGTGGAATTCAGCGTGTCATATGGTGGCTCTAAATTATCAAACCGGTGATAGGGTAATTGCTGTTTTCTTCATCGATCAATATTTGTTTCCGTATAGGTTGCGAGCGCGGTTCTCTTTCTGAATATATTCGTTACATATGTCCAATAAGTTCATCCTTCTTCTTGATTTGCATAAGTAAACGGTTTTTGGGCGTAATTACCTTGTCTCAGCTCAACTCTTCATGAGTAATTGTCTCGAAACAACATGCATCCATATTCCACCATGGCAAAATGTTCTCGCCTTTATCAGTCGGTCATATAAACCTGCGATGATAGTAGTCACTACCAAACATCTTTATAAGCGTAACTATTTTCATTTGCCTTCTAACATTTCAAAAAGTCACTGTAAGGTTTCCAATTCGAAGGTCAAGGAGCTGCGGCACACCACGAAAGAATTCGTGACACGCTTCTTATGAGGACAAGGTGTTTCATGTGTTGAAGAAGTCTTCAAGGTTGATCGGTACAGCAGTTTTCTTTCCTGGAAATCCCATTTTTTCCGATTACTGATATGCGCCACCATGATGAATGTCAGAGCATGAAAGTGGATTGTTGATTACAGATTTTTTCCTTATTTTTTTTTCATGGTGCAAAGCGTCCAATATTAGGCGGTGGTTTTTGTTTTTATTGTGAAGAGGCCTGCACGCATGCATGTGTGACAAGCCGCCTCATTTTTTCAGCTATCAGGAGTGAACTACGTGTGTGGTCTAATGCTACGAAGCAGTTTGCGTGGAGGATTGATTTCGGTGTTGATGGCGCTTATTATGTTTGACTAATTAAATATCTTTAAATAACTATTTGGTTTGAATAGTCAAGGAGTGGAACAAGTTCATTATGAAGAATTAAATGAAATTATTCCAAGAAATTGTGTGACGTTACAATTTTCCACTATGTGAGAAGGAAATCTTTTTGACAAACAAGTAAACAGAGGGCACAAATTGAAAGAAAATTTAGACGACCGCCCTTTCCCCTCCTCCATTAGATTACTTCCCTCCCTCCCCTTTCGCCACTTAACCGTCTTCTCCTCCATCGCTCTCTCTGCCTCCTCCATCGATTGACTTGTTGAACGGTTGAGGAGTGATAAAATGAGGTTAGTTAACGCGAAGTACTTTTCACGTGAGGTACTCTTATGTCTGAGGTACTTTTCACGTCGTAAATTGAGCACTTTGGAACGGGTCTGTTATATTCTTATATACCGAGAGTTGTCTCACTTGATCAGTAAAGGATTTCAGGCGATGCAACTGAATCAGGGCAAGTTTATGGCAAACGGCCAATGTGGATATGTACTAAAACCGGCGTATATGATCGATGAAATGTTCTCTCCTGATGAAGCGAATATCATCTCCACGTCGTGTCCGATCGTACTGACTATACAGGCTAGTGCTTCTTAATGTATTGCATGAGGAGTAGCATACCTGCAACCGTGTGACGGACTAGTTTTTTTCTCCCCAGCAGTGTTCGTTATCTGTTTTCCTTGTGAAATCGAAGTGCTATCTGTGTTGCTATGAATCTCACTTGCCTTGTTGTTGCTACCTGATGAACAAAAAGTATCTTCCATCCAACTTGCGAACAAAAGTTTCTAATTCGATACGTCCTACTTCGGCCTTTGCGGTAGCATAATAACATTTTCCCTGAAAATCGCTTCATACAGCGTTGTTTTTTTAAGACACAATTTCATTTTTCATATCCTTCATATAGTTCATTTCGTTTGTTTTTTTTTTTCATCGAAGAGTGACTCATTTTTAGGTGATTGCTGGAAGACATCTTTCTCGGAAAGACAAGAATAAGGGCATTTGCTCACCGTTTGTCGAAGTCGAGATCGTTGGGCTTCCGCTTGATAGTGCATCTGTTCGCACACGAGCTATAGGTAAAAATGTTTTGCTCACTCGGTTTTATAAATAGTTTATTTTTCACTAGAGTATATTCATAAGAAGCATTAGTTGAGCGAAATACAGCATAATAGTGAAGTCAAGGCATAATAGTAAATGTGCGCGCTGAATAGTGTACAGTATCAGTTATTGTTGATTGTTTGCAGCGTCAAATGGTTTGAATCCAGTATGGAACGAGAGCTTTTGTTTTAACGTTCACTGCCCCGAGTTAGCGTTGCTGAGGTTCTATGTAGAGGATGGTGATTTCGTCGGTCCCAAGACGGATCCTTTCATCGGACAGGCGGTTTATCCGCTGGATTGCATCCGGACAGGTCGGTGAAGGGGTTTTTCCGTTTCGGTTATGCAGTATAATGATTGATAGGCGTTTATCGTGTGTTCGCAAGTTGCACCATTTAATGCGGTTAGATTAGTGTACAAAGATCGTATTTGCACTGAGCTTCAATTCCTTTTCGATGGGTGCCACTGAGCTTTGCATTGGAGTGATCCATTGTAAGATCCCCATTCCTTTTTTTGTTCGCTGTGTTCACCGATACCAGCTTTGCATGCATAGCCATTAATCTGTTGAACCCTTCTATATAACCTACAGCTATGCAAGTTTTGTATTCTTATACAGGTTTTCATACCAATAAAGCGCAAAAAGGGAACCAAAAACCCAGGCAAGTACCTCACTTAGCATAGCAAGTGGAAGAACTCACTGCTCTCATAGAGTTGAAGATATCACAAATGATCAAGAAAGCGAATTTTTGGAAGTAATTGATATTTGCAGTTGGAGACGGTGATTCTTCAGATCATTATGGCTGCAAAGGCACAAATGTGTGAGATGCGTTAAAAGCGTATATGTGGAGGTTTTGCTGTTTTAGATGCTATACGTTGTTTGTTAACCGTTTTTAGTTGAAATTTAAGAGGAGTAATTAAACGATTGTTGCAGATATTTATTGTTGCAGACGATTAATTGAACGATAGTAAATTATTTTATTAATTGTTTCAGATGTGGCATTTAGTGTGGTCATCACTGGATGAGCGTATTTCATTTGAAAGAGAGTTCCGTTGAATACTCGATTCATCATTTCGGTTTATGCAGTTGAGTGCGTGTAGAAGTATAATTTATTTGTCTGATGTATTGTTTTAGTTTATAATGGGGATTAATGAGTTTATACTCGTTCGCTATATTGTATCGGTTTGTTAATGAGCGGTAATTTTAGGATTTCGTTCAGTGACATTACGTAACCAATATAGCGAAGAGTTGGAATTATCAGCACTTCTCATTCATGTTGATATGCGACGCGCAACTGTCGATGGCGAGTTGATCAACCCTCACAGCGCTCTACAAGCTGGGCGCACTGTTATGGGTTCGTGAACTTTTGAACTCATTTAAAAAAGAGAATTAGCCCACGTTATCTTTTAAATCTCTTTCAAAAATTTGCTTTGTTAATCTTTGTTTGACTATTTGAAAGACAGATTTCTTTTTACCTTAGTATCGGCACAATAGTCGGTTGAAGTCTTGGCCTCAATACCTCCTAGATCGTTAGGCTTAAGTTTTTCGCTGATTGCTAAAGCTGAAGTTGTTGCTAAAGATGCGTTTAATTTACGTCAATTTTAATTCAGCAAGCTCACATAAGTCGTCAACACATTCGTCAGGTGTGTTCTCGGCGCGGTTGAACTCAAGCGACCAAAACTCTTTCTGCCAGTCGCCAGTATCTTCTGGTTTGCGCCACACCGTTTCCAGCTCAAACAGTCTCGACAGCAACGAGTAAGCTTGTAGTAACCCTTCAACTTTGCTCTATTTTTTCTCATTGAGACAATTCAAAATAGTTCTTGCAAACCCTCGAGTTTTATCGGAAGCATGTGGCACTTCATTTCATCAGAAAGAAACTGAAGGAGAGGACTGTGCGAATTGCTATTCCCAGAACCAGGAACTAGATTCGCTGGGAACTGAAATTAGGAGAGATTCGTATGGAAAAAAGGATCGCAATCGACAGGAATATTAAATTTTAGAAGCGGGGTGAGGATGGATGGGTAGAGGTAGTGAGGAGAAAGTGCCCGTGCGGACCTAGATCTCAAAAGGTGAACTGTGCGGATTTATATCGCTAAAGAAGATTACTGAAGATGAGGGTTATACTTAGGTAGTGAATGATTTCCAAAGTGTACAGTCCATTGATATGCTTGAGGAAATAAAGTTTTCTTTTGCACTGTCTGTTATCAACAATGTTTTTTGATAATAACGATTTATGAAGTGAGATTTTTTTTCGAATGTTTCGAAACGTTTTCAGTCGTATAAAGAAAAGCGAAAACCAACTGCTTCCATTAAGGAATTATATTTCCGACTTTTTTCAAGAAATGTATTGCAAAAAAAAAGAAAAAAGAAAACGAGAGCATTGCATATTTGTGTTTGTCGATATGTGCAGCAGTAGTTGTTAAGGCTGCACATCTAAATGTAGTTTTGCATTTTGAATTAGTGCACAAGTCTCGTGGGTTTTTGTTTTAGAACACTTGGTGAAGGTAATAAGTCATAGCGATTGTTGCATGTAACTATAGTGATCTTGTTTCCACATGTTTTTATATAATTTTGTTTGACAAACGCATTCCTTAAATGCAAATATATGAATTTTAGAACCTGTTAGTAATATTTGCATTCCTAGAAATATGTTCGGCACAGTTTTTGTGTCCAACGAGTATTAAATTTTGGTCTTCATCTGCAATGAGATTCAGAAGTACATTTTGTGCAACAACTTGTGCACTTTTCTTAACATATTCTATATTCGAATGAGTGATATCACACGCTTTCTGATCGCAGCTAGTGTTGATATGGCCTCGTTGAGTGTCGTAACGAGACGTTGAACTGACCAGTAATTTTTATCGAAGTGTTGTGTAGGGAAATAGCTCTTCACCTTCTGGAAAACTCATTGATAAATGACATGCTTGATAATGAATGCTGTTCTGGTCTTGCGAGGATCGATAGTGAAGTATCGAATGGTTTTTGAAGTTATCATCGTGGAAGCCCTTAAACAGGTGTGAAGTGTCACCTTTAAGAGCACATGTAAAGGAAAAGGGATATTGTTTTGCCTCGGGAACGAGAGCTGTTTCCGGTCTCTTATGGTCGCTGTTACGTTGGCTTAAAAGTTAGAGTTTCTGAATGTTTAGGCGGCATTTCAGAATGGAATTGCTTGATTTTTTGAGCAGAAGCACATAACTACCTAATCCCGATGACGAGGCTTCATGATCATTTCTGAATTACAGTGTAAGCCATAAGACCTGGAAAAAAGGTTTTTCATAAGGGCTGAAACGGCAGAATGACAGAATTCACATTCATATGTGCGAATAACAGCAGCAATGCAGAGATCATAGGGATTATGTGCATCGAGTTGAATAATAGGGTGGATAAATGTGTTTCGTGGAAATGGAGGTGCTCTTTTGCTGTTCTTCGATCACCAATCACATTAATCTTTATCGCCGAGTATGTATTATTGTGCAGTTGCTGAAAGGGAGTAATCCTATTAAGTGAGGTTGGTTGTTTTGCAAGAGAAGCTGATTGTTGTGAAGGTGACGGTAGTACTTTTCAGCGGATTTCCACCTGTTCCCACGGTAGCTCCGAGAAAGACGAGTGCATTGCGCAAGATCTTCAGATTCGGCAAGAATTAATCGCTATTGCTTTCACTTACCGATCTGTCATTCTTCACTCAGAAACTCGTTGTTTGGAAAGAGCAAGGTACGAATTTGCTGCATTTCTCATTCGATATACTCCATACCGTTGTATCGTATCATCGTTTGCCACGATAAGCGATTCATAAACGTTGCTTCAATGAAGGATTCGTATCATTTCATGTATAAAACTGAAGTCTGTGTGCGCGAAAACATTTTATATATGTTGCCAACAATGCATTGTTTCAATTCGAATTATTCAATTTTACACGAGCAAATCTGTTAATGTTTACATATGATGTTAAACGTTAATCTTATCTTCCACGTTTCGAACTTTCCAAGCGGCCATATCTTCAGCAGACAACTTCCTCGAAGAGCCTTATTTTTTGCCTTTCATTTGCATGTCTAAGTATAGTGTACGTGATGTGCACACATTTAGCATATTATCTGATTGCTTCAAAGAAATCACTTATAAATTTGTGTTCTTGAACATATAGACAGACTATGGCGATATTTAATGTAGACTTTATGTGCACATTGCGTACACTAGCAACACGTTCCCAATCCATATAAATTATGTCTATGTGATGGTATTAGGCGCAAGCGAAGAAAAGCAAAGGAAAAAGTAGTCTGCTGTGCTACTGCCTTCGAGATATACTTAAAGTTAAACAACATATTTCTGAATGGGTGATGGTATTTGATGTGTCCATATCATTGACAAAGTGTTAAGTCTGGATCGCCATATGGACGGCATGTTGAAAATAGATTACCTGTTTTGTTGCACTTGATTTGTTAATTGAGCTTAATTACAGCTCCTAGGTTGGAGCACATTGGGCTTGAAACCTTGAAGAAATGCTTCTTGCATGTCGATGATTGTATTTCTTTGAGGGTTCTTTCTTATTGTTGCTCTTCTAGCTTCTTATATCTTGAATATTTTTGCGTAATCATTCCTGCTAATCCATTCACATTCTCTCTCGCCTCCTATATTCGCAATCGGTCTCTTTCTTCACTTCATTTGTTCACTCATTGCTTTTTACTCTTGCACTAATTCTATGTACTGTTGCAAGTGACAGAGAGAGTAGATTTATTTTTGAATTGAACATAACAAGTGCACAAGCACACGTTTATGGGGGAAGTTTGTTTAAAATAAATGTGGCTGAAAGCTTGTGATCCGTTAACGGAGTTCTTTTCATAAACCTGTTATTGATGAGAAATGGAGCGCTATAAGCACAGGTGTTGTTGGAGTTTGAACCTTGTGTGGTGATTGTTTGTTGCTGCCATTGTTTGCCTTGTTCTATCGCAATTCTTAGTTATGTTGTTTATTTATTTCTGAAATTTTTCATGCTTTCGAATGACGAGGAAAGCAGCGTGTTCGATATGCAAGCGGTGCAAGTATTTCTCATGTTTCTTACTACATAGTGGAAAAAAGAGTAAACGTTGTTGAATTTGAGAAATAGGGAAGGAGGGAGAGTGAGAGATGGGAAGCACTAATGCATTACTCTCTACGTTTGTACAGCCGCTGTGTGCTAGTTGTATAGAACTTAAAGTAATGGACCGGAAATATTCCGTTTCAGAATAGGGGATTAAAGATGAATTGATAGGGAAAGGCAACGAAGCCCGATATGAGGAGAATAGATTTATACAAACGTAACTGTGCCAGAGAAATAGGTTTAGGTAATCACAGAAGAAAGGTGTCAAGAGAGTGGATTTATTTAAACATAGAGGAAGTGTGTACAAGACAGCACAGACTAGCTGGAGTGCCGTCATGCTGAATTTTTGTTGTTATAACGCTGTATTATAGGGATGTGATTGTTTTGAATTTATTACCAGATCGTCTGTGAATTGATTTGCTCAAGTGCTCAGTGTGCTTCCGGTACCATATATAAGCGATCCGACTCTTCTTCATGTTGTATGCGTTAGTCTTTTGTCTTGCGATCCACTAACTGCACTTCATAAACGTCTGGAGGCATCGCAAATGTTTATTTGGTAATCCAACTCAACCAACTGAGCATTAATCTTAACCTTTTATCATTTATCAATGGGATAGGTATCTCGGTACATCCGGCAAGGGGAGAAATGATGGCTTATCTGTCTTGGGATAGGTATCTCGGTACATCCGTCTTGGAGAAATGGCTTACGATTTCTTAAACTTATAAATTGTCGCAGTATTCAGCCATGCTGAACAATGGTGTCAGGAAATTCGGATAGAAAGGTAGTGTGGAGACCGTTTGCCAATTTCAAGTTATCAGCTGCCACTTTAGTTAGAGCTGTTCAAGTCTCATGCATGACCCACTTTCCTTTCCACTTCACTCAGATAAAAGCCGCATTTCGGTACTGAGCAGCGATCATAAAGAATTGAATTTTCAGAAATTTTGGAGAAAAGTGCAAAAATTTTGATGCCTCCAGCTTTTTTATGATCAGTGATCATTTACGGACAACTCAGATGAGGTCGTTCGTAGAAGTGCTATCATTCGAATTTCTTGGTGGCACGCCAAGCGCCTTGTCGCAAAGGTCGACAAATAATGTTAAGCCTGCAAAATTTCCTGAGGATTTTTTTATTTGAGGAGGAGGTAGTGGAGCTCGTGCGCAGATCGAATATGTTGCTAGGCAGGTTAATTAGGGTATTAGATGAGAGTAAGGAAGCACTTGTCACGTATTGTTCTCGGGTGGACTGGCGTTATTGGAAGTTGGAGGTGGGTTAAAGACCTGAGACTATTACTTTCTTTGTAGTTGTTGACTGAGGTGAAGTGGTTAGCGAGATGAATCGTCTTCGAGATACTCGTTTTGAATATGTCAATTTGTAATTGTGCTATATGATCAATTGAGTTGACTGATTTTGTCGGTCTCTTCGATGTTTTCATTGTTGCGAGCAGTTTTTATGCTCATATTGAAGAGAATGAAACTTATATTTTATGGCCTTTTCAGTATAACTCTCATTTGTTGGTGGTATGTCTGTATCGAACTTTTTTTTTTAACTGAAATATGCGAGAAGTATGTTTGGAACCCTTTAGGTAGTCGTCGGAACGTCTCCTAATGTAAGCTGTTGCCGTGCTTCTGGTGTGATTGGGCTAACAGATCACGAGAGCTGCGTTTATGAAATTCGGTGGGTGTGATCAAAGCTTCCTGTTTGGCCGCATCTCAGACAAAATAGTAATAGTTGGCAAAGAGGCATTCACAGATGAAGCCAGCTGGAAAGACGGCACCTCGTATTTTGAGCTTCGAACATGGGGGTGGAGAAAACTCAGAAAAGGAGGTGCTTGAAGAGATATAGAAGAAGCTCATGAAGTGGTCAAAACTTGCAATTGACGATGGAAAAGCAGCTAATATTATGATGAACAAACAAGTGGAGCGACTATTGATGCCATCGGAAAAACGCAAATAGAAGTCTTTGAGCATGCAGGAATATGATTGCGTGAATCGAATCGAAGTATGGACATGATGAAAAAGTAAGTGAATCAAATTGAGCAGCAAGTGAATAATAATGGGGAAGCATGTTTGGTTGCATAACAGGGGAATTAGCATGGTTTGCACTTGTTTAACTGCGCCAGGTAAATCAGGCGGTTGCGATAATATTAGGAAAAGCCCTAAGGTGCTGACCGAACGCGACCGACCAACCGCACAAGTCCTTAACATATGCCGAAGTCAGTCGGAGAGAAATTAGATGAAGGAGGGTTACCGTATGATTGCTGTCGGGAGACAGGCAACTGCGCAGTTCGCTGACAAAAGGCGAAGGATATGGTACATCCGGACACCAAGACATGGAAACTGCTACTTCGTGAACACTGGCGCAAAAAAAATCAGCACTTAAGATCCAACCTCCTCGGCTCAGATGCCTCGTCTGAAGTGGGATAGGATGAAACTAGTGGCTCTGTCGAATAGCATCACATGCTACCAAGAATTGGTTTGCATTTAGCAAACGCATTAACACACATGTATGCGGTTCAAAATGTGTGGAACCGTTGGATGCTTCTGCGAGGAGTATTGCCTTTCGATCCTGCCTTGTCAGTGCCTTGACCATTCAAAAAGCACTACTCACTACGGAAATAAAATATTAACTTCTCATCCTTTTTTGTGTAGTATTTCACTATTGCCTTAGGGTAATTTGAAAGTGCGGTAACGTTGTGCGGGGAATGGCTCCAGTGAACCTTCCTCCACAGTAACGCCCTATGTCCTCAAGTCAACTCTCAGAAGTTTTTGGAGGAGGAATAGCTGTTGTCTACCAAAATTTTCTCTCCTTATTGTCTATCAAAAGATAATCATATTTCATAAAACTCGTATATATATATATATATATATATATATATATATATATATATATATATATATATATATATATATATATATATGTATATATATGTTTATAGCTCTCCACTCATATGAAATCGGCTTAAAGCTGTAATCATACCTGACGCTAAAGGCAAAAGTATTCTTCCGAATGCCTCGAGCTTACCCTATCTTCTGAATCCGACGATCCTTGAAGAATATCAGAAGAATAAAATGACAGTGGTTGCAGGTATCTTTGTATCCTCTGACAGCCTATGTCTTATTTATCCTTTGTTTGCAGCACTTATTCCCATCAAAATTAGATCCTTTATAATGTGCAGGTATTAGCAAAGTGTAAAATAGCAACTCATATCATTTACCGTTCACTTGGGCAGTGGATATGTTTGGATGTAAAAGTTTTTTAGCCGATCAAACTTCTTATATTACTGCGTTTTGTAATATCGCCAACTTTCTCACACAGGTTGTTGCTTTCGTAGTGAGATTTTCCACTCTAAGATTATTTGTATAGTTGAGAGTGTGGGAGGTTCTTCCCACTTCTTTGATTATATGAAAAAGTAGAATGCTGATAGTTTGTACGTTTCCGGAAATGTAAATACTGTCGGAGCAGTTTTTTTTTTTGCAAAAAGGAAGAGATAAAAACATTAAACTTACAGGTTAAATGAACATAACCATTTAAAAAGGTAAACGCTTACTTAAAATCATGGGGGAGGGAGGATACTCTTATTCTCACAAATATTTTCTTTATAGATGAAGTAAACATTTTCCATTCATCACTTGTAATTTTCTTTCTCTTGGCAAAGCGACAACTTTGGTTTTGTATGGTTGGCTCACCGATCTCTTCTTAATAATAAAATAGAAATTAAAGCGTGTTGTTTCTCCAGCAAAACGCTTTAAGCAAAAGAAGGGAACGTTTTTAGAAGGAATCCACGCTCCCTCAACCTTGTTCACATCTGCGCCTAGTCTACATGATTGTACAGACGTCCGTGCCACAGTGGTAAATTAAGGGGAGGAGGGAGATAGGAGGCAAAGAGGGAAGAGGAGTCATTTTGGATATAAAGAGTAGGAGAGATTAGATGGCCAAAATCAGCCAGCAGCGAAAATAGGTAAGCAATGAAGTATTTGGCTTCAGTCAACACCAGTCGAAGGCCGAGTGTGGTCGAAGGGATTCGGAAGTCATCGGATTCTCGCGATTCGCTTTCTCATGGTGCCATTCGCACCTACATAATTATCTCTCACCAAAGTATTTGAAGTGCAGAAATGCATCACATTAGATGTTTAGCAAGAGCACACTAGAGGGTGTCAATCATTTCTTAAGGCAGAGTAACCAACCTATGGAATCAACTCGAAATGTAACACTTAACAGATATTGTGGCCATCTACCTGCACTAACAGAGGTTTACATAAGCAGATAATTCAGAATTTGGTAAGGCAAGCTTTCCTCTAAATAGAACCCTGAATAAGATTTCATACTCGGAAGCCTACATAGATCCATCGAATGCTTTAGCTAATCGTCCAATGGTATCGCTTTCGTTAAACTATTCGAAACAGTACTATTCATGCGAATAGCATTCTGCGGTATTTGTGAGCAGAGTTTATCTGAAAGAAAACGAAATAGAAAAAACGAGAAATGTGATTAATAAAACACTCATATATAAGGTAAAAGAAAACCAGAATTGTAGAGGATTGAATAAAACGATAGAAGCAGAGAATAATGCAGAAAGAATTCTTTTTCTGTGACGTTCAAGCGAAACAATCTCAAGGTGCTTGAGAGAAAAAGTTAGCTAAAATATGTCTTCCCTTGAACGTAGAAAGATTGAACTTGTTGGCAACTGCAGCGGGAAGAGAATTTCACTCATTAATCAACTTTTTTCGAGAAAGAGTAGCAAACTGGTTGATTGTAGTGGTGCTGACAATATTTACAACACGACTGCAACGTTGTGTTTTCTCGAGACGAAAGGTGGTACTTCACATTGGATGAAATTTCTTGAAAGGCGAAAAAGTAATACAGCTAAAAAGCAATAAAGTCAACAATCAACAAAATTGTAGGTAAGAAAATGGCTCCATCGTATGCAAATATGAGCGGAAGAAAGTACCGGTTTCTGGATTTGTGAGTCGGATAAACACTGCACAAGATGTGCGGCGATAGCTAAGCAGTGACCCGTGCCACAGGCCACACAGTCGCGAAACCTATGAAATAGAGATCTGTGGCCCCGGGGTTGGATCCGGAAAGTTGATAGTAAGCCAGTTCCTTGTCTGACTACGGAGCAAGACCTAAGAGTCAAATGCCTACTTCAGAAGGAGTTAGTTGTGGGCATGAAATGACGCCCTGTTTTCTCGAAGTCGAAGTTGTCTGGAGTGTTCTTACCTTTTCCAAGAGTAACGGCCAAAGTCACGAATTTTCACCGTTTTATCCCCTTAACTACTTTTTCCCAGCAAGCAAGAAGCATATACTAGTGTTGATTCACTTGTCCCTGACTTAGAAACATACATACATTTTAATTTCCACGCTGAGTCAAGGCTGATCGACGGCTTCTTGATCTTCCTCGCAGTCGGGATGAAAGGGTGATCAATAAATTGTAGATCAACGCTTTCGTGCAGAGCAGAGAAGTAGCGACCATAAGACAGAGCAAACTCTGTACAGTTGCCTTAAGGTAAATGTCACTGCTTATAAGGAGAGCGTGTCTACTTACAGGCAGTCAGTGTGCTTTCAGCTGTCTACGTGGGGTATCGTTTGCTATCTTGTTATCCTTCCGCCATTACTAATGCTGATTTTTTAAGGCTCACTAAAAATCCTTAGCCTCCTATCCTCTTGCCAGGTGACGCAGCATCTGGTCGAGTTCCAGGGGCAAATTTCTCGGTCCTTTAGAAACGAGTTAAGGTTAGAGAGCCAGAACAGGGACACTGCACCCTTCCAGAGGACCGCGATGCCATCGGCGGCTCTCAGTGGCTTTGTGGTCTAGCCCTCTGAATCTGCAGCCCCCGATTCTTTTAGGACTAACCAGTGACAGTATATAAACAGTAGTATTAGCGGTGCTCTTGCTGTTGCCACTATCACTAGGCAGTGCTATCCTCTTTAGAAGTGTTGCTAATCTTAGCTCAAATTCCAATTAGTAACTGCAACGGCAGCGATTTTATCAGAAGTAACATCTAGTGGTAGCAGTAGCATTAGTTGGTAATGCTAATTGCAGTGGTAACAGTAGTAGCAGTCGTAGTAGTAATGCTAGTAATAATCGAGACAGTAGTGGGATGCTGATAGTAGTTATCATTGTTGTAGCCGATCTTATGCATTAAGATTCAGCAGTACTGTTTTGATGTTTCCTCAGTGAAAGCGATATCCTGAAAAAAGTTCAATCCACTTCTGAAGAACGTTCGGATGAGAGAGTTTTCATTTCTCAGCAGTTAGGGAGGGGGCTGCAAAGGAGCATTATTGAAGCGAAAGCGGATTCTGCTGAGTTTCTCTTCAATGTTCAACTATGCTAATGCATTTGCTGCCTATATGAGAACAGCTTGCCACGTTTCTTCCGGTAATTACGTCTGAAGCAGTCACTGTCCTAAAATCTCAGAAGTGGACTCAAAAAGGAGCTACCCCGGAGTCGATCTCTCGAGTGGATTGCTCGCTTTGGAAGGATTGAAAGAATGGGAGTTAACTCCTCGTTTTTCAACAGTTGGGTTTATCACGAGTTGACCGACTGTTTTTTGTGAAGTCGAAATTGGACCCTGAAGTTTAAATTTCGGGCCTTATCGAATTTAAAGAGGAGATCGCCTTATTTTGCCAGCCAGTGTCGTCTATCACTCTTTTTGAACGCCAGTTTCTGTAATGTGTTTTACATTGATCAATGATGTCGGTGATCACTGTTAGGCATCATAACAATAAATGTCTCACGCCACGTGGGAATAAGCACGCGACTTTATGAAAATGAAAAATAATGGGCGGAGCAAGCTTGAAATTAAGATCAAACTTTCATATGACATCACCACGTCCTTTGGAAAGTGGTTCTCATGTCGTATTCATTCTCTCATACTAGTTCGACTAGCCGATGAAGGCACCAACGATAGAGCTTACAATGTGTTTTTTAGAATCCGCTCATCTGTGAACGCATTCGCCGCGTAATTTTTCTTTAGATTAAGAACAGAAGACTAGCAAGACTAGCAATGATCGTTTTTTTTTTTTTCATTCTTTGAAAGGAAAAAGGCATCAAATTCGAGCGTTAAAACTTTCATAATATATAATACTAGGATATTTATTGCCCAGGCAATGATTAACAACAACTCGCCCTTCGTCTATCACCTGCTCCCCGCTTACTCCTTTCACCACCCACATCTTACCTTGTTCGGAAAATCTGAGAGCTTGCAATATATTGAACTATGTGATGTCAATCAGAATTAACGTTTTGAATATTGCCTGCAAATGTTATCCCTTATCTTGCAATTTGCTTAGTTTTTTCGACGGTCTTTACCTTTTACTTTTGTATTCTACTTTTGATGTACCAAATTTTACGAGCAATATATCTTTGCATTGAGTCGCAGCACATCCGCACAATGTCCTACCAGTTGTTCCATTTCCCATGTGTCACATTGATTTATATCCTGTCCTTAATCCTCCCACTGAGCCATTCGATGTTTCCTTTATCGACTGTAAAGGTTTTGCGAAAAAGATTTTTCCTTTATGCAGATTCTCGTCACAATCGTCGCTTTAATGACACATCACGATCAACGATGCAGATTGCTCTGACTATACCACTGTTCTCCCATAAATTTTCACGTGGCTAGACGCATTCTTTCACAGATGAAACATACTTGTCGAAGAACCTGAATGAAACATTCTAGACATACATTGCAATAACGATCATTTTTAAAGTGCTGAAACTGGCTAGAACGGCTCTCTGAATAAATATGTACAACACACAAAAAAATTGAGCTATTTTTTTAAATCGGATGGGGAATATGTTAAAAATTAAACCGGAATTTTTTATTTGCTTATAAATTTTTAAGCAAAAAACATGGAGTAATTTTTTTCAAAAGCATGACGCATGAGGAAAAAAAGATTTTCCATTCGTTTTAAGAAATGCAATTTGTGTTGAAAAATTAGCGATATTGCACGGATAAATCAAAAATTATAATGAAAAAAAGTGTTATATTTGGCATTTGAAATCATTCGATAAACCACTCGAAAAATACTTGTTTAATAAACAATTTGTTTATTGAAATTTGCTGATAGCTATATAAGCAATCGAAATATGCACTGCAATCAGTACAAAGCGATCGTTTTTCGTCTTTTTAAGTGCATAAAATTTATATTTTCTGAAATATTTCTTCCGTTCGATTGTAATCATTCAGAGTACAAATTTTACAGCTGCAGTTGCTTTCTATTGAGGACAAATAAACGGTTCGAAGTAGGCTATGGAAATTTTCTCGGCGAAAATATATGCGACGACGATAGTTTATGAAAAATGAAAGCTGTAGTAAAAAGAGAAGATAAGAGTGAATGATAATGATGCGTGAAATGAATTTAATTTGTACAATTCATGTGTTTCACTCAGTTTTGCTACTCTTTTCATTTCGTTTCATACAACGCTCTCATTTTCCGTTTATTTACTCTAAACAAGAAAAAAAATTTTCCAATATATTTGAAATATTTTCCTTTACTTATCGTACATCACGAGCCTAAGCAAGAACAAAAAAAAAAACATTTTTCAATCGTTCTTCATGAAATTTAGCGTCGAATAATATTATATTCAATCCAAATTGTGGAGAAACATGCGCAATTAATGCCATGATTTTTCATATAACTAAAGGGTTTTGTTTTGATTCATCTTTTTAACGTGTGTATTTGCTCGCTTCATCTATTATGGATTAGGAAGCATACGTTTTTACACACCTGTTTAGCTTAGCGATATTGTAATGCAAAATTTGATGAAAGAGTCATTTTGAAATATCGACCACATACTCTTGAGGATGAAATACGAGTTTTCAACTAATAAGTTCATATTTTGTTTGGAAGCTTAAGAATTTCACCAAGTGCACTGAAATTTGTTATGTGGATGAAAAGGGATTCCTCATAACCAAAAGAACGTATAAAATTTTTCAGTTTTTCTAATGAGAAAAAGCTCAATAAAAATGTCACATAAACGATTACACTGTAATAGTACTTTGCGCTAATAAACCAAGGATAATAAATCAAATCGAAAAGTTACTAAACATCTACCAACGTCGAATGATAGTAGCTATTTTATTCGAAAAAACATCATTTGAGCGTGACAAATAGTGCACTCCGTCGTGATCACAAAGAAGTTTAATTTTTTATTTTTTCATTTTATTGACGTCAATCTATTTTATAATTAATCATTTGTAGATAATACATATTCAGAGTGATCGCTGCTTAACAAATTACCCTAGCATTCGACTCTTCTCTTCTTTGGGTCGGGTTCAAATTGTAGCTGACCACCTTCTCATCGCTTTTATGCTCTTTTTCCCTTCACCTTCGCAGCTGCTATCATAACAAGTCATCGATTTCCTCTACCGCCCCTCGAATAGTGTCGTTGTTTAGCATAGTTTGCAAGAGTTGCAAAAGCCCAGATTATCTTATAGTTTTGAATATTCCAAAACTACAGTTCGGTGCTCAGCTAAAATAGGCGCTAAATATGTGTCATACCATTGACCTCTCGTAGTTCAACTTCTTCGCTGGTCTTTTAGACACCCTCAAGTGCTTAATGATCTTTTCTTTCAGAAGTGAATCTCTGATTCACTTACTTTCGATTAGTGTAAACTGTACGTTTCGCTGACGCAAGTCTGATTATTATTGTTTTTTATTTTTATTATTATTTTTATAGAGTTGCATCGTGATTCTTGCTAGGTTTTGGCAACATCTTAATGTTGAAAGCCTCTGTTCTGCGCATGTTCTCTCATATTTCCTAAAAAACAATCACTGGCAAAAGTGTAACTATGTTGCAAATTGGTTTAACTTTTGAGTAGCTATATAGAGAAATCATCATCATTTTCCACTTCCGTCCATATCTGTTTGCTCTCAAAATATTTCCATCCACTTTGCTGGCCTTCCCAGGATAATACTATATCTCTATTGGTGTTACGTCCACCTGCTTAGGCGTTGCATGATGCCTATGATGTAGTTGCGTCCATATTATTATTGAAGTAAACATTACCAGCTTTGTTATCGCCTACGATAACCATTAGCAGCTATTTACCGCCTCTGAACTTATGAAATCCTTCAAGCCCCCATTGAAAATTAGTGGTTTCTTAAAGGCTACGAGCAGTCTCTCAAGTCCTCCTTCCGCGAATGTTGCTGAACGAGCAAATGTTGCTTGGTTGAAGCAGCAGTACACTGAGCTAAGCACAGCCTCGAAATGACGTGTGACGGATCTATTGTGTTGACGCATGAGTAGATGAGTCTGAAAAGTTTATCAGCACCTTTGAGATGTAAGAACATACTGTAAATAGAAAATTGAGCTTTTATGGATGCCTCCGCTCCTTACCAGTTTTCTTCGAATATGTGTTCCCTCCCAAGTCAATACGAAGAAGGCTCCAGTTTCGAAATTTGTGAACCATTTGGAGCAAGGCGAAAAGCTCCTCGAACAAAGTTGAAATCACTAGCGAAGTTCATTGGTCCATCTCCTAGCCTACTTGGATATTTATTTAGCGTATTTAGCATATTTTAGCATTGAGCACCTGCTGCTATCAGCAGGTGCTCAATTAGTTGATACCCAGTCATATTTTCATATTCACTTAGCTTCGACCTCGAAGAAACCACCGTTTGCACTCTTCTATAATACTTTGTTCTTAGCGGCTGTTCACTAGTGTACTCAATTATAAATGCCAACGTGCGGTGTATACGAGTATATCTTAGCTAACTAATATTCAAATAACATTTGGCTGACCGGGTTGCTTTCGCCATGTCTGCATGCTTATTAAGACTTTTTACTGCGATCGCCAACTTAGCTGTTCGGTCAACAAAAAATTAAAATTTTGTTGTATGTTGCTATCCGATAACTTCAACTTCTACGTATGTTCATTGGCGCTTTTAGCTGGAGTCAAATTGTCGGTGGATTGATATGTTGCACACCACGATACTGATCATTCTTTACACATAAGCCATATTTGCGTTGCTACATCGTGCTTGAATAGCACTTGCTGATACAGTCGCGTGCCTCATATATCTCTTTGCGGCCTTACTACTTCTACATCTTAGTGCTCACTGCAGTTTTCTCCATCCATACAGTTGTAACGTTATCCGAAAGATGAGAAAATAATACTTCATATGCTTTTCCTCAGGCAAATATATGCAAATTCTCGAATCAAATTTACTCTTTGAGCTGCACTCAGTCGACTACAAATATGCAAATATCATGGTGACTCGAGCATGCATAGCTGAAACAGAAAATGATAGAATGGAACAAAGCCTAATATATTCCCATTGAAATGTTTTTGTGATTGGTGGATAATGTATAACTTAATAAACATCAGACACATATGCAAGCACAATTATACACAAGCACGTCATCGTGATTTGTTTTTTTTTTTTTTGAATGAAAATTTCGGAGAAAAAGAAATAGAAAACAGTAAAATGCCAATAATTATATTAATAATGCAAAATTGCAAATATTTATGTTGTTATAGAAAAGGCAAGCGACAAAAGCGTTGTGACAATTTAATTAAATGCAACAATTTATCATAGCGTTATGCCCACCCTCGCTTATTATATGAATATTTTCAAATGATGAGCATATTCAAGCAATTAAGAGATGCTATGTACACTATTTGTTTTGCTAGATGGCAGCCTATGGTTTCCTCCTTTTTCACTTTATTTCTCAAGTCTTCCTAATATCTCAGTGAATCTAGGTTAAACTGACAACCATAATAGTCTCTTTCATCGTCAAATGACCCTCTGTTGGAGCACCAACGCGCAAAAGGACCACTAATTAATGGCCGTATTCATGCAATATTGCTCTACTATTTTCGTAGCATGAATCAAATGCAAAATTTTACTTAGACTGTTAGATATTTGCGCTCGCTCTACTACATTAGACAGTTGTGACTCGAGATTTCATTCGGCTAGAATGCAGAAGCATATTCTATGTTCTGGAGATGAAGTAAGTGATAAGCATTGAATTATAGTATTTTGGTATAGCTATAGTATTCTAATATGTGCAAGTGCCTTGATTTCCACTCAGTTATTTTTCTATTTATTATTTCGTTAAAGATGACGAAATCAGAGAGTTAAACGGAATAAAATGTGAATGTTGTAAGGGAGATATAAAAGGGGAGAGAACTGAAGAATAGTTTCACGAATTTAAGCCAATATACTGTGTCGAAAAAAATACAATGACTTTTGAGCAAACTGGCACCATTAGGAAGTCGTAATGTCGCTTATAAGTGATCATCTGCCAAGAAACAAATTCATATTCTCAAAGAATTTGGTAAACAGGAGCACCTTTGTTGTGACCTCCAAATGCGCGCTTTACGTCACTGTCGAACAGATAGTAGTATCATTCCTCCCACTCACTGCTGAAAGTAAACAGGTAAAAATATGGGCAAAACCGGAGATGCAGCCAGGAAAAGGTTGTTCGAGTCCGAAAGAAACATAGAAGCCCCACCTTCTAGGAATTATTAAGATCCAAAAAAAATTAAAATTCGCTAGGTAACTGTGCTTGACGAGAATAACTGATGGCTACTTGCTCAGTTCATTTAATCTGCCACATAGATTTGAGAAATGGCAGCATATTTTTGGCATTTGCTCGCGAACTATCAACTATTTTTAACCGTGGTTTTTTTCCTTCCGAATTAATTCGTTGATAAAATTACTAGAGGCGTCGCTAATATGGTGATAGCTGCAAATTGATTCACATAAACACTTTTCTGACAGCTGTGCATGGAACAACTTCACTAAACAATAGCGCTGAATAAATCAGTGAAAATTGCACTCCACAAGAAAGTGCTGCGCACTTGGAAAGAACAGTAAGCTCAAAATGGTGTAAAAATGTGCTTTTATCTGTAAGCGGTTATATTTTCTTGAGCCACAGAATCTTACCGTTGGATTAAATTTAAGTGGAGCAAACTTTCTCGAAAATAAACTTGAAGAAATGGACGAGATACCAATTGCGAGAGAAAATCTGTGCATTAAACTGTTGGTTTGATTTTAAAAATATGCACCTTCAAATTTTTAGGGAGTCTCTCTTTTCTATGCTCGATGCAGAGCGATTTTGAAAAATATAATTGCTCAGAGAGAGCTCGATAATTCTGGAGTTTATGGCCGCTTGAGCGGACGTTTTTTGGGAGAGAGATAGAATGAGGTGGGTATAAGTACACTGTTTAAACGTTTGCAGTTGATAGTTAAGGTTGTTGGCCCATTTTCTCGAAGAGCAAATGGCAGATCTTCTCATTGAATTATTTATAATGTGAATTTATTAGGAAAATGATGCATTTTATTATTCTAAAGTAATAGAAGTGTATTAAGGAATATATGACATATTAAAGAGGAAGCAATGCTTGGATGAATTATATGCAATTCTGCACACTTTGCTATTTCGCTTAAATAAATGATCCATTTAGCATTTTCAAGCATTGTTTTACCCCATTGATTGATCAGATGAGAGGGCAAGAGAATTTATCATTAGCAATATGAAGAAACTTGACATTTTTATCTTGCACTGTTTCAATGCAGTTTTTAATATATCGCCTTGGATTTATTAATATTGACAATAACCGCACAGGTTTAGGCCACATAGCACGTTCCAAAAATCTTCCTTCTTGATTCTCTAAACGAATGCTTCTTTAAGACTATAATTCTTTGTGTTACCAATAGGAAACGATGATCTTAACGGTTTATGCAAAAGTGGCTATTGCCAATTATTAAATACAAACTTTCCACATTAAATATGGATGCTAAATTTGTACTGCGTGAGCATATAAACGAGATGTTTTACTTCATTATTGACGATTTCTTTTGAACACTCAAAGTAATATAGGTTTTATATAGATGAAAAATTGAAAATTATAAGGATTGTTAACAGGTGGTCTTTAATAATGTTGATTTTCGCATTTCTGTTATTTGAAATTGCTATCTCATATTCAGAGACATTAATAGAGTACGATCGATTGCAATATTTGATTAATAGTTCACCTTATTAGATAACAGCAATGATGAACTTTCGGTTAATGGCATATTATTTCTAGGCAATTATTGTTCTCTGCTTTTAAAAAAACTTTATTAAATACACATCTTAGTAAAAGAATAACCAAATACACAATTATGAAAATCACCTGTCACCTTATTATAAATGCTTTGTTATGAACAAATTCTTCTATACATCTTACGAATTAGTCAAGCGGTATGTAGGTAAAATTAAAATTTAATATTGCCATTCCTTTTGGAAACTTTTAAAAGCGAATCATCATTTTTTTTTTCCTCTTTTTCACCTTTAAAGCCTCTTTTGGAAGAAAATTCTTCAATAATGCATAAATTATTTTGAGTTCCTCTTTGCAGTATTCCCAGCACTTTAGACTATTTTAGCAAGATTCAGTCCTAAATTGATTTCCCATAGTTTTTATTATTGTTAGAATATTATATGCTTTTCGCGTATTCTTTCATGTTTTCAGAACAGCAATGCGCTTAATCACTCACGTCCATAGGTGAAGTTGATTGTTTGACAGATGCAGCATGTTTGAGATATACAGTTGAATTTGATACCCTAAACGAAATGGACCAGTTTCTTTTTTTATGGGCTTTTGCAAACGAAGCTGAAAACAGTGCCCGTTCATACAGTGCTTTCATCTTAGAACAAATTGAACTTCAACTATAAAACATAATAAATACAACACGCAATAGAGGGCCCCGAGCAAAATTCGAATTCCTAGGTCACTTTTAGAAATAGTCATAGACCAAAAATTTTGTGCGCATTTTACAGCTACTCGAATCACGAAGAAATATTCTACACTGTTGGTCGTAGCAAGTCAGATTTTTCACTGCAGCATGGAAAATTTCTTTTTCTTTATAACCAGCTGCACTTCGAAATTGGGCACCAGATCCGTGGCAGATGATTGGGACAATATCGAGTAAATCTCGGATCGGAACAGAGTGGTAGATTTTCCGAAAACTCGAGGATGTAGCGAGGGTCATTATGCAACATGGGATATTTCACTGCAAGAGGGAATTTACTTATGAAGCTATGGAAACTTCAGAAATATTAATGGGAATTAAATTGTCAGAGGCAAATTGTCATAAATACATCGTTGCCATAAATGCATTCGTACGTTAAGTTCGTCTCTTTTAACTCAAGCATACTTGTTACACAATAAACAAGCTGGACTCTATTTTCGCTCATAGCGTTATAAAGAATTTAATACTACTTTGTGAATAGTGTATCATCTATGACTTCGTTGTATTTTTGTAAGCTAGAGGTCAACTGATTCCATCGTATTTTGCGTAAAGAAGAGCAGTGCCAAGTACGTGTCCTTATTTCTAAATACGCAAAACGTTCTTTTGAGAATTCCAAAGAGTTGTATAAGAAACAAACTGCTATTGCCTCATATTGCGGGTGCGAGATAATCACATTATAGGATTGAGAATAAATATTTCGAAAGCTGATCTATGAAATGTGATGTGTTGCAGTTAAATGAAAAATAATGCTTAAGCTTCGCATTTGTATTACGCACTTTAACGATGAGGCTCATTTCATTATTTCTTTCCTCATTCTGCAAGCAGCCTATAATGTAATCGCATATTTTATATTCTCGTTTCTTTTCCACTTAATTTCTATTAAATTATCGTAAGTTAATCTCAGCACAAATAAATATGAAATAAGAAAATCTAATAAAAGAAAAATATAGTTTAGGAGAGCTAAATGTGGAGAAACAGGATGTGCTCGGTCGCTGTGTGCTGTGCCTTTTCGGAACTGGCAAGACTCATTTTTCACTCCAATTGTCATAAAATGAAGACCCATTATCGCTGGACGAAATCGGGCTGGACCAGATCATACTGAATCAAATCGGAAGGGTTGGAATGTATCAGACTGCAGTGGACTTGGCTAGACCATAGTGCGCTGAGCTAGAAGAATGTCGCACCACTCATTTCTCTGTGATGAATATTGTTTTGAAGGAGGTAGTTTTCTCATAGTGCCTCTTTGAAATTAATGCTAAGAAAAATTTTTTCCATCCTCGATTTGCGGCTGAAATTCAATTTTTTCGTCTGGTATCAATTCGACACTCCCGCAATAATCGCTGCAGCAGTAGGCGATACTTCCATTATGCAACTTTTCTGTCCTAAATTGTTGAAACATTCATTCTCCTTCCTTTCGAATTGATATTTCATTGTATTGATAGTGTAAAATCAAGCGAGTATTTTTATTGCCTATAATTTCATACATTAGTATTTTCTTGTCAGCAAAGTAAACCCACCTGTAAGAGGTTATCATGCGTCACATGGTTAGCACTTTTGTCATCGCAAATTTGCTTTGAAATAAATTCTCACACGCAGCAAGCAGAACATTAACTCTTCCAACGTGAAAAAGATTGAGCACAAACATAATAATGGGCGCTTTGTCGATGTGAGAGTATCTTATTTGCCTCATTACAAAGAACTTGTTATAATTTACGTTTTGAAAACATTTTCTCGCATTGTTCAAATATATTGTCTAAGCAAAACTATCAAAGCATGTCGATTGTATGCATTTGTTATCATTATGTTCACCACAATAGTTGTTGTTTTATGTAGAAAAGAATTTTATTACAAAGGTAAACGGTATAATAAAGACGGCCATGCGATTCTTACGTGAAATACTTGTTTATACTAGGAAATTTCTATGAATGAGGGCTTTGTTTTTTAACCAAATGTCGCCTAATCCGCCTTCACGAGTTGCATTCGGCAGAGATTAGGTATGCCACAACGGAAAGTGGTATATATATATATATATATATATATATATATATATATATATATATATATATATATATATATATATATATATATATGCAAGGAGCTATTATGCTGCAAACTGCCAAGATAGATTTGTTAAAGCGTGAAGATGTGTAAATGTGAATTCAAATATCGGTGCCTTACCAATTCCGATTTCGTTGAATAAGTAATTTAGAAGTTCCTTTCGCGTATCCCCTAGTCCTTTCAATGATTCTGCATGTGCAACAGATGTCGTCGTAACGAATAACCAATTATCCTTGAAACCTTTCTTCTCATGTTTTCAGTCGAAATCTCTGCTTTGTCTTCTACTCGCCCTCATCGTCTTGCACTACGGATTCGGATTCGGATATTCGAATTTTATTCGGATAATTCCTGCTGCTAGAACAAATGAGTTCAATTCGTTTAGAATTCTAGCCACCTTCAAGCTTTGAGGAATTTCATTCTCTCATAAGCTCGTTAGAGAGCATTTTCTTTTCTTATTTCTATGGTAGTTTTATTGCTGAAGCCTCTAAGTTCATAGAAAATGTTTTCGTTAGCTTTAATTTCAGTGAAACGTCGTATAAAATTTCCACAGCAACTAAGCAATTGACTAGAGTGATTTATCAGATCGGATACGGGTTTCCTCACATATATTCTTCGATTATTGTAATATTTGATAGTAGTAAACAATTATGTACATCCATAATATTGTTCATCACAAACATATATTAATTACTGCTTCTGAGGAAGATTTTTGCGGAAACTTCTTCTGTGCTCGTAAACTAATGTACATTGGAGAAAATAAGTCGGTGCAATCGATTCGGAAAATCTTAGCCTCTAAGCTGGGTACTTCTGCATTCTGAATGTGAATTTTCAACCTGGTGTTTTGGATTTTTCTCCTTTTGCTAGTGTTGAATGTTGAGCCAAGTTGCATATTTGCATATTAAGAGAGATTAAGTTGTGAATGTAAATTTGCATCATTATTGCTTCGCATTGTTTCGTACGCTGCGATTCAGCTCAAATATTGTACCATCATAACAGAGTAAACAAGTATCGATAGGTAAATGTGAGCACTACACCCAGTTGCACTTGCAACCAGTTGAGAAGGTGAATAAAAGGGTAGTTAGTTGTATTTACTCAGCGCTATTTACGAGGCAGTAGAGGAGGCAGAATGACGGTAATCAAAACGTAATGGGATATGCAAAGGTTTATTAGAGTAACATAGTGTGTTTGTTTCGAAAATAATTTGCAGTTAGCAGCACTGCCTTCGATATAAACAGATCACAGTTCGATATGTACACGAGTCGCTGCTGTTAAGTAAAATGGCGGTAGTACTTTGGAGTATTTAGAAGAATATCCATTGTGAATGAACGACGACGTTTAAGTAGCGCACGCTTTCATGGGCAACAAACTCCCCATTCCCTCCCCTTTTTGTAGATCTCAGCAAAATGTGACCGCATATGAAGATATCAACGAGGTGCTCTTAAAATGCAAGTACTTGGAGAAAAACTCCAAAAGAATAGAAAAACATTCATAGAAAGGAGGTGATGGAGAATGCTTAGTTAAGCGCATTTAATCATAGCCTCTAAGCCGGGTACTTCTGCATTGTGAATGTGAATTTTCAATCTCATATTTTCTTCTAATAAATAACATAAAATCCTGCTTTCGTTGCGTGCTTCTTCACATAGCATTCCACTCTGACTATGAGGAAAGTCTTTTTCCAAAATTTTTGCTAAAATCTTGTTGAATTCTGTTTTTGAGAAGCACTAAAATCTTTTTATCTATGTTTCCTCTCAATTAGATGAGTTAAAATTTCGAGCATCTTTCATAAAGGGGAGCTCATGTTCCGAATTGGAACACAACAATATAGCGCAAAGCAAACAGGTCAGCTCAAACCACATGGACAATGAAGCTAGTTTTTGTGCATAAAGGAACAGAAATGATTATTTATGTCGTCATGGTAATGCCATCATTTGTTTAATTCTCTATAATTGTGAACTTCTGAAACTTTGTTCCCATGGCCAGAAGGTTAAACGGTCCGTTCCAGAAAAGAGTCCCTTCATTAATTCTATTATGTCTATCTTGCTTACGTTGCGTTCTACTAGTCAATCGCATTGTATTTTTCCTGCATTCACAGAATTTTCGAAGGAATGACCTCACGCTTCACAATTTTTGCATTTCTTTGCAGTAACTTCATCTTTCCAAGTGGTTTACTTGTCTGCTGCATATTAATTCTTTCCATATTTTTTGCAGATATTGGGAGCTGCTGCATTCAGCAATTAAGTAAAACATTTTTTCCTCATCTTTTTATTGAGCGGGCAAATTGTATCTTGATGACCGATATTGAATCCTTGGAAGAGTGCTTCGAATTCAGAGCCGAAATTCTGAAGGTATGTGCGACAACTATACTAAGAACTGAAAAAAAAAATTACCCATAAGAGGGTTTGTGTGAGATCACTTTAGATCATGGTTGGGTATGCAAGTGTCTGCTTGAAGGCTACAAAATTGCACGTAGATGTTAGCATAAGCAGAGTCGCATGGCAGTCTTTTGATGCCGCTTTTTAATGATGGGCCAAGATCAACAATTTTCAGAGAGGTCGATAGCGGCCCATGAGTAGCTCAAGTTAACGCTGATGTAGAAATACCTACTTGGCTATACGAGTTAACGATTGCTTTTGCACTGACATGCTGCGCTATTTATGAAAATGCGTTTGTTGCGTGACCAGCATCGATAAGAGCGTTAGAGATATATACTAGATACAAAGTGACGCTCATACTCGTACTTTTCCAAGCTGATTGCTTGAATGAATTTAGAATAATCGAAGGAAAAGAAGTTGAATCGTGGAACCATCAGGGGGTCACGATGGCAATAAGAAAGCATCGCTATAGGGAGTGCGTTTTCAAAAATGAGAAAACTACAATTCAAATTCAGCAACAAAGAAGCCATAAATACTACATTTGATGAATGATTGAGTCTCTGCTAGCTATAAGAGATTCAAAGATCGCAAAATTTAAGGCGCTCGCTTTCATTCCATTTGGGTTTGGCTCAACAGTTTCCAACGCAATTCTTATAACGGCCATCCTGAGAAGCGAGCAACTTCGAACAAGGCATGAGATTCAAGTGATGTGTGCACTCTCATTTGCTGACTTTATCGAAGGTACGATCTTCATTGAAAACTAGTTCGAGTATTTCTTTTCTTCTTTAGATTGGATTTTGATGATTATTGCCGGATATCATTTTAACCATTGATTTGGATTTTTGAAGAAGAAATTTCTTCTTAATGAGTTTTTGGCCCAAAATAAAGAAAAAGTTTTGTTAGAAAAATTAGCGAATTGCTTCATCGCAGTTTTCATAATATTTGCATGATGATCTTTGAAGCCAAAGAATAGTAATGTGAATGAATAATTTACCTCTTTTTCACGAGTATTACATCTTTTTTTCTTATACATCATTTCCATAACCCTTTTCTTGCATGATTATGAAAACAACCCTGCTGATCAACTGAAAGTAAAGTTGTTAAAGGTACTAGGTGAATAGAAGTTTAGCAAACTTTCGACCATACAGGTGGATGCATTTTGACACGAAAATCAGTCCATGAGATATATTAAACCGACTTTGTGGTCTTTTTACTGAACGATGTCATTATGCTTATTTTTAGCATTAGCAACGCTGATCGCTGGCATCTATCGTTCAGCTGTTATACTAGCCAACACTATCGACATTTTGTTCACTCCCCTACAATGCATGCTGCTACCGCATTCATGGGCCTGGCGGTGGTCTGATTTTGCGACTTCATTTATGTTGTTAACTTTGACTATTGATCGACTGATCTCTGTCGTTTTCCCACTGAGGTATATTGCATGGGGTCCATCATATACTCGCATCGCTATTGGAGTGGTATGTTTTTATTAATGTCGAGCAATTTTTAGTTTCTCTGACATGTGAGTTATAGGCGTGCGGGCACGCTACTTGTAACGCCTCGTTTATAGTTAACGGAGAAGTTAGCAGTAGTTTCTATCCTGGTTCACATCTCATAGTTATACGCAGACAAGTCTCAAAACAATAGCGCCTATGTATTCATTATATGTAATATACGGTTTGGGAAATCGAACACCATTAGACGTTGATCTAATTAAACACTGATATATTTTCCCTATAATTCACCTTTTTTGGGTGCTTTTAAACTTGCATAATGCTTATTTGCAGCCGTATGGAGTATCAATATTGCTGTCATTAGCCGCTTGGTACAAACCTATCACTATGAAAGGAACACTATCGATGTTGTGCATGAATGTCTACTTGTCACCTCTATTTTACGCTATCTCCAAATATATGACGAGCTGCGCCACGATGCTTAGTGTCTTTTTATATATACCAGTGGTGTATTTGATTCGAAATCAGTTAAAGATCATGTCCGATAAGCTCTATCCAACTCAGGTAAGCGAACTCCCATTTCATATTCTTTCCACCATATGATTTGTAAATTTTTTAGGCTTTGAATATCTTAAGCATATTCGCATTCGCATTTCTTTTGCTGCAGTCGTTAATGGACGAACGAAAGTGGCAATTTTATTTCCATTGTTCAGTAGATAAATTAGAAAATTTTTGAAACAATTATGCGGTGCAACTGTAAATGAGTTTGATTTGACGATTGAACTCAGACGATTGTTGTTTGCGGACATAATTTATCTTCAACAACAAGCAAAATATCACACTGTAATTGCATAGTACCATTGCCTTCACGCAGTTTTCGAATGGTCGTGATGGACTTTATAATATCGGAATGCTCCGATTTTAGTATATTTTAGTATAGTATAGAGAAGCTTGATTTAATTATTGTTCATATTGAAGCTTGATTGTCAACGACGCGCTCAACTGAAGATGACGATCACAGTTGCGATTTCGAGCTGTTTGACGCTTTTTCTTGATGCGATTCCGCGAGCCATCGGAATTTACGGTGATGCTTCACTTCATAACAGAAGATGATTAACAAGGATTCGGAAATTGATTTCCGAAGTCCGACTGAAGCGCCATTCCACATTTTTGCAGTTGCAATGAAAGAGCATTGCGTCTACCATGCATAGATGTCCTTAACGTGGTACATCCATTAAAGAAGCGGCATTCTCGTGAAGTGCTAGCAGCAAAGGAAATGCTAGGCCTCATCCACTTCTGTATTCTGAAGTAAATTGGCATATGTATGGTGATTAGCCCATAAGTCGGAGTGACGTTACTAGCGTCAAACTAAAATTTACATAATCAGTAAAGTGAGATTTTATGGAAGCAATTGCAGGAACTGCGAAGCTGATGAACGACACACAACGGCAATGTGAGAGTGCAATGTCTATTCTGTTTCACCTGACGAAATTGAACTCAATGGTCAACTTATTTCTCTACTACCATCGAAACAAAGCGATACGCGATTCTATACGATGCATGTTCTGCGTACAACGAAGTAGCATTATAACAACTCTCTATCTTTAAGTATAATAGCTATTCTCGAATTAAACATTAGCGAGTGTTAATAGAGCGCTTCGCTCTCTCAATTACTCCTCCCTTTCTTGCCTCCTCTATCGTTCCTTCTCCTCCTCCTTTCTCTCCCCCTCCGCTCAACCCCACTCACCGCTCCCCACTGGAAAGTCTCTTGTGGCCCTAAAGCGATCACAAACCCAGCTATTAAAACCTCGCTGCATTTTGCAGTTGCGTTCGAGTAGTCATGTGATATTGGTATTCGATTTTGCCGTCTGTGTGCAACGTTGAGCAAACATTAAAAGGCCATTCTCCTTGTAAGGAAGACTATGGTACCAATAGTGGTACAGCTAACATCACGTAGAAAGCATGAAGTCGAAGGCCTACGAAAACTAATTTTGAAGCGAGATCGAGAAAAATTAAAATCTACAATGGGAAGTCAACAGTAGTTTCGACCCTATAAAATACAGCACCTATTCGGCCTAATATATCTGAGGAAAATAAATTTATTTGGAATGGGCGAATTGGATGCGTTTAGCAGGGAACCCTTTCTTGCCTTTGAAGACCACTTTACCAACAGTTTTCGTTATATGCTACAGCTGTATGCCCTATATAGCCCGTTGCGAGATATAAGGTTCTTAAGAATGAAAAATTGCCGACGACTTTAGGTTACCACACATAATGTAGAAGTTTATAGCTCCATCACTGCAGTATGGCGAAGTCATATTAGCCAGAAATTAGCGATTGCTTTCTTTTAGGACCAAAATTGCAATATTTTTTGAAAAGGCCGCATCTCAATGGCATTTGCCAGTTTGCACATGCAAAGTACATTATACCGACGTCATCACCTGTGCAGATGTTTACACCTTTGCTTATGTTTGTGTGTATGTGTCTCTACGGCTTAAGATTGAGTTAAGAAAGTTGGCCGTAAAATATAAACCACTGGTTTGCCCTCTACAGCAAATTTCAAGTTATTCATCAGCTTCGGAAGAAGTCGAAAACACTTCAATGTGCTTAAATTTGCATCTACTTCGTGACCGGTCGGTCGCTCTTTTCTACTTGAAAATTACGCTATTGAGGATCTAAACTTAGGTTTAAGGGTGAGGATGCATCGACACATGTCATTCCAATACAATGAACGTCACTGTTTGACTGCTCAGCGTAATAAATAAAACTGGTCATATTTTTCAACAATGAAAGCGCGGTCTGGTAAATGAATTCCACACTGAACCTGCAAACCTTTACGTTACTCGTAATGTTGTGAGGAAGTTTTTTTTTAAAAGATCAAAAAGGAATATTGGGAGGATAAGGGAACAGGAAAGGATGGATTTTCTGAATAGCGAAAAAGAAATCGGAGCTCCCTGACTGAAGAGCATAAACCCTTTCTGCAGTTGCCTCAAAAGTCATAAACCAATCAAGGAGGATATAATTTCAAAAGTTCCTTGAGGATATAATAAATCGTATGATGCGCATTGAGGCTATCAGCTCGCGGATTCTCGAAGATTGCCGATCTCCTCTCAACCTCAGTATGAACATCAGCTGTGGCATGACGAGCTAGTGAGAACAAGTAACGAACGCTATGGAATGGGAGTGAGAGTGAAAAAGCTGACTCTGGCACGTGCCGATATCTTAGAAGAAACAGAAAGCTTTTATGCGAAAATGGTTGAGATCTTCAAGAAAGAGGAATTCATGGTCACCTTCGGGATTGACTTAGTGGCAGAAAAAATGTACAAAAACTTTCCTTTCTTCCGAACACAACGTCTTCTGAGTATCCCATTGTCATGAGCTTATGGTAAGCTCAAAAACAATCACAATAGGTTTGTTGAAGCAAACAAACATGCCAATCGGCCATGTGACATATAGATTTATTTCAAATATTAAAATGTATGACATTTACACACGTAACAACAATGACAATATTTTGAACAATATAAATATTGTTGGAATAATATCAAAAAAAAAAATCATCAGGATGTTCAGAGATACGGCTAATGTCACCAATGAAACAACCGAATTAAAACAAATAATGAAAACTTATTCATCGAGACATTCTTCTGCATTTGCTAAGCGTTTCTCATTAAATACGATCAATGTTGTAAAATATGAAACTTTTCAAAAATTTTAAATGATATTTTCGGAAAATGTCAACAAAGTGGTATCTTTCAGGGTGTAACAATGTGCCGACCGTTCATCCAATCGAAGCAAGTATGTCACGATTACATCCGTCAACGACGCATGCACCAAAAACGATAATCCGAAGTGAAGTGGAGAAATATTAAACGACGATAAACATTAACAAGATGATCACTTTTCAAAGAAAATCTTCTGCATTACGATTTCTTTGAAATGCAATGATCGGATTCAGCATTGATAGAATTATGTCGAATTGTTTAACGAAATATTCAAATGTATGGAATTTTCTATTGGTATCCTACTCGTCATTCTATTTCCTCGTCATTCATACTCAATTCATTGGTAATTCATATAGCAACGCCAAACTTTTTGAGCGCAACGCCATTACAGAAAAATCGTTCTAAGTACGGTTATCGAACCATTGTTCGTGCATTTTTGTGTAGACCAAAGCAGATGATAGATCTACATTTATATTATAATGATCGACGAAATGGCATAGAACGTTGTATAAACTCTAATAATGAATATCCATCCTACTGAATTTCATGTATCTTAATCAAGCAGTAAAGCCCAATAAACGATAAAAAGACTCGTCGCAAATTGTGTTCATTAAAGTGCAGAAAAAAGTGCGAAAGCAATTCTGAAACCACTGTAAAACAATGCAGAAAAATCAAAGTGAGATGCCTTATTTGAGCCTGCAGCAGATGTTTCTCTCTATGTCTCCTATGTGAAACGTTCGTTTTGTAGGTCACTAGCTGTCTGTATCGTTGTGAGAGAAAAAAGATAAAACACGTGGTCATTAAGTATACAATTTAGGTTGTCTCATTCGTAGTCCTAGAATATCTTGCTGCAACGCATGCAACAGTTCTCACATTTAGAGTTACTCTACGACGTCAATGAGCGCAATGAAAGGTGCTAAAATAATTTGCAGGTTTCACACGGATAAATGGCATTGATAGGTTTGATAATGAATTGAAAAGATCAACGATGAGAATCGCATCAACGCATTAAAGATTACTCGAAGAGAGCTAAGAATCTGAATGTTGCAGTTGTAGTGATGAAATTTTACAATGGCTATGATCACTGCCGATACAGCTACACATAGCTTATTATAGACACCAAACGGGCTCAACGGATAGACCCAACGCTACAAAATATGGCTACTCAAGATCCACAATTAATATATAATATGGCCAGCACAAATAAAAAAGTGCACCGATGCAGTACCTCGCAAGAGATTGGCGGTTAGTTTTGAACCTGATGCAGCAGCAAAAGTAAAGATGTGCTACTACAAGATTACTTAAACTAAATACCTTAAAAGGCTGGGCAAAAGGTGTTAATAATCAGTCGCCTCCACGCAAAAGCTATCAGGCCGTAAAAACTTTGATTTTAAATTCCAAAGGGGGAGATAATAAGGATGCGGTATTATCGAAAAGGTGGCTCATTGAAGAGTATTTGAATGATGGACATAAAAAATATGAGGAATCGACTACATATCTCTATCACTTTAAAAATGATCAATAAGTACTTTTTAATTTTATGCAGCGAAAAACGAGGAAAATAAAGTGCTGCGAATTTACTACTATAATTGAGAACAGCATAGATTTTCGAAAAAAATTTTAGGAACCTTATTGTCTACATCTTACATCCGCTTAGTTGCAAAGGATTATATTTCACTATGCGCGAGTAACTAATGACTAAAGGGTATTGTTTCAAAAATGTCCCGTCGGAATGTAACTAAGTGAAAAGCATATATTAAACGGTTCAATTTTAAGCCTGTGCAATGAACAGCGTGGTAAACGAACAAATACAAAATTGCTAATTACAATTGTAAGAAGGCTAGAATACTGGGCCAAAAGTTACAACAGACCAGCCATCTGTAAGCAATAGCTGCCCGAATTATGTTGACACGTCTTTTAATGTTAAGAAGCAAATAACGTAAAAGATATATTATCAGTGAGGCAGCCCATTTAAGGATACTTCACAAAGAAGCAAGAAGTTGCGACGAACTAGCTCTGTACAAGTGCACCACGTGAACTTTGTTTGCGCAACATTAGAGGCCAACGTGCGAAAAATAGAAAGTAAATGACGTTAGATTGTTGCCGATGATTACTGGACAGTCGTTTGAGGAATGGGAGAAACAGAGACGTGGAACTTTGGATACATGAAGCAGCATGAACATGAAGGAAATGAAGGTGGGATCGCGAAATGTAACAAAGAATGGCACTGCGGAATTTTATGCATCGCTGATTACTTCGAGTAGAAATGTCTTGATCGAACATCCCTTGCTTGCTACTTCATATTTCATTTTTTTCAATTCAATTCAATTCTACTCTGTTCTATTCTATTCTACTAGATTCAATTCAATTCAATTTAATTCAATTCAATTTTATTCTATTCTATTCTATTCTTTTCTTTTCTTTTCTACTCAATTCAGTTCAATTCAATTCAGTTCAAATCAAATCGCCTCAATTTAATTCAACTCGATTCAATTCAATTCAATTCTATTCAATCCTGTTCCATTATATTCTTTCCAGTTATATTCTATTTTATTAAATTCTATTCCTTACAATTCTATCTAATTCTATTCCATTTTATTCTATTCCACTGCATTCTATTCTGTTCTATTTTATTCAAATCAGACCAAATCAATTCAATTCAATCCTATTCAATTCTACTCTACTCCTTTCTATTCAATTCTACTGAATTCTATTCAATGCTCTTCAATTTTATTCAGTCCTATTTTATTCAATTCAATTCTATTCTATTCTAGTCAATTTCATTTAATTCAATTCAGCTCTATTCTGTTCTATTCTATTCTATCTCATTCCATTCAAACGAGCCTGCTGACATTAGAAATGTACCAAATCATCAAAAAAAAAAAAAAGAATAGCGTGTCCAATTGTGGTAAATGTTTAGGGAACAAGTAATAAGCAACTAACGTCAACAGCAGACTTTGAACATTTGGAATACGATACGATAAAGGCTGCATGATAATTGATTGATGTCACAATAATTTTTGATTTCAGCACTCGCCCAGATGATGTGAGAAGTGAAACAAGGCGTCACAAGAAATGCGGCTACAGCACGAAAGAGTGCCATTGAATAAGGTGAGCAGCTCTGTGCAGCAGTCGTACGTCTAATCTGGAAATTACTGTTGAAGAAGTGGAAATTTTGAAAACTATGGAAGGCCTGCTAGTGAGGCATAAAAAAATGTTATCGCAAACTCAAGCAAACAAATCTGTCAACAATTCCGCATATCACTATAAACCCTATTTAAAAACACTTCAGCTAAGTGGTTCTATGATTTTTAGTGAAAGGTTTTTTTGCACCACATATTTTGCCACCTTTTTCGGATGACGAATCTGCTAAAACAACGTTGCATTACCTTTATGGGCTTAACTGCTGCTGCATACACGTAGGCAACATATTCAAGTAACAAGCGAACAGCGTTTCGAGAAGGCATTTTAGTTTCTATATAGACTTTCTAATCAAAAATTTTATTAGCTGTTGCGTTAACAGCATTGCAAGCTCTTACGATGTGGGAGTTAAGCAAAAATTTTTTCAAACATTCCAATGTCCAGATTTCGCAGCAAGCCGGCTGAATTATAACATCATTGAGCTCTGAGCAATGTACCTACGATTAAACGGACTCTAAGCAGTATACCTGCGAGCGAACTTTTGGGCCAACCGTCGATTATGGCCCAATGCTGCTTGATTATGGACTATTGCGAGTTCGCATATGTGGAACATGCATTCACTGCCATCAATAATCAGTTAAAAAGATGTGCATTTCTTTGTCCATAAAACTTTTCTGCGTCAGTTTTTCACGTTTGCAACAAACAACATGGCAGTTTGCATTCTGCAGAATTAAATTTGATAGATCGAGATACAAAATATAAGTAAAAGCTCTTTGAAGTAATTTCATTGCGAGATGGTTAAAATTTAGACAAAAATCTGTAGAGAAGTTGAGTATCAATTTTATAATTTGTCTACCTTTATAGTAGTGAGGTAATCTAACGAACAGGGCATTCATTGAAAGTGAATAATACGTTTTGGGTTTCGTATAGATGCAATCAGTATAGTCATTTTTTATCATATGTGTAAGCCATCCTCAAAAAAGTTCCAAATCTCGAGCAGAAAACATGTTATGGAGTGCTGATATGATATACACATTTGCAATCACGGTCACCAAGATGTCCAATTTCTTATATTCCTAGCAAGCGATATAACATGTGCAATAAAGACGATCTGATCGCTCATGCAGATCTCTTTCCCGCCTTCATCCCACCCTCACCTCCACCGTCATTGGTTCTTTATTTTTCTGTGTGCAAATTTTTAGTTCACTTAAGTGCATGTGGCTCCTTGCAGTATTGACAGACCAATCTGAATATCAGTAGAGCGCTAACCTACTGTTTAATTTATACTCACATTTTACAACTTTCGAGCTTTGGTGGTTCCGGAGATGAAACTATCGGACAAGGAAGCTGAACCCACGCACGCGTGTAAGTACATACAACGTACAGGCAGACATGACGTCACCGATGAGGCTTGGACATGCAAATTCGCAGAGTTCCTAAAAATGTACCTCATGACACTGCGGGTTTGAAAGTCCGGATACGTTTGGTACCGGTTTGCTTGCCTTTATGCGTTTCTGTATATGGATTCGAATATTCACATCTCCTAAAGGGCAGCTATCATATCATGACTTCAGCTAAGAGGCAGCTAAGAGGCATGAAATTAAAGCTCATTTCGAAAAGATGGGAGAAACTACCTTGAAAACAGGAAGCTTTGTTGAGTAAGTCAGAAGCTAGGTTCCTTTGTACATAGTTTTTCATTTCATGCGACCACTAGTTACATCGCCAAAGTGGAATCCTGAAAAAGAAACAAAAAATTAAATGTAAGAGAATGGTGAGAAGATTAGCATAATTCAAATTTTTGTAATTCCATTATGCATAATTCCACTAAGCAAGATTAGAGAACAACATTCACTTTCGAGCCATTTTTCGGAAACAAAAAGCGGGAAGTTTCATGTGCAATGTCATTTACCGATATAAAATATCTTTTCAGGGATTTAAATCGCCCGTCGTTTTCCCACTGTTTTTCTCCACCATTAATATGATTTAAATGCTTAAGTTCGAAGTGTTTAAAGATTACCTGGTGGCGGAAGCTTTTGGAAAATGTTGAAGCTTTGGCTGGAAAGTAAAAAAAAAATCCAAACCTATTGATTAATACTTTATTCAAGTAGACAGTGATGGAATCACCAATGCCTACAAAAAAATGAAATCAAATCAAGAGGAAAAATATACATGAGTCAGGTAATCATCAGAGCGTTACTTATACATGAAGCTAAAACTGAGGCAAAATATGTGGCACTATTTCACAAAAACTGTTCTTTGGTCGACGAACATTGCAAAAAAAAAAATTTTAAGTCTAATTTTTCTCATTGATTTTTGTTCTCAAAAGGTCTTTTCAGGACAATGCTTCTTTGCAAAACACTCCGCAAAGTTCCGTCGTCTTTGTCAGCAGACCTAGCAAAAAAACTTCAAAATCGTACTGCAAATTACGAACACAGAAACAATAATTACCGTTGTAGCATCAATGCACTGTTTGCAGTAAGAAACTTGTATCAAACGCATCAGTCGGGAATTCGTTTAGCATTCCACATTTTTAAAATTTTCATGCGATCTAATTTCTCAATCATTCTAAAAATGCATTGCCCACTCGTTTAAATCTGCAAAGGTTTCTCCATCCACTTCGTTTAGGCTTACTGCTGTCCCACACCATGTCTCCTCCCTGCTCCTTTTCCTTCCTCCGATTTATCGAAAATACCCTTGAAAACATAAATTCCTAGCTGTAATAGTATTCTCCTCGTGTTCGGCGCCAAGGCTTCACTCTTCATCACTGTCAGAGGTGGTAACAACAGATCAAAGAATGAATCCGAAGTGAATATGTCCGATTGTGTATAGAAATAGGTCGGACCCGTAATAAGTTTTGAGTTGCTGCGCAAATGAGGCAAAAACCTAATTACGTCACCTCTAGTTTAATATCGAAGTTGTCTCTACACACCTCTGGGATCGCATACTGCTTTGTCACAAAAATTCATGCGTTTTTTGTGGGCAGAGACTTTTCGCATAATACTTATCAAATCAGTTAATATGACACATCCCATCTATGTTTCTGAAAGGTTACACAAGCCTTTGAACTCCGATTTGATGAGATCAGCCTTCTACATTGCATAGAACTCTGCTGCCATCTTCCTTTGATCCGATGTCGTCTTTGAAAGCATTTTCGTTTTTTGGTGAAACAGGAAGAAGCAAGAATCCCGGATTGTGGACCCAAGTGAAGGTTTCGGGAGTTTCAGTAGTAGACACAAGTGAAAAAACTGCCATTCAAGTTCGTCAAACATATTTTTTTGTGAGTTTTGCAACTTGTGATCTTACATCATCGTGCTGATACCAAAACGTCAGGTACTCAAGACCCGAGTATATGATTTCATCGCCGACTGCAATTGGCGAATGGCAGCTAAGAAGTTGCATCCCAATCCTTGTGGCCTTTTCGAGTTGGTTGAAGAGAATGACTGCGATCAACAGCATTCATATGCTGGGAATCGATTAGCGAATGCCGAACTTCGCTTAAGTCGAACTTGTTCCTCTTATCACGTATCACTTGAGACGAATTCGCACACATCACTTCTATGCTGGTTTTTCGGGTTATTTGCGTGGGAGACACAAGTGTTCCACGCAGCCTCAAAAGTTAAGACCACGATTCGACTCGCCAACGAGGACATGCCGTGAGGTAGGCAAAGATAGGCAGCTGTTATTGTCGATGAAATTGACTGCAGGTAGCGTAAACGATAAAAAAAAATTTGTTCGGCGATTCCAAATGTCAACACTAGTTGCAGAGGAAATATGAGTTACCAGTCTAGATAATTTCACATTGCAGCAGTTGCCGAGAGCACGGCATATATAAGAGAAGGGGAAGGAATTAAAACGACTTCCAACACAGAAACAACAACCCACCGAGCTTGTGGGCAAGAAAAGTTCAACTCCAAACAAATATTTCCCTACAATACACAATCCATTTTCGGCACACAAACTTCTCGCGCTGCATAAAACATCTGATACCGACGATATTTACATCGACGTTCTGCGATCAATCAACGTTCTGCGAAATTTTCGGTGATTCAAAAAATCATCTTTATTCAAGCAAGCAATCAAAGAAAGTGATCAATTTTCATAGGAGCAAAAGCAAATAACACATTATAAGAATAGATAAAAGTTGTTAGAAAATTCGAAAATGTCGTTTTCTATGTAAGGTGATATGAAATGCTTCATTGAGCAGCACCACGAATATGCTTTCTGTACAAAAGTGAGCTCAAATACGGATAACGCCGAAATACCTACCCTGAGAGGGACTTGCTCGCATCACAGACAGAAGAACCCACAGGGCCTATAACACTAATTTACCATTCGCTTCTGGCAGTGCAGAAAAACCGTGAATTGCAACATTTGCATAGCAGATAGATTCATCAGAACTTTTGTTAAAGTGCTCATGAAATGTTAAAAAAAAAAACAACGAAACTATTGGAACTAAGCATTTATGCTTGATGAAATCAATGAAATCAAAAATTAACCACACGCAATTGTCCTTCACTCCTGCTGAGTACAGTTAACTGAATGGAGAACGAAAAAAGGTACAGTGGCCAGTGATGTTCCGATTTACAAACAAACAAATGATTTAATCAATCTAGTGGCTCCATTTCCGCAGTTCACTATGAGGAGTTTTATGGATTGAACTTAACAAAAACAAGCTGATAATTCTTAAACGGAACCATATAGAAATGACCACGTGGTGCAGAGAGCTAACTCATTTAACGAGTCCCGTAAAACACAGTCAATCGATGAACAACGCTCCACAGACATCAAACAGTAAGTAACTCTTATATGAATGAACAACAATCGGCAGTGGCTCATCAACACCATTTATATCAACAACAGAGATCGAAAGAATCCTGCGATATTGTTACTGTAGAATCCTAATCGGGATAGAAAAACAGAACCGTGAAAGTTCACCTAAAAGCTAGGGAGAAAAGCGTGAGCAGGAAAAGAAACAAATGATGCAACTCGAATAACTTTCGACAGCTAGCATTTGTATAAATTCTCCTGCAAATTTAAGGAAAAAGTGATTCTCATGAAAGACCAACAATATCAACAATTTCTCTTTTAAATTCGTGTGAGGCAGAAGTGGTTAAACTTTGGCGACAAAATGTAAGTGAAAAAACAAGAAGAACGACTTTGTACAGAAAATTTTCCTACAGCATAAATTGAAGAGCGACAAATTGTGAGAAATAAGGAAAACTTCCGATTTTCAAATGGAATCTCGCAAAAGAGTGGTGAAAGAGCTCTTTTTTTTTTTCAGCGCCTTCGGCACAAGCATAAGGAATTCCTAGCAGGTTTAAGTAAGGCCGTTTCCTCAAAAACAATATTCTTTAACGTTTGGAAATCGCCTTTTCCATTCCTTCAGGACCTGTGTAGATCAACGGCCCTCATCTTTCGCGACCATCTGGTGATCCTTATAAAACTACGTGTTTAGCCTCTTTCCTGTATTCAGTGATCAGCACTTAAAGGGCAGTGACCCATGAGAACACCTCTGCTTTTTCCTTAATACAAAAAAGTGATATTTGATCACCATCGGTCTAAACTGCATATTTTCTAATGGCTAAATTTGATTTAAAGGGGACACGCACCCTGATCAATCGTTAAGCCAAGCATGACTGCGACCAAATACAACAATGGATGCGCATGTGCACGTTAAGTTCTGCGATGAACAGCGCAATATTTAAGCGCATGCCGCCTTCCTACTCATCTTTCTGCGACCTGATTGCGATTTCCGTCAGTCGCGACCATCAGGTGTGATTTTATCGCAATTGGGTACAATTTTCGCACAGTACAGCTATTCGCTCAAATATTAAACGACTGGGCGCAGGAATCTCACATCTCCAAACAATCGGATTGGTGACAGGAATATAATAAAATTATATATGACTGTTTAATGGTTTTGGTTCTGACTGATCAAAACCGCAACGAAACAATGCCGGTTGATGGCCATGATCACAGATTAAAAACCCTCTACTGGCTGCAGAACATAAGGTGACGCATAAATTTTGGAAAATTCGAAGCCTCTTGGCTCTTCAGCAGAGCCTCCGAAAAAAGTTGATCTCCTATGGTGGCACTCATGTCGCAGCAGAAGGTTAGTAATAGTGAAAATATTGTAGTATATATTAGTACATATGAGGCACCTATTACGAATGGGATAACAAGCCAGGATCTTTTTTATGTTGCTAGCTCACCCTCTAGTTGCCTAAAGGAAACGCCAATAGAATCAAAGCTGTAGAAAAGAACGCCTGTGTGAAATAAACGCAAGGTTATTGGGAAAGAAAATCAACTTATGAAAATACGACAAGTTGGAAGAAGCGATTCCATCACACAATACACGAACAATGAATCTACAGTAGAAAGGACCTCAAAATCGTTGAAAATGGCGTAATGCTACATGAAACAGATGACTCACCGGTGCCACCGCCCTAAATTATTTCAATTGTTAGGCGATTTGCTCGCATATGCTGCATATTTCAGCCAACAACAATAGGTACCGACTGTACTCAAGTTGCACACAACGTTAGTGTCGAGAAACGCTTATCTCGCTGACTATACAGTACTTGCTAAGCCTTGCCAACATTGCTGCAGCTGCGATCGCGTATAAAACTATCGCATTGAAGAGACGCTCATCCGGAGGAACTTGTATGGAAGAGCGATTTAGGATTGCTCAGTCTACGGAATCTGTCCATGAGATGTGGCGCTCTCCGCGTTGCACTCTCCGCTGCTTTGAGTTGCTCCTGCTGTAAGCGGTAGTCGGCAGCTGCCTAGAAAGTTTTTTAATGCAAATTTCAAAGTCATCCAATGCAGTGGTTTTCTTCTCAATTCACCGAATTTTCACAATACTAAGAGGTATGCTTCACACTTGGCTAATACGCTACTCGAACCGACACTATTCTTTCACAAACATCATTTATAAGGAAAACTTTGCCTCGTGACTATTAATGTGCTTGTTCACTTCCACATAAACTTATTGGCACTATCTCAGTGAACTCATAACAATAACAACTGACTAAGCTAGGCACCAATTAAAACTATTACACCCTAAAAGATCCTTCTACTTACGTAATTTGAATGAACACTACGAAGTTTATGGGCTAAATGCTAAAACGAACGAAAAACCAACCTGCATAACGCGGAGACGCTGGCGATAGTTCTTTGCTCGGACATGGTCGTTGAGTACCTGAAAACATAACACATTCAAAACAACGGTCATCAGACATTTGCTAATTCAACGTGGCGTATCTATCTCATAATTCAATCAACAGTAGTCGAATCGCAGCTTTACAATCGAATATTTCAACGGTTGAAAAATCTAATATAATTTTAAAAGAGAGCAGCAGTGACTCAACACTTAAGAAAAAAGCACTGTGTTTTTATGCGCTTTCACGAATTTCCATTTGCAGAGCACATTGTGACGAGATCCATCTCCGTGCACATATGTGCATGCGTGTATATGTATGCGTCTGTCTGGCCAGCAGCTTCAACTCAAAAATGTCTGTGGATAGAGTTATGAAAGTTGTTGGATATAAACCACACAACAAGATAACTCATTACATAAACTTCGAGTTACTTCATCAATTTCGAGCAGTGTTATAAATATTTGAACGTGCTTGAAATAGGCACACACTTTTCAATCTGTCGGATTTCATTTCACACCATTCAACACGTTCGAAAAATGGCAAAAATTTGTGTAAGTGGTCGATCCGGCTACCTTATTAATGCACTATGTGAATGTTTCATTACTTGCTGACAAGTTGCGAAAGCGCTTAGCCGAATGAGTGAATTCGCATATGCGCAAAAAGTGCAACGCATATTCGCATATCTAGCCCCCTTCATCAAGCTTCTCGATTTGTTTCACTATGCAATTGAACGTTAGAGTTACTCAAAAATTCAAATAACGGAAGATCCGCAAGATGTGCAAATCGATTTCCTTTACTAATTCAACTTTTAATATTCGGTGCTCACGAAGTTATCGATGATGTAACGTGACCGGAACGCATGAAAGTCATCCGTTTCACTCATGAATTATAAAGAAGGCGCTTTTTGACATGTGATTTATATTTCTCAATGGAAATCACTTCATCAGGAAGGAAAAAAAAAAGAAAAGCCTATTAAAAGAACAAGCGAAGATGCAAAAACTAACCTGCTGGACATAGGAGGATGGGAACCAACCCCCGCGAGAGTCGCGCACTCTCTCACCATAGAACCAACCTGGAAATGGCTTATTTTGAGTAATCGCAAAGGAATAAATACATCATTGGTGCGCCATCTGCGAATAGATAGAAGGAATAGGAGCAAAATACATGAACAAGAATAGCATGCAAATGCAAAACCAAAAAAAAACTGTTTAAGTGAAAATGCTTCAAGGCTGTTTGCCGGAAGTCATTCAAATTCAGATACACCTACAAAGGGTGACGAAAAAATCTCGGATGCCTTGAGTACAAATTTATGCACTCTTAAATGAACAGTGCTGGTTAGGAAAGCTTTCAATAGCGAAAAGCAAGCTCTTCCTGTGGAAGCTCCTATTAGGCATACGTGAAAAGTGGGAAGCAATAAAAGTATTGTTAATCAAAAAACAAATTCATAAAATCAGGGCTGTATTAGAAAAACAGCCCCTTCGACAACGACGACCACATTCTAAGAACCCTCAGAAAGCTTGGTTTTATGAAAGTTTTTCATGTGGAACGAATATGTTATATCGTGCTGCAGCATAAGCAATAAGCATGCATAAGCCAAACAATTGTATGCGACAACTTAAAACTACATGCCAAAAGTCGACAGGGAGCTACAATTTAAAACACTCCGAATACCTTCGCCAATTCCAAAAGGACTGTCTATAGTGGCGACGAACAGATATCGATAAGCTTGTTTAGACATTCCTTAAACACTGAGTACGTAAAAGAGATCGCACTGAAAAAAACCTTTTCTAGCAATCTCTTATTGCTTTCCCTTCCTCACCGTTAGCAAGTTCTCGGTCCTCTAGCAAACTCGATTCACGACCTAGTCCTACAGTGCATTTCAAACATTTGCTATGTTGCCATAGGAAAGTGCATAGCATGCTCATGTGATAGTGAAATGAACTGCGTGGGAGAAAGGTGCGATGCGAAACTAATTAACGAAATACCATCGGGCATTTTACGGAGTATATTGATGAGATCGCCTTTCTCGAGGCTGAGTTCATCTTCTTGACTAGCCGTATACTTGTGAACAGCAGCTGCTTGTGGACAATCCCAATCGGCGTATACCTTTTCCTCAGGATTTGAACACTGAAACTTACTAACGTTTTACAACGCACTAACCCATCCCTAAACAGTAAGAGCGCCCGAATGCTCTAATGTCAGCTTTTTTGGTGCCATTTTAACTTTTTTTATGACCAGGGCTACTTCGGAACTGAACGTTAATCTACTCGATCGAAATTTGTACAGTTACCACTAGATAATACCTGCAAATTTGGCCGTTAAACTAAGTGTATTAACGTTCCTGCTCAATAAGTCGCCGGTTTTCTCTATAAAATTCAATTATTAACCAATGAAAACCGTAACGAAAATATTTATCGATAGCTGATTTTACGTTAGCAAACGCCTAAAGCAAGCGAGCGAGCAGTTTGAAAGATGGAGTTATAATGTTTCACTGATACATTAGCACGGCAGCAATGAACTTATATGTTAGTGCTCACTCTCATTCTATTAAAATTTGTTAGGTGCAACCGTTCAGCGTTAAGAGACGATCTTTCAAATCATTTGCAGTACCCCACTGTCAATCAATGCTAACGAAGGCTCATCATCGAGATATGAGACTCCCTCAAGACAATCGCTTAAGTTGACAACAGTATCTGCAAAGCTTCTGCTAGTGTTTGGAAACGAAGCATGGATCGACCGAAATTGTCGCAGGACTTTAAAGAATAGTATTTATGTCACTTCAAGATCCACATGAAAAGCCCAATCAGTTGAAAGGTGCTCCGAAATAAACAAATGAAACGTAATCATTCATTTTATCACTGCATGTGGTGAAGAATGACGATGAACAATTTCAAGTGCACATTTTTTTCAAGGGAAGCAAAAATATGAGAAGATAAAATCAGCGTCACTGACGCTATGCAAACTTTAAAGATCTATGAACGATCTCGACTGCATTAAATAGTAGCTGGGGAAATGATACTAAATCACGTGAGTCTACATGATTACCGGCATCAAGGTAACAGTATCCTTGCATAAGAGATCATAGATCAAATGCATCGTTTCAGAAAGTTAACCGCAATATGAAAAAAATTGAAAAATCGCAAAATTCATCAGTAATGATGGAAATGGCTTAAATTTTCTGCAAATTTGATGAATATTTTCACGGAAGCTGACGGTTGTACTCCGTTTTGACTACCGACTCCAAATAAGGACGGAAAAATTCCCAGCGCATACCAGGATAAGAAAGTCTACTGTAAAGAAATTATAAGCATCAAGAAAAGTTCAGACCGAAATATCGCCCACGAAAATTGATAGATGCATTTAAAAACCTTAAAAAAATTAAACCACCAACTTTATCACCTCCCGCAAGGATACTTTAAAAGCGAGATAACACTAATTAAGGTCTAACCTTGTATAATTAATGCCTAAAATCCTTTAAAAAACCATCTTCAGCGTCTATACAACAAACATCAACAAACAAGGTGGAGAGATTTCCGAGCAAGAGAGCCAGCGATAAGAAACAAATAAAGCAAAACTTCGAAATAAGCCAAAATCACAGCTAATTGCAAATATAATCAACCCGCTTATTAAAGGAGATTCGCAGTTAAGAAAAACGAAAAAAAGGAGCAGCAAGGAAAACAAAACAACTTAAAGATTGGTAAACTGAAGCTACAAATTGCGATAACCAAAGAACGCGTTAAAAAAAAGGCGTCCATGCAAACGAAACTATCCATTACGCATAAAATGCATTATACATTACCATTTTTGAATAGCACCTCATAAATGTGTATTTCTATTACCGCGGAATAACGTTTGTTCCGGAGTAGTAAAGGATATGACAAACCTGACCAAAGCATGCGCTGCGACAAGGTTGATGGGTACTAATGCCGAGAAAAAACTTAGACTAGCTATAACCGGAACAGGCACCATAAAATTTTAAACAAATAAAATAGGGTCAAAAATACGAAGTAATCTGCATAGAAGCTATTGATGTGCAAGTTATATCTCGCATCCGACACTGCAGGGATAGGGGAAATGGTCGGAGATTGACTAATTCAGAAAGAAATGGTTTTTGCTCGCGAAGTTTACTCAAAGTGCAACAACTCTCGAAAGTATAGAAGAGGTTTGAAAAGTGAGCTGAAGGAGGTTTGATTTAAGACAATACTGCAATAAATACTTGCAAGTGCAACACAAATAGATGGAAGAGACTAAAGCGGTCATTGGCAATCGATAAAATGAATGCAAGTAGGCTAATTGCTGAAAGATGCCTCGCAAGCAGAAGAAGCTAACAAAGAAAAAATTGATGAAAACCTACAGTAGGAGGTCTCAACGCTGACAGCCACCTTTCACGATCGCTTTCCGACTCAGCATTCAACAGCAGCTCGGTCTGTCGTCCACGAGCGTTATGCATTAATGTACATATGAATAGATGTGGTTTGGTCGCCAAAACTGAAATTGCCGCTGGCGGAACCTGCAATTTTTGTATAATATTACTGACGCATCCAACAGCAGAAAAGTCAGGAACGAACAAAATGAACCTTCAGAGGATGACGAATCCAGTTAGGTAAATTCCAGTGGAAAAAATCCCTGCAACATCATTGCTCAGAGAGGAACTTTCTTGCAAAAACGATAGGGAATTTTTGAGCAGAGAGCAATTGAAATACCTTCGGGCTGTCGACTTCGACTGGTTCAATATCAACAAAGCGTCTTGCCGAATAGTCTTTGCAAACAAATGTGCCGTTCCTGAAAATTGGCATATTTTATTAAAGAAATATTTCATAAGGATTGAAAAGTCCCCAAAATGAGAATATTTTTCGAAAGTAGCTTTCATCCAAACTTCAATGAAAGCTGAAAGAAATTGGGTTTCCAATAATAAACATCACATACGAGCTTACTGATCACATGAATCCCCTAGCCTTCAAATACACTGATCTTCTGAGCACAGACAAATAAAACCTAATTCAATTTGTAAACTTCCCACCCTCTGCAGCTCCTCTCGTCTTCACCCACCCTTCTTCCCAATTTGTGAACTTAAGCAGATAATGTAACAAATTCGACTTTTCAAAGTAGTCTTCAAACTGTGTAATACGGTGAATAGCTCCTCAAAGCGTGCAAGCAAACTCTATCGGTAGTAGCTGGTGCGCAAAAGTAAAAAAGAAACAAGAAATGCCATTAGTGAAATGCACTGCCTCAATTCAATGAGAAACGTGCAATTGAGATAGACTTTGTAACAGCCTTCAGTTTTCTAGGAGACGGAAGAATGCATGATGCAGGCGATGATTTATTCTAAGATGGAAATCTTGAAAGGAAGCTTTACAGTAGTTTAAAGAATTAAGGCAACCTGCAGTTTCAAATGCATACTTTTCTCACTGAAATGAAAAATGTTTTTGTTTATGGGCTCTGCTAAAAGTCTCCCTGAGTGGCGGTTTATCTCTCTCAATATTTTTTGCTGTTCCGAGCCTTTTTTTTCCAAATTATAAAAAAAAAAAAATTCAGATTGAGGGAAAGAAAAGGAACTTTTAATATATTCCGAAAGATGTGTCGTACAACAAGAGAAATTTTAGGCTTGTGAGTACACAATGGACCGAATGAGGACCAAAATTTCACCCTCACATCATAACTGCATATCACGGTCAATTCATACTGGAGAGGGCTTTTACACAGGGAATTCCCTTTGCCATCTCTGCAAGCTTTCATGTATAAGGGAGGAACCCATCTTACTTTCTTGCCCCACCTTCGCAGATATGGCTCCTCCTTTTATCATAAACAGAACAGTAACAACTCAAATAATTACTTACAGCTTCTTTTTGGTGATCATAAGGATATCACTGAAGAGGAAAACATAAATGTTGCGTGAATGTTGGCGTGATTGTAGAAGATTTTTTGGTCTTGAATCGGTGAGATGCATCAGCGAGCCTCGTTTCACTAAATAGCGGCCTGACGATACCAATGGAATACGCCTAAAACTTATCGAATTTTGCACTGACTGATGAGAACTTTTCCCGCTTATGCAAGAAGAAACTGGATATTTTAGCACAAATGCGCACTCAGCTCATTTTAGGTGCCGTTTAGCTAAGCTCTCTATTAACGCACAAATTCTGAATAGATATGGCGAAATGAAAAATCCAATTTTGAAATTAGCCTACTGCTGAATGAGCCAAAAGTGAAGACGAGAGTGCTAGTCTTACATAACTTAATAAAGCACTTTTGAATGTGAAATAAAACGCCAAACGAAACAACGGTATTGGACGGAAATGTAAAAAGACAAAAGCCTTTGCAGGAAACAAATGAATGGAATCAAATAACCTGAGATCGGGAGACTTATAAACAAGGCGTCGCTCGATTTCCAATAATTGCTCAGTGCGTTCCATACGTCGAGCACCCTCATTACAGCAGTTGACCACCTGCATGAATTACTACGTCAAAAAAAAAAAAAATTACGACATTTGCATTAAATAAGTGATAGTGAAAAAGAGCCATAGTTCACTACCCTATCCACAGAAAGTGCAGAACAACAGCGCTAATGGTATTTAAAATACACTGGAGGCGAAAGATCAAGATGAATTTAAATTTGACATTATAGAAACAATCAGAAAAAAGCCTTTGAGAGGATGTTATATACGATTTCTTCGACCTCGCCCAATCGATCGCTTAATGACCGGATGCACAATGGTTGAGGGTTGAAAAAAACGCTTTATATGCACAAGGCTGGCGATATGCACAAAATTTTTGCAAACGCATTTTGGGACCGTCATATTTTTACTTAGATCTATGCCTCGTGTCCTGCAGTTTTAACTCACCAGCCAGGAAAGCTACTGGTAAAAACACTGCTTGCAACATACAGTACAGCTACTCTCGAATGACGCGTGATCACTGTAATCCACTGAGTTCCTCTATTTAATATAGATCTGTCAAAATGACCACGTTTACAGGTTTAAATTTTGGCATAAACTTTTGCAATTAGGTGCTCGGCTGAAAAAAATTCGACAGGACGACGAGCGTGGTTCAAGGATGAATATATTAATGAAAATTTTCGACAGCAGGTCGATGTGTCACTTTCTGAACGAAAGAGTAATAACTAGCTCATCGACAGAATCGCAAAAGGTACGGAACGTGCAAGCCCGTATGGCGCATTTTCTCGTCAACTTGACCCAAGCAACTGGTTGCAAAAAACTCAGTAACTTTGAAGATGTAAACGTCATTCATTCCTAAGTGGCCACAGTTACTGCGGAAGTTATAAAGCGAACATGAAATGCAGTATATGAGACCACCCACGGCGTAAACTATAGCAGCACATTCCATCGCTTTAGATGAAGCGCAAAGAACTGATCGACAAGCATACACATACGCCAGCGCAGAAGCTTCCCAGGTTACTTCATTATGGTGACACAAACTGAGTTCGTTTCTTGAAATATTTTAGAAATTGTATAGCACAACTCAATGCTTATAGTTCCCGACAATCGGTGAAAAACTAGCTCACATGATTGGCGAAGTGTAACGCCATCTGAGCAGTTTTGTGCTGCTCCGATTCAGTTGGAATCCGATCGAGTATGGCAATCACAAGCAGTGGATATCGAGTCACCCTCTGCATTGGCAACATGAGGAACGAGCGCATGTCAAGACCTTGACACTGACGGTCACTTTCAAGTCGTTGGATGCAGGACATGAATGCCGAATTATAGCACCTTAACATAACTACAATAAAAATTGCACTCGATTTCAGCAGACTGAGTAGACAGTGGAAAATAGCAACCAGGAGAAAACATGGCCTAAAATGGGAACTTTATTTCCAATGAGAAATAATAAAATCAATTGGAAGAAAATACTATACGAGGCACTCTATTTAAGTACACGATAAACTTGTTAGGCATAGTGTGCCTTTCCTGCATGAGATTTGTTACCGATGATTAAAAATTACTATGATTACGAAAAAGAACAATCTACCAGATACTGCTGCAGCGCTAATAAAATACGTAAACAAATATAATCAATTCCCGTGAAAATATACGAACATACTTGAGCCTTTTCAATGTTCGATCCTGATAGACCTGATTGGAGCAATATTTGACATAGGCATCGAAGTTCGTTTCGAAGTGTTCACAAAGAATGTCGCATACATCGGTCAGTACAAGGCTTTCCTCAAGCCGCGACTCCAAGTCGCACAGAAGCCTAAAGGGGACTTCCTTATTGATGAAATTATTGTAAACATCATTCTAAGAAAATGCCGATAAAAAAATAGTGCATCTGTTAAGCCAATTTATCGAACGAACATTCGGTTTTTGTTCTCTTCTTTCCAAAAAATATTCTATACCCAAACAGTTTACATTTGAACCGATGTATCTCATTCTTTCGATAAATCAGAATCACGAGTATATTTACGCCCTCCAAGAAGGTTTTGCATAATTACGTTACTCCGTGTCATCTTCCCATCTCTCTCGGATCCAAAATAGCGACCGTTCCTTTAAAGTTATGAACATAGTCGATCTCCCTTCCTCCCAATCCCATCTCTCGATAGTTTTTTCGTCTTGATAAACGATTTATTCTTGGAAATTTGACAGATCGCCCTCGAGAGCAAAAATTCAAATAGTTCGACTTTTACACACATGAAGCGTGAAAGAGGAAAGAAAGGAGAACATACGTGAAGCAAACCATCAAAAATTTCAAAAATATAAACATCGCATAGACATCACATATGTACATGGATATAAATGCTCATATGTCAAGTGTGAGTGTAATAATGAAGAAAATACAAACATTAGCCTACTTCTGAAAAAGATAGAAATATTATAGGCATTTTATATGCGAAATGGTGGCAAACCTTTCACTACAGTCACGAACTGAAAAAATATTGCTGAAAAGATGCTTGCGCTCTTCGTTGCTTATAACTGAGGAAGTCCCCTTTGAGCCTGAAATCATTCATTCCACTGTTAGCAGGAAAATCACCGACTCTTTATAGGCTAGAAGCAGTAATTTTCTTGATGCTTCATATCAAACATTGCATTACTAAGACATTGCAGATATTGCTCAATAAAGACATTTCCGTCGAGCAGACCTGCGAAGAAGTCTAAAGTGTATTTGCACTGAAAATTTCTATTCTAAAGCAGATATTATGGGAAAAACAGCAACCTTATGAGCATAGTGATTTTCTTTGCACAGCACATAGCTCACATGCGAATGTAATTCCAAGCAACTAAAAACGGTGGAAATTATTCTCCAAACTATTGATAATTACTTAATTACTTCCGTATCTTCGACTAATCAGCAATATTGCAAGTTAACCGGAAGTACTTGGTGTTTCATGCATTGTAAGAGGGTGCACTTAATCTATTGTCACTAAACGATGAAACTTCCCAAAAAAGGAAATAATCTCATGCCAATTATATAGAATGATTAATGTTTTTTCTTAGCAAAGGCGATGAGGCAAACAAAAAAGTGAAGAAGAATGTTAAAAGAGGGCAATTAGTGATAAAGAAAATAGCGATAATAATTAGTCGATAGCAAGGTAAGAGCGATAATAACATTACCAAGCATTTCAGGTGCGGCCATAAAATGAGTGATGAGGATATTCAACGAACGAAGATAAGACGCCTCGCTGGTAATCACTTCGAAAAATGCCTCTTGCAATTTTTTCTCCTCATCGCTCAACGTCTCCAAAAGACCAGCGTTCTTCACCTGCAAATAACACACTTCAAAAAGCTAAGCCTTCAACAGACTAAGTCTTACCTATCCGATTATGTTACAGCAGCTTATCCATCAGCGTACCAACATTCGGTCACGTGTTTAGATGGACATGGCAAGAATTGCTTCGAAGCAAAGGCTTCATTTACTCAGAAACATACTATTTGAGGAATGAAAACAAGCGGTGCGCAAAGAATGTTAGCTGACAAGTAATGAGGAAAACAAACATTGACCTGCTTCGGAAACCGAATAAAACTTTATGCGGTTTATTATATTCACGAAGAATATATCTGGAAACGCTGGCAGTCCTAAAGGCGAGCTATTAATGAACAACATATTATTACCACTAATAAATTAATTACAGTGATACTTACTACATTCTTCACATCGATATTGCAAGCAATTGGGTCTATTAAATTGGAACTAATTCCGTCTTTTTAGAAATTTCAACAAAACATTGTGTAACTACCAGCTGCATTCGTTAGTGAGATAAATCAGTTAAAGAGATCACAATAAAACGATCAAAAACAATTGCCGGCTTTGTCCCTTGAACGCCACAGAACACGGAAATGTTCAGCTGGCTAAGGATTGAGTCGGATAAAATGGCAAGAGTAAGAGTTACTAAAAGTTAACGAAAACAATTAGATGAGTACCCACCTCAGGTAGTTCGCACCACAAAGAACGCTGGCTTCCGAAATGGCTCGCAGCGACAAGGCGTTCCCTACGCATAGAAGTATTTGAGGTCATATGTGAAACCGTTGTAGAGCAGTCGGCACCGCGCCCACTGTCAGTTGAAGCCGATGACGAGTTGCGTCTTATCTGAATATAAGACTAATGGCAGCATAAGGAGCCTTCTCGCTATACGGTTTGCAAACCGAACAGTTTAAAGCTCATAAAAACAGACACAATTCACTGCGATGCTCAGTGAATGGGGGTACGGAGGTTAAGGCTGGTCTTTAAAGTTATAAGGAGTTATACTTATGGATTCACCGAAAGAAAATATTCAGTTTGGGAAAACAATACCCTTAAGGTTGTCGATGAGAAAAGCTTAGATGTACCTTCAAATCTTTGTCGGCACCATCAGTAAGCAGCATCGTGACACCTTCATCATGCTCGTGTGGGTCGAAGATGAGCCCTTCGTGTTGCTGCTGCTCCATCATATAAATCTGATATAACGGCTGAGGTTCCGGAAGAAATCTGAAATTGTTGTCTCAGGTTTTAATGTAAAAGCAACCATCAACAATTTTGAAACAGCAAGGATTAATGATGACGAAATGTTGTAGTTCCGGAGAACGGAAGGAATTGACAAAAGGCAAATGACAACAGATGATAATGAATTCAGAAATGAAGCAAATGAACACATACAAACAAGGATAAATTGAAAGAAGCGGCAAATTATGAGACGTTTAAAAAATATGACTGCTGCTAATCGGAAACCGGAATTGGTCACTCCCCCTTAATTTTGGCTGAACTTTTGCGTCGATCTCTTAATGGTCAACTTTTTGTCGAAAGTTCAGAGGTGGTGAATTTAAAAAATCGGCGAAAAACTGTTTTCAGCTGCAAAGTAATTATACCTTCCCACACTTATTAAATGTATCGCACCTGGTGCTTATTTGTTGACATGAGCACTTGAGTCATGAAGGGTTATCGTCACAATGGAACGCATAATCCCATTAGCATAGAAGTTGAAATAAATGGTTACGCGTAGAGAACGCAGAATGTTAACATTATAGAGATATGAAGGGAAAAAAGTTTTGAAAAACAATAGCCAATAGAATAAGGATGTGAAATAAGAGGAAAATATGTTATGAATTAATTATACGCAGATGTAAATATAAATGTAATACTAGGCATTCAATTTTAATATTATCTATTAAATCACTAAGACGAAAACCATTAAATACAAGTCATACATCATATAAGAATCGATTTTTGACAAGAAATTTCAGTGAATATACTTTATGATTTGTTACGAGATGACAAAAATGAGTATGGTATTTGAAGTACACCTAAATATTTTAATACAAGTAATCGTTACTATGGTACTTTTATTGCACATGTTAAAGTAGAACGGAAAATTGTACAGTTGAATAAAATTTACATCACAAAACTTTCGACTTACAAAAAAAAAAAAAAAAAAAAAAAAAAATCGCATCAATTTGCCAAGAATATGATTGCAAAGGAAATCAATCTAGTGAACCTAGGCGTGTAAACGATTCGATCGACGTCGTTTAGCGTATAATCCGAGGGGCTTGTCGGTACGCCGTAATTCTTTTCGGGTGAAGATGACGGTGAAACCTGCAAAAAAAAAAAAGAATTTTCAAAAATTCTATCATCAGAAAACATCTACTGACTTCAAATAGATGCCATCAGTTACTTATAAGTAGCCTGATTCCTCAACTTTATTTAGCTGCTTGAAAGATAACCTCAGAACTAAACGACTGGAGAAACGACATTCTTGATGACGGTTTGAAGCATTAAAAAGAGATTGGAGCGGTTCGTCAATGAAGTTTTTATGAGACTGGAGAGAATATATTTTAATAATCTGCACCGTCAACTTAGCTCACTTCCAAATGAGGCATCCATTAGATGTTGTAATAAAAAAAATGGCAAGCTATCCTCTCGATTATTTCGCTGCAAAATCATTGTATTATAAGAAAGAAAACAAATTTAAAACAAATAAAGCACGATGCATTCACAACTTAAGAGAGAGCAAAGATTGAAGCAAGTATAATAAGAACATTAACGAACTACAGTGGAAAAGAAGAGAAACACAATCAATTGCAGCAAAACACACGTGAATTGGCGGAGAACGACCTAAAATGGCTGAAATTTATTGTGACGCCTGAATTGACGGATTCATTAGATTTTTCGAGGTTGCGTCACTACTGAGGTAGCCTATTTTGGTTCGCAATTTAATGCACAGTGGAAGTGTACTGAACAAACTGCATTCCCATATCACTGCGCTAGAATCAGGATGCATAAAAGAATGCATTCGATTGTCACATCACAACTCCCATTGTTCCACGTCGAATATCTGTGGTTCCGATAAATAAATACCGCAAATTAATGTGCCATGGTGTAGTTCACAAATAATTCGCTATAGAACCTCATCCTCTCCTTCCTCCCTCCTAAACGATGCTGCGCGAGGTGCGAATTTTTCGGCGACACAATTTTTTAGAAGCAAATGACGAGATGGCCCAGATGACGTCGCAAATCCAACAACGAAAACAACGTGCGGATTCTCATCCTCAAGGATCTTTGCAGTCTTCCATAACACTTCACCATTTATATCCCCACGGCATTCCTTCAATCAAATGCAGCGAAGTTATAACTGCGATATCTGTTCGATCCAGATTATTTCTTCTATAGTTAAAGAAATCAGTTGATAATCATCCAGCCAGAATTTACGTTTCGGGGGCAATTGCAGATTTCAGAAGTTATCAAAGATTTATTAGCGCAGAAACTGGCCAGAGGAATTAGCGCTTGTATTATCGTCCATCAAATCAACCAGTTTCATAAAATGATACGAAAATGATGCATATGCAACAATGCGGCTATATTTAAATATGCAATAGGATCCCAAAACACTTCTCCAATCCCATATGCAAATGTTTAGATGCGCTCAAGCGTTCATAATATCTGCTAAGGTTGAGGGATCAGACTAATAGATGGCAAAAGATATCATCTAAATCTGCATATTTTACCCAACAATTTCAGCACTTCTCTAAGTTCAACGGTTCCCGAACTGAAATTACCGGTGGAACATGCATATTCTTCAAACATTGACCAATGACCTGTGTTTGAAGAATGAGGTTCGGATACCGCCGAATACCCCGTGCAGCGCGGAATAAAGTTTAGCTAAGATACGAAACGATTGTGTCGAAAGCAATCTGCGTAATGGTAACTTTCCCTATTATGCGGCATGGCCATAATGTACTACGCAAACGCGATATAAGCTCTCGAGAAAAGTCAAAGACAATTTGATCAGTGACAGTACGTCGGAAAGTTTTAAAAAAACTCTCAAAAATTCCGAATATTTGTAAAATTTTCGACTTTCAGAACATTTTTAAGAGATTCAACGTGACAGCTTCTCTTCTCCAAAAAGATGAAATACCGCTAATCTCTTTCTCTGAGCAGTAAAACTTTGTTATAACTTACATAACAGTTAATTACTTATTACTGCGTAAAGTGTCTGCTCGTAAACCTACAATCGCTTCGTATCCACTCGGAGTTGCTCTCGGCTTCTGATTCTTTGACTCTTCAATAGTGTTATTACCAGCTCCAGAGAAGAATGCGGAAGAAATTGAACTTGGCTTCTTGGAAACTTCCAAAGTTTCATCGCTCTCTTCACTTTTCCCCATTGTGGCGTGCGATGCAGGCTTTGCTTCTGATTTTGGAACTACATCTAAACACAATAAACAAGCTGATAGTACATTAAAATTTAAACATAAATTTTACGACGATAACACCATCAAGAATTTAAAACGAAGCGGAAATTAAAACATACAAAATGTTATCGGAGGACTGTTAACGATTGTCATGTGAAATCATGCTTACAACATTGACAAATCTAGAGCTATTTCAATCGCTTAAATTCTTTTCTTTCCAATCTATATCATATTATCGGTGGATGAAAATATCATAACTATATCATAACCATTCCTTCGTTTAAAAAAAAAAAGAAGAAAATTTTAACTGTATCCACTATTTTTGAAAACTTCTACAATAGCAGCCATCATTATTGAAATTAAAGCCGAATTGGGAAATTATGCATTCAAACGATATAACTACCAAATATAAATTTTTATCGTTGAAACGAGTGATATACCGCTTATATAGAAACGATTTCTAAATGTTCCCTTTAGAATGGCGAAAGAAGCGTCGCATCATCGACGACAATGACAAAGAATGATGGATCGACAACTACGAGATGTCAGTTTGATTTCACCCTTCAGGTGCAGTGTTCCGTTGAACTTTCTAACTTCCTCTACGACTACTCCACGACAAAAATCTATTCAACGATTGATGATCAATCACTACTCATTCGTTTAAGAAAATGAAACGATATCATAAGAACTCAAAGTGATATAGCGAATGCAATATAGGAACGAAGGCAACTTTCCACATAAATTAGCGTGACCATTCGAGCCTTAATCTCTATACTCAACATCAGCTTCTAGACAACCCCAAAACTACAGCTGACTGGAGTTTGTTTTTACATGACTGCACAGAAACAACCATCAATTCGTAGAATAAATTGCAATGAAATTGATGCAGTTGAATTACTTCATTACTGGTAAATTGGTAAATAGTTGATATAATTCCTCAATAATGCTTCATTCAAAATTCATTCGGCAACGTTACGCAGCCATCAGTGATAATTAAATGATCTGCCAATGAAAATCACTCATTGCAACCAATTTCACAAATCGCTTTGGAAGAAAACCTAACTGACGCATATATCAACAAATATTACGTGTATAAAATATCAAAATTTGTTTCTAACGGCTTCAAGTAACCTCAGGCAACAAGCAGTACAAGCAAAACGTGAGGCAAGCCCACTCATCGATCGAGTAGTGTATCTCAAAATTTGTTAGCTATTTAACTGTCACCATATATTATTTTACAGATAAAATCTATTCATCTATTAACGAAATGTTTGATGGTTTCGAACTCTTGTACCGTCAGATGAAAAACGTTCAGTTCACTGAATTTTTGAATGATTCCCTTTCAAAGGGGAAAAATTGACTCCGTTCTCAAGCATATATGAATAACGAACAAGGCAGTCCACTGCAATAAATCATCGCAGCTTTCAAAGAATGGATGGTTCCTAGCTTATGTTATCAATGAAAGTACATAGCCTAAAAGAAGCACTCAGCTAAAAAAGAACGGAAAAGAGCCACTACAAAGTGGTAATTAATGAATACCTGGTAAACAATTTGAACTGAGCTTGATATTCAGCTCCCTTTCAATTTCGGATAGCATCGACGGTTCATGCGCAACTGATGAACCAATTTCAATTTTCTGTTTACCGCCTTCGTCCGTTTCTGAAAATGCGCTCTTCTATTAAACATAAATATATCATTGTAACTCAATTATTAAGCGTAATTTGCATTATATTTTTTCAAAATCCTCCAAAGTAAAACACTCAATCGGACTCTGGCGTTTTTAAAATTTCCTTATAAAATCATAAATGATCAAAAGTGAGAAATTGCCGATCATAAAATTTCTTGAAATACAACGGAAAATAATGTTTACCTTTATGAGGAAGAGATATTCTCAAAGACCTCAACAAAAGTTGGATAATATACTCGGAATGAGCAACTATCTCAGCACAAACATTTTTCGCTTCATTCAGCTAATCCTAATTTCGTGTTTTCTTTAAATAAAATCATCAACAACAATAATTAAGAAATTGAGCATCAATATATCGCAATCGACATATTTGCGCTTTTAAAAAATTGCATCCAATCCAGATAAGCAAAATGATAAGACGACCGCCGTGAAAAAATGTGTCAATTTACAGTGGTGAGAATATCAGATAAAAGAGTCGCTAAAACAGGTTTCATGCATGAGCGCTTAAGATCATCGCATGAAACAAACGCGAACCTTCGACCCGAATCAACCACACAACGATAGTTGTGTGATAAAACGTCACTTCCCGTTATCGCGCAATATGTGAATTTACTCACAAATGTCATACGAAATTACCGCCACCCACAACCACTCCAATCGCAACACGTTCGCTAGCATTCTGCAAAATTTGCGAACATTCCATATTAAACATAAAACATATATTTATGGAATTTTATTCCACTGATTCCTCAATTCGGCGTTCTTGAGTGCTATCGTGCTGCACAATTATTCGACTGCTGAAGCAGTTATCAACAACGAAAGCTGTTTGCATTAATTTGATCTAAGCCATCAAAACTATCATATTTTATCAGTGGAAGATACGTCAGTGATTCCCATATTCGAATGGTACATAATTAATTTTTACCGTTTGTCTGCGAATGCTGATCGTCGTCTTCTTCATCAGATGACCAATCGTCACCATAAATGCACTCTTCGTCGAGAGGAAACTCGATTTGAGCCACAACATTCTCGTCGGTTTTCAGTTCATTTGGATTCACATAGAACATCGATGTGGATCTTTCACGACGTTGCTTCTCCTGTGCTGCTGACGTCACTTTGAGCTTGATCTGGCCCACCTTGAATAAAATAGGTGGAAAAGCGCGCCAGAGAAGATGGTTGACACATGCGCTTTTTCATTCCTCTCATTTCAGCAACAAGTTTCAAAGCATATCGACAGGAAGTAAAATATGTACAATGATGCCCTCATATCTCAATCGATCTAATCGCTCGCATATTTCCTAGCATTCACCTTTCTGACCACTTGACTATTAGACAGATCGGCACACATACGTGAAAATTAGAAATGCGTACGGTAAAATCTCTACATTTTCAATGTTTATATTTCAATGAAATTAATAATTTTAAGTGGAAATATTAGCCAACTGTTGGATACTTTATCGAATGATATAGGATGTTTGCTAGAACGCTGCCACTAAACGTAAAAATCAACACAGTCCCGCTTATGAAAGGATACCAAGCATGAGGCAATCAATGGTCGATGAATAGTGAATCCCCTTTACGGTAACGCTTTCGAAGAACTGCAAATAACAGCGCTATACAAACATATATACCTTTCATCCCAGCAATCTGCTTGTTGGATTTCTGATTAAGGCTGTAACGATCAGAAAAAAAGGCAAAAAGAGATAAAAGAGAAAGAGAAAGAAAAATGCGAAAGACCGATGAGAAAAGATTATTCTCAGATGATGGCCTTTCACGTCAAGTTCGTCAATCTAAGTCGAATCAAGTTCCGATACAGTGAATGCGAGAGGGAGATGGAAAGTAATGGAGAGGGGAGGGAGGTGGGGAGAGGGACAAGCGATAAAACCGTTTTTGCGCGCAGACAAAGTGATAGAGACCATAACGCGCTTTACATTGTAACACACTTCTCAAATCTTAGTTACTTAGCAGAAAAATCGAATAAAAGACAATAAAATTCGTGAATTCCTATGAAAATGTTCTCTATGGTCAGTGTTTAAATCAACGAGGAAGAAAAAAAAACGCTGTAAACGGAGTAAATGGAAATTCTAGCCATTTTTCTAGACATATTTAAGAGCCAAATAGCTACTGTGAAAACCGCTAACCTTTTAAGTGAAAAGAAAAAATTCAATTCCTCTATAGATGTTACCACTAATTAACTTTTAAAACAAACTCGTCTCCATATCCACTGCATTATTCACATTAAAATGAGGTGAATAACTACGAAAATCAAACGATTTGATTAAATTCGAATGTGGAAAATATTTTAAAATTTCAATCGACTAATAACAGAAAATAGATGTGAGAAAACTCATCGTGAAGGTCGTCGATAATCAAACTATGGATGCGTTATAGCATATACGTGCATTTTCGTATATGTACCACTCTTAAGCATTACACAACGAACAAATTTTCGTTTAATAGCACTTTTGTATTTTACGCTACTATTATGAAAAACGATATATGGGAAGTGTACTTTTTGGTCTTGAATTTTCGAGGAAATTCATTCAAAACGATTTGTGAAAAATTCTGCAGAATAGTAAAATGACATCTGAATAAAAAACGGCCACCAAGCAATAAGTAACTCTCTTCAAACGTTGAAGCGTTATTGTTGATGAATTTTAATTCGTTTACTGCGCTTACCTTTTTAGTAATATTGAGCTGGATATCGGATTTGATACGCAACAATTTATCAAACTCCAATGTGCTCATTGGTCTTCGTGCACTTGAAGGCTTCTTTCTTAAGCTGAGAGTACTAATACTGTGCTGAAAAAGAGGGATTTACTTTGCTACCATTACAAAATTTTCCTTTTTCCTTACATCATTCACTGACGGTGGGAGAATTTTTTCTGTAAGGAAAGACCGAAGACGGAAAACTTGAGAACTTCAAGGTCTCAGATTGGAAAATTTTAAAGAAACAAAGACCTCAAAAACGAAAACTTGAGAAACAGAACACCTCATAAGTTGAAAATTGGAAAGTCAAGGATTTTAGACGCAAAGTTCTAGTAGTGTGCCAAATGCAGCCCACAAAAGTCTTCGAGGAAACACGTGGTCTTTCCGCTGTTCCGTAATGTTCTCCATCGATTCATGTGTGTGCACCAATTTTTTGAACTGGAAAGCAGTAAAACATCTCGGCAATAAACGAAACACTAGAGGAACGAGCATCACAACTGTGACAGAGTTGTTCACAGATAAAAATTGAAGGAGGCAATTTTTGCAACATCCTAACTCAGAAATGCGTATCTCACTTCCTTGTTGGGTCAGCGAGGTGCATAGCCCTTAAGGCATCAAACTTTGGGCACCACTATTTTTCAAACCATTTAAATCCTTATGCTTCTTTAAATTCTATTATATTAACTCAATTTTTGAAGTGCGACTTCCAGTACGCAGATTTGCAAAAATTTGCAAAAGTCTGTAAGAGATCAATTTAAAGCTGAGAAAAGAGGATGACACTTCCCTCCTCCCCTATCCTCTCTCACGCATAAGCTATAGCATGGATGAAGTACTGTTTCATACTCCTCCGCTAAATTTTACCCAAAAGACATCTAAGCAAAGTGGTAGCAAACGAAAAAAGAAGCAAACAACGAAGAAAAAACCGTCGTTTTTTTTTTTACTGCAATAAATGCATATATTTCAGAACTACTCATGATGTGAACCTACTGAAATCGTAGACTAACGTTGGCCACGTTGATTCCTCGTTTTCAAAATCTTCGCACCTCTCTACTTTCTCTTTCCCTTTCAATAACCGAATGAGAAGGATTTCAAATAAGTCGAACAGGAATAATTTAGATGATTAGGTCGAACAGTGAAAGTAAGCTCACTTTTGCATCTCTTACTTCAAGTCAATCCGAATAAACTCAATGTGCCTTCCTTTTCCCAACTATAAAAGCGCAGCACCTTCCATCTCATGTGTGAGGGCACTGCGAGCTCCCTTTCGGATGCAGAATAATCATGCATCTTTTTATTTGCAGCAGTGAGGATGTAGTGCTTTCCTTTTCGCAAAAAGCGCGGTATTTGCGTCCATCTTTCTTGCACCAATGAAAGCGTGATAGATTTCCTTTGCTCTCTCCCCCTCCCTCCCTCCCTCCCCCTCCACCCTTTCTGATTAGCGCGTGGTAAAGAAAGGGAAGAGACAAGCTCACCACTGAGTAGAATTCTCTACTTGAGATTCAAATCTAAATAAGACGAAATAAAAAGGCTCTATTCAGACAAGAATTCAATAGGTGCTAAGTGGTGTCTCCTTCTCTATCCCCCATCCCCCTCCTCCTTAAAGAATGAATTTTATATTATGCCGGAAGGAATTTTACATTTTTTTCCTGCAAAGAAAAAAAAAATCTCTACCACATATTGTTCAAAATAACGCTGAAGGAAATTAATACAACGCTTTTGACAGCCTCATCTCGTCATCATAAAAAAAAAAGGAGACAAAAGGTACTATGAGTTGCACCTTCTTTTTGCCGTTCGTTTGGTCACTTCCATCAGCACAAGTCGACTTCGTGAGAATATCCACCGGTGTAGGTCGGATAGTTGAACATCCTTCACCATATTCAACATCCATCTCTTGCATTGAAGAGCTAAAAACAGCTAAACAATCCACATTTCATCTTCATCGTTCAAAAAGAATAATTTCATTTCAATTATCCTCAATTGATAGCGACAATCGATAAACACCGATCGTCCGCAGCAGTTAAAAGATATTTTAGAAAACAATTTAAATAGTACAATAAAAACCTCAAAGATAACGCAAAGTTTTGGAGAGATTCCCACATAAGGAGATTACAACTCATAAATGCAACCGTAATTGTTCACCACTAGAAATAAACCTTCGAATCTCTAAAAATTTGATACTGGTGCATTAAAGGGAAAAACACCTCTTTCCACTTCTACCATCGCTCAGAGAAAAAAATTGAAGGGCTTTTTCGTGAGCAAAGTTCAAATGTCAATGTTCCATATACTCGATAGATAGAACGATAAACGTTTTCTTGGAGGAGCGTACAAACTTTTTGAAAGCTTGAAAAAGGTTGAGTCGAAATTATAGATAAAACGACGTGTAGAAATAGTTGACAATTCATATTAAAGGTGTTGTCTTCGATGGTTTAATGCCATTGTATAAACTAGTGTTCCGTTTTGTAAGATACAAAAAACTTGCACGTTTAATTTACATAGTAGCATAAACCTGACCGAACCAGTAAAGAATATAAAACTTACTCAATATAACCTGTTTGACAGTAAAAACCGGTTTGACAATAAACAAATACATTCACTCCCTCGTTACTTAGTTTTTCTATTTCAACTGTAAATACTCCTTAAAGATTGGCTGTTGTAGCCGTATCTCTGTGTAACCGAGGCTACTGCTCAAAAAGGTTGCAGCAAACTTAACTGCTTCACTTTCTGAGAGCCTTATATATATGCAATAGGGTTCGAATAAGATTGAGCTCCACTTATTGGAAGGACAGCTTATTCATTAATTTTTCTGACAGCATTTATTAGATTTCCAACCTTTTCGTAGTCATGAAAATTCTGAGAATTATGTTGATTAAATTTGTGAGCAATGTAATATCTACTAAACCTTTACTGCTTTCTCAGATCACCGATGCTAACAAACAAAAATCGCGATGGGTGTAAGCACTCTTTGCAGTGACATATTGCTTCAGGAAAAAAAGGTATCGTGAAAGAGAAAGTCTTTTGAAAAGGTGAAAAACTATTTGTAACGCCTTTCATGGTGACGATCTTGCAGGTACTAAAAAAGACGGCAGAGGAAGAGGGCTGGAGAAAAGAATCGATAGGAATGAAGGATACATCATCAAAACATAAGCGTTCTACAATGTGAATTTCAGCCGTACAACAAGACTCAAAAAATCCCACTTCCATCTCCCGCGATATTCAATACTACATAGATACCGCTCAGTTGTGAAAGGGCATTCTGCAAAATTCGGTCGGTTCAGCCAGCCGAACCACCATAAAGCAGTTTTCGCAACTGAGAATTTAACTCGAAAAACTTTCAAAACTCGACCGGATAACGCTGATTGTTCGACTTTTACTGTTGTTAATTAGAAGTTATCATTGGCGAGCTTAGTCAGGACGCGGTTTGAAATGTGGGATGTAAATGATATGGAAATGTGAAATTCAGATTGTTAAAAAAAGTAACGGGGTTGAATTCAGTATAATTTGACAGGTGGTTAAAGGAAAAATGAGTGATGACAAGTGAGTTGTAGACTTAAGTGTAATTTAGAAAAAGCAATAAATCATACGAGTTGGCATTAGCTTTATTTAGCTAATTTAATTGAATGGATTATTTATTCGTATAATGTATAATATTTAAGAAAAAGATATGGGTTGTAAAGATATAGATAATCTGTAATGAAAATATTCCCTTAATAAAATACTGATAAAAGAGATAGCCGTTGAAAATATCAACATAAATAAACTCAACTAATAGGTGGAACAAAATATACGATTAGTTGGCTTTGTAAAAAAATATTCTACGAAATATTCATCGTAGAAAATTTCAGATCGTCCTCAATTACTTCATAAATGTTGGAAAATAGTAAAACATTAAAAAGTAGTATTAACGAAAAATAGTAAAATATTAACGAATGAATCGGTCAATGTAATTATTGATGAGAACAAGAGTAAGCTAATATGAATATATGATATGAGAGATGAAGATTTGAATAGCGCATGAAAAATGAATGCACTTAAATATGCATAAGTTGATTTTTGCATATTTATAGGAAAATGATAAATAATTACATATTACACGAATAAAAGCTATTGATGATAATAGAAAGTTCTCAATGAAATTTCAATAGCGTATTCTCCCATTTAGATCAAAAAAGTTTTCAACTTCTTTACGTATACTATCAGTATATATCTCGCGTAAATCATCAACAGTTTTATTAATGAAAATGAAAAAAATAATTTTTTTTTTCTTACTTCGCCTTCTTAGCCAAATAGATCGTTCATAAATTCAACGATAGAAATACACTTAGAATGGAATCTTGAGGGAGTTCACTGCACACCTGTTCAAAGTTACATGTAAAGGTGTTCAATCTTTGAAATTTTAACTTCAATTCATCAATACTCAACAATGCTATTCATCTATCTCATTCATATTGACGAAACTTATTTAGTGATTTTATTTCTTATTTCATTTTTTCAATACTGGGTTTAACTGATTGCTGCTGCTTCTGAATATTTCATATTGCCTTTAGCCTTTTATTTTATTTTATTTTTATTTTTTTAAATAGGATTTCCAAGCATTTTCTCAAGTTATAAGATTCTTTAGTTCATATTAGCATCTCATTTATTCCCAACGATTATACGATATTTTAATTAATTCAGTTCCATTTCGATCTATCGTCAAGATCAATTGAAATTTCTGTTTTTTTGGTGCACATAAAAGTGCTTTAAATACATCTTCATCGTTGTGAACACCCGTTAATTACGTGTCCCAAATATTCGTTTCTCGTAGTTTCGTTGCAGAATTTCCGCAACAAAATTTATATGTTTCTATGATACATATTAAGTGAATCCATGTGTGTGTGTAACATCATCGAAGCGAGAAAATTAGTCACCGCATTGGGGCATTTCAGCATAAATAAAACCGCCTGTCAAAATTTGAAAATATAACGAGAAGAATTTTCCGATGAGACCGGAAAAATCTGTGAATGAGATTCGGTCAGTTGAATTCTTTGTTTTTGGAAGTTATCATCGTTACAGTTTGGATTCACTTAGCAGATATTTGTTCTCGAATGTGTTAATTTTCGACGCTTATATCAATATAAAGCAAAGTTTTTCGTAGAGATCAATAGCTTTCTTGCTTGTAATCAAGGCTACTGAAAAGCTAAAGCTAAGCACAAGACGACGATGAAACCTCAAAACTGAACGGAAAATATGATGTGTTCTAAAGGGGCAAAGTGAAAGCGGAGAAAATTTCCTCGTACTTCCGAGCGAAAATTAGATGAATTTTGACGATGAAAACGATGCTGGCCGCTGCATAATTTGCTCAGCCTGGTGTGCTTTCTGTGCACAATAATTGGACCAAAATAACGTGCGAAAATTTAATCTTCCAAGCTTGAAACGGTTAAAAAACACTTCCTGTCCTATTCTCTTTCCGGCATTCACCCCCCCCCCCCCCCCTCCGCAGCAGCATCGATTGCCTACAATAGCTATCCTGGAAACAGCGACAAAAGAAATCACCTCAGAACATTTACACGAATGTTAATAACTTATTGCTATTTCTTTTTTTTCAATGGGTTTTTTGCGTTCTACGTGACAAACGCGCGGAATCTCAGGCGACTTAACAGCTTTATTTTCGACTCGATTAAGTGAACGAAAATACAAATAGTTACAAGGTAGAATGATCCTTGTCCTGCCGAAGCAAACGGGATGTGATTACGGTCGGTTTTGGGAGTTCTACAACGTCAGGTAGTCTTGATATGAAACTACTGCAATAAAAGGTCTCTTGTAGAAGTTATTACGTGTTTCAAGATACGCTGTGAGGAGTGGAGCGGCGGTGATGAAGGAAACAGTGGGTCGGAAGGACGGAGGGGGGGGGGGGGGCGGGAATGAAGCCGTAATAGTGAAATTAATCTGTTACATGATTATATGAATCAAAAGTTTTAGACTTTTTAATCTCATAGTCGCTCAATTCTCATGAATAAATGAAACAAATAATGCCTGATTTACGATATATTTCATAGCACATACGATCGACTGAAGGAAAATAAATGATTTTTCTTCTCAACATCATTTTCTGCATTCGAAATGGGCAATAATAACTTCTAAACGCTGAGCAATTTACCTTATGAAGTATTTATTTGAATGTTATTCAGTAATTTCGTATTTATACTACGTGAACGTTATTAATTCAGATAAGGTTGCGATATCCCAAATGACGAGCAATATCTCATTTCTATGTACTCTAGCAATGTAATTTGATTTCCCCAGCATTTTAGAAATCCCTATTTTTTTTTTGCACTTTTGAACTGCACACGTACATAAGAATGCGCCATGCTCAACGTAAAGATTGTAGGATATTTCGGCGTGGAATTTCATCGTTAAAAGAGCGATAAAATAAAATTTTAATAAATTTGATGACGGAAAGCAAAGTTTATCAAGCGCTACAAAGAAAAGGAGAGCAAAGCGATCGCTATCTATGTCATTCAAAAGTCACACAGATAGGCTTTTCATTAGATCAGTCTTTTTTTTTGGATTATCTTTCTTGAAAGCCATAAAAAGAATACTTCCAAAAGAAATAAATTATTCATTTTCAGTTCAAGGTAGAGTATCAGAAAGATACTGCAAAAGCAGTGGAGAAAATAAGAAATAAATTATACTTGACATTTTTTCACACTGGACGAAGTAAGACTGGCAAAGTTTTAGGGGCGTTTCACTCAACGAATTTTTCTCACATAGGAAAGACGATTATCGTTTATTTGTTTGCAAGTAAAAGAATGAAATTTCATACTTACTTTTATAGTGGCTCTCAGCATCTAGCGTCCAGAATCTAAGTCTAAAGGAAAAAATCACAGGACTTAACTTTTAAATTAAATCGACGAGAAGCTAAGTCGTCTTGCATCAAGAAATGGCACAAACTGAGCATAAATATGGGAAATGAGGGAGGGAGGGAGAGAGAGTGCCTCGATTTGTGCAAACTTTGCTTCAATTTGTGAGCGATTCAGTAAGAATTCAACGGATTTGAAGCGACATTGATCGGCATTTCTCAACAGTCGCAATCCGACCGCACTCACGATCGAATTAAACCACTCAAGAGAAGATTTCTTTGAGAGATGACGATCACATCATCGCCAGCAACGGTACAATTTAACATATTCACATCCGATTACCAAATTATTCAATCAACACAACATTCGTTTACCCAACCTCAGTGATCTACTATCGTTAGCATTAGTGAAATATTCGTCTATAGGAGACAATTTATGCATTTCAGTAGTTACGATGAGAGAAATACAAGTTAGTGCGTAATCGTCGCGGGCGGATTACGCATAAATGAAACACTACGGCAACCGATTGATTCACAAAAAAAGGAATAAATCTGTTCCGTTATACTTTCCCTTCCGTAAGAATAAAATGTCACCTGCTCGATTTATAACGAGCAAATTATCAGCGCATTTCATCGACAATTTTCTATGCAAGGCGGAGAAAGGATAGGAACGATTCAGTTAAAAATTATAGGAAACGGAAAATGTAATGAAAATATTACGTTATTTGTGTAAATCACAACCTTTTAAGCCTAATTATTGTATAAAGTTGCAGGTGGAAATTAGTCTAGCAGGACGTGTCCAAGAAAATTAGACACTAGACAGCTTCTCAGCTCACCAACGACTAGAGAGCAAATATTGCATAGAGACATTTAATGGTAGGCACATATATTATAGATGAGTGAGTGAAAACTTGAACGAAATTAAGTGCAAAGAAACTCTGCAAGGCAATTCACAAAGAAAAAAAAAAAAAAAACACCGCAATACGAGAGTAAAACGCAATCAACCGTTTTATGGCATATCGTACGAAAATTTTCTTCGGTCAGTGAGTTTTGCCACTTTCCTCATCACTTCTCTCGGCAGGTATATTGGTGGTGTGCTCCTCAAAATCCTTCAAAAATTTCAAATCCCCTCCCCCTCATCTCCATTCGAGAACATCACATCGAAGACATTAGGTTACTTCTTGTAACATTTTAAGCAATGCCTCACTCCCTTCTTCAATGTGTGCTTTTTCAATTTCCGTTTTGGATAATATCTGGACGTAAACGAGGGAAGAAGCGTTCATAAAAACAACAGCGCTTGGTTTGTACCCAATTTTTGCTGTTAAAGGCAATATTTGCTAGTCAATATATATCAAAAAGCGCCATACGCGATAGATCGCACCCTGTGTTTCCATGCAAGGTGTCTCAATGTGCATAAAAACTGAAACTCAGAACATTTTTTTAAGATGTTTTCTAAAAAAAATGATGGTGCTGTATGAAACAAGGACGAAACCATCTCCAGATGTACCTCAAAGAACATCTCCCAGACTCATCGATGCATCAAGGCAACAGCTGTGGACTCAAAGTTTGGGCTGGGTTGCATAAATGAGGTCCTTTGCTGGACTCCATGAAAAGAGGGACATTTAGATTGGGTTGTCGCAAAAATTCATGCGTTTTTTGTGGGCACAGACTTTTCGCATAATACTTATCAAATCAGTTAATATGACACATCCCATCTATGTTTCTGAAAGGTTACACAAGCCTTTGAACTCCGACTTGATGAAATCAGCCCTCTGTACTACACAGAACCCTGCTGCCATCTTCCTCCAATCTGAGGTCGTCTTTGAAAACAAATTTTTGTTTTTTAGTGAGACCGGAAGAGGCAAGAATATCGGATTCGAAATCCCATTCCAGTTCGTCAATCATTCTTTTTGTGGGTTTCATAACTTGTGATCTTACATTATCATGCTGGTACCAAAACGTCAGGTACCCAAGAACCGAGTTTCTGGATTTAACTGCCGATTGCAATTTGCGATAACAGCTAAGAAGTTCCGCCCCAATTCTTGGGGCATTTTCGAGTTGGTTGGCTTACATGAAATAGGAAAATTTGAAGTTTCATATGAAACGTTTTAAATATGCCTTCTTTTATGTTGAACAGGTGATGAAGTAAGAAGCATTTACTTCAGCTTTAAGCGCTGAGTCGCGAAGGCAAATATTACGACAAAGTTTGTCATTTCAGTCAAAGCCAATGGTGTAGTAAGTGAAACCTTTTAAAAAGTCTCACCTCCACCTCAAATTCGCCTTTTGCAAGGAATTATCGTTGCATGGCTCGATTGGAGATGTGAGGAAGGGATTCTGGTATGAACTCAGTGGGCATGAGCGTCCTCACTGTGAATTTCAATCAAATCATTGGAACAAATCCCTGGCTGAAATATGCGGCGCGTTGGATAAACAAAGCTTCCATGAGAGGTGATTCATGCCAAAATTAAAAATGCAACGAAGAGACAACGTTCTAAACGCATACCTAGCTGGCAGTGAGTCCATCGCATAAATGGAATCGTCACACTGGAAACGATTTCCTTCCGTTAGTTCTTCGGCGTCACTACAGGTTTCCTGGAAAGAACAAATAGTTGCAGAGAGGTTCTGAAGTAAAATACTCATCGCTGAATTTGATATTGATTGCATAAATAGCAATATTTGCATAATTAAGTTCGTTATTTGCAACAATGCAATTGCAGCATTTTTCAGTTACAGAATGCATCACTTAAGCTATCTTCTTGCTAGCACAATTCCATCGTTGCAGACATCACAGTGTTTAATAGAGATAAACTTGCTTATAGTGTGATAAAACGAATTGTGAGACTAACATCGTTCACGCAAAGCTAGAAACGCTTATAAATATTACATTAAAAATTCAGGAAAACTCTCAGCAAATATTTAAAATTGAGGAGAAAAATTTCCCGAAAAGTTTTTTTCTTTTTCATTTTAGCACTTTTTGCTCCGTTTACTCTGCAAGAGTAACATCTTTGTAGTCATTAAGAACTTTCCTCAATGTCTGATTTTCTTCTTCAGCATATATTTTGGACTATTCAGCGTGATCTAAGAACAAAAGTAAATATTATGCCGATAAATGGGCAATTTCGAAGCGTAAAATCTGCTCTACACGATCGCTTCTATGGTTAGAGTGCTAAAGCCGATTATGGCGCAAATTGCATGACTCAACGAGGGTCCGCCTATGCGTCGAAATTTGTTCAAATGATACTAATTTAAAGAGGAATATTGCAAAGATTATTCGACGAAATCGACTAAAGAAATGAAATGAAACGAAGCACAGCACTAACCCGAAATGAGATTACGTGTTCGATTTCCTCATATAAATCGTCGTCATCCAATGAACTATGCGGTGATAATTTTGGTGGTGATGGTGGTGGTATTGATGGCACTCTGGAAGCAATTTTAAACTTATCTTTAATAAATTTTACTAGATTAAAAAAGTAATTAATAAACATTTAAAGAGTATTTCAAATCGGAATTCATATTTCTAGAATTACTTACTGAAAATATTCCAAAATTCGAAATAAATTTGCATAGACTATGAAAATATTCAGAGGAATGATGTTGTTGTTTAAGACAACTGAAGGATTCGTTCGATATTTCGGTTTCTTCCACTTCAATGACAGAACTTTTACATAATTACAACCTCAGCATCATAGAAATGGCGCAATCACTAGAAGAAGAAAAAACGCGAAAACTGGAAAAAATAAACTATTAGCTGGCAGCGGAAAAATGAGTGTTTTGATGCACGTTATTTGAATGTGTAATTTTTTGCTTAGTTATTTAAAACGGGTGCCATTCGAACTAATATATTATTGCCAAAGTGGGTCAACAAAATCTGAAGGATTTTTGCATAAATTTGGACCGTCTGAAGTGTTGAACTCTTAGAGAGCCAATTCGACGTTTATGTGGTTATTGAACCGCCTCAACCGAAGAAAGGTTTTTTCTTTGCGGTTATTGAACTTCTCAACCAGCACAACCGTATCGTTGACAATTTATCAACTGTGATGAAAAATGGATAAAAGGCATAGGTTTGCACAGTTGCTTGACAATGTGAGCACACGTGAGACATAACAAAATGCGACTTCTACTTGCAGAAGGTCATACTGATTATTTAATGGTCCGCAGTGGAACAACTCTATGCCATACCATGAAGCAGTTCCTAAGAAGTCGTAGACCAATGGATTGGAGGTGATTTAACAGAAGCCACTGATTTAATGATCGATACTGGTTAACAGAAGAGATTTCGGCCTCCCTTACGTTAACGATAGACCGAGCGCGAAAGGAATCAAAGAAGAGAAATCGAACAAGTTGGGAATGAAAACTCGGTCTCATTCACCTCACTCAAGAGACAATATGCGAACAGATTTCTTCTATTTCTTCTGCAGCGTAAACTGTTTCCTTCGAAAGGAACGATTCAGTAGTGATAAGAAGGTAAAAGTTACTCCCTAACAGGATATCACCTCCAGAGTTCCGAACTTTTCAGAAAAAACGGAACAAATACGCTCACCGCACATTGGTGACAGTGCAGATATTACTCAACTTAAAAGTAATCGGACTTTTATGTATTCAAATTTTATGCGTTGAAACACTCATTACTTTTCGGCCCACATAGGCTATCAATTGAAATTCAAGATTTTCTTCTGTTAGATAAAGCATTTGCTATTAGAGTGAATACTGTCGAGCAGCAATTACTTTCAAAATCAACGCAAAAAAAAATGTATAATGTTTATACTAAACATTCCATTCCATACGCATAAAACTTGAAGTGATTCTCAGAAAATTTTTTCTGCATTGAACAAATTGTTTATTAAGTGGACCATTCAAGAGAAATCTTAATTACCTGGGTATCTCGTCGGCATTAGTACATCTTCGTTGGAATCGAGGTGACTTCATTGTAAACATTCTATCTTCTAATGCTTCTGCAGGTGAAGGCATCTTCTGATAAAAATCTCCTGAATTCGAACTAGTTGGACTGGTCATTTCAATGTGCGTAACTTCATCGTCCGAGCGAGTTATTTCGGCCACCAAAACCTCACATTTTGGTTGCTGAACACACGTGGGCGCTACCTGATTTCGACGGCAGCAATCCTCGATAGCATTATCTTCAACTCGAAGTGAAGAGGTCGATTTTGGTGGTGGAGGAGGAGGCTTAATTGCCGGTTTCTTAATTTCTTCGTTTGAATGTTTAATGCTGCGTGGGACTCGTTTTGTGCTTTGTGTTTGTGCGGTTTTAGACGAAATCGGATTAAGTTCCGCATTTGAAGATCGTTCCAGTATAGTTATATCAATTTCAGCAAAACGACTATCTGCATCAATTGGCTTTGAGGTACCTGCAAGATGAGCCTTCGGAGGATCGTCAAGTACCGCAGCTGAATCTAGTGAACATGTGACCGACGAGCTACGCTTTTCGCGGTTTTGTTGAACAATGGAAGAGGCATTCGCAAATGCTGCCATGCAAGCTGCAGTTTTTGGCAAAACGCTTGGTGGCGCACAAGCTTTCCGAGGCGCTTCTAACGACGCGGTTCTGATGGCTGCATTTGCAGTGCGCAATCGATCAGGTTTTGTGGGAGGTAAAGGTTTTGCACCAGGTATTCGCTTTAAAAGAGTTGAAACGGTACCACCAAAACTATTCGTTTCACCGTGCCGTGTAAGTGTAGCAGGTGGATTTTGAGTGAACGATCGTGTTGTGTCGTTGGTGTGAACATACTGAGCATTCTGGGTGTCATCGATGGCGATCTTCATGTTCGTTTCTCTAGTGTTATCTTTATCGTGTGTGCCTATTCGACTGACCCCAGCATTGTTATCGATTCGTAGCTGCATTTCCACTGTTTTTGTTTGCTCCGTTTGTGAATACCTGCAAATGGAACAACGCCGATTATGTCACAACATTTCAGCATTTCGTTCACTCAAATTGTCTCATCCCAATCGCTCACTTTCAATATTCCCAACCGATATAGCATCACCATCCAAGTCCATTATCCCAGCACAAGTCTACGTGCAATTCGTCTTTGATAGGAAATGGAAGGATAGGTAGCCAATCAAGAAGGGACAATGAAAGAACAATAACACATGAGAATTGATCAGAATTATATCCGATAGGAACAATACTCAAAATAAAAGACCCACAATGATTAGCGCCAGAAAAATTGCTTAAGGTATCAGATAAAAGCCATGAAATGATTCATTTAGTTTAATTACAGCAGCGTTACAGCATACGATCTTGTTTTATTACGAGAAAAAGCTTCACGCCGATCATTTGTGTTCAGTAGTCGCCTTGTAAAGATTTACAGTGATAATATTAGAGTTTCAAACGCCTTCTTATAGATTATCAACGACGTACAACTCAAAAATTATGAAGACCCTATCAAATCGCATCGAAAAACACATAGCAGAAAAAAATTTTTAATGATAAAGTTTTGTTCGGATACGAAAAAATTCCGGAAGTTATCCTCCCTGAGCTGTTTAACTTTATTACAGCAGAGTATAGTAAAGTCGTATCAATGATTCGAATCGCAGCAATAAGTTTCTTTTTTTCTTTAATGCATTCTATGTATTTATGATTGGAGCAACATCAATCAGCAATAATTGCCGCAAAGTACAAAAGAATACTTCGTCTATTATTGAGGTTGATTCTTTATCAATTCAATAAAAAATAGTCTAATAATGAACTATACGAGTATATCATCATCATGCATAATGAATAACCGTTTAAATAAACCGCTCGAAGACTATACACCTTAAAAAATCGAGAGGCCAAACAACGTTTAACGAAATGAAAAACGATCATGTTCTAGTCTATCATTCCAGACGATTAATGAATTCCATAAACAAAATGGTAAAATAAGCATATTCGCATATGCAAATAAACCCATACAAATTTATACAAAAAAGTGATAATATTATACTATTTCTTCAACCATTCGAGCATAATTTTCGCGAAAAAAATGTTGAGACAATGCATTGTCACTTCAAAATACATGAAGGCTCATTCATCATCAAGGTTTATTTGAGTATAAAATATATGTATTCATTTCAGGATAAATTGTGCGAATTGGTTTACATATAGACATTACTTTCATTGTTGGAAAATAGACCGTTTAGATATTCCATGATTAGACGAGATCACTCTTAATTCAAAAGCAAAAAAAAAGACAACTCGAAGTAAATCCTACGCGATAGTAGCATAGAAATGAACAGACATCGTTGCGGCGATACAATTATTGACAGCTCTATGAACTAATTCGCTAAGGAACTTATATTTTTCGAATGCGACTCTATTGAATCATATCGATGATCAATAAAAAAAAGGAATATTTACAGCTTTCAATGATTAAAACTTCAAACTTCATAATCCCAACAAAAGTGCCCAACAATTTTGTTCCACTTAATTTTATGATTCAATGAGACAGGAAATCTTTTTATTTTTGCACTATTATTCGCGAATTCGATTATAACGATTGAACTTAATTGCTTGACACTATCAACGAAAGATGTATAGATGAAAAGTATTGCTAACAGTTCGAGAAGAGAGAATTCAAATATATCCCACCGAATATAAAGTAGAACCATGTTTTCTGTAGTTTTTCGCTTTTATCCACCATTATTTTCGTTTTTGCATCATCACAGCCAATAATAATTCCTATTCAGAAATCCTGTGTAAACTAGTGCTTCTTTGTATTACATTCAGTCTTTTACGATCTGGCACTTTCATATTCGTTAAGGAGCCGGCTAGCTCAGCTTACCCACCTTCGAGTTTTCATAATCTACTGCAATAGAGAGGTTATGGGATATGAGGGGGGGGGGGAAGTGGAAGAGGGCCTTAATTTGGTTTGAGAAAGCAACAGTCCTAACAGCGTTTCATACAGTAAAATAGTCGGCTCTCCAAGAATGCCTACACGCTTAGAACTTTCAATATTTATGATACATTCGACGATCACATTTAAATGGAGAATGAAGCTTGAAAATGCGGATTTCAATTAGTCCCCTTTGTCATCCTATTCATTTTTATTAAGGGATTAGATAAAAGCAGCCTCAAAAGAATTTCAAAAATCAGCCTTAATCCCTACGAGAGCAATTGAAAGCGATGATTTTTCACGCATCATTAATCGATTCTTTCGATGGAATCACTCCCTCTGTTCGTATATGTACAACCTTCTAAAGTTTTATTTATGCAAAACAGATTCCATCCGCTGAGCGTCGTCTATTCTTCCACATGAAACTCATTTATAACAATACCATTCAATGGTGAAAAATTGTAATGTGAAATGTTTCAAAGCAGAACAATGAGCAAATATGCACGAGTCTCCATTAATATAGATGAAGGCTTATTGCCATCGAGTTGTATTATTTGCTAAAGAATATTTGATAACTGCTTATTTTGCTCATAAACTGCTATACAATGCCCACTTCTGATGCTTGCATTGATATGCTTATGCTCAGCTAATGATGAATGCTTATAGCGGAAAGCACAAAATGGAACGATTGATCAGATTTGTTTTGAAGGGAATAAGAAAACAGATTCTTTATATAAAATAATCAATCATAATTCGTCTCCACTGTTGACATCAATTTTTATGCCTTCATTAAAGTGACACTTCTCTTTTTTCGGAACACAATTACCAAATATCAACAACGTCGTACACCTTCTCTAGATTAGAAATATATTCGACAGTGAATATCCATAAGCTAGGCAGAAATTTATTCAACGAAATCTGCAAACGCCATCCAGCCGCTCCCAGTTGTCAATAGACATAATTAACATTTATATTCAACGTTCAAAAGCAATTGAATTCGGCAAAAGTGCAAGATGATAAACGGATAAATGAGCACATTGTTATACACCCTTATAGTTAGAGATGCCACTGCATTCGCCTCTTAAGCTGGAAAATGTACTTTCCGTTTTACGTTTAGAATGACATGAAGGCGAATTATCAAGAGGCAGCACCTAGTACGCATAAACTACCATTATATCATTAATGCATAAATAAGGACCATCTGAAAATGATATGCCAATATATGAGATTAACCTGAGGTGGGCAGCTATCGAATGATAACGGAAGCGAACATTTTGAGGAGATCGCTAAAAGACACGACGAAAAGTGAAGGTCATCTGGATGCGATCGCTAACGGGTCTCTGTGTTGCACTTAGTTGACGTGAAAACCGAATGCACAACACACAAACGAATCTTTCAACATGAAATACGCACACCCATTTTGTATGACACCCTCGGCTGTTCTCTTCAACACAAATGAACACGTAGCACGGGTTTCCACTCATGATTACGTAGAGAGAAAAGAGCCTATAAATGCTTCTATAGCCTAAAATGTCTAAAACGACAACTTCTACATAAACAAGCGAAATATATATTGCCTTCGTGATACTAAGGTTTTGTATTTGGTAAAAACGAAAATTCTATAGTAGTAATTAACTGAACCAAAAAACATTTGCATTTAGTAAAGTTGAGGGGTAAGTGGCAATTTAAGCAAACAAAAACGAATACATGAAGAGTGACTTGCTTAAGTCAGAGCTGGAACATTCCCTTTGAGCGATCATTCAATATTCACGTCTGGTGAGAGGATATGAATGGAAGAGGGAAGAATACTAGGACCAAAACGATCCACACAACACAGCAGTAATAATAACGTTTGAAATACCACAGAAACCTATACTCATTTTGTTTTTATAGGCATCAATGATGGTGAAACTATTAAATTTCGGCAATGTGGCTAGTGAGAATCTTCACCAATAACCAAGACATAGAAACTTACTAGAGGCCAACATCGAAATATATTTCCGCATGATACCTTTAAGGTTATTTATATGAAGAAGGAATCAAATTAAAAACGAATAATTCAAGGCAAAGAAGTGTTTTTTTTTTTTGTGTAAATTTTCAAACAACTCTAAAAGATGCGCACAAATTATCATATGCCATGAACAGTTCGAGTGAGTTATAGCGATTAAACAGAGCGCATAATCGTAAAATTCGTCCACAAACCAGTTGCCTCCTATATATGGATGAGAGGGATTGAAGCGATACACTAGTAAACGCCCCATTTCAACGATCGACCCTCGAACGACACTCATACAACACACCCAGACCGTTGTCGATAACTACAGCATTCAACCAATAGTGACGCGAAAAATACCTTTTCTAGTGATCTAAATAATCGCCTCTCTTATGACGCTCTAAAAAACACGTTTCGACAATCCTTTTGCAAGCTCTTACGGCAATTTTAACGATGCAACTTGGCAAATCGTTTCCTCATGCGGAGCAAAAAAGGCCAAAGTTGGCCCAAAGCAAATATACGCAAACGAAAAAAGTCGAAAAAACTACTGCGACATAAATTTCAAAAAAAAGTTTCTTTCCCATTAGAACTTGCTTCACCAGAGGTGGTTATAGCGCATAATCGCAAAACTCGTCAGAAATATCGGTATTTCTTTGCAAAATAGAAATTTGGTAATCATTAATTGGAAAGGACTCGTGTTTCATTGTAAAAATTGTTTTTTCTTGATCTCGAATTGATAGACTATAAGAGGAAATAATTTCTCAACACATATGTTTCATCTACGAATGCACAAGAAAATTTTTCAGAAAGAGTTTCTGAGAACTGTGGAAGAGGAGCTAGCACGATCCGCACTTCTTTCAATTCGCTTATTTGGCCGACCAATTTTATAGGTTACTTAGAAGAAAGGGAACATGCAGAATGACGCCTCCATATTTTCTTTGTTTTGAAAGCAGAAAAAAAAACTTCTAAAACGATTTGTTCTTCCATAAACCAATAGAGACCTATGTGAAGTGAATGTGAATTTCTTTGCTTTTTTAAATGCTTGCACGTGACTTTGAGGCCGATGCGGAATATGCAATAGGATTTTGATGTGGTATTATTTTGTGGAATATGGTAAAAGAAACTATCCCGCAATGCATGTTATAACCGTCAAAGTCCGTATATGAAGGCTTTTTTTGCTTTCAGATTTGAAACGATAGGACAGACAGACGGACAAACAGACAAACATACATAAGTAAATAAATATGCATAGACACAATGTGGCCATAATGCACTTTTGCAAAATCAACTCTTTAGAAGTGCACAAAAATTGCAGACATTCCTCTGTTAGCAACAGTTGTTCGCTATCATCGTATTTCACAAGTTGAAACCCATTTTCTTATGCAATCAACGAGGAAGTAAATAATACATATAATAACTGTGAACATCCTTTTCTATGATGACATTATTATGCCAGATTGTTTGAAATTTTCAATTTCAGCATCTTTGAATTATTTCTCTTCGAATTGGGCACTTCCCTTTAAAAAAAAAAAAAAAAGGAAAAAAAAACTTTTTACCAATTTCACTCTGAAGAGAATAGGGAAAAATTAAACACTGATGAGGATTTCGTAGCAAAATCTATGCTGCCAACATTTTGCTTTCACTTTTTTTTTTTTTCAACAATAAGAATTCGACAATAATCATAATCGCTCATTTCTATCCATTTGTTCCTCCTTATCGTTAATATCTCCTATAGTAATAATATATGGAGACAAATCAACGTTAAAGAACATATGTGAACGATGAGCGATAGACTCTTTGCGGAAATTACGTCGCTTACCTTGACACACGTAAAATGCGGTAAAATCAAACGCTTTCATAACGATTCGCAAACAGTTTAGCGACATTTTTGAGACGGTCACAAATCATTTATAATGATTGTCGCATCAATTTTGAATTCCCCCAACTAAAAACTTAGCGATAATCAGTAAGCACCGATATCTATATAAAAAAATTTGTTGTATTTTTCACTCATAACACACTCCCATTCTCTCGTTTCTCAAGCACAGGACCTCTTTTCTGAATGAATTTCTTCGAAATAAAGCAAATATTAAACTGGCTAAACAAATGGATATTAAAAGCTTGTATTGTTGAGTATAATATGCGTGTGAAAAATAAATTGTCAGTGAAAAAAGTGAAACACAAATATGGAATGTAGGCAAGCGAGAGGTTACAAGGAGTTTTGAGATGTAATGCAAATATTTTTACGATAAGCAGAAAACATATCGAAAACTGTGAAATTTATAATTCTAACAGAGCACAAAATTAGAAAATTAGCTGTTCTGGCTATGTAGACAATCGAAGAATTTGTTATTCTAGATAGCCAAGCAGGGTATGAGAGATATGAGAGAACTTTTTCTATGCCAGTGTCGAAAAAAAAAAAGAAACAACGACGGGGGCTGAAGTGAAGCAATAAGAAGATGGAACCAAATCTCAAAATGAATGTCTCGTTCGATGATGAAAACTTCAATCGATTGGTTCGTAAAGTACTCAGTATGTATTTACTCGATAATCCCTAACAAATTACTTCGCTCACAATCGGCTATTTCTAGAAATGCGATCGTAATTTAGCACAAATCTACTCTCATGTGAGGTTGTTGTCATCATCAGAGGTCAAGGGTCAAGATTAAACGATTATACTCTTTTCGTAAGAATAACGCACCACTTTTTCGCCTACACACCGCCAGATCTCAATAATATGAATAATTTATAATGTATTTCACGATTACAAATAGGGCAGATAGATGAAAAGGGGGAGTGTGAAGAGCGTGAAACGACTTTACGATAAAGAGCCAAGATAACAGAATTAGTCGGACGATTAGGAATCCATGGAAGGGAAGAGAACGAAAAAGCTGCCAATTTCTGGAGAATAATGGGCTTTCTTGAATTCGATAGGTGCTAAAACCACAAAAACGCTTAAAGTTTCTGTCTATCATATCGTTCAAGGATCGATGCCATATCGCCTATACCAGCCATTTTGGCAAATGATCAACATCTGTTATCTTATCGCCCCTATCACCACTTATCACATAAAATTATATTAAAACCTGCGATCACCAGTCTCAGATAATATTCTGCCAGCTATCTGCTAGTGACTATAAACGTTGACGCCAAATTAAACTGTGAAAATGCGGAAAAAACCAACGGCTCATTCATGAATTTGCAATGGCTTTGCATCATATGTGACTAAATTACGAAACATTTTAGGGACGAAATTTCATTTTTTTTTTTTTTGCCGCATAGTTTCAGATCTTTGATAAGACAGTGAATAGGGAAATACAGCGAAATCGCAAATGCCGGCCTGATCAAGGGAGATATCGTTTAATGTCAAACGTTTCATGTATTAAATGAGAAAATTCTTAAAATGGATAGACAATTTTCCTTCTAAAATGAGAGATTAACTAGACTTCACTCGTGGAGAAGCACTGGAGCCTAGAACAACTCACGTTCGCACATCAGTAGTGCCGGATATAAACCTCAAGGTGTAAAACGCAATTAGCGTCTCGGAGTTGTTATCAGGTAAGTGCATTTTTTATGTTGAAGAGATGTTTTATCTGCTTTTGCATCTATTTCCCTCTCAAAATGATCGTAAATACAACCCATTTTACCGGTCATTCGAAGACGTCAAATCGGTCGTTAAAAATTGCGAAGCAGCTTATTTGTTGTCAGAGAAAAAAAAAAAAAAACGTGTTTGTCATACATTTTCACTCTCTCTACAATGTTTCCTAATCGTTGTCTAAGCGAAAAAATATATTTACGCAATGACAACACAATAGCACATAAAAGTTTGAAGGCAATGCAATCTATCGTCACGAATATTGTCAACAAGTCTTATAGGTGATTCATATTTTTATGCAATAATGGCCATAAATGTTAACACGATTGTTGGTGCATTAATAACTCTTTAATGAAATCTGTTACTCAATGCCATCGCAATAGCAAAGACACAATATCAAATACTGCAGATATTTGAATAGATCTGGAAGTTATTCGCAGTAAGAAATTTTTTGAAACTGACCATCTGGGGTTATTGCATTAGCAGAAATAAAACTATGCTCTAAACTGATACACGTGGAGAATCGATTAGCTCTAGTGACAGCACAGAAGACACTATCCGAAGAAAGGATCGGAGGAGGGAGAAGGTAGAGGGGAAGGTTGGTTTAAGTGAGGGAGGGCTATTGGTAATGCGACAGAGAGGGAAGAAAGAGCCACACCAACAAACGCGGACAAACAGAATAATGATCAAGCAATAATATCGAAATACTGAATACCTGAAAATCTGAAGTAAAAGTATTTTTGGGGAATTTTTTTCTCTTCTCCTATCGGCATTTCTGTGCAAATCGATGTGCACGTGGCAGTGAGGTCTAGGTAACGTTATGTTCTACCATAAAAGATGACCTTACTTCAGTTGAAGACTTTTTTTTTTTCAATGACAAAAACATATGAAGATGTCAACATCTACTTCAGATGAAATGAAACCTAAAAAACCCCTAAACAATATTTTTGCATACGAATACAATTACCGCCTTCAACAACATTTTTTCTCGTTGCTACGTTCATAGAGGGCGATAGCAAGCAAGCGAATGAAGACCGGCAATTTTGCGAAGAATTCTTTTCCATGAGAAAAGACTTCTATTACGTATTGAATCCGTGATCATAACATAACAAGTTATTCAAAAAACACTCAATGAGCAATTGCGTTTTCAAATTTTTATGCACTATTCGTTGACTCTATAAATTAGGTGCACCGACAAGGTATACCGGTATCCTTGGATGCAGTGACGAATTCACAACCGGAAGAAAAGCCGACATAAGCCTCGCTCCGAATCAAAGAGGCAACGCAACTACACAAAAACTGGCACTCATAGAAGATTTACTCATTTATCTCCGTTCACTCTTTTCTTTCCTTACTAAACGACAATAGAGTGCAATCTTCAAAAAAATTCTCTCATCTGCATTCTCTTTCTTTTAAAGAACATGTGTCAGAGTGTTCAAAATCACCGTTATAACAATCTAGCATCACTCAAAAGATGCAGCGAGGCCCCACTGAAGTGAAAGGATAAAGCTCAAAGCGATCCTGACTCCCAACTTCAGCAAATCAGTAAATTTTCTGAGAGATTCGAGGGCGTTTAAAAACTTTTGAGAAATGCCCTAGACTTTCGATGCTGGTGTCTCCAGTAGATTTTTTTGAATGAATGACTGCTGACTTCTAAGATTACACTTATTGAAAACTGCTACAATGTTGTAGCGATGAAAACAATCTGAAAGGGGGAATGAGTGGTGTGACGGAGCGAATATAATACAAAACATTAAGGCAGAAAACGGAAGAGAAAAATTTCACAGAAAACATTGGAAGAAATCTCAAGAAAGCGAAGATGAAAACTAATAGTGGGTGCAAAGAGTGAAACATTTTTAATGAGGTGTTATCACCAATGCGTATCCTCCAAATTCGGGGACGCATACTTCAACAATTCTACGTGAAATGATTACCACATTGATCGGTGAGAATATTGAAAAAGGCAACATGTCTTAAGATTTAATAACGCGGGTGGAAAACAATGGTTTATTTATTAGTCAGAAATATTTGATATTTCATTTACTTGAAATTCGAACTAATAAAAGATAACAGTTAAGGGATTGTTGAAAGTTAAAGTCTATTATGCAGCCAAGCATTTGAAGCATCATGACAAATTCGATATAGCTGAAGAATTCTCAGCCAACGCATCGTAAGTCTCTTCTTGCGGAGAATCAGATTTATCTTTCTAACAATCATAACCATGCAACTGGATCCACATTCTATAGCCTAGAGAACCTGGTGGGAAGAAAATAAGCGAATTGCTATTATTCGCTTAAGTAAAGATCATAGAATACCTAACTCTACTCATAGCAGTTAGCATGCAATAATGTATACACTGCAGATTGACTTCGTTGGTACACTAACGCAAATCACCTTCTTTGACGTAATCAGGTACGATAAATCTAATGCTGTTGAAACAACTGTAAAGCTGTTGCCCACTCTGGTGTTCATTATGAAGGCTTTGCACTTCACATATTTAAAGCTTCTGGGATGTAACCTCAAGTGCTTCTGAGATGTTGCACCTGAAGTACTTGCAGTTTTAGAGCATAAGAGCACTGAAGATTTTATCGACTTTTCTGAAGTGGAAACACCGATTGGTAGTGCTTTGCAATGGTGCTAGATAACTTATGTTTTAAATGATGCTGCTTCTCCACATAGCTACCCAGTTCCTCAAAATACTTGACAACTACAATAATATTCAACACTCCGCATCGCGAAAAACATTCTTTCATTAAAGTATTGTGGATAACTTCCTAGCATACGCTTTCATCAAGCGGCGCTTCTCTTGTAGAGCAGTTGCGGATGTTAACATAGAATGTTCAGAAAAGCCCCAAAAATTCGGTCTAGATGCAGAACTTTTGAGAATTCTGCAGTTTTGCACATCATTGAACCTTTTTGTTGTCCCATAGTTAGGTGGAACTGAGGTGGAATTCCAGTTTTGTTCAATTCCAGCGCGTATGACCTCCAAGTCATGCGCTTCTTCCCTTCCAAGCGTCTCCCTACTCGCTTGCGAGAACAATGACCATCGTCTGTAGATAGACGTGACGCCAGATGAGTTCAATGATATCTACATTAACCTGCTATGGCATGTCATCTAATGATGATGGTGCCTGCACTCATCACGACTCAAAACGATTAACACCGATCAGCAACGTTTTTCAGTTCGTGCTTTAGCTCGTTTAGCTTTACGCAAGAACGACAACTTCTCTACGCAGTGGATGGACGTATGCAATAATGAAATTGCAAAATAATCCTAACGTCTGCAATGAATGTAACAGATGATGAGTAGTGCTTAATTGTGTTAAGAATCTGGTGCATTTATTGCTTAAAACTACATAGAATTAAGATGCACTCATCATTCGTGCGCAATCCGCAGAAATAGACACAGTTGATCATTGGAATGGTGAGTAAATATAACGCTGCTAATAAAAGCCGATATTCGATGCTAATACATGCCAAATACCAGTGAAACGATCGAAATTTTTATAAGCTATACGAAGGAATCGTAAATTTAAGAATGAAATACACGATGGCGGATTTATATAAGACAGAATAAAGTGGAATGCAAAGAAGTGAAATTATGAAGATGCCGAAAGATGATTGCGTTTCGAGTGATGCATCGATATTCGCAAAAGAAGGCGCTGCAAAAAAAAAAAAATTAACAAGAAAAAAATATTTCACTTTCGATGTTTTCGTTGCGGTGTTCGGGTAACAATAGGTGTTCACCTGATTTGCCTATCTTCAGGACTCATCTGATTATCAATCATAATATGATTAATACGTGTGCAATAAATTTCTCTCTGCAGAATTTGACATCTGAAGGGCAGCGAGTGTGTAAAATGGATGAAGATCAATCAAAAAACATGTAAGATTGAGAAACGCATGTTGCAAAAGTTGAAATTCCCGGAAAGCACATAGCGAAAGGCTCAACACGTGTAGCGTCGATTCCCAGTGCTAGGTGAAACACTCTAATAGCTAAGCAAGAGCGCTATAGCGCTAAAGCACTGTTGCGTTAAAACACTAACGAACTTCTTCAAGGAATGCATTCTCGGTTATCATAAAGCTGTGAACAGTTGCCGTAATCGTAATCCTTGCCCACCGTAGAGGTGTATGGTTTGAAGGACTCATTTGCAGCAAGAAGCATCCAAGTATAGAAAAGCAGCGTAAAGTAAAGCGAGCAAAGCAACGGCTTCAACAAGCAACTAAAGGGAAATAGTGGAATATACTCATCGTTCCATTGAATTCGCAATCAAAGAAGAAACATCTATAAGATGGCCCGGTCAAGGTGAACCACTACTCGGATTCGAAAAGCATTATAGGCAAAACAAATAAGGCGAATAGACGAGGACGTCAAAGAAGACGGATGGCGTTCCACATTTTTTTTGCTTTTGATACGCGCAAGATTTTCCGAAAAAAAGTAGTCTGACCGAAATTCGACGAAAACTTTAGCCATCTCAGTCAATAGTGCTAGAAAAATAATGAGATGTGCAGCTGCAGACGCACGATGATTGAGATGGAAATAACTCAACGATTAGGAATAAGCACTGGTTCGTAAAGTAAATATAGCCGATGATCACTTCCGGGACCAGTTGTAGTGAATTTTTGAACTTCGCAGACATAGAATCTATACAAAATTTCATTCCACTCTAAATAATGTGTAATAGATGGGACTGTTGGACTTTATTGGAGAATGGCTGAGGAGTTTACTTTTACAGGGAATCCGATGAAAAGAATTACTAGAAAGTTTGCGATGATGCTTTCATATAAAATAATCGGCAAAAATCGCTGACATCACAATGGATCCTTTAAAGCGGAAATCCAAAAAAGGGATTATTTGGCTATATATAAAATACTTAATAGAGTATTCAATTAAGTAGCGTTTGTTATCTCTTTTTTTCAGTACAGTTATTTGAGGTGATGCTATCGTATAACACAATCACAATCGTATTTTAGAAATATCGCAGAAAATAAAACTGCAAATGCCGATGTTGTTTGCAGAGAAGTTGCAGTAATATGAATACAAAAAGATCCTTTAAATCCTTTAAAAATAATGCCTTGTCTCAAAAGTACACCAATGATTCACGTACTCGAACCATTTTTAGCGTTACGAAAAGGGTATCAATTACAAATTTCTCGGAAGCTTGGACGCGCATCGGATATGAGTGATGAAATGGGAAAGAAGAAACCGCAGGATAGCGCAAACGTTTGCCCGAGTGAGCAGCAAATTGCGTAGTGACCCAAGCTTGTCCTCTCCGCCACTCTCGTGAGACCCCTCTCTCAGCACGGCTGCCATAGTGATATTTTCTGCACGCAGCTATTAATTGAAGCAATCATTGTGTGGCCGAATCTTCCAAATATCACATTTTGCAATTCTCATCTCGACATTTAGCCTTCATATACGAAAATATCACTGTTATTCAACACGTCCTAATGACATTGAATTAAACCTGTTCAATAAACCACTTCAACAACTTCAATAAACAAAACCTTTTTAAAGGCATAATAAAAATACCGCACACTCTCGATCTAATACATTTGTCGCTGCAACGTGAAGCCAAACTAAATGATGCCAAATGTGGTGCTGAATGCAACACTCCGAGGCAGTGATGAACGAAAACGCTCTCTTTGGAAAAAAAAAAGAAAAGAAAAAAAACTGTTTTTAATTGAATCGATCGTTGGTTTCAAAGAAACCCATCACTGATTCAACTGAATCCGATCACTGATCAACAGGCTGATTAAATGAAAATACCGAACCGACTGGATGCAGTCGCTTACGAATATCACCCAAAAATTTCTGCATCATTTGAATCTTTTGTGACCCGTTAAAATCACTTAGATTATAAAATTCCACAAAGATGCATCTATTTTCTTTTCAGAAATGGAGAATTTCTTTCTACTTCGACGAGTTGATAGCGCTCATTTCGAAAGTGCAATCCGTTCTGCTTAAAATAGTCAAGTTTCCCCAGAATTTTTATGAATAAGACGAAAAATTTTTCGAGGTCGTTGGTTTAATGAAAACAAATTTCCCGATTTTCTGGGGGTTGTTGGACTTAATTGGAGAATGGCTGAGCTTATTTCAGTGGGGAATCTGATGAAATGAATTACTGCCAGAAAGTTTGTTTAATAATACGAATTTCTTCTTGGCAAATGTTTTTGCAAGTCAGTGGAAGCTATACCATGATCATTTGTCCACTTTTTAAACCATAACTTTCGTAATCTGCCGCCTGAAACATGTTTCGAATTTTTAATTTTCATGACCGCGGCATAGATGGAAATGAAAAAAAATTCGAAGAAATTCACTCATTCATATAAAGCATCACTTGTCAAAAATCACGCATCTAGCTATGCTACTAAGATGAATCGAAGAAGCAACCACCTATCCAACAGTCAGTTCAGATTAAAAACCTTCATAAGATGATATGAAAGGCCGCCTTCTGAGCTCGTTTTTCTTTATTCGGTTTTCACGGATTTTTTGGCATCATTTTTATTGGCACTGTTGACAGTGTTGGTTGGCATTGGCAGATTGTTGGCATCGGACAAGAAGGGACTAGTAAGATTCAGAGAACTTTCTCGGATTTGACTTTTTTCCTGGCTGGCACCACCTCGATGAATTCTTTATTGAAAACATCTTGAGCAACTAATTTTCGATAAAATCGAATGATCTGCAAAAAAAAGTTAGGTTCTTATGTCCTTTTCTTGTTTACGTGTTGAAAGGCTAACTTATGGAGGCATTCCTTAACAATTTTTGCAAGGGCCAGCTATGATGAACTATAAATGCATTAGAAATCATTAATCTTGGTTGGAAAGGTGGTCTAGAAAAATTGTACTTCAACGCTATGATAAAGTTAAAAATGTAGAACTTTCGAAAATGCCGAGGGAAGAACTCTTCTCGGAATAAGTCTTTTTTTTTGTATTCCAAATGCAAGTATCCTCTAGTTGTGATTTTCAGCGAAATCCAACATTCTATTTAAAAAAAAAAAAAAACTGATTTCTCATTACAAAGTGAGTCGAAAATCTAGCAGGAGCTATATGGAGGTTTAAGAAAAACTAAAAATTTGGAGAAGTGCATTATATTTTTGAAAGGGGCACAAAAAAAGCAAGGCATACCCCAGTTATCATGACCGCTAGCTGTTAATTAGCGCTGTAATATGTGAAGCAAATCACCATACTGCTTGAAGTTTTAATGGAAAATCGTCGAATACAAAATGTGAGAGAGCTAAGTGCCATTTGATAGCGGCAATATTGCAAAGCAACAACTTGCACTCACTCATGGCCGATTAGGTATAGTTATATCAAAAGCCACTTTAATAAATCACTTTAAAAGACTACAAGCGATTATTTTGCACGATTTTAGGAATTTACTCAGGGTTTATTTCTTATATTAAAACTAACTTTCAGTTTGGCTCGAACTCTGAAAATATCATCATTCGATGACCACCAAAATCGCTGTCCATAGATGGGCGTAAAGAGAAAACTATCCGCTTGCATGGTAGGCACTTTGCCGCTGAGCTAATGCGGACGTTCATAGAAGCCATCGATTTTTCATTCAACGAATTTGCCGAAAATTCACAGTTCCAATTGAGGTGTTTAAGAATATCGCTAAAAAATTCACCACATCCTCTAATCTTGCAAAAAAAAAAAAAAAATTGCCACATATGGCGACGAGTTTTTGTTTCATTCGCACAAGTAAGCAGCACAATGAGCCATTATCAAGTCACATCATAACTACTCAGTACACGTCATACGCATTCTAGAGGCAATATTATCAGGCCAAACTTAGAGGATGTAAAGCTGAGAGCACTAACATAACAATATGCGCCATCCAGCACCTATTCTGATGACACAAGACATCCTCGTGGGAGGGAGGCGACCTCGGCCATCAACGATGAGCGAAAGGTTCCGCCTTCCTTGCAATTCATGCCTTGTGAAGTTCAAAAAAGCACACGTTCGATGAGGAACGTCGAATTACTAAGTGTAATTCCATAAACGCGGAGTAAAGTCCCCTCCTTTTCTTTAGCATAAACATGGTGGCACCAACAAATAGCATATCATTTCACTCCCAACAAGCGTAATGCAGCACTTAAGAATGAGCAATTATCCGTATAACCACTTCTTCATCGATATGGAAGTCAAGTTTAGGACATCCGGTAGCAGTCTCCCACAAGTCAGAAACTCTTTTGCTACTCCCCTCATCTTCTTTCAAAATACTTATACGCAACAACTGATTAAACCTCTTGTAACTATATAACTTTTTTAAAATACTACGTATAAGTGAAAACTCAGAAGCATCCTCGTCTCGCAATGATAAACGATAAGCTTATAGTATTCGTTGCATTTTACCAAAATGCAGCAAATGAGGAAATTTTGTCAGTAGACCGAACAATGGATAGGAAGGGAGTCTACGACGCGAACATGACGCTTATCCGCCCGCTAATCGCATATTCGATCACACTCTATTGGTACGAACCTTAGGGATTAGGGTATGCGCCAGGGTATACCGAATGGATTCATTGCAGTCGAGTCGACGAACATGCACGTGTACGTTGGTTTTGATGGCACCGCAGTTTTGGTGGCAAAAAACACTTTCGGCTGAAAGGTGCTTTTTTACCTTTCAGTTGAAAAATTAGGTGATAAAATGGAAAAAATGGTACATTATATATATATATATATATATATATATATATATATAATCTTATCATGTAAGATACATTATCATGTGCAGATGGCTAGTACGATAACTGAGCGTTTCGATTAACTACATTTCTAAAATTAGTAGACGAAAGGTTTAAGAAAACGATATTTTATACGAGCTTGAATCAACAATTTTCTAGCAAAAATGCCAAATTATTAACCTATGTTGTGCATTTCAAGTATTAAAGTCTAACATAATTAGAAACGCACCCTACAGTTTAACATGTTCTTCTGCGTGGATGCACTACTATGCATTACACTATTCTGCATGATAAAATGTTTTCGAATGTTAGGAATATCATGAAAGTTTAATCGCTATGTGGTCTTTGAATTTTGCGTTTAATGTGCAATGTGATTGGCATCTGATCACCTAGCCGCTTCGCTTTTTCCTGATGAAAGTAGCAGACTTGCTAGCTTAACGCTTGAGTCTTGAGGCATTTTTCATGTCTAGCTGAGATACGACTTCATTGCTGAATGTTGAGACTGCTGCGCAAGTGAACTTGCAAGTCCTCTGGCATTGCGCATATTTAATGACACTTAAGATCGCGAACAATTGTTCAGTACAGTTTAGAGTAGGCGATTAATCGATTATAGTTTCGTGTTCAGGAACTCCCATCAATAAAGGGTCAGTCAGGTCGATCGTTTATGCTGTAACATTACCAAATGACGAAGCTGAGTAGTGCAACTTTACTACATGAAAGAAGTGAGTCGCAATATATTCTGATGCTTCAAAGGGTGTCATACTATTTTTTTCTCAGACTCAGCTTTAAGTCGCATCAACCCTTGATGCTGCAAAAAAATCACGAAAACCCCTTGACGAATTAGATCGACCCATTTATTACGGCAGTAATTTCTTGCTCAGTATAATATCGCTTTGTTCATTAGAATATCATGCACCCATAAATAAAGACAGCAGTATGACTCCAAATATACAAAAAAGTTTTCACTTTATTTTGCCATTAGTAAGTTGAAATTTGCCAAATGATTTCTTAATGCTATTGCAAACACATCACGGTATTTTCATGGAGAATTCAAGCGCACTATTCTATATTAAAAAGTTTTATCTATAAGAAAGACTCCTGAGCAGATTAATGTCAAGAAAATAGCCAATAAACAGTCTTGAAAACTCATCGAAGCCCGGTAAAAAAACTATTAGAGCTAAAGAAAGCTTCATAAGGATTGCTGCCAGCGTGTCGGTCAGTTCAACGGTTCGGATGGTGATAAGAGAAGCAAGGCATACAATAAGACAATAAATTTGCGTATATGAACACGAGTATCGAATGCATACCTAAAAGGCGCTATTCTCATGAAACAATGGGCAGGTATTGATAGAGTAGTACATAATTTGAAATTTTACGGATTGCTATCACACAACGAAAAGATGTGTAGTTGCGATAAAAAAAAAGAATGAAAACAAGGATGAAAAAATGCTCTCAGGACTAATCAACAGAGTGATATCAGTGAGCAGAATAGGAGAATTGGGCCTATTGAAATTTGGAAAAAGATTCGTCTAACTACAAATGTAATAAACAGCATAAACAATCTCGGCTTCTTCTTAGACAAAAAAAAGAAAGCAAAATCCACTCATTAACGTTAACAATGACCACAACTGCTAGCTGTAATCATCAAAATGAATCACTTCTCATAAGAGATTGTAGAACGAGATTTTCAAGAGTAAACAATAGAAAATAAAAACCGCGAAAACGTAGAATAAACGAAACTAACATTTCACGTGAAAGTGAGCGAAGATAATCAGAGAGGGATTCATTGTTGCTACGACTCTTTCGTACCGATCTCTGTCGCAAGAAAGGACTTTCCGAATCAGTTGACACCACATCCAGATGACTCTTCGACTATAAATTTGCATTTTCTTTGAACAATGCTCCATAGTATGCTTATAACCGTACTGGATAATGAAAATTATAGACATCTTTTTCCGCAACAACTTTGGCCGTCTCCTTAAATGATTGGGCGTAAAATTGTCCACAGAAGAGAGTTCTCGGAATGACGGTGGAACTTCCTGGTTATTTTCACAACTGTAAATATGTGAGGATGTTTTCGAACATTTCAAGCGAAATTCTTCAATAATTATCTGAATAATTCTGTCTTATGCGCATATTCGCATAAACTTTTAAGAAATAATCTGAGAATAACCTTTGTCGACAAACAGTCACCACTCATCACCAACTTTCGACGACGCAAACGGTGGACACTGCAAATCATAAATTAAAGCAAACCTTTTTCTTTATAGAACTTTTTCGTCTGTAAAGGCCAAGGTGTAATCGCGTTGGCTTCTGCGGCGGTATGCATCTGCAAATTCGATACCGTTTTTAACCACTTCACTCATTCACTCATCAACTTAAAATGACAGCTCTCTAGCTTATGGCCACCTGATCGGAAGAAGAGCCAAACGAGGGTAAACTCCAATATTTTTGCTCTTCCGCAATCAAATAATTATAGAATCTAGCAAGTCCAATTCGCACAGTGATCACTGATGGTGTCGTTATCATCGTTTATCATATACGTTTCACGGACGTCAAAGACAGCGTTTCGAAAAGATAGATTCATAAAAAAAGATAGTTTTTTAATGTAAATTTTAGTTTTTTTTAATGTAAATTTTACAACAAATACAATTGTCATCACTAATCACCTCAAAATGTCATATATGATGACGAAAAATTTGACGAAGAGTATTTTTCGTTTATGATCTCAGAGAGCGACAACTCATGCAATCCAAAATGCTAATTAATAATTCTGCGAGATGCACAGAAAACGTCTAGCCTATATATCTCTAGAATCCGCATTGCTCATTCAAAAATCTATAAGAATTATCACGTGCCTAGATTTGATTAATTTTAGACAACAATTCAACTAAGCGATATATCAGTTACAAGGAAAATCTTGCTGAGTTTTCTATTAAAGAAGAAATTAGTGCTTGAATAAATGGTATGAAATAGAAATTAACTCATGTAATAGATGAGTATAAATTTGATAATAAGTCTTTTAAGTTCACAAATTCGACTCCCTAAGACAGATACAACTAAACAGATAAGCATGTGGCGAATGGACTAAGCGAATTCTCCATCATTCTAAAGAAGTTGCTCGCCTATGGAAAAGTATAAAACGAGGAATAAAAATTGAGCGTTGAAGCTTCCGTGTTTGAATGAAAACCAATTTACCCTTTGATTGCACGTTGCAATAATTAAATCTCTTCCTGCTTTCTGAGAATTTAGTAATTTCGCATAAATCTACTGCCTTTCAATATGCTAAAACATCTTTTAATCCCCAGATTAGCTTTTTTTTTTTCGTGCAAATTTGAGTATCTTTTACGAAGCTTCTACTCAACGATGAAAAAGATAGATAGTAATATATGGAGAAAGCGTATGGTTGAATGCCGTTAAGTTAATGCTGAAAGGGTTTTGAATGAGCATTACGAACGGATGAGAACAACGGCAAGCAATTATGCCCTCTTCGCAAAACACTTCAACTATGTAAATGACCTCGATAATAATAATCGCTCAATAAATTCTGAATAGAAAGAATTGAGGACGTTTTAACGCAACAAATCTCTCTTACTACAGTTTTCCTATAGGTGAAAAATAAAAACTTGAGAGGAATAAGGATAGCGATAAAGCTGAATGAAATAAAGGGAAACACTAGCTGCGATCCACAAATGGTGAAACGTAAAAGTTTAAACATATGTTGATCATTTCATTGCCCTTGAAAGCGTAAAAATTACAAATTGAAGTTGAAAAATGCTGATCAAATGCAAAAAAAGCAAAAAAAATGAATAAAATTTAGCCGGATGGAGTAAATGGAATTCACATAAATGATATACTTCGTTCAAGGTTATACAATAAGGTTAAAATCACCTTTCTTAAGAATTAAATTGCTCTACGCAATTTAGCTTCAAAAATTTGTGTTTGCATAAAATTTACACTCAATCAATATGCTGTTTTTCAAAAGGAAAATTGGCAAGCAATTGTATAATAGAATGAAAGAATACAATTGATACCTCATTTCGAGTACAATTTTCAACTTCATTTTTGAATCTCTTCCGAAAGTTCGATGATAACGAATACTCTTCTGAAACCAAAAAAAAAAATCGCTCTTCGGTGAAATTTGACTTTTATCCAACATTTCAGAAAAAAATCACTTATTTTATTGAAGATTACGCCAAACTGGCCAATTTCTTGGAGAAACGGATGTTCCACTATTACAGCATTAATATTTTAACAATCGCTTCTTGATATTATTGTCATTGAAATTATTGGAGAAAAGGCGATCGTCACAAAGACTAGAGAAATAGAAGTTGTATCAATGGTGAAAGGATCGAATGTTTCACGTGATATACTCATTTATTTCGAGGAATTAGGCCATGAAATAAAATTATCAAACGTTTAGGAACGCTCTTAAAATATTAGCCAAAAGCGGATTTTAGTGTATATCCAAATTCAGCATACTGGATAAGCCGAACATACTAGTAATCCATAACTAGAGAAGTTCCCGAGAATTTTTTCCTTTGCACGAGGTTAAGCATGAAATATAAACGAAGGCGGTTGCACCCAAACTTCTGAAGAAAGAAACATTTTAAAGCTTTGCTTAATATTTTTCCTATCGAAAGATCCACTTGAACCAATCAACGGATAAAGAATTCGGCCGGGAGTCAACATTCAGCACTTCACTCGCCATCTGCCCCAAACACTGAACGAAAAACCTAGTATATTCAGGGTAATACTATCGACATGCCTTGAAGATGTAACAGCAAAGCCAACAAAAAATTGAATTGTCGATTATTACAATGCGTCTCACGACATTCTGCATAACCCGAAAAATAAGTTATCAATCGAATATAAGCACCTTCCGCTATTGTGCTTCTATTTATTTATTTATTTATTTATTTATTTATTTATTTATTTATTTATTTATTTCAATCAACATAGATTGCAATCAACATTTATCAACATAGATTTATCAACATAGATAATTATTTCAATCAATGAATATTGTGCTTCATAAATGGTGAATTTCAATTTCTTTTGTTGCAACATCGATCGTTGCTTTAAAATATACGGCTAATGATTTATTTTAGTTTACGCACCAATTTTACGAATCATTCGAACAAAAAAAAAAAAAAAAACACCCATGTGAATCTACGTATTTTAGGTCAAGGATATTTGAGCAACGAAGCGCAACGCCAACATATGTCACGAATCACTAGATTTATCGAGCGTGAAGCATAGATTTCCTACATTTTGTGAGTTGCATTCATCTTATAAGAGTAGAGCGATTCGAATTAAGCTATGAAGACTAGTGCATCAGTTACATTTCGCCTTCACACAGATACAAAGCCGGTATTCGTAGATAAAAATTTCTAGAGATTTTTTGAAAGTTTCAAAGTAAACGCGAGTATGAGAAGAAAAAAAGAAGCAGAAAGAAATTACTATGATGGATTTTTATTCCGAACAGATTTTTTCACGTTTCTAATTAATGTTACTGCTCTGTTGAAAATTTCCAATGTAAAAAATTACCACTCAATATAAACGAAAAGAAATGTTCATTGGACGTTTTTTTTCGCAAAAATTCCAATTCGTTGAGAGAATGGTTTGTAAAACTATTAGCCATTAGAGGACTTTGCCCCACTATCTTCACTGAATAATGCTCTCGAATCGTTTCTAATGAGCACTTGCAAAACGTTAGTTTTATCTACTAATATTGAATATTGATCAGCAACTATTAACATAAGTCAGCACGGCATTTCAACAGCGTTAGAAGAATAACAATTCATTATACTGACTGAAGGAGTCGAAGCATTCAAGGTGACGCACTTTCCTAAACTGTGGAATAACACTAAATCCCGATCATATTGAATACAGCCGAGCAGAGTACAAGTGGAACAAATATAGACAATTATTGCCACTTTCCGGATGCAAATTCAAAAATGAGTCAGGTATACCAGATACTATTGCTTACGAACTCTTCTGACTAAAACATAAATGGATCATTTCACATTACCGTTTCTGTTAGTTGTGCATTCCGCTAATCAATCATCGACAAAGATCGTCATAAATGAAACGATGTAAGCCACGTTTTGGAGTTTCCCATTTGAAGACGACTATCGCAATGTGTTCCGATGTATCATCAATCCAGGATCATATTAGAGAAACCAAAAATGATGCATTCAAATGCACTGTCAAAGATGGCTCAGAAAGGCACGCAGAAGCGAGATGATCGTTTGTGCTAAACAGAGCGGAAAATCTTTCGCCAATTCAACATGAGCGTCCTTTTTTTGGCTGGAAAAGGATTACCATGCTTCCTGGAATCCAAACAACTTCAGCGAAGACGTCATTTCCGTCCAACAAGAAAATGCCACCGAGAGAAATGAAATGCCGAGCTTGGTGGAGCACTTTTCCGAGCCAGTCGAGTACAGCTTTTACGGTGTTTTTTTTTTTTTTTTTTGCATAGAATGCAAACGTTGCAATCCAAGAAATACTGAAACGATAAGGAGTCTCCTCAACCATGAAATGAAAGTCTCACCACTACTGAATCAAAGGCGAGTGGAATACTTAGACGGCAATGTGCGAACCAGACGCCACCACGTTGAGATTACTATTTCCTTCAAAAAAGCTCGTTTTCGAACTTTACACCTAGTAGTGAGTCATAATACTTTTGCTTGAACACTCTATAGTAAACTATTCAAAGTGTAAGAGTATTAAGGCAGCTTTGAAATGAACAAAAAATGACTCTCTCAGATGTGTATGCTCCTTCAACATGATTCTACTACGACAGCACGATTCTTTCAACTGTTCAAAAGTGCTCTCCAAAAATCGCTAGAATTCATAAAACTATTCCACATATCCCACCAGCCTCAGTGCTGAAAGACAATCGAATTTGATGGAGGATGTTCGAAAGAATTCCAATGACATTCCTAAAGCCAACCACTAATAAACAGTGCTACTGAAGATGACTGGAACAGGTTTTTTTATCTGCTGCACTGACAACACTTCAGTTGTCCTTTACGTCTGAAGGATGCATTGCTCGTTACGTAAGCTAATGTCATGTAGTCGGTTCAAGAGCAAGAAGCTGAGAAGTCCCGTTTCGAAAAACGAAATTGAAGAAAGTATTCGGTAAACCGCACTGTGCGCTCTCATTTGATCAAAAAACATTACTACAGGAACAAAATCTCGGGAAAGGCGTCCGTTAAGGATAAAGAAAGATCATGGTGAGGTTAAGACTTAATAGCAACGATGCTAGAAGTACAGGCATCTATATTCAGTAGAGCGTCCACCTTATAAGATGTCTGTAGGATTCAAAGAAAAATATCTTTTCTAGCAGGATAGCTGGCTTGTTCTTAGCGAATAACATCTCACTCTGTACAAATTTCCGGCATCGTTGGGTATTTTCTCATGCTCATTAATTAAACAACCATGAAAACCACACTGCAACGTGATATTATGCTCCCCTCAATCTTTAGCAGTAATAAGCCGCTTGCGTACAACTTGTAGTATAAAAAATCAAATAGAAGTGCTCTCCCATTGTTCTTGCAACGAATGCAAAACAATCTAATACGATACCGAGGAGATGAATTTCTATTAAACAGCGTAGACGACTAAGCATTCAGGCAAATTTTAGATCATCTCATTTTTTCAGCCAGTACAAGTTTGAGATTTCGATATTACTTTTGATAGATTCAGAGCATAGATGCTAAATGAAGTCAAAATAAAAAAGACGACGATTTTTGTTTGATTATAAAAATGATAGGGAAAGTGATTTTTTGAAATGTCCACGAAAGGCATTTAAAATGCTGTTTGATTGCGTTTTTGCCTTGTTGGGCTTTCTACTGAGAAATCAAACTGGTTTCGTAAGGTTGTCGCTACGTTGAGACACAACATATATAACGTTTCCCACATTTCTTCATCGCATGCAAGTAATAGTAATTTGTTTGCATTATAGTAATTGCGAATATAATACTATTTCAAGAGTGCTTAAAATCGTTCTAAAAGCAGTACAAGAAAAAGAGACGGTTCCAAAACGAAGCACTTGTCACGGTCTCCTGAAACGCTTACAATCAGCCAAAAACAGTTCATTGAGCTTTTTGAAAAAAAATTTTTTTTCCATTTTTCATCGAGAAAATACCGAAGGCGGTCTACTCCAGCTCTATGAGCAAGCTAGGTACTCTCCAGATCGAAGATACGTTTTCACTATTCCAAAACTCGCATGTCTTATCAGACTTCGAACGCTAAACTTCGTATTGGGAGCCTTTGCTGCTCTTGCACTTCAACAGCAAAAAAGCTTCAGTATGAGACCTACAGGTTTGTGTCTGGACATGCCACATTCGCTAAGTTCACGAGAGTATACGCACCTATACATTATCATAAAAGGCTACCCAAAGCCTGAAGATAAGCAATATGTTAGGGCAATTAAATGAAGAACTATGCTCGCCCTTTTACAGAAATATAAACAACAAAAGAAATCTTATTACACCCAACAGATTTTACAATAAACTTTAATACTTTTCACAACGATTTTATGAGGTAGCAAATTTTATGTCCATTAGTTCGTCGAACAATCAATCCTCTAGACCTATGTTTTATAGACTTGAGAAATTTGAAAACGTTGGTCCTTTAAATTGTAAGACGCATCAAACGGGGACATGGAAATAGATTGGGACGAATTTTAAAGAATCGACTGACTACATTTCTGGATGAGTTCGGATGGATTCGATCAAAGTGGTCAATTTATTGCTGCACTTCAATAGCAGCAAATATGCTCATTGTTTTTTCGAATTTTCGTATCTCGCAACAGCTTGCTATAAGGAAAAGCGTGCTGGTATAAAGTACTTAGCTGCGATTAATCAATTGAATCCGGCGGTACATTTATGACTGGCAATTTGCTTGAAGCAGAGCGAAAACTCGTCAAATTGCCGCATAGCGCCAACCTGAACGTTAATTTTAAACGTGAATTTTTTTTGCGCATGTTTAGCGCTCAGAGTTTAAGTTTCTCTGAAATCCATCTATGAGGGACTTCTCACAGACATGAGGCTAATTAACTGTGTAAGAGTTCATCGAAAAAAGGACAATGTCAATCGTTCAACTCAAACTGAAAAACACAAGAATGAAATGAACATATGAAACCAGATGAATTAAATGCGTTTCCCAGTAATTTTTCTCATTGGCTGCGCTTATAAGAATGAGGTAGTGAGATGCCACACTAAAAGAAATCCTTGCTGAGTAGATAAAAAGCGGAAATAAGAAGCGCTGGCCAAAAATTAATGTTTTAATTCATGGCCTTTCAGCCAAGTTCAGCACTAATTACTATAACATCCGCCATGTATCGTGTCCGGTTTTCAATATGTAGGAATTTTTAGCTCAAAAAATCTGCATCAAACGAAATAATTTCGTTACAGATGGTGCATTTTGAAGATGCGATATCAGATCCACTATTTTCCCATTTTCATCGAAAGATGAGCGTAAACAGTGGTGAAAATTATCTCATTTGAAGATTTTCATTCGACTGAACATTCAACGGAGAATTAGGTTCCGTTTCGCACCATTTCTTTTCCAAAAGAATCCTCGAAATCACCGGTCTCCACTTTCCTAATAACCACAACCCATTAAGCCATCCATCGCCGGCAAAAAGGTTTGTGGCTACGCAGAATCTTTAGATTTTTTCAATTAAGTAAGACTAGGCGTCAGAATCAACAGTCTCACCCTATTCAGTGCACATATTTTAAATAATGCTACATAGTAAGTACCATATATATATATATATATATATATATATATATATATATATATATATATATATATATATATATATATATACGAATGAATCGAACAAAGTGACTATTATTCAGAAATTCTTTCAACCGGCCTTCTATCTTTTCCATCCAAGCAACTGTGAGATTAAGTATGCACACAGAAATGAATACCTATACTATACATCAACTGAAACATATACAAATTTAATAATATGGAAGAGTACGCTAAGAAGTTTCCTGGAATACGCTTTGAATTTCAGCATACCGGTGAATGTAAATGCAAAAGTAATTGCAAAAAGCCTAATAATGTATCTTCCTATGAAACAGATCGGTTATAGAGATCCCCAATCAAAACACTAATTTCTACGGTCACTCCACTGATAAAAAAATAAATTTATCGGCCAAGGCTTAAAGCGCCTAAAGAATGTCAACAGCTTCTTAAGGCAATGTTATTGTCAGAAATAGGGAATAGCACATTGCATCGAACAAACTGATAAACACATAAACACGTACATACGTACGTGCAAATACGACGTCAGCACAACGCACTTCTACGAAACTTGGCGGAAGTGCCCGAAAGGACGACAACTAATAGCAATAAAAATTTTCCAACGCATAATTTTGCTCACTTACTTTTCAGTATCGACGGTGAATTGTCCCAGCCTTCGTCTTTGTGCCTTCCGAAGCGAGTTCGGACTACGCGAGGAAGTGCGTTCGAAGCGTCGAGCTAGATTACGAACTCGACCCGAGCTCGAGCTTCGAGGACCCGCGCACGCCTCTTCTCCAGCCGTTTCAACAACACTTCGATTCATGTACATCAATGCAACGTCATCTCGCCTTAAATAGATGTTTTATAACCTTATCATTGCTCGAGGGACAATCGTCTGTAAAGATCGCAGTCGCAAGCAATTGACCTTTTAGAGTCAGCGATCATACGCATGTACTGCCATTCTACATCATTGCATAGCAAGCCCGTGCGTGCGCATTATTCTCAAACAAAATTGATACTTTCAACATGCCTGCTTACGAATAAAGATCTCAAAACACGTGCATTACTGCCTTTCAACAAATGCCATTATGAGAACGAGGCTGAAAAGGAGCACGATTCGATGCGACTTGTTACTTCATCAACGACAATAATATATCGATGTCACAAAGAAAAGGCATCATTTTGAGGTAGATTATTAGATCAAGCATTCACAACTGAATGTCCCACAAGCTCCTATTTCTACATATTACATCAGATCACCAATAAGAATTTAAAGCAAGCTCACCTCAGTATAATTCATTTATAGTCTAAAGACGTCTGAATGCGCTGCGCCGAAACTCTTCAGGGAGATGTATGAATTGAATCGTGCAACATAGGAGATTTTTGGAACTGAGAAAAGTAACTGCGTTTGGATTTGATCTAAAAATTCATACGAAGAAAAGAGATGTTTAATGTTGCATAAATGCGAAGACTGAATCAAAAGTCATTAAGCAAGCAATATTTGATACAATCTAATATTGTCGAATCTTCATAGACAGTCGTTCATAAAAGTCGTATAACTTATGCGAAAATTTTCGGCGGAGAAAATTATGCCACCTGGATGATCTCACAAGCATGCTTTATGATATCCGAAAATTTTTTTCAAAATAACCACTACCTGCAGAGGTTCTTCGGGAGACAAAATTTGCGGACCTAAAACTGCTCAATTGCTAAAAGCTAAAATTCGATCTAATGTAAGTACTTAAAAAATGGAAAATAAAATGCGTTAAATGTCACAAAAGCTCAAGATAAGATTGCAAATTTCAAGCAACACACGTGTCCAAACGGTCTAGTTCGGCTGTTCAGTAATAAACAGCAAAAAGGCGGAATACATTAGAGAAATGCTGTGGAATAGGAATACTTCATAATTAAAATGAGAGGAATGAATCAACCAACGAGAGAAAACAATGGATGTGACAAAACATTTGTAGTATGTAACATGGAAAACCATTCTCAAAAATAAAGAAAGACGGTCTGCCGAGAAAGCAATGAACTTTATAGCAATGAGAATTGAAATTTTTCGTTATTTAAGCATCATAGAGAGTTTCTCAGAAGGATTCCTAAAGGATGGTCCAGCCAATGGAAGATGCCAGTACAACGAAAGATCTTCAGCTAAATCTTTTGCATTGATGAATTTAATGTGGTGCTAAGCTGCTGTAGATTAGTGGATCAAATTTTGAAGATCGGTTAAAGTCTACGTCTAATATAATTTGGTAGCTACTGAAAAAAAGAGATAATTCTGGTCAATTTCTCAATAACTCTCTATAGGAAAGATTCAATTATCCAAAATGAACTCATCAATCATAAATCTCGATTAAGGCTATAAAGTTCCATTCAAGTTAATATAAATTTTATATGCAGAAAAGAAAAGAACCAGTCAATAGCATATAACTATATAGATAAGAACAAACCAGCTTAGCGAAAGATCACATCAATGATGAGCATGATGATCGCTTCGAAAAAAAGAAGGATCTACGATTAAATACAGATATTTTTAATCAAATGAAGTAATCAAAAGTATTGTTCGCATCGAAAACGTTCATCGTAGATGGTGTACGAGCGATTTATGGTGTATTTATCCTCGATCGAATAACGCACGCCAGAAACGAACGCAAAGTGCAACATGTTTGTGCAAAACGATTTTTTTTTTACGACTTTCTTTTCTTTTAATGAAACAACTAATCAATGAAAACAAAACAAAAACGAATTTGTTGAATTTTTTATTATCTCATTCCTATGTGAATTTTTGCAAGCTGTTTTTTATGAGCCGCTTCAAAAATTGCCTCTGCAAAAATTTCGGCAAATAAGAAGTAGAAAAAACACAAATCATTACACATAACACGAATCATTGATCAATTTTAAATATTAAACTTAAAGTGATATTAGTTCCGCCGTTGTTCTAGAATTTTCTTATTCACCTTAGATCATTAAAAGAAAATTTCGATTTTTTCTTGTTTAGACGAGAAGCGTGAAATTTGAATGCGCAAAATAGAAATACAGAAATGTAACGTAAGATCCTTGGGTATTTCGCAGTTACTCTTTAAAAGCTTAAAAGACAATTCAATTCATTAGAGAAAGAAGAGCAAAGCGCTTTTTTCATCAATTAACTAACATCCTTACAAAGTTACTTGAGAATACCTTTCAGAATGCAAAGAAAACGCTTAGATGGAATTTTATAATAAATAATTATCGTAACAAAATCAATACTTTCAAGGAAACAGGAAAATGCAAGATGTAGATGATGGCGCATTTGCTGTTCAAAAATAAAAACAAGTAGAAGAATGGCACGAAAAATATAGCATTTCTGGTATTCATGACCTGCTCATCAACGTGCTACTGGAAAACGCTCGACGAGCGAGTGACATTCACTATCGGGACTAAGAAGAGGAACGCTACCTTCAATAACAAAGAACGCTAGACGACAAGAAAGAGAGAAGTTGACAACAATATACAGTAACGCTTAATTGATAGAAGATGCCCTGCTAAGTTGTTCCTATGCTCGATTTATCGATCAATAACTATAATGCATTATTGCTAGCTGCTCAGCTATCTGCTAGCTTTCTTAGCTAAGAGAAAACACAATGGCTTTGAAGTGAGGAAATGAGTCACATTGGAGGACAAAAGATGAAAAGCACAACCGCTATTCGAAGAAGGGGTAAAATGTTCTCTAAGATCCTTGAACTTAAAATTAATCGCATTCAAGTCATGACAATTTATTAGCCCAAAATTGGCATAAACAACACAACAATAAATAGGTGTCAATATGAATAAATATGTTATAAGCAGCAATAAGCAGAACCTAACATGAAATATATGCAGTTAGCTCAAAATCAGCCATATATAACGACCTATTTCTCAACATAATACGCAAAGGGGATGCCACAAAACCAATCGACCAATGTTTCGACTACACAGGCGTATAAACCCACTGCGCTCAACTGCGTCAGCTTTTCTTGATAAAGTGTTAAAAGGTAAGAACGATATTGAATATCCGCAACAAATGCTAGAAAAGTATTGAATACTAATTACTGAACACCAAGTACTAAATATTTGAAAAATACGAAGTACTAAAAAGATAGCTATATTATAAAAAAGATAAAGAAATTTGCCAAAAAAGAACTTTACACATAAAGAAAATTATAAAGTACGAAAATAAACGGAGAAACAAATTTTATTTCTATGTTACAATTTGCTGCAGTTTGTTTGCAAGAAAAAAATCTTGGAAGATGCGCTTCGCATGAGCTGATTAACCGTAGCAAATGTAAAGGACGAACAACTGCTTCGATATAACAAGACGATAAGAACCACTCTGCAATTTTTGGCAGGATTTGTACAACGGACAGGTGAGAAACTATTCGGTATGGCACCGAAGAGATATCTGCGTACGAACTAATATTGCAGTGATCACACTTACTCGTATAGTCAGTTCTCGTTTATTGTTCTTCACATAGTGTCACTGATCCACATGTGTTCTTATATCGCCCCAGGCGATATCTGAGGCCTGTATAAGTCGGGCTTCGGCACGTTTGCAGACCCTTGGTCTTCGTAGATCTTTGGTTCTACTCGGTTTTGCCGAAGTAATACTCCTCCATAAACTACATCATCGGTTTCACTTGTATTCTTGCATATCGGCATCGACAAACGGTTATCTGCTCCTGCCCTCTACCTATATTCGATACTCTCAACGTCGCCGCTGCCACTCACAACGGAAACAAAACAATGCTTCAATAAGGAACCGGCTAAGCATATCAGTAAGCTTGCTGAACAGGAAAAAGAATGCCGCAGATGGTCGTTGCAAGCGCCGGAGAAAAGTTGATCTCAAAACAGCGCAACTTTCCATGTGTAATACTTTATATTGTCGCAAGCAATATTGCTGCCTCCTATATTTAAGTGCAGTCTGCACTTTCCTCAAAGTTTTCTTTGTGTACTCGACTGGGTGGTCTATCATTTTTTCGGCATTACTATGGGAAATATAAAATTCTTTGGCGAATTGAATCTGCTGTGGAAGCGATCAGTTGGAGCCGAAAGGTGCGTTGAATTGATGAACGATTAGTCACTACGACGTTTATAGATGCGACGTCCTTGGAGCGTTGTACAAATGTGCAAATGTCCTGTTTGTAGAAAAAAAGTGACTCATCGAGAAAGAATTCTCAACAAAACCACTTGGCGAGTAGCACTATTAGCAATTACAGAATGCTGCAAAAATAGCGATTACATAAAATAAACGAAAACATTCATTAGAAATAATATCACTTGACGATAAAAAATATTTAAAAAAACGACAGAAATTATAACATTCCAATCAATAAAAAATTATGGCAGACAAAATGAAAGAAAATCAACGAGAACGATGTATTATGTCACTACGTTCTATCACAAATTTGCATCTGCAGAGAGTATTACGGCGACGTCACGTCTGTGTGTTTGCGTTTTGAATCTGTGTGTGCGTGGATTTCATTATTTATGTGCGTCTGTGTTTTTACAGTGGCTGAACTCAAGAATCAGAATTATATATATATATATATATATATATATATATATATATATATATATATATAATTCTGATTTATATATGTTTTTTGTTTATATGTTTATATAAATAAACGAAAACATTCCGTTATAATTCCGTTATGTTTATAAAAAATTATAATTCCGTTATGTTTATATGTTTATATAATATATATAAACATGTAAACATAACGGAATTGAGTTCCAATATCAAATTTCAAGTTGATTCATCAAATTTTAAGGTGTTCATAAACATATTGAAGTGTCTTCAAATACCTCATAAATATTATAGTCACTTACGATAAGCAACGTTTTAAGAAATTGATATTAGCATTAGTGAACTATGACAAAAAAACCAATTGCAAAATTTTTCGCTCTGCATATCGCAGAACATTTGGCATCACGTTCTATTAAATCATCAATTTCATTTATTTTAATGCATTAAACGCATTATTAATATAATTTAGGGTATAGTACTCTTCGATTATCCGATAGTAATTTTGATTAATTAACCGATTGTAATTTTTGATCAAGTTTAAAGGGATTCTCCTAATTTGCCATCAACTGCGAGAAAAAAAAAACTCATTCAACAGAGATCCACATTCGCATAATGACCCGTCTTGAAAAAAGAACAACAGTGGCGATGAACTGTATAGGGAATTGCATCGAAGTCCTTTGCCGACGATTGGAGTGTTGCAATTTCTCAACAATGCTAAAAATACAGGAAATAAGTTTACTCAAAAGGGTTGATCCTACCATATAAACGATTGCTCACAAGTCGACGGCAATTATTATAGTCCACAATGAAGCACCAAGATAGTGCAAATTATTAAATCCAAATTCCACAAGCATAGATTTTAATTCAGCGACGCAATAATAAAATGGACTGAACAAAATAAGGAACCCTTGTCTAATTAACATCTCACAATTGGTGTTCCTTTTAACCGCAAGATTATTTTTGAAAACTCGGTGCTCACCTCTAATTCATTTCCTCACTCCAATAGGGTATTTTCAAGAATATGACGTTGATAGCTGAGATTATAGCTATAATAAGCGCCGATCAAACAAATGTAGCGATTTGATAAATTGTTTAAGAAGATATTCTCTGAGGTCATCTTTTGTGATAGTTACAGAAAGCCAAATATAATGTTCCACAGGGATCAAAACAACATCTGTCAATTGCAAAAAAGCGAAACCCGCTACTACAATTAAAATTCGCACGCAATTTCAATGCGTATTGACGACTCTATCCTGTTCATTAGTGCATCAACTGATGCAACAAAAATTTAAAAGTTAGCTTCATTCAATGTGTTCTCATATGAAACAGACAGATTTCTAACTCAGACTGAAGTCTTTTTTTTTTCATAATATGGAAGCGACAATATAAATAATAAGCGGAAAAGCGAGGCAGAAATTAACATGTCATGAATTCGCCACATTCCAGGCTGCCGGGCCAACCAACAATAGGAATATTCAGCAAACGTAGCATAAAGAACAATAATGCGGTTCTTGATTTACCGAAGTGATCATGAAAAGTTGAAGAGGCGAAAACTGGCTTTCTAGATAATAAATTGCAGAAAAACGCACCTGAATGATTGCAGAAAAAACAGTTGAATAACTCTTTTTCAGCAGCTTTTGAGTGTTGACAACTCTTCCGGATACAGAGAAGACAGAGAAGAAGGTACGAATGGTTTCTGAGGTGCAAATTAAATATAAAAAATTCCACGGTTCTAGCTTCTGCAGGCCTCAAATTGAAACTACCAAGTAAAAGTAGATATATATATATACCTGCAAAGTAATAAAGATAGGAAAGATTTCATGAGGAAAGTTTTGCAACAGTTTGCAGAAGATCAAAGAATTGAAAATGCCTAAGATTGCTACTTCAGTAGAAAAATATATTTGTTGCAATAACCAACAATGGACGGTGTTTTTCTAGATAGTACTGCTGAATGGGGAACGTAAATCAATATAAAACGGTGCGAAGTTAGGTTTGCACAAAAGCAGACGACACGCTGCTCGATGAAATGCGATACGAGACAAGCGGTTGCTTACAGATGTTAGTTGGATGACTGCTTGTGAGGCCGGTTTGTGTCTACGTAAACCAATAAAGTGGCAGCACTCGGCTGTCAAGAGCGAGATCGAGCGATTGTTGCGTCGTGAGATGCTGCTTCTCACAATCATAAAAAGTTGAAAAAAAAAATACCCAGAGAGTCACCTCACGACTGGGAATGTTTGGTTACAGCGTCTTTTCATTAAAACAATTGAAAGGAACACAGAGTATCGATCAGGGCTAGTATTTACTCCTCCCGCCTCTTCCCCCTTTCAAAAGATATTCATTTTCTGCTTTGTTAAATCTCCCTACTCCTGGTTCAAGCCGCTTCCCTACTGTTCCAACTATCTTGCTCTCCTCTCTTTCACTGTGATCCACGATGCAAATTTCCAACAATTATCAAGACCGGAAAGCATTAGATGAGCCTTGCAAATAAGTGTGCCCAAGCTTTCTTCAGATTAGTAGTTTTAGCGTACGTTTTACACATGTTTTGTAAAGAGACAAACATGTATTAGCACAGTGTACTAGCACAATATGCGGTCCTTAATGTTGGCCTGTCAGGCCAATCGGCTTCCCAATTATGCGAAAACAGAAACAATACGCTTAATATTGGGTTTTTCTACAAAAATGATTGGTTGTGTTATTGTGCGAATTGTCGAATTGAAAAAAAATCCTTTTGTATGGCACTCGACCGATCCGTAGCTTTTCTGATATGTCAGTGTTCTTTTTGGTACTGCAAAATTTGAAAGGGTTATGAGAACAGCATAAAACAACTAATAATACAAGTAGAAAGCTGCCTGATATGCAGAACATTTTACTGAGTTTCAAATGGCTCTACTTATGCAGTCAACGACGTTTATTTATTTATTTATTCTTCCATTAAGAGGCTAATTTCACGATGCTCGGCTGCCGTTGGAAGCGCTGATTACAGCTTTCGGTGAAGGCGATTGCTTTGATGCGTATTTAAATAAACTTTTTTAGGCGGCTGATTGGTTATGGAAGAAAATGAACTTGTCTCTTTCTAGCATCATTGAACGTCCATAACTCATCAAAAAGATGAAATTGGGAAAAGAAAATCGTAATAATGTCTCAATTGTATGCGTCAAATTTTACGACCGTGTATGCGATAAATGTGGGCCGAAACTTCCTAAAGAACAGACAGCACAAATAGATATAGACTCACGCCTTAATATTGGTATAATAGACACAGAAAGGAACAAACTAGAGAAGTCGGCCCAATATAAAACGATAGAATTTGCTTTAACAAATAATATTGACGTTATAAGTGCAAAAAGGAAAAATAAGAGAAGCGAAAAATGTAGGAGACAATTAAAGTAGATCATAGATAAAATGGAAAACAACATGCAGCAATAATTGCTTAGGTTCTGATCAGATCGTCATTTCAGTTGATTGAAACAATGAACAATGTTCGATAGAAATGTTATTGCTAATAAAAATCAAGGAGTCAGTCCCGAAAATAGCACATGTGAATATTCTAACAGGCAGAAGCAAAAGGTGGGCGTGGGAGGAATTTCAGCAGCTCATCCGCTTACGTAGAGACTTGATTAAGAGCACCCAGAATGCACACATGTAAGCAATATGTGAACAGGAAACCAGCTGATGCAAAGTTGTGTTTTAGTAACTGACTGCTGGAAGAGTTGATCACAAACGCACGTGCATACAGGTATATATATATATATATATATATATATATATATATATATATATATATATATATATATATACATATATATATACGCAAAACGCATCCTTTGTCGATTGTTTGTGAATAAAACAACATAGGAAATCACGCGAAACAACGAAACACTGCGAGAAAGATTATCCTCAGATCCGGTTCAAATGGCTTCCAACACAGTTGATCTCTTCTGTAACTTCGTAGTGTTGCGACGTATGCAACACTCAAAGACAACGTCAACCAAAAATTTCACTCGCTTCTCTCTGCTATAAAATTAATGGGATTAAGAAAGCAAAGAAGGCTCGCGATGTAGTATCGCAAACAAAGACGACGTGCAAAAAAATGATGAGTTATCGTTATGCGTGGGTAATACGAGTAGTAATTAGTGATGAAATGAATGGAATAATGGTAGCCAGTAGCAATGGCATCATCGGTACATAGAATAGCACGTAATATCTGCTGCAATATTATTAAGTATTAGGTGCAGCAGCGAGAAGCATAGAGAACATTAGTGCTAGACAGCAGGTAGCAACATCAGCGACATATGTGAACGGATAGCAGTTGGGTAGCATTGGCAGCAGTAATAATTCAAGTAAAGGTGCTCAATACCGCTAGATATATTAGTAAATGGAATTACGGTGATAAAAAGCATTGCTGTTAAAGATCTTAATGAAAAAAAGCAATAAAGAGTGCTCAGACCACTCTGACATTCATAAAGGAAGCAGTGTAACCTTATTAGCATTTATCATTGCAACGATCTAATTCTCTGAACATTAATTTCAAAAAGTGCAGCCGTGTTTTCGTAACATTTGAAACCGCAGATTATCAAAACGCCAAACATTAGAGAGATACGAGAAAGAAATTGGCAGATAAGAAAAAAGGAAGCAGGGAAAAACAGCAACAACATGAACCATAACAGCTTAATACAACACAAACGATCGAGCCAAACTAGCAGTTCTGAACAAACCTCAATAGCGAACGAGAGGCTGTAAGGTATATGAAAACTGGCACAGGTGCATCAAAGTGAATAGTGCAAAAGCATCGCAAACCTAGAGAACGATGGGAAGTACAAGACAGATCAACTCTAAATGAGATTCCTCGCAATGCGCGAGGGAAACAGGACACCTCACTTTCGCTCGCAAACCAAGTTTTTAGCATGTTTCGCTGATAATGATCACATTCACAGTCACAAAATTCTGAACTTTTTTTTACGATTGAGTTCAATGGAACTCCTGGATTCAGAAGCAAATATTTTTCGAGTTCGTATAACATTCAAGTCGAAAAATTAGCAAATAGTAGAACTGGTCCAGAACTAGTGCCACTACTTCCAACTTCGGACTGCTTTCCACTTATTAAAAATATTCATTTAAGTCGGGAATGACTACTTTAGTAAATTGTACAGAACTGCAATTTTATTGGATTGAAGACCAAAATATTGTAGAAGTTTGTGATGAATCTCAATAATTTTCGAGATTTCCATTTAAAATTTTGAGTGAAGTTCAAGTGAGAATATTTTTCGTTTGAGCTCGCTTCATTTTTCTTCAATCCAGATGAATATTTTCAGTTAAAAAGACCTATCGAGGCAATTCTTAAGTTGAAAATTGATGGGAAAATAGATTTAAATGAAAAATCAGTCTGCATGTACAGTTAAGTTGAAGATAGGAATCTCACTGTCACTATCGCAGCATTAGATGCAACTACGGATGGGCTCTTCAAATGCCGACTCTTTTCGGCTGGTCGTTTTGGAGTAATCCAGAAATACGCAGTCGACTCGAAACTAGTAACCGCCCACTCAACGCGCTCTTCCGATGACAGCGGCTCTGCCATTTCGCTCAACGAGAACCGATAGCCAAATCGGATGCGTCTAAATAATCCTCGACTGCAGAATAACGGCTCTGCGTGTATATGCGACAATCATGTGATAAACGCATTAGCTCACATTACTTCATAATTCGTGGTGTTAGGTCACCATTCAACTTCATAGTTGGAGGTTTTCGAACATGGAAACGCGTAATGTGAAGCACTCGTAACACCACGCCATGAAGGTGAGATTTTTGATCAAGACTCATGATCCCACTCAGAATTGTTCAAAATGCTGTCAAGCCTCGCAAAGAAGTTTTCGACCATAGAAATGGTCGGTGAGCTTGCTTTATTACCTGTTGACAATAGATGAAACTCGCTGTTCTAATGAGTGAAACTACAAAACCGTTTAAAATGTAGATCTTTTCGTCGTGAATGAAGACCACTTCAGTAAGTTTCATAGTACGCATTTGAATCAGCAGGCATTACACGCAAGAAAAGCTCACTGACATTGTGAACACATCATTTTGAATGTTGAGAAAAGTGGGCTCGAAGCTAATAACTGGGGCCCATGCCGATCAGTGAGATTATTTAAGTTACAGCAAGGAAGTTGAACCGAAGTGGCGAAATGTCATACAGATTGAGCACAATGTGTGCTTTTTTACGATGTAGTTTTATGAGCATTAAAAAAAAACTGCTCACAGCCAGGTTTGAGGATACAGTCCAAAAGTGGGGGACCGCCATGCATCTATTAATGAAAAGCTCTCCTAACTAACCTCGTAAGGTCAAATCAATGATCAACATTGCTGATGAACATTTGAATTTTCGAGAACGCTCCAGAAACTGAAAAATGTCTGCTAGTTCCTGTACGAAACTATCGTCCACGAATTCGAATCGTTAAGGGTAAGACCCAAAGAACAGGGCAAACTTCTTTTCCGAAATTCTTGTGATATTCAGCGCATATATATATATCGTGCAAAACTGGAGCGCATAGTTTCTGCAAAAAGTCTCATCTCTAATGAGATTCGAATCCATGGGCTTCATTAAAATAGGATGCCTGGAGAAGGGAAGAAGAGGAAGGGCATGAAACAGTAGGGTCAGGGCTAGGGAGGTGATTTCCGGATTTCGGGCGTAAAGTAAGCCACAACATTGACCTCATGAATCTCGTTAGAATCGATACCGGGATGTGGATTTGAAAAACACGGATGAATGGACAGATGGAAACATCGGACTCCGTGAAATGCCACTTTTTTTTTCAGTTAAAAAAACATATGCAAAATGAGCGAATAATTATTGAGTGCAAACGATATTAGCAATTTAATTTTCAAGATGGTATTGAATTTTGCCATTACTGCTTATTTAAAAAAAAAAAATCACCTGTTGATCTGAAAAATCACAAAAATGAAACGAATTGAACATGAGCAATAATCGAAAAACAAAAATTCCACAACTCAACAAGCAATAAAGATGAATAAATAGTTCAGTAAATTGAAAGAAATCTAGGATGAGCGTTTCTTTCAAAATATATTTCGTTCGAAGAAAAATTCAATAGCAATGAAAATATGTGTGATCATTGAAAGGTATTGTTGAAATTATTGATGAAGAACCGAGAACAAATAGCAAGCTTTTCCAATCTATTTGTGGAGAGTTCAAATCAGCAAACTTTTTTGCAATTTCTTCTTTTTGCATCAAAGTTTTTCCTTAAAGAATCCCAATCATTGTTTATAATTCATTCATAAAAGTAGGTTGAGGAATGGTCAAAGTGTTTGCTAATATGTGAGCCATGCCAATATTCATAGTTCGCCGTTTTCAAGTTGCGCCTATCAATCGTAATGGAGCATCATCAACGAAATATGCAGATAGCTAATGAAAAATCTCAAAAAAAAAAAAAAATAAACGCATAATGAAACAGTTTTGAACATAAATGAAAAATAACAGGGAAGTAACGGTCTTAGACGATCGGTTTTGCTTATTAGTCACTGTTTGCGGGCATCGATGCAGTTTTTTCACTAGCCGATCAGCTGTTTCGCCTAAGGCTTCAGGCATCAAGTGGTCACGACCTAATTTCCTCATAGCTGACAACTGAGCAACAACAATCCACACCCGAAACGTTCTACTCACAGAGCGTGGAGTTACTAAGGAAATGAATGACGAGTCAGCTGGGTTACGTTAGATTTAAGTGCATGATGTCACTAACGAACAATCACAAGAAAACACTGAAGGAATCGCAAAACAGTGTTTACAAAATTCTATAAAGTGCTTACTCATTTCTTCAAGAAATATGCAAATTATGTAACATGACAATTAAAAACATTGCCATTCATTTCATCGAGAAAATAAGACACTTTTTGTGAGAGACATTTCAAAAGCATATCGCTCCCACCCGAAAGGAGAATGAGCAAGAGACTTTATTAGGAATATACGATATAGTGCTGCATTATCACAGATTTAGAAATGAGATAGGCGATTTACTGCACTCAAAAATCCATTTCGAATGATTTCTTCAACTAAAATTTCGCAACTTTTACGATAGAAAGGCTTAACATGAAAAACACGAGGCAATTCATAACTAATAAAAAAGTCCTTTCGAATTAAACCGTTGAGCATTTCATTGTTGGGATAGTTGGAATACCATGATTTTTTATCGCTATATCTTCTGCTTTCAACGATGTTCCTTTTCATAAAGATTACTCTTACCAACATAAATCATTCCACTACTAATGCCATTGATTGGAAGACGCTAAAAATGCATGCAGTAATCTGAAAGAAATTCATAACGAAAGCTGCAACGCTCAATCACACACAGCAATCAATCAGAAGAGCACAACATTAAGTACTTGCTCCTACAACCACTTTGAAGATTTTTTTACACGTCCGTCATGGCGATATGCCTCGAGATATATTTAAACCGACTGAAAAGTGCACAATGAATGAAATTCTCAGTTGCTTAAGTCAACAATTCGAAAGTTTAAACTTAGGTCAAGAGATGGATTCTGAAGTAGCACTCTGCAGAAGCACGTTCGAGTGGATCGGTAGCGATGAGAATACAGAATGGTGGATGGTTGTCTCAGAGGGCGTGTAATGGGTGGAGCACAAGGATGGACATGCTTTCGAGCCCGATTGCTTGCCATATCGATCTGAGTGCTGCAAGGGCACATGCGCTAAATTCGGCGTGTATGTGTCCAACAGAGGCTACGTTTGCATCGTTCTGGGTGACCCATTTCGGATTGTACGTTATTTGCACCGAAAGCTATTTTCAGCTGAGGTCGTTTATCAAGCCGTTAATGGCACATTTCCTCCAGCAATTCTCTTTCTGCTGTATCTCCTTGGCCAAACTGATGAGATGAGCGGAGCACATTTTCAAAATTAAGAAAACAGTACTGAATTTTATCAGTTTTCGCGATTTTAAGCTTCCTCCAAAGTTCTCCAGAAATGAGTATATTCTGAGACTTCTTCAAGGCTACGAACTCAGTTACGCCATTTCACCGACCAGAATTTATCTGTGCTCCTTTGTGAAAATGGAAAAAGGCAGGCAGGAATCAAACATTTTAGTTAATCATAACTTCCAAGCCAAATGTCTTCATCTGAGCGCAGATCATCTTGACTGAATTATCCAGTACCGAAAAATCTGATATATAAAACTTTTTTCACTCATTCTTCGACAGGTTATCAGCTGCGTCTAGTGAAATGTTTTATTATCAGCTTCGTGAATGCGAACCCTATAAATAATTCAACATAAATAACAACACGATTTGTTTGCATATGAAGCATGAATAACGCTTTAGCAATCCAGCTTTCTATTTGATGGGAGTGCATTCTCGGAAAAAAAAAACGAGAGAAAATGATAATTTAAACTGTCGCGACAACCCTTTAAACGTGTTAAATTTTCAAGCATAGTGGATAAGAATAGAATAAAAGGACATATGCAACTAGCTCGATATCTGCTGATGATCGTTGTCATGACAACCTTTTATTTCACGGTGCTCAGAAGAAATAAAAGTGAAAATTATTCAAGATTATAGGTGTGAAAATGATCCTATGAATATGTTTCTGCGCTATCATTTTTATTGAGGCAATGCATTTGGTGCGGATTTTAGCCACCTAGAGTTGAGCATCTAAATTATTGCTGCTTCATTTCGCTTCAATTCACCACCATCTAACAACTCGAACAATAAGCGTTCTTCATGTGTGGCTATTATCTAAAAATACACAAGAATGGTCGTTCATATGCGCACAGAGAACAATAATATCGGTTTGTAAAGGTCGTAATTTCATCCGTCGTTTAATCGATAAGACTGGCAATTTCTATTCATGAAGATATTTATTTAAAGCGCATCAGAATCGAATCCCGATGGATAGCATCTTTTTGCACTATTGCAAAAATTACTAATTATTAAGCATCGAGAAATTCCATTCATTTGCAAGGAAATGTTATCGCTGATAACGAGCATTGATGCTTTTTTTTTTTTCACTTCTTTTGATATGTGACATATGAAGGTGAAGGCCGATAATAGAGAGAATGAATATCGGAAATAAAATGAGAAAGAAATGAGGAGATGGAAAGCGTATCCAAGCACCATGATGAACCGTAAAGCATCCGATTAATATTTAAAATATGAAATAATATGCAATGATAAACTATAGATTATGAGCCATTATACTTCAATATTGGTCAATAAAAGGCAACAGAAATAAGATTGATATATTCCTCATTTCTTCGAAGCGAACCACTCGAAAACGAAGGCATATGGAAAAAACGGCTTTTTATGATAAAATTGGCTGCTCTATTACTTAATACCTTTTTACAGAAAACTTTTAAGTCAGATTTCCAAAAAAAAAAAGGTCACTGAATAGGTGGCAATACGAAGTTATGAAAATATTAGTCTCTTTTTTTCACGAGTTTGCAGAATTTTCCACACAAGATAGACAAGCTAGGCTGATTTCTTCAAGAGCAAGCGCGCTATAAAATATTGGAACTCTTCACAAAAATGGTGAGAAATTCTGTGATCAAGCACTATCATTAAACTATTTAGATACTTTAGACAATTATTTGCGAATCTATGCTACTCACTGAGCGACTTCTTCCTCTCCGGGATCATATCCAAATATAAATGAAAACTTTATCTACCTTTCGTTCATTTTTCTTTGGAAGAACTATGTTTGGCGAAGATGTGATACGCCATTTAATTATTATTTTATTGGTTTGTTCTTTCTAGATCTGAGCATGTGTATATATGCCTCATATTGTGGAAATAGTTAGAAAGAATCAAAACATCGTTTCTGCATTGAACAGATTTGCAGTTGTGCGGAACATTATCATACTATCGAAATTATCAGAACTGTATTTGTATTCTAAAGCTCAATGCATTTGCATTTTCGTTTCCGGGTTGTCCGCCGTGTGCTGCGCTGTTGAATAATTTCCGTATAACGTTGATCCTGTTTTGTAAGGCAATAATTTATGTTTACAAAAATAAGTTAATTCCGGAAAGATTTACTGCAGTGAGCAAAAGTGGAATCTTGAATTAGAATATCTACATATCTCATGCTTTATACTACATAAACGGTCGATAGAGATACTCTAGAGATACTAAACAATTGCTTCTGAAATTAAATCTTTGCATTAAAAGCTAATCTCAAAGATATATTGGTTGCTGCAATTTTATTTGGGAATTTTTCACCGATTTTCGCTAGCCTCACGCCTTATCAATATCTGCTTCTAATAATTTACTGCATACTTAGTCTCATGGAATTTCTAGACAGATCAACAATTTCAGAGAGAGATCACATGAAAAGAAATGAATAAAATGTCGCATGTTGGGATAATTCTAGAGCCATTTTGGTGAGACTATTCCTCTAACCAAGACGACAATCTTGCTACTTGTTCAAAACGTTCGCATTAAGGAGAATGTGTTTTTAATGGATTTGAAAACACTTCTTACGCTATTCCATCAGAATCGAACAATTGCTAGCGTTATAAGCTTTTTGAACATCCAACTGGAGAATATATGCCAGTTGATGTTTTTTGATATTTGTGTCCTGCTATGATTGTTCTCATAGAGGATCTCATTCTTAAAACTGTGCTCTAGGCACGGAAACGACAAATATGGTATATGCATATTTCTTCAAAAAATGCATTTATCATGAGAAACTACACTCAGTTCATTCAAAGACACCTTGAACATTCTAATGAACGGTGAATGTTTTCAAGCTCTAAACATCACATTTGGAAAGTTATTAACTACATCCACAGATCAGTAATAGAGGAGGCCAACGTTTTATGAATCTGTTTATTAATATGAACACTGCATGCATCACACAATCGCTATAGTAGATCTCAGCCTGCGACATCGCTGAGATGGGCAAATGCATCGAACAAATGCTTAATTCGTTGACAAGCATTCAGCATTTAATTTCACGCTCCACGAAAACGTGATAATTTTATACGGCATCGCGTAATTACCCTCATTTATACTGCTCAGAAAATGGCCACTAAAAAGTACAGAAATCAATGAGAGCGATTGATCGAAAGCACTATAATTGTAGACGGGAAAAGAGTACTAGCTATGAGGACGAGGGCATAATTGAAATAAAATGAACCAAAGGACATGCAGATAGTAAAATGAAGGGAGAGAATTGCACGGTGATATAAACGGCTTCGGCATGGGCAATGCAGAATAGAAGGGCAGACAGGAAGAGAAGGGACCTAACGGATAACCGACGGAAAGAATGCATAATGCCCACACCAACATAAACGAGCACAATTCAGCGTTAATCGCTTTGCAGAGTGCCATAGTTTAGTCGTTCATCTTAAGTGGACCAGTTGAAAGGGTTACCAACTCGTTAATCAACAAGCAACTACCAACCCCGTCCCTTTATCCCTGCTATTCAACGTTTTTGAAATTTCATAAGGGAGAGTGGGAATACTGCCAAAAGGCGCACAGGATTTTCACCTTCAGCAGTAACTGATCGTATTGGTCGACTACATTATTACTAAATAGAAGACTAAACATCTCCCATAATCCGATAAAACACTGAGCACCTCGCCGATGCAAGATGCAACTCTATCTGCCCATAACTCCATTCGATGCCGACAGTCGCTTTTAAGAAAAGTTGGACTACGTGGCTATATTACGGCATATACTATACCCATCAAATTCTCAACTACAGCTCCGATGGCTCTTGATTAGGAACCAACTGAGTGACGGCCAGTCAGAGTCGCATATTTACAGACGCGACGTCGCCAAAACGCTCTTTGCAAATGCAAATTTACTGAATCGCGTAAAAAATTGAACACTTTCTTCCTGTTCGATCTGCCGGTTTCATAGATTCGTTTCTGCGTCGCATTCGATTGAAGAAATTAAAAATTAACTTAGCCATTTCATGGCCAGGTTAAGAATTCCTAGAGAATACTGAGAATGGACTAGGGATAAAGAATCGTTCTGCTGCTCAGACTATAGCTAACAAAACTTCCGCTTTGTTCTATGAGTTGAAGATGCAAAACCTATAGACATATGCACTAAAATTTTTTGTATAGTAGCATCGAAATAGCGCGAATTTGTGTAGAATAGTAAATTATGCTATAAAAGACATTGCTCAGTGCATTCGGATCGTTGTTTATCATCACAAAAAAAAAAAAAAAACTAAACAACAATAAAGACAAAAAATGTCGCTGATTGTTTGCAAATAGAAAGTGCAATTGTTTTTCACCATAACGCATTCATTGGCCGATCAAAAGTGAAACTTTAGAGAAAAAGAAAGAATTAAAATGCGCAACGTGACATATACAATTTTCCATATGCAAATGATATATGTGAAAAATTCATTTCATGTACAAAATGAGGATTTAAGCGATGAATTCGTCGGGCGGAAAGCGGATACCCACACCGAACTATAGTTGCTTAATGCGCTTTGTTGCGGACATATGTGCAATATAGACAAAGGCTAAATCATCGATATTGTGCAACAATGCAATACACTATCAGGAGTGCACTTTCGGCATCTAAACAATCCATAAAACGATGACACATCCGAGTTCTTCTTGGAGTCGTTGAAGTGATAGGATATTTGCTCTAAATCGTTTTTGATTGTCATTGTGATTGATTTCTATGAAGTAGCATTTTTGATAGATGTCAAAGATGTATTTTTACGATGAACTTACCAGAAAAATTTCAATTTTTTGAAAAAATTTCAACGTCCATGCCTTCGAGACAAAAAACGGTTATTGGAAAAGTTCTACTATTAAAACTTTATATGGTAGTCTTCTAAGCCACATACTTCTAGGCATAACTCAGTCATCATTGCTAGCAGGCTCAATTCTTCTCTATCGATCTCCGAATTGTTCACATCGCTTATTCACAAGTTTAAACGATATGTTACTCTTCGAGAATTTGTGAACTGAGCGTCATAATGTATTCACAGCAAAAGCTCACCAATACTGGACTTCTACAATGAACGTTGAGGGTGATTCATGAACATTTTTGAAGATGCATTCAACCAAATCGTTGAAAGAGTAATAGAAAGAAATCTTAGAAGTGCTTTCAGGCAGCGCTATTAAAAGCTTAGCGTTTAATGCCAATTTGCAAAGGGAATTATGCGACTGCTTGGCGAATGTATGCGTTTCCCTTAGAAGCTTTAGTTGTCGTTTCAACGTTCGCATGAGGGACCTTCTGACGACGAAATTCAACGTGAAGATTCTGTTTCTTAGACAGAAAACGCCTCAGACCAGCTTCCAGCTTATAAATGTTTCAATCGAGTATGATCTTTCACCTCCACTAAATTTTTTGAATAAAAAGTAAAAAACAAATAATCAAATGGGATGGTAAACATAAAGTCTATGTCAGTTGGGCATGCATCAGTCGCCACTCTCTTAACTCAGCGCAATTAGAATACAAAGGAGGAATATTATGAATCACATGGTTCTCAAAAAACAACACCTAATTATGCTATGAACAAGCACCAGAAGGAATTGAAAATCTCAAGAATTTCATGCAAAACCAATCGGGACGCAAGACTTTTAAGAGCCTTCGGCACTTTTCCAGCTAAACTAAAGCCCATTCGTGTTTGAATTGCTCAAAATAGGGGTTTCCTCGCAATTTTATCGCTGAATCTCGAATTTCACTATGCGGAATGCTGAGTTGGAGAAGAATACCAATTGATGAGCCGCAAAGTCAAGAGTGCCTAATTTGAGTCAAAATTAATTGGCAGCAAATTTTGACCTAGGATAGCGAACCATAAATTTCGGCCGATAATAGTAAGCAGCAAAATTTTTCGAGCATGGAAAGAGGGCAGAGGTGGAGAGGAGGGATAGGGGAAGAGAAAAAGGGAGGGAGGGTCACAATTGTTATCATAAAAACTGCAAATATGCTCCGAAATTAGCAACATTTTTCTCTTTCATTGCAGTGTGTTCATCTTTAAGTTTTCTTTACATTCGCTTGTGTGCATACATGCATTTAAGAGCATGTGCGAGTATGCTTTCACCTATCTTCACATAGGATAGTTCCCAGACGGGAATCACTGTGCAATTGAAGCTATAGGATTTTAAGCGCATGACCTAGACAAATATTTTGAGCGCTCGCTCATTCATAACTTGCATCTACTTGTTTAGAAAGGGCTTATAGAAACTTAAAGATGCCTAAAACCTGAAAACATTTCACAAGCGTTTCGCCGAAAGAAACGAATGTTTTTAAAAGATTTGTGCCATCACTGAGATCAACGAGAATATCAATGAATGTTTCATTACTTTTTGGCAGCTTATGAAATTATTTCATGAAGGCGATCGATTGCAAAACGCATTTATTCTGCTAGCTACTCTAGCATGCTTTCTAACCCATTCTTCCATTATGTTGCCTAGTACGAATTCCATTTTGCGGCATAATTTTACCGCAAGGGACCTGCTCATAGGAAGAGAAAAAAGAGAAAGAGAAAAAGGAGAGTTAGAGAGAGAGAAAAGAGAGAGAAAGAGAGAGAAAAAAGAGCAGTTGCGCGTCATTAATCGTGCCATTCCAAGCTTCACGTTCAATAAATCTATATTAGCTATCGTTAGGCAAACCACTAGTTATAAAAGAAGTATAGAATATTTCCTCAATGATACACTCATATGAAATTTACCGGAGTCGTTAAACAATGCCAATAATTATATAATCACTCAAAATGTTGTCTATTGTAAAGAGCAGTACCTTTGTTCACCGGCGTCTATGGGCACGCTGTCATTGAAAAAACAAACCAACAGTCAGAAGATATTGATCAAAGGAAATTGAGTGACACGAATCGAGCATAACCGAATAAATTTGTCCGGCATTACCATAACAAAACGTTATTTATAGCACGAAAATATAGCAAAACAATGATGGCAGTTTATTTATCTTCTACGAATGAGCACTCGCAAACTTTTTACTCGGCTTCATCGAATATCTTCTCTGAGTTACCTTTTGGGAAAGTCGAATAAAGGTTTATGGTGTATGCATGCTCATTGTGGTCAAAAATGGTATCGAGTTGGCAAAGCAGCAAATTTTAAAGCGGCGTCCTTGCAGACAGCCCCGAAGAGATTGTAAATAAAACTGCAATGCGCTCACTACGAGGGGTGTTTTTGCCTCGTTGATATCTTCTAAAATTGCTTCTCGCATTCGAGGATCAATTCATTCATTTCAACAATGCATATTCATGGGACAAGTGGTATGCACAACGCCCTATAAAAATGGAACTCAGAGAAATGCAGACGATTTTCTAGCGAAAAAAGCAAACAGCGAAATTTTTTCTACTCGAAATATTTTCCATTTCATTAGAAAAAACGTCGACAGTAAGCTTGTTGTTCCGAAAAAATCTTGCAGCCTAAATAAAACAAGCTGTTGATAAAAATAACAACAAAACGAACTTGGGCGCCGGGAGAAGTTAGAATGTTTCACCAAAATTCACTTTTAAATTATACTGCAAAACGAAAGACATTCTCGACCTCTCTCCTTGACATAGTAGAAGACAACAGATAGAATTGTATTCGAAAATCGGAAATCATTTCTTTGCAAAACTTTTCAGAAGAGGCATTCCTATTTGCAAATTAAATAGCACAATAGTTCAATGAAAATATGCGTCCATCTTCTGCGTATTTTGCAGTGAGCATTTGCGATTTCATTTCCGCTTGAAAAGACATGACATATGTTAAAGGTTTCGGATACCAAAAATGCATTTTCGCGTGCGAGAGGGGTGCGAAAATTATCTTCACACATGCAATACTCATAGCATAGTTCGTCGCTGTCCATTAGAGCTTGCTGGTAATGAATTGTGGATGATTGGGCTATCTTCCTTCGAAACTACTGAGATTCATTTAGACAGCGCAGTGCTTGCTCGAATGGTGCAGTACGTACACCTCTCCTTCTCACCCCTCTCTTACTGCACTCTCCCCAAACAGCGTTTCCGTTTAGTTAAATCCATGTGAACCTCACCATATCATTACCCGCTTTATTTTAATGAAGTTTTTTTTAACATTTGATGGTAAAAGCATGCTGCCAAATTGTGTAAGTGTCTATAAACAAACAATGGTGGATAAACCTGAGCTTATCTGTTTGAAGAATGCCCCATCGGTAAGCAGCGCCTTATAGTGATGTGGGATGGCAAACGTGAATTTGCAGCATTCATGGGATAGTTTGCATATCACATGAAGTAACCACAGTTTGCATCTTGCCTCCTAGAAAATTGTGTTTGATTAATACGCATGCCTGATAGCCGTTTATTTTTCATTGCAACATATTCACGAATGCTTGCAAAAAATGCGATGTAACCTAATGCATGAATCTAAGTGCTGATTTAGTCGCTTTCAATGATGAGAGAGGCAATCAATCTTTCTAACATATTTCTTCATTGGAATTTACTGAAATATGTTTTTAAAGAAGAAGATTTGCTCATTTGATGTCATCTGTTGCTAATTTCACAAATATAATCGTAGTTACGATTATGCAGCAAGCTAACTGAATTCCAAGAATTCCTTATTTAGGCAGTAAATACATAATAACGACATTTAGCGCTTCCTCTACGTTCATAGGTTTGACAACAATTGTGGATTTGATTATTCGCAAGATTTTCAATATTCGCTGAACAATTTTTGATAGGGAGGGGGTTGTAGGCTACAAATAAATAACTCCATCACAAGATGTTAGATTTTGTCAAGAAGCCACAGTTTCTATTATATAGAGATATACCCCGATGCATACTCGCATAAACTTGTGCTTATTATATGCCCTACACCATAATTTCTTTACCACTGAAATGACCTAAAAAATTGAAGTTGTTAAATTTTTCTTCATCTGCAGAACATTCCAACATACGTATTTCAACATGATATGCACTGAGACGTGGGCTATGTTCAACGGCTGTTGATAGCTTTGAGCTTTTCATGTCAGGAAGCGTTGAAAGATGCCCATGCTTCAATGCACATTACATTTGCAGTGGCTACCGAATTTAGTACTCTGCAAGCGCCATTAGAAAATATTCATCGGCAATTTGCACGCAACAATATAAACGAATATAGACGTGTAACAAGATTATTTAGCAGGCATCCTTTCACGAAGTCTTCATCATTTTAAAATTTATTCCTATCACCATCATAGTTTTTCTTGTATCGCAAGAAATTCGCAAACTGTTTAGTGCTAAACAAACGTTTCATAAGTTTTACATCAAATATGCGCAAATTTAATAGGCTATCTTTAAATGGAGAGATGAAGGAGAAAGAAAGTGCAGGGGAGAGGATAAGGGAGGTTAATGAGTTTAAATAATGAACCGATGCACAGCGCACACCAGCGAGTAAGCAGGACATTCGCATCGACAAGGGAACGTCGAAGCAATGAATCCACTTGCACAAGCAAATTGCTCGGATTCAAGCATGCCTAAGAACAGCAAGGATTTTCTGTTCTTCCAAAGTAACTTTACTATTATGCCTCTAAAGGGCTACATTCGAAACAAATGGGTACTGTCTTCGCTGCATTATAAGCCCGTTTATCATGGTCACATTTATTTTGAGAGTATTGGAAGCAAGACACTGACGAACTTCCTTTTTCTAACTCATTCTCGCATAAATCTTCGTTTCGAGGGGAAGGGGAGGGGAGGAACGGGAATCCCCGTATCGTCCTTTCTTAGGAATCGTTGCAATACAGTGTACGGATGCAACCTTTTTGATGTCTTAAATATAACCGAGCATGTTAAGCGTTTTGAATATCACGGTGGACTTGCAATCGTATCTCTCGCGAACGTGAAAGCAGAACTGCAGAAGAGAAGCAAAATCTAGGCGCTATAGTGACTTAGGCCAAGAATGATAAAGAAGAAAGAGACCAAAATAATTTAATCCATTTCATAGACAATGGGACGCAACTTCACTTGTATATAATTACTTTCACAACCGAAGAAAAACAACTCAAACATGGAACATAAATTTGATAACTATGCGCTTTCAATTTATCTTTGACTCCAGTCTGAAATAAGGAGGAAATATCTTTTCTTAAAATCATGAAAACAATTCTATTTGCCTAAGATATAAAAAGAATACAAAAATTGGCGATATGAAAAGGTACCTATTTGCAATGAACGCATTGCTGATTCATGTCCCAAAGGTTCATTATGAGGCGCCTTTTTTGATGTAAAAATGTGCTAAAAATTATCATCATATTTCAATAATAATTCTGTATTACAAATTAATGTATTTCAGAGAAATTTTCACAATCAACAATTGCCGATTATAGAAGAGGACTATGCGTCAGATTTGCGATAGGAGAGAGTTTCGAGAACATGCGAGACCACCCAACGACATAGAGACGACAGATGCATAGGAAGCGTTCAGCTACTGACAATAGGATGAGTCAATAATTGAACACTTGAACAGATGTTCTTTTGCAAGGATTTTTTGGCAAGAACTCAACTAAGCTCTTCAAATTTAACTTGCTGTGAAATAGCTGTAAAATGATGCCTCGTCAAGATGAACTGTTAAATGAAATATTTCAAGGATCACATCACTACATCCTTTCAAAAGCATGTAAAAGAAAAATGAAGCAATAAGAATAGCACATTTGATATGTTCAGCTAGAGCGTTTATGGCAGCATTTGAAAAGAGTGCAACGAAAAATATAAAGTGAAATAATTCATGAAAAAGGAACATATTTTTCGTGAAACTATAGAGGAGATGCAGATGAAATCAAATCCCCGCTTAAGATCTCTGCAATCCCATTTCGACGCTTTACGCTAATATGCAGATAATGGAAATTCAATTATAAATCCGAAGGATATTCCGCAACAAACGGAAAAAAGCCAAGTGAGCACGCATCATAATAGCTTTACCTCAAGGAGCAATCAATACGCGAAAGCAACAAAAATAGGAAAGCACATCATCTAACTCCTTTTCTCAATTCGTTTCTTCCATATTTACTTATGGTGGAGTTTTGCTTCTCTTTCAACCTATAAGATTACCTTCTATGCACGAAAAAAGGAAAGCTTTCATCAACCTCACTCAAAAAGAAAGCAAAAAAACAAAATATAGAAAATTTTGTTTGTTAAGACGAAGAAAACGTTACAAGAGCGAAAAACAAACAGACAAACAGTGACGCAAGATACAACAGAATGCAATTTTCGGCCGATGCAATCGTCCCACTGAGTAACGCATTAACGCAATGCTTTCTTTAATATAGTTTTCCCAGTTGGCGGCCAGGAGAGATAGCTCAAAAAATGTCTTTTCGACCTCCTCGCGACAGTCGGTACCCTCCTTTACTGTCGATCATTGGAACTGCCAATATTTCAATTCAATAATGCGATCATATTTGAGAATCCTGGTTCAAGATTGAATACATTTGATGTGAAACGGGTTTAATCGAATCTCCCAACATAGTGAATTTGAAAAAGGAGACTATTGTGTTAGAAAGATGTGCATTTAAGAATGGTCACCGCGACAATTTCATTGGTCATATGCTTTAGTAACCTCGCAACAGAAACGCATCGCCATAAACGTTAATAGGTCGTCAATGCAAAAAGGCTCAGGCTAACAGGTGACTTCCCTCATGATCGCGGCACTCATCGCACTTCAAAGCATCCTGACACTTTCGACGTTTACAGGTCTATCCTCCCACAATAATTATGCTTCCAGTATGATTCTAGTCCTGTCAAATTTTTTGTGTAGTTAATTAATTAAAACTGTAGTTAATTAAAATTCAAAAAGAAGCATGTCAATCTTGAATTGTTTTATCATGAAAGCCTCATATAAAATTATTGTTTCAAAGTTGCAGCTATGAAAAAGGTGAAAACGTATTTCAATTTTATTCTCCACTTTTCAGCCGCACTAACATGTCATGAGTGTACATTCATCGAGAGTGTACCTGCATTTGTGGCAACTATCGCACGTCAAGCGAACATTATGCATGGTGCATATAATTATGGCGACTGTAAGTCCAAGCACGACTCATGTTTCACCAATGGATCATGCATCAACCTCATCGGTATGTTATTTTATTGACCGCAAATGATCGCTGAATAATTTGATTATTGTGTGAGGAGGGAATTCAGAAATCCAGACGAACAACAAAGTGCCGAGCGATTCCGATTCCTTTACTGCTAAAGGTGAACATGACGGATCGCGACTGCAACTTCGAAATAGAATGATGTGACACACAGTGACGTTGAAGCGTCTCTTCTTCATGAGGACATATTCTAAGAAAAGACCTCGAGAAGAATATGTAGTGATTCCATTTTATCTAGCGATTCCATTTTCTTGGTGATACCAGTGATTCCATTTTCACGGTGATATTTCTCTACTTCAGCTCGTTACGCAATCAGTGTAATGAATATCCAATACGGTTGGAACCTATGGCATAAAGGTTCGTTCTTTACAACACCTCTTACTTAACCAATGAGCGTGCTTGCTCGTAATGCTTTTGCTCTGCTCAATGTTTATGAGCTTTAAGGTGCAAATGCCAACAAACCGTCTAGAGAGGCATACTGACAATACCAATGAACCATGCAGTGCTTGAAACCGATTGCCTTTTCGAACTAGTGGAATGAATTCTGGAACCAATAAGGTGTCGAACCATAATTCAACGAACATTAGAATTTCATAACCTAGCGTACTGCTACTTCGCCATTCAGAATTGATAGCTAAGTGGCAGTACTCACTGATCATGTTGTTCTTCGGCTTCATCCAAGTGGACTCTGTCTCAGCCTTTTAAGAAAAGCAATGTATGGGCATTTTTACCTTTTCGACAGCATCACAGTTGAATATCTGCAGTGCCGAAATTGAAAGGACCTGAAAAAAGTATTATTCTGCAGTTATGGCCAATTCCTTCAGCTTAGACGCATTCATTCAATTCAAGTATAGACTTGACAATGTTTTCTTAGTGTTTTTAATAGACCACTTACTTCCCCTCCTCCCCCCCCCCCTCATTTCCTTCCATTACTATCGTATGAATCAATGCTTTTTTAATGTCCAAATTTACTCCATAAAACATTTCCCCCTCTTTGTCTTTCACTTCCACTTTTATTTGCAGAAATGCTCATTTTTAATAATTTCTTCCGTCTTTTGCATTTCATTGTCATTATTCGCAGGTTGCAAATCTGATGAGTTGGAAATTATTGTAAATGCGACAAATGCGAAGTACGAGAACGGTTGCCATGAGGGGAACGTCACTAAACCACTAAATGCATATATTCAAGTTAACACACAATGCTTCTGCAATGACGAAGATTTCTGCAACTTTGTCTCCACGCCTTCTTCATCGTGTTATTTATTCGTTATCATATTTGTTGTACTTCTGCTATATTATTTTTGAGTCCAAAAATTACTTATTGTTCATTTATGGTGATACTTTTTACTAGAATAACGTTACTGAATTTTTATGCATAAAACTTCATAAAATGGCAGCAAAGGGGATAGAGCAAGCAAAAAATTTTTAAAAAAAGTCACTATGATAACTCAAATCAGCGATGGATTCCAAAGCGGAAGGCCTGCTAGATATGGGGAAAAAACAAAGGTCAATGATAGGCAATGTCTCTTTTCAACTCCTTTCGTTCAAATCAAATTTTTCCGTTTGTTCACTCTCATTAGTTCGAAGATTTTCGAAACTCTCGAGGTGATTGTTTAAATACAAAAAAAGATAAGCTGATTGTGAAGATAGAAATTTCTGAGCGTAATTCAGATATTTCTAACGAATTCGGCGAACTCCATTCAAGAAAACAATGTAACAACTTGTAGGTCTCATGCTCTATTAATGCTCTTCCATCATATGAAAGAGAAATTCTATTTCTTAGCAACGTATTTATGCAAATTTGCAATCTGTATATGGGCAGAACTAAAAGATGCTTGCAAATGATAAGTTCTTTTTTCAGTCGCTAAGAAATAACTCCATTTCCGAACAAATTGATTCGGATTGCCGCAAATAAGCTTCTTGCTTATCTTTTGTTGCTCGTTTTTGAGGTGGGAAGGGCGGAAGCAGGCACTCGTAGTCCGCCCTCCTTGTAAACATTTTGGAGGAGAAGGGAAGGAAGGACAGGAAGGAGGAGAGAGGAGAGTGAGGAACAACAGTTTGCTACACGGTTGTTTATAGACTTCTTTTTAAAAAATCGCGAAAACAGTTAAATACCCTCAAGAATTGAGCTGCTAACTAGTGAAGTGTTTATTCGAACGTTCGCTTAGTTGAGATAACACAATAAGGAATATTATCCTGCTCTTAAAATAATAACCATACTCTAAAAAACTATACTACTGCATAGCATTGCTTATAATAGGCCTTTTGCGAAGAAGTTTACTGCGGTAAAAGCATTTTTAAGGCTCAAAAGTTAATATGTGTAGGCATGCATACTGCATAGAGAGCCAGATATAGTGTAATATGATACATTATTTAGACGAATTTAAACAGTGCTCGGGATACACCTGACCAATGAAATCATGGGGAGAGGGCGGGGGGGGGGGGTGGATTAAATGTTTCTGAAAAATAGGCGCACCTTTTCGCCGTCGCATATTCCGAAACGGAACTGTGGGCCGAGTGGGTGAACTACACCAGTGTAGCAGTGCTTTTCGCCTTAAGATGTGAGTACGTAAGGATCGGCAACAACAGATATAAAAGTATATGATGTTAAACTGTTGCGCAAATGCTGAGAATGCACATGTAGCAATATTTTATACGAGCTCATAGTACATATTGCGATGTGCTGTGAAATATTATACAACAAAAGCAGTTGAGTTTTTTAGTGAGATCAAAAGCAGTGAAATCGTACATAAAAACAAAAGCAAACGTTAAGTAATTTTACAATTGTAAGAGTGAGTTTCTAAGGAGCAGTTCATCTGTCTGCGATTTACCTGCTGGAAGGAGGAAGGAAAGAAACCGATGAATGCGAAGCTTAATTCAAGCTCATCTAGGTGTTCGTATGGATTTCATTTTGGCAAAATTCGGCCATCTTTTTTGACAGATCAGCTACTAAATGTAACGATGCGCTCAACATGCGGCGCGAACTCTTCATAGCAGCTGGTGAACACTGCTGAACATTTACTGCTGAATACATCCACTAGAAAACATGCATTGAGTTTGACTTTTTGCGGTTCTCACCGATAATATTGGAATGTTGAGGTGGGAAAAAAATAGATCTTCTGAACGATGAAGAGATCGGATTTCTTTCCAGCCTCAAATATTTCGTCAGATAGAAGATCAAACATTAAAAATTAAAAATAGAGACATGAGACGTTTTAATGCTGCCGTTTAGGTCGCTCACGTGGTCAAAAGAAAAACATGCAGAGTGCCGTGATGGATTACGGCAATTCGACAACACCGGTGTGCTCATAAATTTTGCGAATTTTGTTTCCGTAAACAGCTGTCTGTTATAATTTCAGTGAATCACTTTTTAAGCACCCTCAGAGCCTTACTGTATCAATTTCCTTATTTAGGTGCCTTATTTACGGACTTCTTATCCACAGATGCCCTGCTGACGCAACTATGCACCATTCGCTCATATTTTGTGAGCTTCAGAATTGTGGGAAAGGGAATAATGAATTGCTGATGACCGTTAGGAATTATGCATCTTCGACTCGACACTTGAGACACCTCTCAAGAAATGCTTTTAGAAGTCAATTATATCACCTTATCGCACCAGTGCCCTTTGAGGAAGCGATGTGAAAAAAGCATTCCTTCGAAGCGATGTTTTTGTTATCACGCTTCTGTTTTGCAATCATATATATTTTCAGATATGACTTGCTGATTGCAACGACCAATTCGATTTCAACAATGCAATCAGCGCATATTTTCATCGCTTTAGTTTTAATGAATTGTGCAAATGATAATCCTTCATTACTGCCGTCCTTTTTTCGAGATTCTCTTCGTCTGAGAATGTTTGAGAATTGCATGCATGAAGCGTTTTCACTACGTGCTGAACATAGAACAAGAATATATGGCTTTTTGGGTTTAGCGATCAAATTACTGAGGCAATTCCGATGCATTTCAGTTTTCTCAGCAAATTGGAGCCATCGAGGAACATATCCTCATTAAACTTTTAGAGTTTATATGATAAGATCACCGTCATCGAACCTATAATAAGATCGCCATGAGTGGCTTTTAACAGTTTTCGCAAAAGTTCCAGCCAACTTGACTATAATATTGATCAGGTGGGATGTTAATCGAAAGAAGTTTAGCATAAATTCAAATTTGATATGTTGACAGATCATTTACATTTCTCACAGTCACAAACTTCAGCCAAGTGGTTTGTGATCTGTAGAAAAAAATTATTGAATATGATGACAACGGGGCCATAAAAAGATACACCAGTCAGTCATCCGACAACAATACGATATTTATGAAAATAAATGCCTTTGCCCATCGTTTCTTACTTCTAAGTGCATTTCTTGCTCACATCCTTTTTGCCGCATCTCTACAATGCCCTCTATTTGCGCTTAACTCTATGAAATAATAATTTTGAATGTATGCAAATCTTTTTGAATTTTTTTTTGGATCGTAGTAAGAATTTATTCTACAGAACATATTTAACCGACTTATATTCCATCCGATTCAATAATCCCAGCTTCAGTAGTTCTCATGTTAAAACAACGTACGCAGACAGCACCGCAGTAATGCATCGAATTTCGGAAAGCACATTAGAAGTGGGGATCCAATATTCTCTTTCATTTGAAAATATTCATTGAAATGTTAAAATTTTCAATTGTAGCCAATTTCCCGCAATCAGAATTCATTCTATGCTATCATATTCGATGTTTACTCTAACTAATAAGCTATTTTCGAAAAGTTCACTCAATTCGTCGATCGAAGAAAATTTATTTCTCATCTTGTTTCGTTTGCGCTCCTTGATGAACATTGAAAACAAATGAGTACCTAAATTTAGAAACGGCAATTAGACAACATAATCGCGTGCTCGATCGTTCACACACTAGAAGCCCCTCGGGCAATTCGTCCCACTCATTCTCTAGCGATTATTCGGTAGCACTCTTTTGGCTGATGTATCCATATGTGTTAATTACTAGGTACCTGGTGCAAAGTGCAAATTCGTACATGAGCGAATTAAACAGTAAGATGGAAGCAAGACGCGAGATAGAGAGAAATCAATGAAAAATTCACCGGAAGGGGTGGCACAAATGCGTTTTTGGCAATTTCGCACTAGCCCATAGCTCATATAAATCTTTCACAGTGCACCATGCAATGCAACTCGACCGGCTGCAAAATGCATACAAAGTTTTCGCCACTCTTAAATATCTTAGACTACTTGCGAAGATGGGTCGTCTTAGAACTTACTTTATGGGATAACGGCCAACTTTTTTTAACTCTAATACCAAAACTTCACTTATTTTTGAGTCGAAACTATTAGAGAGACTAGCACGTACACGTGCATGTATACAATGGGAGCGTTAGCGACGTAACACATTCTTCACAAGTGGAAGTTTGCGGAAATGCGCAAAAAAGGTTGTTCGAGAAAAAGAGAATTTTATAAAGGAGAGATCGAAAGAGAGATATACCAGAGAATTATTCATTTGAAAGAACAAAAGAAACAAAGGTATAGAAGAGACACTCAGAAGCTGAAAAATCGAAGCGACTTCCGAGGTACAAGTTGTAAAGTGCAGGTGCCAAGTTTTGCGCATATTTTATGGATCATCGCTTGCGAGTACTGCACTGAACGCATATGAGTATTTGCATGCACAAACAAAGCGGGGCGTTAAGCTAGGTAGTCAGTCATTTAAATCAGTTCTACGGTTGCAGTCCTATCACATATGAATACATCACCCAATCCCTTCCACCCCCCCCCCCCCCCCCCTCACCTCTCACCTCTTTCCGCTACTCCTTATTAACAGAATCTTACAATCTTTTCACTATTCTCTAATATTCGCTGAATTTTGAGTCAATTGTTGAATACCGGAAATTTCGATAATGATGCTCATAGTCCAAGTGCGGGAGGGCATGTGGGATAACTGAAAAAGAGGAGTTGGATACTTGCACTTTCAAGAAAAAAAAAAAAACTCATTTCATATTTCAATGAGCTCGATGATTGATAGGAGAAAGGAAAGAGCAGCTAATTTACTTGTAGCAGAAATATGATTCGAAAGGTTTTGCATTGTTGCAACAAAGGCGATTTCGCACAACAAGTTTTTTGGCTTTTTTTGCGTGCGAACGACCTGTAGCTGGCTTCTTTTAACCAACAATACATTTATTTGTTGCTATATAATTCTATAATATCTTTTCTTCTGCAAGTTTTGAAAATCTGCTAAATCTTCTCAACAAATTCTCTATTTTTTCCTGTTAAGTCAGACAGAAGCGATATCCTGAAAAAGAAGATTTAAATCATGAAAGAGCGTGAACTTGAGATTTCGGTTGTCGATTCTTTTCTATGCGACTAAAAATAAAATCACTTGATCGATATGCAAGCATTTATTATTTGCAGAACACATTTTCAGTTCGGAAAAAATTTGCACACTGGAACGAAGCAATACTGAAAAAAATATTTACGATATGTCGCTTGAAACGTAAAAGATTAAGAAAACTAAGACACTAACCTTAAAGGTGAACCTTATAGCAAGTGAAATATGAATATTTAACAAAGAACTAAATTAGTAAAGGTGAATGGCAAACTAACAAAGGCGTTAATTTGCTCTATTGACGTTGCATCATATCTGCGCTGATCTTCGACGATTCGAAATTGGAATTATCTTGCCGAATATTACAATGCAAAAGTGTCACTTCACTACGCCAAATAATCTTTACAATTCCAATGCAAAATCAATTGGGAATGATTACGTCGTTTATATTGATAAACATCAACTGTTGTAAAAATTTTCGAATTATTTATCTATAAATTGCATTTACTTTATATTTCATTTATTCACGAGTAGAATTTAGTGCATCTTCAATTCGTTGTAATTTATTGATGATAATGATTTCTCGAAATTGCAGTGATATTGATCAATTATTTTTGTTTTATTCAATAGAATGGTTTTATATAAGATAGATTTGCAGTTTTTTCTATCAATTTCTCTTCCTTTTAGCGTGCTAATTATTTCAAGGGAAGTGTAGATATTATTTCTATATGTAATTTTGCATCAAATAAATGTCTTTGATGCAACGGTTAATGTGAAATATTGTAGTTCGACAACTTTTCAAATGTACAACTGTCACTCTTCCCTAGCATAAAATTCTTCGAGGAAGAGCACTTAAAATGAAGTTAGCACTCAAGAATGGATTTCGACTTCTTTTGGTGGAGCGACGATCGGCCTATGTATAAAGATCCAAGACTTTTGCTCAATGGGCCTGAATTCAATCAAATACGATAGTTTTGAATTTTTGAGGCAAAGCGAAGCTACCCAAAAGATTTCGATGCCAATCAAAAAAAAAAAAAAAATGATAAATAAATAAAAATCCCAACTATGATAATTGTATAGGTACATGGTCATTAAAAAACATTCAACAGTTGGAACTTACATATTTTCCAAAAAAAGGCTGAATTCGATAATTTGAAAAATTTGCGCTCGCTTTTATCAAATTCTCTAAGAAAATTCCTTTAAAAAACATGACAGCTAAAAATTGCACCTATCTCTCCATAAAACTGATATTTGAACAACATTTTATTAAATAAAATTGTCATATGGAAATTTCCTAAGTTTTAAACACTGCGCAGGCAGATCGGCCGTTGAAGTGAGCTGTCGAGAAATACATGAATGCCAAATTAGCTGTACATTTGTTGGCAAAGAAGGAGTTGCTGGATAAACTCAGTAATTAAAATTATTCATCCAACGGACGAAGTGCTCAAAATGCATGTGTTTTCCAATAAGAAATCACTGCAGTTAACACATATGTAGATGGATAATTACCATGTTCACACATACAATATGGTCGATACATTTATTAGCACTGCACCGTTTAAATAGTGAAATCTTTCTGGAATAAATATGCATGAATGGGAATTTGAATTCGATACGACTGGAGAATAAAATCATACATATGAGATACAATTTTATTTTGCATCATCGATTGCCTAAGATGTGTTTAATGAATTTTGAATTGTGGAACGCATTGCTTTAATCGATTGAACATATGGATCACATACAAAAATGAACATTTAATTTAGTCGATTTGGTTGAGCCTAGAATAAATTTTCTCAATATCCTGATTTTTCTCTCAAGAAAAATCTTTATAGAAAATGAATGGAAGCGCCCGGCAAAATTTTAAATGTTGACCGCTTTACTTTCATAAATCTTATAGAAGATCGATCATTTTTTAATGACAATAAAAGTTAGTAGCATCGTTGTGCATAATGCGTCCAAATTTATTATATCCCTAATGAATAAACTTTTTTTCGTTTGATTTCCGCTATGGAATTGAGAAAAAATAGCAATTTGCAATCTATCTTGTCATGTGAAAATTCCGCCGGATGTAACCTTTTTTTCACTAGTGCGACATCTTCATCGCTAATGTTACAGAGTGCAAGTGTGACTGTCGGCTATTACAATCAGTAACACTTCAAAAAACAGTAAAATTGCAAATGCTTTTCAACTTGTTTGCTAACGTTAAGAAAATACGCCTTCAAATAGTGAAGTCATTTTGAAGAGATATTCTAAATCTCGAATATTACAGGAAACAAAAAAGCACTTAAGTAATTTCGATCACAGAACTTTTCCATCAGATTTGCGATTTATGAACGCCAATAAATAATCGCTCTTAATGCCGTAGATCAATGGATGCAAGATGTACGATCATATAAAACTACAAAGCTTCAAATTCTCAGGATGTTGGCCTAGGATAAGCGAATTCAAAGACGAATACTTGCATGCATAGACACCTAAAACAAAAAGTGCTAAAAGATGAATCTCAGAATGCTTCATTCCCAACTCTACTATAGGAAAACGATTTCTCAATGCTCAAGCATTAATACTCTCGTCTTAGATTTTTGAGCGTTTTCCTCTGCATATGACTACGGTAACGTTGGGGTCAGCAAAAATTTTCGGCAGTTCATTTTTTTTTACATCACCGATCACCTCTTTGCGACATTCGCACATCAGTCACCTTTGAAAGTCCATCAGAATATTCTCTATTTGATGTATGCCAATACACGTTACCAGTACGATGGATGACTTTCGGCGAATGCTCTTGCTATACACAAGTGTAAAAAGAGCAATGTGCTCGCGTTGCAACAAGAAATTCTCATCGCATTCAATAAAACGCCGTTCGACGTTGATAGACCAAAGAGCGCACTTACAAATTTGTGCAACTTCCACTGAGCACAACAGAACTGTGACGATAACCTAACTTCACTAATCTTACCTGATTACCTTAACTTACTCTTATTGCTACTTGCTCCCCAAATTCGCAGAAATTTAAGGGCTTTCATGATGCGAATCAAATACGTTGAGCATTTTAACAGCATTTTTGTTTTACCCATTTCCAGAGTGATTTCGAACATCATGATAAGCACCTCTAGGGAAAATCTACGTAAATATTACATTTCTGCAAGGGTAGATGAACTCTTCATAGAATGATTTGTTGTTTTGTTGCCAAAAATCATCCACTCTTTGGTTTATTAGGCCAAAACATATTGCGATACGATTGTGGTGGTTGGAAAATTCGCTTGAGAAAACTTTCGTACCGTGAAGACTGCGAAGAATTCAAAATTTTTCATCCTAGATCGCAATGCTCTTAATTAGTACTAGCGCTATTCATTTGATGAAAATTACAAAGTGCAATTCATTATGTGTTTGTCACACGAGGATGGCAGACATCACGAGGAAGTGGCAGTCATAATTTCGTTTGTTTGCTGTTGTTCAATTGGGCAAATCCCGTTCTCTGAGATGATGTTAAACAAGGGGTAATTTAAGCGTTACATCTTCTTTTATTATTCCAACGAAAGAAAATCCTCGATTATTTTAGGTTTTGTCCGATTTTTTCACGACCCATCTCGATGATCCTTCCATGGTTCTCACTATCACAATATCGACATTTCAATTTTAACGGCTTTTAGGATGAAGCTTTCCTCAATGAGGCTCGGTCTCAATGTGCTTTCCGCAGGTAAGCCCTGGGCGGAAAAATTTCATCAACTCTTCAAGCTCGCTGCATCATCATACAGCATTCGTAGGCGAAACTCCACTACGCTCACAAAAACCACACAGCTTGTAACGTTACAGTCTCCCTTCTTGAGACGATAAATAATATTCCTTAAGAAATCGGGGTTTCCCTTAGCAACATGCATCTCAGCGAAGAAGTTGAATCACATGTACACATCACATAAACAGGTGGATGAAACAGACACACAGACACCAACAACAACATACATGCGCATATGTGCATCCTCTTGCAAACCACACACACACACAACGGCATTACGGCCTTACTGATGTTGCCTTATTCGTTCGAGTGTCCCAAAGCGCTGGACGCCTGCCAGTGTGATCAAATGTCGTCACACAGATCACTTTTAAGTGTGACACGTCTCTTCGCATATGTACGCAGACACGAAAGCATGTAGTACTATTTTTGGCGTTTCGTTTGTGCAAAAAAGCAAGAAAAGAGTGTACTAAAAGTAGATGGTGCGGACACTAAAATACCTCATAGACATCATTCGCATCCATGCAGAGAACATGCACTCATGCACACGGTTGATCAGGAACAGAGATAGGCGGTGCTTAAGGGTAGTGGGGAATGCTCAGCGGCCCTCCCCAAGTCTCCCCTATATAAAACCTGATGGCGGGTTCAAATTCACCCAGCAGCTATATTGCTGATCTACTAACTACAGCTGATATCGCTTATCATTGGTTTCTGAGCAGCCGCACCAATTATTAATATATTCTGAGAATCGACCTGATCTTTGGTCTACTCCCACATTAGACGGATCTCACCTGTTCAACATGATTAGCATCATCCATCCACCAACGAGCGAATTCATCGAGTTCGTCTCTTACAGGAATACGCGCTTCCAAGCCCTAAATGGGGAACGTATCTCGCGTAGGCGGCATCGGTGAGAAATTTTACTGTATGCGAAGTGATTGCCTGTAATTTTTCGAGGGCGATGATCTAGGCATGAATTCACCACCTTAGAAGTTCGATCGATTTTTGCCATTGCTCGGATTCAGTTATGAGCCGCAGTTTTCCAAAACAAGATAACTTCTGTCCTTATACAGCGTAGAAGTTCGCAGATATTTTTTTCAATTGCGAGCAACGGCGAGTAAACTTAAAACTCGTCGACTGAAAAAAAAATATATATATATATATATAATAACTCGTCGACTGCTTTGATTCAAGGGCTGATGAGAGGCGAACGTTTAAATTTTATTAGGTAGCAAAAGAAAATCGGCAAAGAAGCAACAAAACGTTTTTGAGAGATTTCAGGACATACTGAAGGTTTCTTTTAATTATGAGAAATGAGTAGTCTTATTTTCCAGATGCTGTGACTCAGCGACTAGCGGCACCGCAAGGACGGCCGGGGCCTGAAACACAGCAAGATGCATATACTATGGTATTTGCATCGGGAAATGAGGGAAATACTGACGCATCCCAAGAAGGCGTAATTTTGAGTCGTTGAAATGGGACGAGATTATCGTATAATATTAGCGCTACCTCAGTCAAGCGCACTACAAAAATGACTGACGATCGCGAATATGTCGTCGTGAAGCAGCTTATATCGTCAGCTGAAAAGAAAGATTTGTTTCTCAGTGGCATGTCGATCAACTTTGGCCAACAATATCGCTTTTCGATGTGCGAATAGGCTCAAAAGGAAAATGCCACAGGCAATAATAATGCATATATTTCTTGATAACAATGGAGTAAATCGTCGTTGCTGAATCCAGAACGATTCACCAATCAGTAATTTTCATATTGGATCATTTCGTTTCGAGTGTTTGTAAATTCTGCTCATAATCTCGAGTGTATGTGAAATTTATTAACTCTTTCTTTCAATACGAGTGAAATTTTGAGAAAATCCGTGTGATTAACTTATGATCCTAAAAGTTTATGACGATTCGTTCTGTCCAGCTAAATCCGGTGAATGTTTTTGTGTATAACTAAATTTTTCGAAGCGCTATTGTATTATTTTTTGCTATTGTTTTGGCGAACCGATCTCAATGGATCAATTTGCTTACATTGAAAGCATTTATGCTATTTAACACCTCTTTGATGGATCCTCAATTGTTCACTTGTTGATGTTAAAAATTGTAAATCTTTCTGAATATATTAACGTGTAATATTTATTGAATTTGCAATGATTTATTCCAAGTACAAATATATTTATTTTCATAATCGATGAATTAACAACACTGCAAAGCATCAGCTCATCTTAGAAGAAGGTTGAAGAAAATGTAATGCTAAAGTTTGCAGAGAGCTCTATCGTTGCTGCGAAAGCTAGTTGTTGTGTGGAGTGTAGTTTTCTGGATGATCCTCAGCCAATATGTCCATGAGTTTTGGAACCTTTCGAATTACCTACAAAACGATTCCTCAATGATCATTTTCATTCAGCAGTAATTTACCACGAAAATTACATCCTTCGTTCGCAAAGTTTAAAACCGCTCAATCCACTTTAGCAAATGTTTGCAATCGACAATATTAGGATACTAAGACAACATATGCAGCTCGTTCAACTAAATCCACAAACAATGGCGATGTTACTAGCAAATCGGCACAGCGATATTCTAGGTGAATATCTGCTCGGCAAATCAATTTTCGAAGGTTGTGATATACAAATCATCTGCGTTTTATTTGATCTATGAGATCGTATTCCCCTGAATGAGAAGATAGTAAATTCATAATAACGCAGATTACAGGTTAGTTTTGTAAAGTTTTTCGGATGATCACATGAGATTTCAAAGTGTCAAACAAACGGTCACCTCTCCATTGCCACATATTCAATGCCCGTGAACAACAACTTATCAAGTGATGAAAAGTGTCTTATTTGAGGATAATGGATAGGTAAGAAACATGTAGACGGAAGTTAGGATCAGAAGCGAAATCTATTGATGAAATGAAATCAAATTTCACAACACAGCAGTGAAAATGTCACCTCCAAATTTATCATATCAGAGAGTGAATGCTTTGATGATAGCACGTTGTGATATACTGACTCATGCAACGTTTACTCCGCAGTATGGATCACGGTCAGTGGAAGTAAATACATCTCTAGCTATCAGTCGTGTAAGCTGGCAAGCGTGAAGGTTCGGATAGAAATATCCTTGCTACTGCCAACTGAAATCACTTAAGAGCAGAAAATATTGGAATTCATTATTTTTTCTTCTCAGCTATGTTTTTCAGTTGCTCGAGAATGCACCTAATCCTACCAACTGCTTTAATTTTCTTAATTCCAGAAACTCCAAATAATTTCGAAACGAAATAACAACTTATTTAATATTAACAAAAGCACTCGCTCATAAAACATTCTTGCCGGTTTTCTAGCGAACTTTCCTTCACGATTCTAGTCTTACGGTAGTATCTGTTTTCGGCAGCTAGAAAGAGAGCGATAGCTGGAAACGAGGAGAACGACAGAGAGATGAAATGTGATTTTCAATCGAACGCATCATACACCATCGACCAATGAAGAGTGCAATATCACTTTGTTGCGATTCTTTGCATCGTTATTGTGGATTTTTTGACCATAATCGGGAAAATTTTCAATTCAGGTACTGATTCAATTGCACTTTATGTGGCCAACGATGTCGCCGTATATCGAATACATTTATAACACCTTTCGTAAACAACCTACTAGAGTGACTCTCGAAATGGACAGCAGCTGCGTGACTGAAATATGACCACCAATGGCGTTCTTGCATTTAAGATAAAGGATAGCTATCTTCTCTTAAAAAAAAAAGTCAAAAAGATCGAAAATTTTACTGCGAATAAAATCTTCTTGAAATCGATAAAAACTGTTTATAAAACGTAGTTTGCGTGCAAGGGCACCTACTCACTAAACGGAAATAGAACTCATATCTCTATTGTTTGCCCACAATTTATTCTTTAGCTCGAAAGTTTAGAGATAAAATTTCGATGCACCTTCTAATTGCACACTCATTTTGAAATGGCTTCATCTTATCCATAAGGCAAATAAGTTCTTCCATTATTGAGTTACCATGTTTATAACTTTTTTTGAATTCTTGCCTCCGTTACAGCAAATAGATCTATACTGTAAATAATTTCTAAAGAGAAAGAGAAGAGAGAAAGAAAAAAGAGAAAGGAAGAAAGAGTCACCTTGTGAGATGAAACGATCGTAAAGTATAGGAAATTTGCAGCGAATGAAAACTCCGAAATCGCTGAAAATTTTAAACGCTTGTAAAAATAAACTGAAAGAAAAAAGCTATTCCCATCAGAAAAGAATTCAAATCCATTCAGTGATTCTGGCCTCAACTCGTCATGTCGAAAAAAAAATTGGCGCTAGCACCTCTAGACACTGGTGCCGCTCAGATTTTCGCCACAAAAGTTATTTTTTCTTACATGGTCGAGAGAAGTGACCGAGAGATGTGCGTAGTTATTCACTCTTTCCATTCTTTTGCTCAGGCTGTCTGGATCTGCTTTTGAGTACGTGATTTCGTATGATTCTCTTGAGCAAAATACGCCAATGAGATAACTGCGAATGAGAGGACAATTCTCTAAGCCATGAGTATGAATAAAACGTTACTCAAGAAGTGAACAAGCTGCTCAACCTCTTTGCAATGGTGCAACATTTATGCGTCACGATGCAAAACACTATTTAAAAAATTAATTTTGCATAAATCTATTACTCATCTCGAATCACAACAAATATCGGATTGTGTTACTATAGTGCATTTCTTTGCATCGGCAATATGCCTCGCAAGAAATAACAAATAATTGTGTTATAATAATGCATTTCCTTGTTAGACGCAATATTTGCTAGACCTCCTGGGCCAGTAAAATCTCTAAGATATTCGAAACAATATGGGCTTAAGTGTGTTTCGCGTATGCGCATTGATTCGTAGCAGGTGTTATGTTCAAATCTTGCATTTATCAGTAGTCTAATTCTATAGAATTTTGAAGCATTCTATCGCTCTAATGATGAAGTCTTCCGAATACATCTCATGTATTGTCCATTTCACATCATCGTGAACGATTCATTGCCGTTTGCATCCAATTATTTCTCGATTTTAGAGTGTAAGAGTCATTTTTCGATTATTTGTCGTTTACAACGTCATTTAGGGAATATTTTGTTTATGACACAATACAGTATAGTTTTTATTTCTCTTCAGTGTTGTTTGCTTAGAGTGAAGTATTTTTTAATGCTTCATTGTCATTTAGAATTGCTCATTTTTGTTTTTTATTCCCGTAAATTCGCATCGAAAAGTTGTCTAGGTTTCAAAGATCTGTCAAAGCGCTACGTTGTGTCGAACGCATGTGGAAATCTAATGGTGAATTTTGCAACATTCTTCTTAGCACTTCTTTATGATAAATATCAAGACGTCATGCTTTCTGAGCTGCTCTCACTTATATTGATTTAAAGCCAACAATGAGTTAATTGTTTGAATCTTAAAGGTACTCTTGCAACAAAAATTGCAAGCCCTAGATAAGTACAATAATGTTGGAAAACTTGTGATCCAACCCTGTAATGCACAGTAAAGAAAGCGTAGAAAACATTATCACAGGATATGAATTCGGGCTCATAATCCTTAAATTGCCTAGTGGACTGCGATCCTCAATGCTATATCCAGGGATTGATAAGCTAAAAGATGCTTTTTGTATTTGTCTAAGCAACGACGGAAGCATAAAGATGGGAACTCCACTAACTGAGGCGCTCAATAGTCAAATATATACTCCCAGTCAAAATCCATGCTATAATAAAGCATAGCTTTTCAATATGTATGCCAAGTATAACGGTAAAATAACTGATACGTTTTGGAATCATGGAATAAATACGATTTGACAACTCGAAATGCCGATTTCTTAATCTCGTAACCAATATGCTATCCCTCTATGGAAAACCTAGTTGGTAAAATATTCGAAGATGATGATCCGATACCTATGTCCCTCAAGCAATTTGGCAACTGTGTTTTTAATAAGGATTTTGGTTCAGCGAAAATATTCATAAAACGCGGAACGGATCATTAGAGCTCCAACTCAAGCGTAGAGAAACAAACAAATTACTAGGCACTATCTACCACATAAAATGGATCTTGAACCTGAACTTGACAAAGAGCATATGAGATTTATTAGTGCCTCGAAAATGTTGCAAAGGCGACTGTATTGTGATAAGTGAAGATGAGAATGAAACGATGAAATTTTATTCATTTCATTCAATGGAGAACAATAGCCTCAAAACGTAACACATGCCGAATGGATGCTGTCTTACCACTCCAGCAAACATAAAATACAGCTTGTATACAAAAGTGGCATTTAACAAAAACAATCCACTGCGTGCAACAATTCAAGCAGCTTTCAGTCTCGAGTAGGTGTTGCAGTGATTTTTTATGAGCCGCTGCATATTTGCACTTGCAAAATGTATGTACAAGCGTTCGTGAATATGTGTCTGGTTGCAACGTAGATTCAGCTAAGAAGCCACATCAGCTAAAGCAATGAAGTTTAGTGGTTATAATGTAGGCCACAAGATAATTTCCCACACCAGCGTTTACACTTATCCATCAGCTTCGAAAAAATTCATAGATGCTTAGATGCAAAGAAGTTTGCAACCAGTCGATTGAGCTTGTACCCTACCTCGAGCCAAGCAAAAACAAATCCTCTATGAACGGTTCATAATTACCGGATTTATTGAAATATGGCTGTATGTATAATTAATTATTGGTTGACACCTGGTTGGTATGGTGAGCAAACTTACAAAGATGGAGGTTGTGCCAGTTCTTTTGACACTCTCTTCTATTTCTCCTTCTTTACTGCTTGAAACACATTACCAAGTTTGTTGAACGACATCATTACTACGGAAAGGCACGCATACATTAATATGCCCTTTTTTCAGAGATCAACAGGCGCAAAACAGTTGATTATTCAAGCTGAACTGCACTCAACATCGATATAAACGGAACGAAATGCAAAAAAAGCAATTTATGTACAAAAAGAAGTGACATTTCAAAGTGAAAAAATGTGCCTTTACGATTCATCCTCTTTTTTTTAAAAAATTTGTAGCTCTCCTGCCCTCCAATACATTTTAACCAAGCTGAATTAGGAACGGCTGCTTACTCTTAAATTGTACAATTTGAGGATTTAGTTACAACCACACGAAAAATAGGCGAGGAAAATAACTTAAATGCTCGAAATTTTAGGCAAAAATTGCTCGAAAATATTGAAATTTCAGTAGTTTTCCCTATCACATATCGATGCTTATCATTCGTGTGCCGCTTAAATGAGAATATTACCAATAATTCTATCACTAAAAATTCAATTTCGTAACCAGAAAAAGTGCTCTCTGATAGCTCGTAAATTAATCAGCAGAAAAATTTAAACAAAATAGTTCGCTGTAAAATTAGATTCATAAATTTCAGTGAGTCATAAATTTCAGCTAAAAATATGCGGATCGTAACATTTTCAGAAAACTAGAAGACTGCTAGAAAAAAATGAACAATGATGATCGTATATGATTCAAAGGTGAATAATGGAAACATTATTGGCGATTGCACAATCAGATGCGCTCATCGAAATACTATTAGTAAGTACTTCAAAAATTTCCCTGCAACATTTTACGATATAAGCAGATTGTTGAATTGCAAAAATTATGAGTGAATGTATAGCAGTGATAAAAATTATGTAAACATTTCAACTCGAATATCTTTATATGCGAAAATTTCTGTAATTTTAAATGCCAAAAGAAAGAACAATGCATATAAAAATGGCACCTCCAAATCCATTACGAAACTTATGCAAAATAGATCATTCCAAGAGATCACGTGACGTAACATGAACCCTTCAGAAAATCCACAAATGTAAGACACTACAGTAAAACACTACAGTGAGAAACTATAGTAAGACACTACAGTAAAACACTACACTAAGGCAACATAGCAAGTTTCCAACAGTAAGCCACAGTGAGCAATTTCACATAATCAAACTTAGTACGGTACATCGTAAGAAATTGAGTAACGTTGGGCTTAACATAAATGAAGCAGAAGAATTTTTTGTGCTATTGCTGCAATACATGACATTAGTGATTAGATTATGTCAGTGCATAGAAATGTGCCGGAAAAAGCAAAGGAAAAAGAGATGAAATTGAGCAATGCAACTTTGATGAACAAACATAATCCTAGTTCAAACGAAGCCAAAGAGGTGAAATTGAGCCATTGATTATGTAGTAAGAAAGCAAATGAAATAAGCAGCTGCTATCTGCGAATATCCTTCAACAATCGCTTATTGCCTTCTGAAAGCATTTGAATACGACGTCACGATTGGCGTTACGATTTGCGAGTTGCGTCCATCTAAAAATAAAACAGTTCATGCCTCAGGCATATCGGATACTAGGAACCTTTGGAAGGATATAAATCGATGCTTAAATATAACAATTTAGCTGTAGCAGTAATCATCAAGTGCAAACCACCAGCGTTTGCTGCACCTTATGTAGAACTCGGAAATTCATCCTTATCAGTGAGTCTCAATCGAATAATCACCTCCTAGGAAATAGCAAAAGGCCGATTTAAATAGCTAGATGGTTTAGGCTGCTGAATAGCTAAGAAAGTACCAGTATTTCAATTTAACTGCGATGTACCACTCGCAGTTTCTTCGAACAAACTACATTCACTTCCGCTAGCAAATTTGTGGTGTTTGTTTATTACACTATTTTGCTGTTTTCTATCCTATTTTTTGTACTTGTTTTAACGCCCATCAAGTGCACTTTTATTATGCCGCTTTGAAAAACACTAAAAGCCTCATCCGCATAGAAGCCTGCATTCATGTTTAATTTTGCGTTGTATTAGTATTTCGATGACAAAATAGGTGTGCGCCAATTAAAATTACTCATAAAGTATAATTCTGTGTACCTATAATCGAGAATTAGGTGGTTATTGTGGAAAATAGAAATTCCCTTTTTCGTTCGATTTATGCTAAGTAAATCCTTCAAAGAATGTTTTTCCAAGAACATAGGAACAGGGACAGAAGAGAAATGTTCAAGGTCACAATTGGCGCTAACAAAAAAAAAAAAAAAAAAGAAAGCGAACTTCACACTTCAACTAAAATTTTATCTAATAATAGCGGCAAACCAATGAGCGAACATTCGAAGAGCGAAAAAAAATACGAACAAAAATTTGCCAACAGTCTTAAAGTGATTGAAATAGATGCATCTAAATAATAATTTTTCTATTAGAGAAGATTCAATGATCACTTCTAAAACTCATCGACACAAATAGAACTTGATGTATTACTTCTGGATGAACGCTGTTTGGAATGATAAACTAGCATATGTTAATAAATCATAATTCAACAAACAAAATGGCTAAGTGCAAACAGCTAAATCATTACAGCACCCTTTTCGGTAGATATGGTAAAGAGAGATAAATATACAGTAATAATTTTCACTGCGATGAATTCTTCTTTCATCGCTCATTTTGCTCTGCGTATTCGTCCTTTAGAGCCCTTCACCAAAAACAAGGGATTGGGAGGGGGACCGGGTAGAGGCAGTGGTGGATGGCGAGGAAGGGCAAGAAAGAGGTAGGGGAGGGACCAGAATGCACAGATCCAGGAGAGCTGTATAGAAATTTTGTGGCGTCAAGATTCAAAATTAAGTCAGATTTCTACTCTGCCGACTTGTCCAATTTTCTGCAAAGCGCCAATTTTTCCATAACAGGAATTTTTTCGCAGCTTGTGAATCGAATCACAAGTTTTTTTCCTCACTAGAACCAAATTTTCAACCCCAGAAGTCTCACAAATTCGGATATTTATTCACTAAAAATTCCCTTCCTCCGAATCTTTTCTCTTAAGTGGAGGAAAACTTTCAACAGTTGTTATATGGTTCGCGGAAAGTGCTAGAAATTTCTTCACTGAGTTTTGACAAACCGTTGCAAAATTTCAGTTGTTCCAATCAACAGCGAAAATATTCAGAAAGCATTCGCACAATACTTTACAACGACTGAATTTTCCCCAGCGCTTGCAGTTGGCTTTCGTATGCCGTAAATTGCTCGTATATATCAGCTGCCGAAGATTCGTTTATTGCTCGCACCTAACCGAGCCTATAAATATAACGGCAGAGCATAAGTAAATTTCACAACATGCTTTCCGACAATTCCTCCATTCAAATCCTCGCAGATGCGGTGAAAATGAGGGGAATTTCTCTGAAATCTTGACCTGGCAATGCCACTGGACTCCGCTTTCAGAGGAATGAGCTGCGATTTGTGAGGAAAAAATAGGGAGCTCGCATTCCCTTGTGAATTGAATAATTTACGATCCTTGTTGATGCCATTTCATCCGCACAATTTTCTATAGCACTGCTAGAGTGGGTAATTCACTTCTGCATGCGAATGAAATCGTATGAAGGTGGCATTTCAGCGAGTTCGAGTTATGCATATGACTGCTCGAGGAAGACCGGTCACATAAGAAACGAGGAAAGGAGGAAGATAACAATTTTGTGCAAATTATATCAGAACTTGTAATGCCTCGAATTCAGTTAACTTGCAATGCCATGAATTCAGTTATGTGAATCAGTGAGACAGATAGGTATCAAAAAAAAGCAACCAGGAAAAAAAATTTGACCGACACAGAAAATAATGGCAAAAGTCATTATCATTCCTCACCAAATATATTGCAAGAATGTATCAGTGCAAAACTCATCGCAAAAGAAGAGTGATCGACGTATCGAAACGTAGTTTCCGATTGCATAACTCGAGAGATACATTCAAAGCTAATAAATCATCAAATTTCACTATGCCGACGAAGATTCATCAATACAAACTGTAGAATCGTCTATGAAAAGGTGATTTAATTGCGTATTACTTCTCTGAAGGATGCAACGAGAATCTTCTCAAAATTTCATCTCGTAGAAGAGTGCTAACGCATCGCTCCTTTCTGCAACCGATTTAGGAAGAAAACGCACAAACATACAGAAGACAATGAAATACAACTGTAATATAGTTTTTTGAGAAGATTTTCAATAATATTTAATAATGTGGAATATGTTTTCAGTCACAAGAATTTTTTTCTGAATTTGCCTTATCTATTCGACACGAGCGCGGTACATGAGCCTATTCCTCTATTAAAACTTATTTTTCTTACTAGTTTCGCCACTTTAACAAAGATTCATTCCATCAGAGCTCTAACATAAGCATCACTGGGAATAGCGAACCACGAGCTCCTATCTTCCGAATGAAGTGGTACTCTCAGAAAAAGGCGCTTAAGCTGATAAGATACGAAATTGCTCATCTCCTATAGCAATAGATTCAAAATTCTTTCATGACGACCAAGATAGGGTTATGCTCTGACATGAAGGAGAGAAAGTCGTTCGTTTGCATAAAACATGCTTCTTTTGGAGAGTCATGTATTCGCCTCCTAGAATGGACTCGGTCATATCTGCACCCGGGATCTGTTGCCTTTGGATACTCCTATACGTGCAACTCCTAGCACATGTCCTCCGACGGGAGATGTTTGCTTTGGAGGAGCGTGGGAGGGATCGTGAACGGTGAGCTGAAGGACCATAGAAGCGGAGAAAAGAATGACCCATCTAGCACTCTTATTCAAAAGAACACTATGAGAAGAGAAAACAGGATCACCAGCAGGGTGAAGACCAGATGATGCAGCACTGGTCATAGCAATCATGGAAGAGAAGGGAAAAGGAATCAGCATTCAGTTCTGTGCAGTCTTCTGTCAGATTCTACATAATGAACTCTTTAGTAAACGAACGCGAAGACGTTAGACATGGCGATCTCCTTGTGATGCAACTCGTAACGAAATCGATTTCATTCTCATAGACAAGCGAAGACTGGTTATATAAATAAGATGACGTTTTGAGCGTTACAATTTCACACACTATTTTAGAGTTTTCAGTTATACGAAGTATATTGCATAGCCTTGTATGGCTAACACTTGGTATCAACTATATATTTACCTGAGTAGAGGATAACAGTAATAATAAGCCCACAAAACTTTGCTGCCGCCAAAAATTTCATGCGAAATTGGAGAGGAGTGGAAATGAACTCGAATGAGTTTACACTATCTGACTCAAGAATAATCTATTTCGAAGAGCACATCCGTCTCGTGGCGTTGGCCACCGTAGGAACGTTAAACTTGGAGCGCAAAAATCTTAAAAGTGGCAAATACTTTTCTGCAATGGTGTTTCAAAACAACAGTAGATTGTATGTTATCGCTATGGATTCTCTGCATACTCCTGCCTGGTTTCGTGGTAACGATTGTACATATCTTAGAAATCAGAACTGTTGAAATTGTTCGAAAGTATTTGGACTGTTTTGCTTCCACCTGTTTGGTTTACTGGAAGCTTACCTTAGCGCTGTAAACATCGAACTTGTGCCACACAATTAAGCCCCTTGCCCTTAATCTTTGATACATTAAAGTGCCAAATCTGATTTTGCAACTTGTTACAAAGTCATTGAAGACTTTTCTGATAACCGTCTTCAAGGCTTTTTGATTGTTCAGTGGGGGCTCTCATTTGTGATGGCATGTAAGGCCAAACTAAACAAGCTTTTGAGCAATCCTTTCCGAGCAGCTCATATGTTCAGCGTTTTTAATTAGAAGAGAACACTGTGAATGCACAGATTGTAACAACATGTCACATCGCCGCTATGACTTTGTGCTTTAGACAGTGAACGTTGCATTCTCACTAAATGCTGCTTTAGAGTCGAATAAAGACCTGCTTTTGGAGCATCAAAGTCTAACGGCTTTTGCGCGGAAGGAGGACAGTACATATGGATCTGCACAGCGACATGAGGACGCTTACAGTATACAAATAATCGCTTCGTCAAAATGAATTCCAATGCTGTGTACAGGAATGAATATACGACAAACTTTAACCTTATAATATTTCCCATACTACTGTTGCATTTGAATACCGAATAGAAAATTTTTAAAACAAAGCGAGTCTAAAGTGGAACGGTGAAGAGATGAAAAAAAACGTTGAAGAAATGATTTAAGAGAAAATTTCGTTGAACAAACATCGTCTAAGCTGTTCAAATAAATCATCGTGAAAAAATGAGCGAAAGAGAAGACGACAAAGTAAAATCGACAGCAATGCTCATAAATATATATTTCACGAGTAATTTTTCCATTCTTCCCTTCAAATATTCACTGCATTCTTCCCAAACAAATTGATCATTGTCGTTCAAAACACAAAAGATATAAAAGGTAATTTTGAGGTATAAACATACCAATATTTTAACCTTATATACCTAAGTAGAAAAATCCAATTAAGAGATGGTGCAACGAGAAACTGTGCTATTCATATATCGCAAGAGTCACACGAAGACTTTTGCAGCTGCTGCAAAATTCGTTCCTAACCACCATTACTTAGACCTTTCCCAAACTTTCATGCAATATACATAATCGAGATGGTAAGAGGTACTTGCGAGATAAACTCATTTTTTTGAGGGGGTATGTAGTAGAATGCAAAATTTTTCAAGCTCACCAACATAGTTGGGGGCATACCACATAGGTAATGAGTAGTAGAGGCCGAGATGTGTATACATCACTAGGTGCTGACTTATACGTCTAAGTAAAACAGTAATAAAAATGCGCCTTGAGTGCCCTGATTTAGTGGAATGGAAGGATGCGCAATTGAGGGGGACATACATAGGGACATATATATATATATATATATATATATATATATATATATATATATATATATATATATATATATATATATATATATATATATATATATATATATATATATATATGCGAAACGCGAAGACCTATTACCGAATGAAACTCACAAGACTTCTCAATTTTTAGGAACCGAGCAGGAAAGGAAGTCGGGTAGGAAAGGAAGAAGCGGGGAAGGTGTTGAGGATGCAGGCTTCGTAAAACAGTTTTACAGCAGCTTACGGTAGTTTTACGGAAGCATTTTTTCGAATTTCATACCATGGAAAATGTCTAATTACAGTATTTCCCAAAATGAGTAAGCTTTTGCCAAGCAGCTGAAAAAAATCATTCTCACTCTACACCAGTGAAAAAGGCAATCGCTTTGCAACGAACTCATTCACAACAGATGTGAATCAAACGTTTGAAACAGAGCAACGTAACATTGCTAGATGTGAACCTTCAACGCAGAAAACTCAGTGAAATCATGCATATCAATTGGTGAACGAGATAATTTTTGAAGTAATTGAGGAAAGGAAGTGAAATCTGTAGATGTGTACGACTGTCGCACTTTAAGAATTGAACTGTCAGCCGTTTTTCATGATACTTTTGTTTCGGCGACGTCAAAAATCTGTTACTGAGCAAGCTTTATTTCTTCGATAATGAGGACAGCCACTCACTCTCTCCCCTTCGAAAAAACAATCTATAAACAACAAGAGCCATAAATTTAAAAAGATTTACTGAGGACACGCAAAATGTATAAATAAAATCTATCATTGGATAAACAGAATTAAGCATCTATCATTGTGGCCTTTCCTCTGGCAAAAGTGTTCAATGGTCGCTGCGGACAGTGCTTTCCGTTGTGACTCTGATATCCTAACCAAAGATGTTCAAAACTCGAAATTATATATATATATATATATATATATATATTGAAACAAGCCCATAAATATTAAAGATGTTTTTTAGGTAATCGAATATTAATAAAAATTTCATTGCTCCTTATTTATTTCGTTGCCCTATTTTAACGTGTCATTCAACACTTTGATATTGTAAGTGGGGTAATGGCTTTCGCCTTTTTCTCATTTTCTGAACGCAAAACACAATTTCGAAATACTTCCGCTGATCAAACACCATAACTTTGTGGAAAAAGGTAAACCTGAAGGATGTAATATAAATATTCTGTTGATATTACTTGTGACTTCTTCTCTGACAGCACAATATGTAGTGTTGAGTGAGTTGGTGAAATAGCGACAGTGAGATAAATAAAAGAGTACTGAAAATTTTAGTTACATTCGATTACCTAATAACAGCTTCCAATATCTTTAGAAACATCATGAGATTCTTTCATTTAAAAACGTGAAAAGCCAGAAAAGTGGCTCAGAATCCTCCTTCTTAAGAATACCCCGAAAGATGTACGTCAGCATGCCACCTTTTCCGCTTTTCATCATTTATCACGCACAACAGTGATTTCTTAGTGAATAATCAAATTGTTCAGATAACGGCGTAATTTCTCAGAATATTTTGCAGCGAAGACATATGCACCAACATGCCCTATTAAGAACGACCGTCAGTCCTGGTCAGCTCACCAGGCAAACGAATAATACCAATAGCTAATTAAGCCTTGCTTCCAAACCTATCGAAAGAGCCGCCAACGAGGGTTCACTTTAGAGGACCACTCATCCAAAGGAAGCGCACATTAAGCCCACATTTTATTCGTTTCGAGGCAATTGCGGTAGTCCATTCACAGTGGCACGGTTGCAGCCCGCTTGTGTCAACTGCCATTTCTCAGAAGTTCACTTCATCTAGCCTATTTTTACGAAACAAACTTCTCAGCTAAAACCGCTGCGAAACAACGATTATTAGATGATATCTTATGATGTAAAGGAAACACTAGGCATTGCACCACAGCGAACTAAATGAATTATTCAAATCAATTGAAGGGGAAATTGCTTTACAAGTGAAGATAAAAATATTACAACCGGTCTCGCAAATGAGAATAAGGAAGAGATGAGTGAAGTTAAATAGATATCATTTCGAAAATGCATAAGCAGAATGAACGGAGTGGTAAAGAGATGCGAATGTCAACTAAACGGTGAAGCAAATATTAGACCAGTGGGATGGGAATGATAAGCCAAGAGATTTTTACTGCGCTGTAATCATCACAGTCATCATTCTTGTCCAATCGCTCAACATCTCGATAACAGCCTGACAACTGCAACTCTATTCATTGGCGGTGTTATCGCCCGGCGTAATACTTCTGGCTTCCTATGAGTAGCACAGGCTAAAGATGATTAATTCAGCGCAGCAAATGATGCATTGGAATATTCACTGCTGCAAATTGCAACAACAACAGCATTAAGCGAGACTGATTTCTTACTTCTGACATATCGAATGTCATTTTACTCTATTTAAGCTGAACCAGAGTATAAACGATTTACGTACTTGAGCAAGCATAATACACGCTTATGTTCTCTTTAGTAGTTTATATGAGAACAAAATTGAAAACGAACAAATCGAATCCACGAATCCTGAACGGCAGAAGGTCATTTGCATATCAGACATTTCCATTAGGAAGGAGATAAAGGAAGGGTTTGAAGCTTATATGATCAAATGTCTTGAACCAGAATGAATATAAGATTTTATGACGGCGACCAATAAATGATGAACACAACCGCATTTCAGCGTTGAATGTGCATTGAATGAAATGCATTTCACCGTGACGTCATGAGACCAAAATCCTTTCAACGGAGAGCAGTTTTGCAGATGACAATAACAAGAAGAGAACAAATTAATCAACATAAATGTCAATGACTGAGAACGCAATACAAGATAGAAATAGTGGGAAAACATCAGGAAACTCAAGACGAAACAGATGCAAAAAGGAACGAATATCGACATTATGTAAAGGTTTTCAGCGCATTCCGCCGGACTGTTTCACTGGTTTCGTTTCGGTCCTTCTCATAACGAATCAGCGTAAACGCACTCTAGAATCACATTTGCTCTATCTATACGCAAGAAGTGAGCACCAGCCATCAATCTCAAACGTTGCCCGACATCGGTCACATTTAAATCACTGCTGCAATCTCACCGTTCACCTCTTATTTTACATGTTCTGTTCCTATTTGCTTCTTTCTCTCTACCTAGCTGTTCTCTATGACCACTCTCATAGACAGTCACGATTTGCATTAGTGGCGAGAACACAAGACCCAACAATGCGAGCGCCAAAACGGCATCTTTGAGGGCTGAAATGATTGACGGCCATATCAACGCGTCTTGAACGCGTTGTGCTCCAGCTGTTTTAAATCGCGTTTTCATGAAATGAATCAACAGCACGCGGTTCCCCATATTTGGGGAAAATCCATCACATAATGGCAAACAATAAAGCTCATTAAAAATGCGAATAGTATTTTAATAGGTCAAGTATGAATGCATACGCTCTTTTCTCGACGATTTCCTTACACATTTTGTCGGTGCAGTTGGATCGCTGTATTACAATCAGAAGATATTAATTAACTTTGCTTTAGGAGAGGTTTCATCCTCTTATTCAAAGAATTCTTAACGCAAGCATTGGTTAAGCACTGGTTAAGCATATGAGCAGTGAGCAGCTCGGATTTAACACTATCACCAGAGCGCAGCTTCGACCATGGTAACTGCGGGATTTATCGAAAGAGAAGATGATGCTCACGTCATAACGGAGTTAAGTTCGGCTAGGATCTGCAAGAAAGAAAGGTGCTGACTGCCTAGCATTCTTGAGTTCGGTTCGACTCACTAAGCAGCCGTAATAGTGCTACCCCTCTAAATAGCGTTTCCAAAGGTTGTATCCCTCGTCTAGAGTATGTGGCAGCTACGATGCAGCAATGGATGCGAAACCCCAATGCAAGCACATTATCATTCACGAACTACTACATCAAAGTTAAAAGACATTTCCACATGCCTGAGAGCAGCTATCAAGTTTAGCTTAAGATTCTAAGATGGCTTGATAGCATTTTGCCTTAAGATGAATTAAAGAACAATAACAACATTTCACGATTTTCGCCACCTCAAATCGCAAAACGCAATCACTATACCTGTTTTGTGCGTGAACCGCATATTGGTTCGACAAAAAAAAGTGTGCTACGAAAGCTGATGCGATGTGTTTTTTCTAAAATTTGGTCTTCGGAACCACCCGAATGAATAAATTTCAGAATAGCTATGACCCAACGTGCTACCGTTCCCCAAACGTGTGTCGTTTTTTTACACCATAGACGCTGTTCGTTCACACCACCAACTACCGGTAAAACAGCGAAAAATTGAATATTGTAGAATTCCGACATATAAACACGCATGCATATCGTCAGTAAATATATGCAGACAGGAAGTCATTGAAGCTTTTTTTTGCAAAAATTTGCAGAAAAGATTGAAAAAGTGTGGGATTTTGCTTCACAAGACAGCGTTCAATATATTGTGCTGGGTCGGATCGATGGTTTACTGGTGACCCCTTTTTCCCAACTTGCAATGTGCAACTTCGGAAGCACACTTACAGTAGTAGACCGCGTGCATGCCTCATAGGCCACGGAAGGAGAGCAACTGCAGAGGTCATTGTAGATGTTCCCCACTGTCGTAGGACGACGAGAACAAATCTTTTTCAGCCTGCAAGCAGACGAGACCCCGCACACATCTTTGTCACGCCTGAAAAGCTCACCATCATATTCAAATGATCGAAGTGCACCATGTGCAAAAGGCTTCCTTCGCATTTGTGCAAAGTTTGCGTATAGCACGCAGTTCTGCAAAACGTGTGTCTTTTTTTTATGAATTTCGCTGCGAGCAATTTCACATCCGAGACTGAGCAAGTCACCGAGAGATGCGTGCGAATAGGAATGTGATATAAGCCCGAGACATCACAGAACTGTTTATCATCATTTCCTTTCATCGTTTAGTTTTCGCAAAGTCACGCAAGCAACACTTCCACCGCCTAAAAAAACCTCTAAGCCATCAGATCTGCAAGCGATTTCCCGTAACCTTCAAATAACCGTGGCCTGATACTCACCTTTGCGATCTTGTGCACGTGTTGCCCTATCTCCACTGTCACATGCAGTCACTTCGAAGGCCCACATCTTCTCGATGCACAAAATCTCGAATATATTCCGAATGAGATTAGGGAGGCGCAATATCGAAATGAACACTCACCAAACGATCGAAAACTTTGCTCTGAAGCATGAAATTTGTAGATTTCATTAATATTCGTAATTTTCGATCTGCTGAGTTATCAGTATGTCCCCCTAAAAAAGCGCTTCCATGACTCGAATCAGCCGTGAATGAAACCGTAAGATGATAGAGTCATTGAAGTGATTTTCAGGTTCAGAGTTAATTCTTCATTAGGCACAAACGATGTCTTCGGAATTTCATCGGCTGTTGAAAGATGTTAGGAAACTTTTGCAGATGATGGTTGTGATCTAAAAACGAATGGAAAAAAGCATAAGATGAGCCCGCGTTATATCCTTTGCAATCCATTATCCTCCACCTCGTTAGTGCCAAACAATTCAATGAGTTCTCGGTGATTAATGAAGTTACTAACTAATGTATTGAAATTGCAGTTTACCTGTCCACATCAAATTTCCTAGAAAACATTTGATTTTCTAACAGAACCAATTTTAAAAATGTGGTCCTCGGTGAGATTTGACTTGATTATTAGCGAAATGCGTGCAAATTTTCGCTCACATTTAAGAAGATATAACTCCTTCCGGTTTTTGATAGAGGATTTTGAAGTGGTCATGATATGATATGTCAGTTACACCTTATTTGGATTGTTATTTTGTAGCATTCATATTATTCAATTTCCTATGGCTCTTTATTTAAACATAAATTATGTGAATAATTAAATTTTGTTGCCTGATTTCGGTAGTTCTATAGTTAGACTACCGTGCAGACGAATACATATAACATGTATCCATACAAAACGCTTATGCATAGATATAACGCACTTAGCAAATGCACATTTGCAGCAGCGCCTAATGTTGCGCCGAAGTGCGATCGAACACCGACGGCAAATGGATGCAGTATTATGTTAGAAAACGTGCGATGTCAATTGGCACAAAGTAATTGGTGAAGATTGGTTGGCAGTTTTGTCGGATGTCATCTTCATCGTTGGCTCTTTTGTCATTGCAACAGATACAAAACTTATCGATAAGAACTCTTTGAATGCGAGGAACGAAAAATTTAAACTCTTATATGAATTCAAACGTTTTTAGATGATAAGTTAACATTGATATTCATAAAATATATCATCATCACATACAATTCAAAATATATCGCAGCAAATACCCCAAATAACATGACACATGAACAGGCGGATGGCCTGCATATGGCCTGCATTCGATATAAGAAACCCATGGGCAAGACGTGAACACGATTGAAAGATTAGCGAAATGTTCGAAGTTCGAAGTGCAATGTTTTTTTTTTTCTTACGTAGTCTGCACTTAGTCAAAATTCTCATTTATCAAAACAGTTTCGCGCCTCAAGGCACATTCTGTTGGCTATTGCATGCACTCATTATGGCACCCCCCCCCCCCCACCTCCTTCCACGCCCTCTCCAGTCACAACTCTTTTTCTTTCACAGACCAATTAAAAAAATAAAAATAACAATAAAATCAAACCAAAGGATGCGCTCCCAGAAGTTATTGCAAGACGTCACAAAATCGAACAAAAACCAACCGTGATATCAAAAAAACTGTGCAGAAAGTGAAGTGACGATTCGATGGCGTCAGCCAAAACGCTTATACTAAAACAATATATTCCAACCATTGTTCTTAGCGTGTGTGGCTGAAGTATTGAGCATATTTTGTTGCGGCGCACGTGTCCAGTGGTGCTAAACGGTATCTTGGTGTTACGTGAAAAAAAAAAGATTTCGACGTTATCGTGTGTCGAAATAACTTGACGAGGTGCGGTATTGGAAACCGCGATGCATTATTTAATGTATTCTATGCGTCTGAGGTGAAAAATACCGGACCGAATTCAGGGGACTTAAAGCGTTTGGGGAAAGTCATCAATGAGTTGTTCGGATTCTTCCACAGAGACAGCGAGAGATGAAAAGAAGTGATGAGAGGTAACCGGAAATGCTCGCAAGTGAGAGTTAACCTAAAAATGCTCACTAACCACCCACGTTGCCGATAAAAGAACGCAGATTCGACGTGATGTTTAAAAGTGACTACTATTTGCGCTATAGCAGAAACTCTTGTACTCCTGCAAAACACAGATGTGTCATCCATCTATCGTACAACCTCCAAAATCTCATACAATCTCCTGTAGTGCCCTATTCCTGAGATTTGCCTTCGATTCGAGTTCGGTTCGTATTCTTTTTATTGGATAGTAAAAAAAGATTTTTTTTTTCAATTTTTCCGCTCGAACTCTTCTTCCTCGTCTTAGTTCTCATTTTTCTGAAGACCAGATTTTGCGGGTACTCAAACTCGAATGTCGATTTCGAAGGAAACAAGTTGTGAAATATCGGTTGCAAAAACGACTCGGAAACATTTTTAAGCTTCAACGGGAGATTTCTATGACACCTTGATAAAGTTCAAATAAGAGGATAAAAAAAATGCCAATGAATGACACTTATTAACCATATATCAAGGGCACGATAGCACTTAAAACGATACAGTACGCTCAATAATCATATAACAGCGTACAATTGAACTATTCCAGCCAATATGTCATGATTACAAACAGCAATTCAACAATAGTATTTCGATTGAAATATTTCATTTGATAGAAAAAAATAACAAAGGAAAAAAGCTCATCGCTTGAGATTATACAAGTCATAAAAATCAAATTTGTAAAATATGCATGAGAATTGTTGCACATTTTTTAAATGCAAAGATCTCGCAAATAAAAATAAAGAAAAATATTATTACAAATAGTTCTGTTGAAAATTTCTAAAACAGCAGCAGGTTGCAAGAGAGATAAAATGAGATTTGCGAATAAGAGATAGAAGAAACACTGCAGTCTTTCATTCACAACCAACGAAGCTTGACGCTACTAGAGATAAACAAGCTTATAGTTGAACAAAGCTCAAAATTGAAAACTTTTGTGCGTTTTTTCAAAAACTAGTGATAGCTTCCCGATGCATTGAACTGTGGCGGATTTATAACCGCTGCTGCTGACTGTAAACCACTCCGTCATTATAACAAATAAATTCAGGCAGAATATAGCAACAAACGCTTCAATTCTTTATTATCTCGCATTCCTCTCATTTTCCCCTCGCAAATAATCTACGAAATATAGAAGGAAGAATGAGCAAGGATCTTGCACAAGAGGCATTACAAGCATCACAACCGATAGCATTCATAGACGTTATCAGTGATGTTGTGCTTACTGATCTATATCAGTCAAGCATTTACATGAAAAACGCCTCTGAACAGCCGAAACAACTTCACATGTTGTGCAACTTCGTCAGATCCGCTTGCTGTGATGAAAAACGTACTTCAGAATTTTCATCATTGACTTAACTTATCATAAAACAAAATTGGAGAAATATTTAATGAGAAATGCCAAGAATTTGAGAATTTTGCAAAGGTGTTCGCTACAGGTATATACTTAGATCTGAGGAATGGCATTTTATCAACGATAACTTCCTACTCAACAGATAGGCTTCACAAAGGAAGTTAACTACATTTGAGCGCATTCGACTCTTGGCAATTTATGAACGATTCATATGTAGGTCAATAAACATAAACATTTATCACAATTATCTCTCAGATTATTTGAAATTAGCATTGAAATAAAAAGCAAAATAATCAAAAGATCAGAAAACTTGATTAGTTAGACTTTCTCTAAACTTACAATAAAGGCCACAGAAGTTTTGTTATGAAAGGAGAGAGATGAAATGGTTTTGGATGAGTGCTGCATTTTAATTCTTTTTGCTTCCTTTGGGCCATTGGATATATGCGATGAAAGCCCATAATTAAAGACGTGAATATTGTAAAAAGAATTGTTTAACCTTTCGTTAAAACTTTACTACTTCTTCTTCTTCGTCTCTAATATTGGTATATTGTAGTAATGAGTAAAAAAATTATGAACCGCTGAGGCATATGAAAAACACTGCAAGTGAATGGAAAAATTAATCAATAATCTAAAGAAAAACACTGAAAATGAACGCCCTATTAAATTTTTGCAAAAATTTTATTCTATATAACTTCTATGGGCAATCAATAGTCTTGAAAATGTTAGTGGAATAGTTCAATTTTTCGAATAGTTAGATCACCCCTGAATTAGCGATCGTGTTGCTGAATTCAATCAATATCACTATCCACAGATAGCAATAAGAGAGTGAGAAATTTTTCTTAATGATTTCCATCGTAATATTGCCGTTTTCGTATTTTATTATATGAGAGATGATCGATGGATGTGACGGATTTTCTCCATTATCACTCGAACAAAAGCATATATGCTCTCACTTCCTTTCATCGGTGGGTACGGATGCATAACCGTCAGGCTGTTTGCTCCATGCATTACTGCTGCGCTTAGGACTGCCTAAAAGATGCCCTGAAATATGCAGTTATAACCATGCTAAAAGAACACTTCTTTGAAATTAGTGAAGTCGGTTCTCAAGCAATTCCTCTCTGCAGTCATTAAGGGACGCAAAATTTTTTAAGCATCGAAATATGAAACTTTATATTTTTAAGCGTTATTATAAGGTAACGGTCGTTCTAATCCAGCCATTAGCATATTACCTAACAAATCTAAGGCTTATGTTTATACAGCTTTGAGATATCTTTTCAATTCAACCACGCTAAGATTCTCGCCTCTGAAAAGCGGAGCCTGAGAGTTGAGACAACTCAACGCAATCAATATATATGTTGGAGCATCTAAGTTAGTTCCTTTCTGGCCAAGTATCACCGGGGTTTCTTTTTTACACTATAGAAATGGCAAAGAAAATTTTCAGAATAAAACGTTGAGTATTTATCCTGATTTTTAAATACACTATGCTTACATACACCTCAAAAGTTCTTTGCATCTTTGAATATGAGTATGCCAAGATTGGTTTCTGAGAAGGCCTAAAGACGTAGTTAATAAATGCAAAACTGATTGATAAAATGAAAACCGTGTTCATCGTGCATTTGTTGTACAAGGCGATGTTCAGCATCAAGCAGAGCAAGTTTTTCTTGGCTGTAATGGTGTACGATGCCTGCCCCGAACGCATCGCCAATCACGTTTATCGATGTTCGGATTCGATCCCTCAAACTCATATTTTTATTTTGAATTTAATTGTATGGCTCATTTTTATGGGCCGTTTGTGTATATATATATATATATATATATATATATATATATATATATATATATATATATATATATATATATATATATATATATACGACAAGCTACAGTAGGGCATATGAATAACTACAGTTATCCTCGAATAGAGTCCGCTTATTAGAAAGGCACAAAAAAGCTCTTACTGCAAAAATGATTTCATATTCGAAGAAGTTTAGAGTTGAGAAAATTTCCGGGTGCCCACTTCGAAATAGCGAAACATCGTCCAGTATTGTAAAGCATCAAATTTTGTTTGTTTTATACTTTATTATACGAATATATTCTGCTCGATGACCAATAGAGCAAACAACAAAATATAATAAAAATTGAATCTAAGAATGCACGGTATGTTTTAACTGAATCCCGCGCTGCCTTGAATATATGCTCATTGCTTAAAAAATCGCAACAACCATGATCTCCATTGCTTCTATCTACGTAAATGTGGTAATTGCTTTCACAACTATAGTATTTGGCTTATGCATAGCACTGAATATTTCTCTTCTTTAGCTCTCATTACTATCAGCTTCAATTAGGAGGAAGATATTCAACTCACAATAGCCAATCAACAGCAACGATCAGCGAGACATCCTTAACAGGTAATCCAACTGCAGTTAAGACAAGCAGCATCGTAACAAGCCCCGCCGACGGTACTGATGCCGCACCAATAGAGGCCAATGTTGCTGTCAAACTGAACACAAGTATAATCCATTGAGAATAGCCTATCAAGCGCCTCAACATACCGGAAAACGTTCATCTCTCTGTGAGGAATCTGGGATACGAAACGCAAATCTAGTCCCTTCATCCAAAACCGCTAAAAGTTTCAAAATATTCACAATCCGTCAGTCCAATCTAGTGTTTTGCACTACCACAGCGTGTGTGAAATTGCTCAAAAAAAGTTTATTTTTTAATCTTTCTCAAAATTCTGCCAACCTTGCCGACATAAATAATTCTCATCGGCTCGTTTTACCTTTCGCCTCTCTATTTTTAAACACATATAGAATGGCCGATAAACATTTTCGGTATCTCGAAACAGAGTAAAATGATTTTCGATTAGCATGCCAGTGATTATAGTCTCATCCCATCAAAACGTTTTGAGGTGCTGATTCCATCGAAATTTGGCTGATTCAGAAACCAGGGTTTTAACCTCAAAACTGTGGAAGAAAATTAGATGCCAAAGTAACATTTAATATTTATTCAATTTATAATAATATTACCTTACTGTTACAACTTGACCGAAAGTCAGATTCACTCCGTTCATCTGTGCTATGAAAATTGCTGCCACCGCTTCATATAACGCTGTTCCATCCTGCAAGATAACCAATCAATATTTTTTCATGTAGAGTCTGTTTTTTGGTTCGTCAGAAAATGTTGATTTTTGTTCACAAGGTTGTGGTCCAAAAAGATGAGGCAACTTCCCCATTATGCTCTAGAAAGCCTTTGAACGATAGTTTGGCCCCATTGCGAAAACTTTTCTTTTGGGTAAAGCAACGCCTATTTTTGTCACATTTGCATTATTTAACAGTATTGTTGGTGCAGATGTTAAGTAGCAGAATGCATTTTTTTTATACTTGAAAGAAACGACGAACCATATTGATTGTAGCACCAACTGGCAATACGAAGCGTGTCACTCGCCTATCAACACCGAGATTCTCCTCTAGACATCGGAACGTCATCGGTAATGTAGCCGAACTGCAAAGCACTAATTTCTAATTTCAGCCAATCTTATTTATGCGATACTTTAAAAAACTATGCTAATCAACAATTCAATCTTAAAATGCAAAATTCTAGGATTGTCTTTTCGGCTTCTTAATTCTTGATTGCTTCTTGTCAAGTATTCTCTTTAATGTGAAGCATTTGGATCGAAGGGGCGCATTTTCCTTTCTTTTGCAGCTGTTATGATCCAATGAGTCCGAAGCTTCATTATGAAACTAAGGAAGATCTAAACACAATACTCTCAAGCTAATGCGTTTAATATGAACTGGTCACATCTAAAAATGAGTGCCACATTACCACATTTAATGGCGAATCTAACAAATTGAACGGATTCATGCACTGTATATCTCTAATAAGACAAAATTCTGTTTTCCAAACAGCATTAACGGCAAGTTGGCATGTGACAATCGATGCAGTTTCGATGTTCATAGCCATCAAGGCACAGCGAATATCAAATCACTTCGTCAATTAAGGATCCCAGGTTCATTCATTACATAACACGATCTTCACTGAAGTACGAGCCCAATTCTGACTGCAGATGTGCAATGTTTTTGACATCAGATCTCTCATTTTTTATGAGCATAAACCGAAAGAAAGGCCAGAGAACACACAGTAAGTCACTTGCACTCCAGTGCTCTGACATTTTTTTCGGCCCTAGTCAGTTTCGCTGTCGCTTGCAAAAATACGCCACCCCTATTTTCAAAACGTACTCCGTATCAGTGTGTAAATGAAAGTAATACAGAATGAACCTAGATGCAGTGCCGAGCGCAGTGATCCATGCCTGAAGTAGTCCTCGCATAAATACATACGGATTTTTCTTCGTACAGACGAAAAAGAGCAGCGGGAGACTGATAAGCGAATGTATAGCAAGACCAAGCAGTACGGTCACCATATACATAGCTAACATGCGAGCCGTATCTGCTAAGTCGTGTATTTCAAGAATTTTTCCCATTATGAGACACATAATACCAACCGGTGAATACCTGAAAATTAAATAAATTTTGTTATACATTTTTTCGTAAAGCTATTTGCTGCAATGAAAACCGTTTCCGTTTCCTTTCCATCATTCTATTCACTATTGATTCATTTGACTTTTTTTTTAAATTGTTCAATTACTTACGCTATACACTTTACAAAATTTTCTCAAGTTGCAATCGAAATCAACTTACCACATAATCATCATCACGAGTCGCATAATCACTTGGTCCATAATCACAAAAAAATCCACCATAAGTCGACCCTGTTCGCCGAGTTGACTGACCACAATACCGAATGCGATGCAAAAAACAATTATTCCTGAAAAGTCCGGAAAAGTAAAGCTAAATACAAAAATGGCGCCTATGAATATAAGTGTAATTACCCAAATAAGGGATGGCCCTAGCTTAGTAAACATCGTATGCAAACGGTTCATTTGTTATGAGAACTTCCTCAGCGTGAGAAAGTGGAGAGGAGGGGAGACGGGTGAGAGAGGTGGCTGGGGAGAGGGAAGAGGAGAGAGAGGAATTGTTTGCATATAGATTGCATTTTAAGCAAAGAATATTTAAGAAATCATTAATATTTCTAGTGCGCATTTGAAATAGACCCGGAGCCACTGATATTTTATTTTTCTAAAATGCATAGTTATATCACCTCGTTGATGACAGAATAGTTGAAATATTTTGCTTGGTAAAAGCATCCCACCAGCTTTTCAACCTTCACTGATCATTGTTTCATCATTTTAACTGCGTCTATTGTTTTATTACTGTTTTGAGACACAATGAATTCACTGATTGTGAAGCAAACTGGATGTTTGCTTCACAACGAAAGCTACACTTCATCCAGACTTCAGATGTACTATTGGTTTAAAGAGCAATTTTCATCTATTATCAAGCGAAATGATATGCTCGTCCAATTCCAACTGAAATTTTTCATTCTATTTATTGCAGCTAATATTATTAGAAATTTTCCCACGTTTATGTATAGATAATTTATAGCACTTTTATAGTCCATAGAGAGCGTTCGCCTCACAAAAGAGTCATTTTTAATTTATAAACACATTCTGCATTCTATACCAATACTTATAACCGAGTCTATGTGATGGTATAATGCATTTGATGCATAACCAGAGTTATCGCTCATTAATACAGAAACAAATGCACATGAAATAAGACACATAAGCACTTTCATATGAAGGGCACACGGCAGATTTATTTTTAAAAAAGTAGCAACGGCTGCTTATGGGCTGTGGTGGCACCAACTTATCTTTGGTTCTATCACAGCTTCGCTAAAGAGTTGGATATAGATAGAATTGCTCACCAAGTACATTCATCCCTGGCGTATATTCCACCGACGGTCGCATGACGCTCATTGATCCGTTGGCTAATGCCAGCATTATTTCGCTCGTATTCTTCTTTAAAATTTTCGGCTTAATTGCCACGTACTTGGTTTGAACCTGTTGGAAGGTTGCTTGAACTACGTTCTCGGGGAACATATTCCTAGAATTATAACACTTGCATACAAAAGAACATGATCAAATTTGTAAAAGTTTATTAAACGGAAGCTAATACAATAGAAAATGTCGAACATTAACAATGACTTTCGCAATGAACTTTTCAACGATCAGTTTTTTAGCAGATCCCACGAAAATCAGTATGGGGTATTATATTACAATCGAAGTGAAAGAGTGCAATGTATTTCAGTAAAAAGTACACGACAAACTCTATCCACCGTAGTTCTTCAACCGCAAGGTAGGAAACTGAATGGACTCTCAAGCCACTTTGACAAGAAAATTTGAATCATCATGTATTTTGTGCTGTGTGAAAGATTTATGACTACATAGAGCACATCAATTGAGTGAGGATGGACGATGAATACCTGTCTCCGGCATTGAAACCGATATTGTCTTATTTAAAAAAAAAAAGCTTATTATTCAGAAGTATATGGGCGTCGAAGAAGGCTTCACTCCTCGATCACTTAACCATTAAGAATCAGTTATTTCAAACGTTAGAACGTCAATGCTGCCACTAACCGTATCAAATCTAAGAATGTGTCGATTGTGCTGACTGTTTTTCCTTCTGTTCCTTCTCCAAGATCTTGCTTTATCGTTGGATCACCAGGATGGATAGTCAACACGAGGAAGATGCCCGTCTGAAATGATTGGATTTATCAGCAACTATAATTCACATCATCCTCCGGCTTAAAAAAAGTAAAGGAAACAATTGGCGTTTGAATGTAAATACTAGATAGCTTTCTTAACAAGCGTGTTGGTTGAACGCATACACTTCAGTGGTTCTCAAATGACACCAATTATCTACTTCAAGCGTATTTTGAGCTTTATTTCAGATTTCTCAAAAGAATAATGTTATTTTCGATTTAGCGCCTTTCGAACGCAGAATTTGCATTTCCTCAAGCCGTTTTTATAAAGTGAAGGAATTTTGCAATTAATACGATTTTCAAAAGTTTGAGTAGTTTTGATCGTAGTTTCGTATCAAATTTTTAAAAAAATGTACTTTTAAGCAAAAGTAACGGATGAAAAATTAAACGCGAATCGCGCGACTAACAATGACAGCAATGATTGTCGTGACAATGTAATATAGGATGGCCAAAGAACCCATTCTACCAGATTGCTTAGCATCCAATTGCGCAAGCCCTGGAAAATTTTCACATTCACTCTGCAAGGTTTTAAACCGGCGATACAATATCCAGTAAATGTGTGTAGTAAGAAACTGGCAATGAAAAAACATAGTAAGTGAATTTTCGCTTTATCTATTTGCGTTGAAAAGGCGCCAAGGAAGTTGGCAAATTGACGCAATATTGCAATTTCTCGTTCTGATCTTGCCTGTAGCATCAATTCTAAAAAAAACCTATATTGATTGCTGATATATTCGTTTTTCTCTTTGTTTTGTTCGACTGGTTGGAAAAAATGCTCCCAATAAATCGTTTTTGTTCATTTCCTTGCAGCCATAAGATGAAATTTAATCAGCAGTTTCAATGGCTTCTTCGAGTGTCCATGAACGATTCAGAAGTTGAAACTGCCGAAAAAAACGAGCTGGATTTTGATTTCTGCTCGTTGCTTTTATCATCGCTCATTTTTTCAACTTCCACTATTTACTTCATATCGTTGTCAGCATATCCCACAATGCCTCAATGTAGTTTACCCTTAATTTATCTTAGCAGACAGCTCACTACACAAGTTTGTTCGCTGATTTTTGTATCGTTATCTACTTGCATTGATAAACATACGGGACGAATTAATAAATAATAAGTAGATAAATAAGTGAACAAATAAATTAGCGAAAAGAGATTAATTGGTATGATACCTGATATGAGAGAGCTTATAATGAGAGGAAGGATCATCATTTTGAGCATGTGCATAAGAATCTCTCCAGGAAACGACAATAGCATGATTGTCTGCGGTTCTAGATTCAATGGACGTATTACAAAGCCAAGTAGTGCACCCAATAGCACTGAGGCGACTGTGCCAACCAAAAGCAAGTTCTTCCGCAACCAAGTCATCCTAAAAGAAAAACTCGATTAACTTCTTTATTTAACAAGCAAATTTTCAGACGCTAAGTGATGTATGAATATTTATAAAGATTTTGGTACCTCTGGAACATCTAAAAGCAATCGCACTCTCATAATCAGACCAACAAGGATGTGAGCAATTTTGTTGCCCATTTTGGTTAAATTATCATGTTGCCATTCAATAATTCCATCAGCTGCTCAGTTATAGCTCTATTAAAACTTTTTAAAGATTTTAGTTATTTCGAGTATTAACAAATAACAAATCGCCTTCTTGAGAATTTATATTCGCTAGATTTGCATTAATTCTACTCTTATCATTCATATTTTCCGATTATTTTTACAGGCAATTCATTCAACAAAATTTGTTGATGTTTTATCTAGTTACGAAAATCGGCTTCGGAGGACTCATAGTAATGATACGGAATCACCGATTCATCTATTCTTTTACCATACTAAAGAATGATATGCTGAAATACATCGAAGCCAATAATGAGTCATCGAGAAAGTAACAAGAGAGCGAGAATATTCGAATCCACCTGATTTTTTGTACTTGAATGAGAGACTCTCTTTCGTTTGTTGGAGATCAACGGATTGCTGTCTGCTCAAGAAACGAGCCGAAATTTGGAACGTTGCTTTCATCAGAGGAATGAGTAGGGATAGGCAGGTGCAAACGATAATTTTTGGCCATTAATGAATAGTAAATCTATTTTTACAACATCTCGTATGGCTGTTTACAGCTTGCTTTTCTCATTCCACGTACAATAACATTAATCGAATTTTTTATCAGTATGAATTTAAAGTGTGAAACAATAGGCGGTATGCAGTCACTCTTGCTTCAATCAAACGTCAGTGCCACCGATGCTGTATGCAGTGCTAAGAATGCGCTCTATAAAAGGCATTCATCACTTCGAAGTGTTAGTTTTGTGCGAATTGAGCGGCCACAAATATATCAGCTGAGTTTATAGGAACAAAACCAGTGAAGAGCAATAATTCAAATTGTTAATGAACTTATTTTAAAAGGAATATCGCCAGAGGCAATTCTGATGATAAAAAATGAGAAGTCATTCTTGTGTGCCATGAAACTTGTTTTGGAGCATTCTTTGCGAAATTCGTTTCGTTTACTCGATTGTAGCATTGTTTGATAGCCGTGCACACATCACCTTCAAATACCTTCTGCAGTAGGGAGGAAACTACGGAAATTTTGGAGGTTTAACTTACATCAAGTGCATCAATGCGTCAAACTTGCAGAAAAATTTAACGGAATATAGAAGTTGTAGGCAGGATCATGCGAATGGACGATAAATTTTGAGATCCTCAGCAAAGAGCCTATCATGGCTCAGAATATTATGGGCAGCAAAGTTAATGCACACGAGAAATAAAATGGGACTAGCAATGCCTGTGGAACGCAACCACAAAATGGTTACAGCTGGGGCAGGGGGGAGGGGAAGGGGGGGGTAAAGACTTCGATTTCTAATTCGAAGCTTCGTCCACACGCTGATGCCGTAGCCGAGCCAGTGAAAATACCGATGAAATCTTTGACTTTCTAGATTCAAGACCAGTTTTTCTTTAGAGACTACATCAAACCCTTCACATGGTTAGCATAAACAATCTCGGCTTGAGTTTCCATATTCAACGCAAACGCCCAATTGCCTCAAGAAGAAATAAGCTATGACATCATTTACAGCCGAAGAACGGAGCCAGACTACGCTCCTTTAGTAAATCGTTTCTCATAAAATAACCTTATATTGCATCTCAGACACTTATTTCGTTAAGAACGGATGAAGTTGTAATAAACGGGCTGAAGTGGCATGTCGGGTCCTTTTTCAATAAAGGTGAGAAGAACGCACATTTCAAAGATCGATGAAGAGATGAATGACAAAGGCAACGCAGAAAAATCCCACTAAATGGTCATGATTACATTTGCAGTGCAATTAAGAAACAGGGATGAGATGCCGTTTGATAGGGGTGAAACTTTCTTATTGAGTTTATGAATAATTTTAAGAACTAAGCCAACAACAACAAATGCTTGTTGCAGCGCATAGGTAAATTATGCGATACATTGTTGTCTTTCATGAAAACGTTTTATTCTACAAACATGTTGCTTATTTGCAAGTTATTCTAAACCACGGAGTTAATAATATCTCTTTAGGGGAGCGCTTATTGTAAACCGGCTTTTAAGCACACTGTTAATGTGTTCATAAAATGCTCTGATATTTCTGCTACATATCACATATCTCTCACTATTTCTAGCAATGAAGTCTGTATTGCTCAGAGCACCGACTGAATGCTAGCAAGTCATTCGATCCATGTTGACCAAGCAATTGGATATGTGTTTTGGTAGCCAAGTACTGAACGTATAACAGTAGTGGCTCCACTTTGATGGCCTTTTTATTCGATGCGCACATCTCGATAGCACATTACACACTCGAATGTGCAATCAAATTATATGACGTAAATTTAGGCGCGATGATGACATAGGAAAAGATCGCCGCGATACTGATGTTAGTGGATTTTATGGAAAGAATTGCTGTTGCATAATTGGCAATAACGAGCTCACGGTCAGTGAGGGGCTGCCTTCTAGAGGAACGAATGGATGAGGGGAGAAACAACGACAATATTCACCACTTTTGCGGAGTTTTTATTTCCTACCCACAACTGTAGTGAATCTCCTCTAATTGATCAAATATGAGCAATTCATTATTCTTTAATCTCAATAATATTACATGTGATCAATATAAACAAATTAGATTTAATTCTTCCTGATAATATGATGTATAAAATGAAAGCCAACGTTGACTCTTTAACGACGACGCGACAAAGAGTCAAAAGAATGCGAAAGGCAATTATGGTCGGACCTCACACAAAGCTATAACCACTCCAAAGCAGAATATCACTTTCCGGACGAGACGAACCTTCGGAAAAGGCTAAAAAATATATATTCGTCAAGCTATACGTTAGAATTTCGTTTTGTTTAGGCAATAGTAATGTCTGCGAATCGGCGATTACAGCACATAACACCAATTCGCACAACCGTCACTTCAATTTCAATGCCTCTGTAAATCTTGAAACGCATCAAGGACATGTGCAGCTCGATGCAGATAGCTGACAACACCGGCCGTCTTTTTCACTGGAATTGTTTTGAATTCATTACCGGAACCTAATTTACGTATTGAACTTCTAGAGTATCCTTGTGGCCATATCACCGATAAAACAGCAAAAAAAAAAAACTTCGAAACAATCTTCACACTCTTGCGGCCATAATTCTGAACTAAGAATTAAGAGACTGCATGGAAAAATAGATAATGCAAATCAAGGCAAATATCGATACTTTAATGCTCGGACAGTCTTAAGGTCTTAAAGCCGATGCAATGTTGAAGATCTCTAATGTTATTGTTTTGATCTTGCATTTTCTCATTGATTTGATCTTCGTATCAGCCAATGTTCTTAGAGACATTAGAGACATTATTACTATCAGCAATTAGCATATTATTGATAGGGAGATCATGATAAAATCACAGTGATTGTGATTATATTTGCTCTCTTCTCATAGTGCATAAATTTCATATTCTTTGTTCACATTGCTTAGAATTGCTCCGATAATATATTTATTTGTTATTGATAATGTTTATTAATATCTTCTCTCATCTCTTTGGCCTTTATTGTTTCTTAAACATCAATCTCGTTCACAACGGTTTAAATAGTTGAAATCAGTCGATAATGTTTTATTTTGTCGTAAAATGTGAGGGATTTAGCCAAATATCGCCGAAGTTGGTGAAGGCACATAAAGTGCTTCAATGTCGCGTACCTTTTTAAGCAATTTCAGAGTGTCACCTCAAATTTGGCTCAAACTCGGCGTTTCATGGTCAACACAACGCATGCTGAGAACGAAAATGAACAACACATCCATTGCTCTTATTCGTATAGAAAAAGCAATTATGCAATGGCCATCGTTTCCCCCCCCCCCGCCTAAATAAAGAGTTGTTTATTAAGTTAAGTTTTGATTTGTGCCTACTATGCAAACACAACATAATCTGAAATTTATGAGGATAGTAAAAGAAATTGGAGAAAAGAGACATTAGCTTGAATATTCGCTAAAAGATGGCCATTTGAAAAATGTAACAGTGCATTTTAAATGTACCCTTCATTAAACAACTTTTCTATATTTATTTGAATTCATTTTCATTTGAGAATATATTGCGGCAAATGCAATGAGAGAAATAAGCTGGAATAACAGTTAGAAAAAAACCAGCAAGTTTCTTATCTTTTCTTCTAGTTTAATTCACAAATTACAACTTTTCAACTAAGCAGATACCAGAATGCAGCAAGTGACGCAACTGACTTTATATCGTTATAAAGGAATCAACAAATGTGCTAGAATGTCTAGAAATTAATCCATCTGTAGGGTTTGTGGACATTTCCCGATCAATAACTGCTAGTGCATAAATCAATGCGCTAGCATACGAAGAGATTATTTTCGATGAAAAACTTCGAAAATTGATAGAGATATCTTAAAAAAAGATCAACTCACTAAATTTTCCGCCCAGAGAGAATAGCTCATTTTTTATGTCGATAGGTGTTTCTCAAAATAGAAAAATTCACCAAACTTCACTCTCTTTTGGAACGATATCTACGTTGCCACCTTAAAAATATAATCTATAAAAAATTTTTTTAAAATAAATACTTGCTAACAAAGTAGCAGTTATCATCGCTCATGGTGTAAACATTTGCCGACCGCTCAAAGGATATCAGCACCAGCACAACTCCTGATCTTATTAGATTCACGTATTGGATTCGATTATCGAGAAAAAATTTTTCCTCTAGATTCAAAAAATTCTGCTCTGAATTGATCTGATTCATCGTTAATAAATGAGTGATAGCTTTATGGATGATAGCTAAAGCTTGCAGAGTGATTCCTCCATTTTATCGTTTTCATTCCTAGTTTGCTTCAAATCGAGATATACAGGATACAGATTGATACAAGCACATGCTTTTAGTAAATGATTATAGTCTTTCTGCTTCGCTGAGTGGTTGCACCATTAAACGTGTAACGCATCTTGTGAACGACGTGAGCACGTAAGCCTTCATTATAATCCCGAATGTACTCTAAAGCTTGGCAAATAGCCACTGCCGCTTGCGTTGTCAGTAGATACAAATGACAACTGCAACAAAGAGAGATTCAATCTTCCTATTGGACTCTTTCGCCAATAAATTTGTCATTACGTTGCGTCACCCTGATATATCATTGCAACGTTGTAGTGTCTGTTATAATAGGTAACGTTATAAGCTTCAAAAAGAGGACTGTAACTGAAATTTTGAGGAAAAAAGATTCATAGAATCGTTTCAGGATGAGAAAATTCAGACGCCTCTTACATAGTACCACATAAATTTGAAAAATTATTTCAATAAAAACTCGATTCCCATCAAAGTTTTATCAAATGAGACACTAAGTATCTCCCAGCAAAATTGGCAATAAGTATTTCCCAGCAAATTCCTGAACTCGCTTCTGCAAAAAGAACTACGAGTTTTTTTTTTTAATTTATCTTATCAGTATTTCTTATCAAACTTCTCAAGAACTCATCAGAAACAGAAAAAAAAACTTATCAGCAGAAAGCCAGCATTTCTTATTTGATCGTCCGAACGCTTGCCCCTAGCGATAGAAAAACAGAAAACGGCAGTTAAGGAAGTTGAATCTGTTCGGCGGTTATCTCTAAAGTACCACTTCTGCCAAGCGAACTGGCCCCATTTCAAAACTATATAAATATAAGGCGGTTTTTTGCAATCGCATTATGGACAGTTCATAACTTCGGTTAGCGCCGCAATTGTTCCGGAGAGATCGTATTTTAGAAGTTACGAAAGAAACTCGAAATCCCTAGATAAGCCACAAAAATTCGAAAATTAAGGACGTTCTGCTGTTCCAAAATTATTGGTCGACCACTAAAAGTTTACGGCCGACCAGGTGAACAAACCCAAAAAAAAAAATATTCGATCGAATACGTTCCGATTCTTTTCAAACAGTTAGAATTCAAATAAATTCTATTATCGTCGAATTCGCCTATTGAAAAAGAAAAAAAGATAGAAGGAAGAAGCGACGGTCAATTTCGATTAGCGCTGTCAGTGAAATGTTCATAAATATCAGCGAAAGAATTCTTTTTAAATGCTTTGCATAGTTGAGCGTATTATTATCTAAACTTGAGGGAAATATTCGGGAGAATTTCAAAATCTACTTCATAAAAATATGGAACATATTCATATATTTGTTCTCGTTCCAGGGAAGGGGAAGTGGACAGCAAGTTGCACTAATGTTGACCTGTGAATACATTAAATGAGAACAACTCTTAGCATAAGAATATAACCTCTGAATTTTCAAGAATCATTTATCACAACGTAATCGAATATTGATGAAGAGGGAAAATATTGTAAAACACACAAAAAATAGATATGAAAATGTATACTGCAATAGAGAGTTATAATGCAATAGACAAGTATATATGCACAATAGCCCTACCGTCGTCTTTGCGAACATAACGCATTAAAACGTTTCGAGTTGGAAATCCACTGTCTGAATTGCAGATATAAAAATTCAAAGTTCTATGAGCTTTCGCCTAAAAAATCACATCCATATTGCACGATAAACGTGATATGCAAATGAACTGTCGTGTTATTAAGTGGAAGGGAGGAGAGGTGAGGGGGGAGAAAGCGATGAAGCAGATGGTGAGCGAAATAGTTGAAGAAGTACTGCTTCTTGTTGTTACATAATTGAAACAAAGGTTGATGGAAAAGTGAATGTTGTTTTTTTTTCACTCAGAACAACACACTAAATAATTAATGAATTGGGCGAAAATTAACGGAAAAGTGCCGAAGAAATGAACACTCATCGGTCACTTCAGAGATCAGAAATGCTCAAAAGGTAGTTCACAAATCGAGACTCTGAACATTGAAAATCTATTCATAGAAAATATCTCTCAATAATAACTATGAAATTCCATTTCTGATATTGATTATCAATAATCGTCTATAAAATATTTTGCGAAAAAAAAAAAAAACTATATCCTGGGCAATATTTTATGAGAAACTACCCAAGAATTTGGGAAGACAAAAAGATGCGATAAATTACTTTCGCTAATAATATGATGTGCAAACCTAATACTTTTATACTTATATTGCGTGAATCTGACAGTCATCTTTTCTTATTAAAAAAAAAAAAGTTTAGTTTTTCATTAGGAAATTATATGTTGATTTAGTGTATTTAGATGAAATAATGAGTTGAAAATTCTCATTTGATAGATCAAATGTGAACAGCACTGAAGGCTAATTCACATTCAGTGCCGTTCTCAGCACCTATATCATTCTCACGTTGAGACTGTTAATGTATACGTAAACCGTTTTGGAAGTAAAAGAAAAAAAAATTTTACACTTCGCTGCATAATGTCAGCAATAAACAAAAGGTGTAAGTAAGAATTTATGAAATTATCGCCAACTGATAAATCACTCACAGTATATGGCTATTAATAAAAGCACATGTAATACATTCAAGCAATATTCCTAAGCGCTATTTTGATGAAGATATACTCAAGCGATGCTTTTAAAGCTCTAAAAAAAAAATCTTTATAGATATTTTTATTTGTCGCTGACTAACGATGACTACGTTCGTTGTGGGCAAATTAAGCAATTTCATTCATTGATGTTTGCTAATTGCTCAGTAAAATTAATACGTAATAAGCATCCATTTTGAATTTATCGTAGCAAATTGAATTAGCTCTCAGCGGAAAAGATTTAAAAAGTCATTATATTAGTAATTCTCCTTTAAAACTATCAAAACCTGGCATAGATTCTATAAACGTTATTTCTGATCATTAAAAAATTTCTTCAATCCTGTGGAATTTATATCATCTCCACTAGTGCAGTCATTTTAAATGATCGACGCAAATCGAAAAAATCTACCTATAAAGTATGGGGCTCATTATTTACGACAGTGATTAGTTTAATATTTTAATATTAGAAGTGAAAAACGACTAAACGGAAGCAGAAATCGACACACAAAGTATAATGAAAACGCAACCAGCACTCAATGTTTAGGTACTTTGTGGATACCCATCAAAATTTGCTCGAAAACTGGTTTTCGATTTCATGCACAGTTCTTTCAACGAACGATACCGCATTCTGGTAGGCGAAAATAATTGCGCTTTATGTGATAGATAGCGATGGCAACGATGATCCATCAGACATTATATGCGACAACCACTAAGCAATTACTTCATTACAGCAAGCATACACAGATCAACACGACGCTCAAAGTGCGCATGCGAAGTCCTTTTAGCAGTCCGATGCTGGTGGGTCTTGCTGTTTTCGTTGGATCGCACCCTCGATCTATCTACTACTAAAAACGATCCTCAATGCTCCTAGATGAGCCATTCTCACCCCTTCCTCCCCACTCCGGATAGTGCCCTCTTCACGCTTATGTCATATAATGAAAAGCACACCAGGCCTGCTTCATTGAATGCAGATGAGACTTTGAAAAATTAAATTTTCCAACAGTTTTAGAAATAGCAGACATTGAATTTGTGCGTAAATTCTTTGTATTAGATCCTTTGTTGTCATTTACTGACGCTAGGTCAAATCTAGCGTTCCTCAACCGTTTTTAAACTCGTATTTAGACTCTCTCAATAATACTGCCCCTTAGCGAAATTCTAGCGTGGGCACTATAATTTCGCCTTCACAATAATAAACATCGGTCATTAATTGAACAATATATATGGCGGTCCGTGTGCTGAGTCGGTTAATAAATTCTAGGTCGATAACTCTCTGTGCACTCTTTTCTTATCGATGAGCCACTATTCCGCTGGTTGCATCACGTGCCAAGGAATTTCCCTTGTTTTCCCTTATCGTCGCAATAATATTATGCTTTCGCAACTGTTTTCACAACGCATAAACTGCATTACTGAAGACAATAAAGGAACTACTTAAATAAATACTACTCAGATTTGCAACAGATAATGATAAAATGGAATCATGAAAGAATTAAGGTAAGAAGCAATCAGATGAATTCATTTATGAGCTCAAATATGATGTTGCAATTTTTGAATCCACCTTACGATCGGAATAAAATGAGTTTTGATGAACACTTGAGTGGGAAGCAAAAGAAGGAAGCGTGCAAAAAAAAAGGGATTTAGCTCAGAAATCGAACGTATTCGCTAGTGAAAATAGCGCATTCAAGCGTGACTTTAATCTGAAGATTTTGATGAGAGAGTTTGCGTTTGATCATTGAACGTTATTCTTATCGGTTTTCAATATGACGACATAATAGATTCTCTTCTCTAAGCTATACAACTAGACATTGTGATCGTGAACGCTGACTAGTGTTCAATGGTCGGCATTCAATCAATTTCAGGATCATCAACACAATAGCAAAGATCGAAAAAAAGCGCAAAAGGCTGGAAGTGTAAAAATCAGTTGTTCGAATTTACAATATTTTTGAATGGATCATTGAAATGAATCGTTATAAACGACTTATCACGAAGACATGAACCGATTATGAAGAAGACATCAGCATGAAGGAAGGCCTATTCAGTGGATTGAGTTTTTCGTTAATTAAAAAATAGCGCATCGCTTCAACAAACAAAAGAATACGTTGCTGCCTTAATCGCAAAACGAATTGATGAATCGCCCATAAGTGTTAAGTTGTATGATTCAGTGGCTATGTTGAGGGGGTTACATGAATTGTTTTTTTTTTACAACATAGTTTACAACTTACTTTATTAGCTTCCCTCCGGTTATTTCTAGTTTGTGCGTGTCTGTGTGCATGTCATGCGTGCGTACATGCGTGCGTACATGCGTGTGTGTTTGCGTTGGGGAAAGGGAGGGGGGGGGGGGGGCAGAGTCATCACTGCCCCTGTTTTATTTTCTCGCCCATAAATACAAGGAGGTATGTGCTGGATCGATCCGATCTTATACACTGTGAAATGTTTGCAGCACCAAACTGAAGTCGCTTCAGCAGCGTTCGCCCACCCTCACCCCTTAACCCCCCCCCCCCCCTCCTCAACTCTACAATCACCTTCATATCACTCAAGGAAAGTTTAATGTCTCGTCAACATTTGAAGACAGCGAATTCCATGGAATGCTCTCCTCGCTAGTTCAAATGCTCCCAACTGGCCTAGGTAAGAAGTCTCTGAAAGTATTCCATACTCTCCATTCGTTATCTAAGCATAAAACAGCAAACCTTACTTCGTGATCCGTTGAAGGTGAAAAATGGATTTCTTAAAACTTTTTATACCGAATGTTCTTTATATATTCATTTGTGATTTTTGCAACAATACTTGACGCTCTTGATTTATAATCTGGACCTTGCTAGAATGTGATCTATTGAAAATAAAGAGTACAATCGTTGAAATTTTAATTTAACACCTCAAAAATTCTCTCAATTTTACGAAAGGCACCTCAATGATGGATAATGTTGACTGGAATCTTAAACTTGATGATTTGCTGTGTGTAGCGGATAAGTTAAACAAAAAGTTTTACATTCCGAATGCCATCAATTCTATGAATGAATTTATCGTTTTCTTTTCATTTTTCTTGACTCACTATAAATTTTCGTACTTTGTTACTCATTCGAAATAGAAATGATCGTAATCCGTTCGAGTAACTTTTTAGTGCTATTCCTTATTCCACATTCATTGCTTCGACGTTTCTAACAAATTTCAAGCTGTAAAAGAATGTTGGATGCGATGGGATATCTTAAAAATAAGATTTCGATATTTGAGTGGATGAAATGCAAATTGGTGTTCCTACCTTTAGAAGTATCCAAAAATATGATCCTACGATGTTTGTAGCCAATAACACAGCATTATTGGGCGATTTGGCTACAAATCGTTTGAACTCTAGCTGCAAGAGCAGTTCGGTCAGGTCATCATACAACAATGCTCGTTCAAACCCCCATGGGCAACCCCTCACACCCTTCGCCTTGCTGGGAAGAGGTCCTCAGAGATTTCTTTTCGTTGGCTTTGATGTCCCATTCCCATTTTGGTCAAATTCTAGCCCTTGCATAATTCATCCTCAATTTTCAAAGTATCGAAAGCCAACGCTGCAAATAATGCCGTTGTTTGGCTGAGGTATGCTAACATAACGATAAAATATAAAAAATGAGCAACTTGAAACAATTGAATAGGTGAGAAGAGGAAATGCTAACGAGTGAAAAATTAGACGGTAATAATAAGCGAGATCGATGACAAACGTCTGGAGACAAGTCGATTTGAGGGTGTGCTAATCTCATAAACAAGTCAGCTGTGCTGCCGAAAGTGAAGAGTGAGAGGCCTCTGAGTCACTCTTCACTTCACTCACTTCAACCGGTTTCGAGTGCTCTATCTATTCCACTAAAGCTCTAAAATATGTTTGCATAATAATTAACAGCAAATATCGTTTCTTTAAATTTCTCTCTATTCTTTTATTCGTTTTTTTTTTTGGAAAATAGTCAATCATATAACACGTGTTAAACTTCAGAAAAAATATAACACACATATTTGCTAATAGCAAAATTATCAATTTTTATCATTCAATAATCGATTAAGAGAGAATAGTTGACGTAAAAAATTTATTGTGAAAATATCCTAAATAATTTAGCGAATTTTTGACTCAAATAAATCATTTATTTGCTTGAATTGAATAGTTTATTTAAAAAAAATTGTATCGATTGATTACCACAAGAAATCACCATTCAAATATTAATTTACTCAATTTATTAAATGCAACATTAACAGAAGAATTTTGATAATATGTTGGGAAATGTTAGCAGAGATCAGCAAAAATGGTATCTCATCTTTAATAAATTCACTATTTTATTTTATAGGTGACATTCCATAAAATTCCGATGCATTATGGCATTATTGTTAAAGAAAGCTTCCTTCATAAACGAATAATAGCATTATCTTAGTGACGAATTCTCAGCATTCAAACAATAAAAGAATTTCGAAGTGCAAATAACGACCATTGATTGCTAACATTTCATATGTGATCGATGCGAAATAAATTTACTATAGAGTAATGAATAAAAAAAAAAAAACATCCATATAATGGTCTTTCATAGACTTTCGAGCTTAAATAACGGTATACATCGTATCTGAGCGATGCCATACGCATATGAGTTTGCTTGATAATCATTCGATTTCGATCACATTCGTTACTCAGTTATTTAAAAAAAAAAAAAAAAAAAACATTTTTAAACAAAAATGAAGTGATAATGATTGCTTACTGACATAAGACCATCAAAAAGGGAACAATAGCTATTGAATAAGTAATAAAATATGCATTTTTCATTTTAGCTGCTTCAAGAGGGGGTGAACGCTATTGCAAAAAACGGGCGAATAGAGTTTATTTGTTAACATTTATGATGGAGACGATTATCGCAATAATTTGGCGATCTAATATGATTGAATAATTTTCTGAAATATGAATTGCACTTTTTTTTTTTTTTTTTTGTAAAGGAATTCAGAGAAAGTAAACTCAAGATTGATGGCGCATATATGATAGCATTTTGTTTCAAGATGAGCTCATCGAAAAAATAAAAAAAATAAAAAATAAAATACATTTGCATAAAAAGAATTTTCTCGTTATCAACTAAGCGCATCAAACAAGTAAAAGTCACATATACTAAGACTTTACGATTCGAGGGATATACATATTTTTTTTTTTTTAAGAAAAAGAATTTTTAATTAATGCTAGCAATTAGCACATGATTAAAGACGATAATAATGCTTTTGAATTATTGGAGTAGAGAAATCTCGAAATGTTCTGCATGCAAATAAACGATTGATAAGTGCAAAATATATATATATATATATATATATATATATATATATATATATATATATATATATATATATATATATATATATAATACAGCTGTTGAGTTTTTTCGCAGTCTACAAATGTAATTCTATATTATAGCGATAGGGTGTAGACGTGAAAATTGAAATAGATATTTTCGTCACAAATAAAGTGCAAGACGTTTAGAATTACTTTTTAAAATTGTTTACAAGCAATTTACAATCCAACCGTAACGAAAAACCAAATGAACAACCGCTTATTGGCGATGAAATTTTGAAATTCAAATAGAAGGAAGAGTCGAACGATGATGGAAAAAAAAACGGTGATTAGAAGTCGAAATGACATGGTAATTGGTCGCGAAACGATGCGAATAAAAAAGCGCCTCGCCGTCAATACCTATTGTTTCTTGACAAGTTGCTTGCCTTTGAGAATTCCCGAAAATCGCCTTCTCTCCATCATATTGGCAAACAATGGGCCAACATTCATCCAAAAAAAAAAACAGCCAAATCTTTCCTAAATAAGCAATATCATGAGCACACGTTCCGCGCAACAACTTGCATTCTAAGGCGTCAAATTATAATTCCATCGTATAGCTTTGATGTTTCCGCAAAACCATTTATCGACCACTTGATTCTCTTTTATTATCAATTTTATTGCATCGGCACTTCAATAATCTTTATGAGCGATGAATTGCATACGTGTTTTCAGAAAGTTTTTTTTTCTACATCAAAAGAAATCACTTAGTTGTTGTTTCTAATTGAAGTCCCATTTTCTCGCCTCTATTTCTTTCTTAAGTATTGCTCGATGGCACTTCTACTTGTCTGATTTTCAATTTCTTGCTTAGAATGTGTAAATGGGTTATTTGAAATGTTTCGACAGACCCATTAGCTATGTCCACTATGGTCAGTTTAGTTGTAGTCTCTTAGGGTTATTGGTCATCATCGTTTCCACTTCTTATCTTTCAGCATGAGCACAATATTCGATATCCTATTCAAGCAAACTGTGCCCTCTAGTCTGACACTTCGCTTGCACTGCCCTCTTTAAGTATTACAGTCCGTGTAGGCTCACCCTAGTGCATCGTTCCAGGTCACTTCCGCCATGATTCACTCATCTGTGCTATGGATCTCGATAAACTAAAACTAGTGCAATAGCGCTCTCACTTTCTTCGCCACTGGCAATTTCAAATCACTCTTCACAGTGCAACATATCGAACTGCAGAACCCATGGCTACAACTGTTCAGCTTCCGATTGCGGAGCAGATCCTAAAACGATGTAAAAAAACAACAACACATATTAACAGAGGATTGGGGTGGGTAAATAAAGGGCTTCGAAATATTTTATAATCAGCGCCGCCACTACTGCCACTTCCGCGTGAACTAAAACACCCACACATACACACACCTCTTTGCGATGGCTTCCATATTGACGCTTATATGTAATTCATTTGTGATGCTTAATCACTGTTAAATTTGTTGATGTCGATGTCTTGTCCAAGCAAATAGTTTTATCGCTATCCTCATTTTGTTGTAAAGGTGAAGTGAAGTAGCTTAAGCGACACAACCACTTATGACAAGTAAAAAATGCTTAGACAAAGTGTGTTTGCTTTAGAGGTGACTTTCCAAGCAGCGAAAATTGTTGCTCTTAGATAGAATATTATTTGCTTATTCGCTTAAGCTTCGATGTGGTCTTAAATTGTTTTATCCAATGAACATCGAAAATAATTTCGAAATGAACAACACATTAAAGAAGCCTTCTTAAAGCTGAAATATAACTTGCTTTCATGGCATACGGTATAACACTTTTACCGTTTTTGATATATGGATTATATTTTCTTTATAAAACTTTCAAAAATTATATAAAGAACGGCTGACTCGCAAGTTGGCGATCGACATAATTATTTTTGATTATCGATTTCAGAGTAAACGTCCCAGTAGTTTTCATCTCAAAATACAAATCGGCTTGTAGACACCTCCGTCTAGATGCAGCAATCGATACAAATGGACAACGATCTCGGTGCCGAATTGAGCCGAAGAAGAGGAGCGAGATGGATAGCCTTTATTAAGCTATGCGATATCTTCGTAGAAATGGAAGTGCCACCGCCTGTGAAGGCAAAGTTACTCACCAGCACTGTCCTCCTTCTACGCTTATACGGATGCGAAAAGTGGAAAACAATGCTTGCAGAAGAGTGGAACTTAGCGGTTACTCGAGGTATCATGACACGGGACATGTTGGGCATCAGGAAACTGCAATATATCTCCAGTGAAGATCTGCGTCTTGCGAGGTGAAGGAGATCGTTGGAAATATGAGAAAACCCCTCCACTGAAATGAAGCGACCCACTTGTGCGCCCATCTGGAATCGGGTAGATGCGCCAAGTGCAGAATCGAGATAGATGGAACGATAGTTGCCAGTTGCATCGATATAAGAAACGAGTTGATAAAACTACAGCTACCGAAAATATCCGAAAGTATTTATGAAGCAGTGAGCTCTAATGTAGCATCACAAATTACGGCACGATAAACGAATTCATTGTTGCTATGATCGTCAAGGGAAGCGATCGTTTATAACGCATAACGTCGCCATGTCAACACGAAAATTTACTCAAAATCTCATTCAACAATAAAAAAGCAACGTTGAAGCGATTTCCGGCTGCCATTAGATAATCCATCAAGAATCCTAAACATTCAGTGTGAACGATCACAAAATGTCCTTTAAAAAATCAATTGAACTAATGCCAATGTACGTATGCTAGAGGCAAATTCTGAAATTAAATAAATAGAGAGAAGAAAAAAAAATAGGCTGGATGCTTTCCACTTTTCCACGCAATCACCAAAAAAAAAAAACTCAAAAATGACAAAGATTTCCTATTCGTGTGGGAAATAACTTTCATATTAGTGTGGTAAAGTGTGATTTTGGAAGGATGTTTGGGGTTTCCCTTCCGTATTTCTAAAATGTGTTGGCCAAAACTAAAAGTATAGTCCAGGTGATAGTTACTTGCAAATTTGGATGGACAAAATGAAAAGGCACTATTGCTTTAGTCAGAAATTTTCAAATCAAACATGCTAATAGCCATCACTTTTCCGAAGTTCTACTCATACAGACACAGACATTTACCAACTTCGTATTAATTAACAGAACGATGATTGACAAGTTCTGTATTCAACTCTGTCTGAGTTGATGACGAATGATGCAAACTTTTTAAAACAAGTTTCATTTAAAGAACTACACAATATTGAATGTGTTCATAACGATGATCGAATTACTATTGAACGGCGTTCTCGTTTTACTTAATGAAATGAAAACATCTCGAGAAAGCATCATTGATGAAGGAAACTTTAGAATTACGACCGATGAAATATTTATTGCACTGATATGCTCATATGGATTATTCATGAGACACTCGAAAAAAAGACATATGGTAAAATTTCTCGCATTAACGTGTCTCAAAAGACCGATGATGGAACTCTAGTCTGTATCTAGCGATGTGAAATAAAGCTTGAACTTGAACAGTGAGGTTTTCTGCTAGCAAAAACAAATTCTATCGTTCAGACGTACGAAATGTAGAGTTGAATATGTTGAGTTGAATATCACTTTAGAAACGCATTCAAAATGTAACTGCATCATAAACAAAGTTCAGCTTCATGCGTATTACTACATCGAAATGTGACGCTTACGAGATTTGGGCACTTCTATTTCAACAAAATCAACTCTCAAAATTTTATCGCCTTTCGAGAGAATTTGTTTCGTTAAAAGAAGACAAAAATTTCAATGAATCTGATGTTTTCATTTGCGGCGTTATTAGTCATCGATAACAATGATTACTTAATCCAGTGAGCACTAGTATTCCGGAGCGAAATATTTTCTCGGAGGCCGCATTGGGGCTTTTACATCTTCCCAAGTGGCTCCTTGTCAACCACTTGGGAGGAAATAAAAGCGCCAATGTAAACTAAAAACCATAAATTGCAAAACCATCAAACTTAGTAAGCACCCACTGCAATACTAAATAAGCAATGAATTGCGTGACCAATAACACTTATAAATTCTTTCCATTAAAAAAAAAATTAAGGTGCTTAGCAAATAAACAGCACAAATTGAATGTAGAAATGAAAATTGCTTAATGCTAGCAGTCTCTGGAATATCATTTTTCAAAAAGTGACTCAATACAAAATATCTACCATCTTTATGTACATGGTCAATGCCTTACGTTTAAGTTAACTTTAGCACAGTTCAGAGCTAGACGGGAACCATTGCTGAATGAGGGGTGAAACACCATCGCCTAACGTGAAACATGGAAAACATCATATAGTTAGTTGGTTTGTGATGTTGCATACGCACACCGTTCTGTCGCAACTAATGTCACTTTTTATCTGGCTGTTCGAACTATGTGCTAATCCAATTTGTTACATTTTGACCACAGTAAAATGTTGGGATCTAAGTGAGATAGTACTAGGGACAGTGGAACTGTAGTTCAGTGATAGAGCATCCGATTGTAAAGCGAACGGTGGAGGGTTCATGACAAATAGGCGCTAATTTTTCTGCTCATCATTAGATAATTGTAATTGTTCAAGTCGTTGTTTTGTAAAAATTCCGTTTGAGATAGAGAAGAGCTACAGGGATAAATAACAGTTTCCGAAAGTTCCTGGCAATGAAATAATAAAAACTGGAGGCTCAAAACTATTTTTCCTTTCCTCCAGTTTCCTTTGCCATCAACAGTTATTTTTCTATGCAGTGAAGCGCAACCTTCTTGATGGATCGTGCAGCAAGTCATGTTCCTATGGCTATATTATACATAAAACCTAACTGCTTAATAATTAATGCATCAATATTTTCATGATGTTAAATTTTATGGGTGAATTTTAAAAGTTGGTATGTTTTCAACTTTCTAAATAATATTTATTTATAATGAAGTCGTATGTAAGCTAACATCAATGCGAAACTCATCATTTGTATGAGGAGTTCCCTCAATATACATAAGTTCGAGTAGTAATATAGCTAAGAAAGTTTAAATTATGAGAGCGATGTGCCATTAAAACGAAATTTTAGACTTTCGAACGAGGCTGTTTTGCAACGGACATTTTTACAACGACTATGATAAATGATAGGCAAAGCATTCGATTAAACATCGCTTTCTAATGCATTAGTTTTTATTTGCTGAATTAGGAGAAAATCTTATCGAATAGGAAAGTTTTAATGTGACGATGACTATATCTAGAGATACAATAAACTGTTTAAGTGATGATTAAATAAACCGGTTCATTTTGCATTTTTTTATAATTTTCATAATTTCCCTATATCCTCTTTCGGAGCAGCATGCTGGAACTATATCTGATGAAGAATGCATCATCTCAAGCGCGTTCTTCTTTAGCTGTAGGTTCAGTTGAGACAAATAAAACGTTGAGCAATCATTTGTGCGACTATAACCTCATATTGTTTGTGTCTTCCCCATTCAATCAGATGCCGCACCATAAACAGAGTTTAAAGAAAGATGACACTCAACTACTCGACATAACATGGCAAAGTTGAATAGGAAAAGGTCGCCGAAACAAGTGGATTACTAACGCGTGAATGATGTCCTTATAAAGCAACATTGCTTCTCGACGACAATCGATGGCTTCTTTTAAAACGATATTGGAGATAACGTGCTCAGGGCCATCATCAAATAACTTGAAATTTTGCGGCAAGAAGAAAGAGGGTGACAAAATAGACGCATCACCTCCTTTAATGACAAATAACTATGACTAACTCTGAGAAGAAAAGTGATTTTGGTATACAACGAAACAAAGGAGGGGATGTTATGAGGAGGCAAGCGGAGGATCGCGGAAAAGGACTTCATCTTGGAATCGTTGAAGAGGACGGAGACGGACTGAATGGACGATAAGCTTTCGTATCTTTAAGAAATACTTTTCCATAGCCGATTTCAATTTTACCGAAACTTATTCAATGTTTTTTAGCCCCAAAAGATTAATTAGCAAAACTTTCATTAAAATTAGGCAACCTAAATATTACGACAAAATTTGTGATATTCTTTAATTTTAGAGATCGACGCTAACTAGTAACCTTAGCAAAGAAAATTTTCTGAGAATGGTCAGATAACGACAAAAGTAAGAAGTGGACTACCTAGAACGGATGGTCGACTAGTGGGCACGTCCTGCAAAATCTTTCCTCTCCCAGCCTCGGAATTCATAGGAAGAGCATTCCCTTCCTTTCTTTCCGAATATGTCCAAGGCTGTGGCCTTTCCAGAAAAAACCTCTTTCAAACTTCCCATTTCCCCTTAGCTTCCCATTTCGCCATCCCCACATTCGACCCATTCAAAACAATTATTGCTGAATTCAACTAGAGACAGCAAAAAATGAATCATACGATGAGTGAGTTGAACCCCTCAACACTGATAAGGATCCTCAGCTAGCGTAGTGAATAGTGAAGAATACTTTACAACGAAAGTGGACGAAAGCATTTTTTCAGAAGCACTCTATCATCATCATCCAGGTACAAACCTCCATAAATGAAACATCGTCTTCTTTGCTGACAACTGAATGCAGGAAGGCAGTCTCACCAGCCAGCCGCACTTTGTATGTCATCATCGAAATGCTACACCGACAAAGTACGAGGCGGCTGCTTTAGCAGCTTGGCGAGCTGCTAAAGCAACAGGTTGCCACTCTAATCCACACTCAAAGAGTGGCAAATGCCCTTCCTCGCGTTTAGACTAAGTGTAAAAATTCCTGACAAAAAAAGAGGAGCTAATCCATGAAGTAAACAATACTAATAATATGTCTGCTTCGCAGATAGAATTTGAGGCATCCCATTTTTAATAGAATCGGCGCGTAAAGGCACTTACTCCAGAATAATATAATAGCTGTTTTGAGTATCCGAACTTGGAAAAGATCTCGCAATGGGTACACCTCAAATGTCGTGAAACTCTGAAGTGCAAAACGAGAATAAAACAAACCCTCGAATATAAAGCGAACCGATTCCCTTCAATACAGCCCCCTCTGGACGCTGCAACTCCAACAGGCCCCTCCACCTCTCTCTCACATCCGGCTCTTCCCCTCAAATTAGATTCTGCTAAAAACAACCCTTTGCATGAATTGTCCATTATTTCAATCCCTGCTCGGATCTACTTACATTCTTCCCAATGTGCCACTTCGTAAAAAGGTTCCATTCAAAGTCACTCTCCATCAAATGCAGCCCCTATTTGACCATTCTGGCATCCTGCAATTCGGATGTCGTTGGTGAAATACACCATCAAGTGCGCCAACGTGTTCACTTCGCTCAATTGTTCAGTATAAAACTGTGGTGCTTCAAGAAGAAACAAACCGTTGCATCGGTTGCAAAAGAAATTTCTATCATTTTATGCGAGAAAAAAAATAGGAATTATGAATGACCACTACTGAGATATAGTGACCACTAATCATCATTAACCAAGGACTTAATCTTATAGATCATTGCTCATCGCTGGTCTTTACGACTGTAATAAAAAGGGCGAGAGGAGAGAGGAAGAGAAGTAGAATTGCCTATAAACCTTCTTTAAGACTCATTCATACTTGAGGCAATATATTCGGAATGTTGTTATGATCGTAAAACACCAATATTAGCATAAAGAATAATCACTGTCGAATGAACAAATCACGCTCTATAATTTCCATCAATAGTATAGATGAAAGCAATTTCTGAATCGATTTGAGTGCTGTGATGATAATGATGCACTATTTAAATTTTTAATAATAAAGACTTATGATAGAACGTCTATAGGATTGTAACTTCAAATAGCGCATCGTTAGCGTTCATTTAGAATTTTACAATGGACAACACATGATGAATAACGATAAGTTAACAAACTTACACAATCGTTTGACGTGATTCAGTGTTCTCCATTGTTGTGCATCCACCACAAACGACGATGAATTTCACTTGTGAATTGATCGTTAAATCTATAGTATTTGAACGTCGTTTATATTAGGGATGTATTGAAAATTTATTGATGCGATTTACTTTATAGACAGCACTTTATGAGTTGCAGAAATTTTTCAGCATTTAATAGAATCATTGTCGACGTATCGCCAATCATTTATGTTTCTTTCGCATCTCCATGTTTCCTAAAAGATGATACAATTGAAAATAATTCATCATAACGTTTACGCTTGATTGAATGTCTTTTTTTTTTTGGAATAGACGAATAATTTGATTCTTTATAAAAAGAAGTAAATAGAGCGTAACATATGCAAATGAAATCTACACATGCATATCGATGATATTCTCTATCAAATTAGCACATTTTACTTGCAATATATCATATGAATTAATATTAGCGCTGAACTTATATAAATAATCATTCCTGCACCGTTAATCGTTCCTTTTTGCCGTTTTAGTTTATATTATTTTATGTTTTTTCTTGCATTTTTTTGCTTTACTGAAGCGTGGACTCTTGTCACACAAGCAGTTTTCTTTTTCATTGTTGTGTCGTGAAAAAGCACTAGCCTATAAAAGCGTTAAATTTTCCAATTCGGGCTTGAGGAGTGAAATACAAATTTTTTATTAAGACAATCAAAACGACGAACTGAGATAGCTCGAACGAATGTGCATGAAACGAGACAAAGGAAATGGTCGTTGATGGCCATTTCTTTGCTACGTTTCTTGGACCTCCACAAAGTTAGAGAGGGGGCAAAGACGGAGGAGAGATGGGGAAGGGTTGGTAATGACCATTCAACGCTATCCCTTTCGTGTCTATCATTTAATAATCAGCATTACTGCCCATTTATATGCGATCGCATTGAACGTTGATCATATAATATAAAAATATTTTGATGTCAATCGTTCTAGTACTATATCGGTGTTACTTACATCACGTGGTTACCGATCTCTTCAGTAGTGCAAAAATTCGTTAGTCAAAAACCGCAACATAAGAAATAGCTAAGTGGAACAAACCGTAGGTGGAAGATCACGACAACAGCACAATAAGAGCGCCGTTTCCGCTTTTCTTTTCGGCTAACTTACCTCTAAATTTCTGATTTCCCATACATATACAAAGGGACTAATAGTAAAACACATTTCCTTGCAAAAGCAAGCAATTGCTATAAATTTCGCTGTAGTATTTTAGTTTACTTTCAGTGTTATTTTTAACAAAAAAAAAAAAAACATAATTCAGTCAGAAAAGATTAATGTGATCGCATTTTGTTATATTCGAGCCGAAAGTCCATTCTGTGGCCTAAAATTCCTTGCGAGAGCATAGAGAAAATTTTAGACACTCCACTTTTAGGGCCAATTGTGGAATTGTAAACTGATCGCGATTAAAATCTACGTAATTTAAAAAAAAAAGAGTTTATTCATATATTTGTTCAACTTCAAAACTCAAACTTTTGCTTTGTGATGCTTAACCCACTGCCTATTCTTGCTTCAAGTGGATAAATCAAATCTAGAGATAAGATTCTCTAAATCTCAAAGATTTTCAAAAACTATTTATTGCTTATCCTTTTCGTAGATATCAAAATACAAAAAGTTGTCAAGAGATATTACAGTTGAATAATTTCGAACTTAAAATCTTAAAATATGACACTAATATGCGAGCATTAGTGTTCGTTTTCTACAGTTATTAAAATCGAAAGATTACTGCTATTGTCCACTTTAAATGAATAAAACAAAGACATAACTTATAGTCAACAGGAATTTAAGTTTATCATTTTCCATTTTAAATAGAATGAAAAAAAAAACGATTGGAAGATTATTGAAATAGAATATCAACACAATTGTTATAGAGAGACTAATATGAATATATTATATCTAATGTTAAATGCTGATTGATATATGAGAAATCAACGAATTCCTCAAAACAATACACATAGATGCTTTTCTCTGAACGAGTTAATAAAAGGATTCCCAATTGATCACACAATCAAAAGTGGTTATGAATTTTCTGAGAATATTCTCTCTCTCCCTCTCTCTCCCTCCCTTTCTCTCTCTTTCCTTCTCTCTCTCCCTCTCTCTCTCTCTCTTTTAAAACAACGAAGATTGCATTTAAAGACGCCAACGTATGGCTAAAATATATGAATTCACCTAGTGGTTCAGAATAACAAAACTGAGCGAATGAACTACATCAATGACCATTTACAAAGTGTATTCACTTTTGCGGCGTTCAATGGTTGCCTTTATACAAGGAACAAATTCTACCCCGTTCTGTAACAACGGCATGTATTCTTGCACTTTGCTTTATTGTTGCGTAGTGGGCACTATATGATATTGAATCCGTATTTGCTTCATTCAAATTGATTTATGGACTATAATAAGTGAGATAACCTGCATCGAATCTTGCATAAGGTGGGAATATACAGCTATGATAGTAACCAAAAAAAAAAAAAATCAGAAATTATTCTTTGAAAGAATTTTTACGCATTATTTTTCATAAAAATATTGGACGATCGTTATGATGGTCGTTGAAAAGAGCCGTAACGATTTTTTAAATATTTCTATACACTCATTAAAAAATTATCATATTCTATCCATACGAATGCTTATGTAAATAAGATCTCAATATCGCATGAAAGTTGTGTAATTCGAAATGAGCATTGCAAATTAATGAATAGATATCATAAATCGTCAAATATGAAAATAACGATTAAACAATTGGAAGTAGTTCCTAAATCTTTAACTATAAAACATGTTACCTCATCTCACCGGTAATCTGAGATAAGCTAAGATTTAATCATCTAATTCAAGAATATAGATGCATATAATCAACAGCTTGTTATGAAGACATCAATGGACATTAATTGTAAAAATTTTTCGAGGTTCACCATATAAGTTGTTATTAGTAACTAAAAAATACTTTAGGAAACGAGCGCTTCTAGATTCACCCATGAGATGCTTCAGTACTTTATACTAAATGCTGATTAGTGCTTGCGAGGCTCGTCCATTTCTGGCAATGATTAACCCCATATACACAGGGAATTTCACTTCTACCGCTGCCCTTGAGCAGACGCTTTCGGGATGGCATTGTATCATTGGGAGTTGGAGTTAAGGAAGAGAAGGTAAAAGAAGGTAACTTTGTCCCAGCATTAGACAGCCCTCCGCGAAGAAAAACTGAAGTATTTTGGAGACCCATCCTTTCAATAGCTCATGCAGGCCGTTTTCACGGTGACGATAGGCGCGAGTCAACACTCTCGTAGACTGCAGAAGACTCCTCCCCTCAACCGCCATCATTCTCCTTTTCCATTCCAGATGGCGAAGTCTCCATGGCTGGGCGAATGAGTGACTATCTTGAGAGCGAAACAGTGCACTTCTGCGCTCTCTCCCAGGACAGTGTTCTTTGGTGAGGAGACAGTGATGGAAAAGGCAGATCAAGTTCAGAAGGATGTTCATATAAATTGTCTTAGAAAGAAAGAAAAATTTGGTTTTTCGGTCTCCAGTCTTCGGAAAACCTCCGCGCTTCAGTCGATAGTCGCCATACCATTCATCATTCATTTCTAAAATACACAACCTTCTAGTTCATGAATTCTTACTGCCTCTATCAGCTTTCTTGCGAGCTTTTCTATAGCTATATAGCTGTTCTTCGAATCTCCACTGCATAAAAAATGGAAAATTATGACGTAATGTCTTCATCGATTTTCACTGTAATGCAATATTTGCCAACAACTGATGCATTCATATTCACATATGAACAGCTGACCTTAGATATCCCTACATTCAACAGACACAACTGTTATTCGTCCAAAACACTTCAATAACCTATATGACCGCCTATTCGACCTATTCCACATTGAAAACATCTCCCATCTTCATGGCGTTATTTATCGTCTTCTAATCGCATCATACAGTCAGTCACATGGGGGTTGTTTCAACATTTGAGGTCAACATTGCAAGCAACTAATTCAGAGTTGAATTCTGATTCAAAGAAGTAGTTAGAGGAAGCAAGCCCGCTATGAGTAATACGATCATATTTACCTGAACTCATTGATTCATCACATCAAATCTTCTTGCTTTGCTTTTAAAACAAGCGATTGAAATGTCAAGTGCAAGGCGTGCTGTTGAAGAAGACAAGAATACGTAATCTAGGAATTCTTTGAAGAAATCTAGATGATTTGACGATGGAGAGGATGTCAAGTATCGATGACAATTATGCAAATCGATTTGCGATTGCTTGTTTTAGCAAGTCATTTCAACGAAACTCCACGTAATGTCTGATTTGACTCATTATTTTATTAGCATTTCAGAGGATGAAATTCATTAGCTGTCAATAAGAGTTGAAGCGAGCAAAAGGAAAAGAGACGATCGTGATTTATCAACGCTTTTAGCATTTAGCACGTTCAATGATCAATGATACGAAACTAATTCATCGATAAAAACAACGATTCACTGTGATTTTTGAAGAAATTATAACAGCTTTAACGTAGTACTCTTCATTCGCACATAAAATCGTTTATTACAAATTTCTAAGTGTTTGTTAAATGGCTTTAAGAACTGAAAATGAACTTATTACAAAATGACAACGTTTACAGTCAATCCTCATCCACCTCCTTGCCCCTCTCATCCCACCCTCCTCATCCTCTGTCCATTCCACCAAATCGAAATTCCTAGTTTTTAATAAAGGAGGAAATTTCAGAATTAAACAAGTACAATAGATTTTAGTAATAAGAGTTTATTTAGACGAAAAGCAAGAAACAATTGCTTTTTTGCCTTCTAAATCATTTTTGCAATGCATTTCTTCAATTCGCATTAGCAAATACACTACATATATTTGCATCATCTAACATAATGAACACTTCGTTTGTATAGAAACTCTTTAAGAAACTTCTTATGAAAGGTGAATAACGAAATGAAAAGAAATAAAATGAAAGAGAATAAAGAAAATTTTGCGTATTTTTATCAATCAATTCAGCTATAAAAAGAAAAAATAATCCATTTCATAAAAAATAAAGAAGCACAAACAATACATCAATTGACAACAATGAGCAATATCTCAATGAAAATCTTAAAAGAATAATAAAAATATGCATAATATAAATATATATTCAAATAATTTAGCGTAAATGCTTGTGAGAATAAAAGCGCAATAATAAAACAAAAAACAAAAACGCAACGTTTACACACTCATGCGCAATTGAGGCTTTGATTAAGAGGGAGGATATAAGTATTGAAAACTCGAAATTAATGGGCTGTCTCGTAATTCCAGTTGAAAAAAATTCGATTATGTTGAATTCTCTTTCCAAAAAAAAGGCATACAGCATGAAAGGTATGATAAATTTTTACGAAAATTCACTTGATGGAAAATAATATAACGAATTTTCAGAAAAAAAAATTTATTTGTGACCTAAATTGTGCGCTGAATTTCTGATAAGGCTCCTAAAGGGCTCCTAAATGGCTCCTAAAGCGGTTAAACTAAACGATATGATCAAACAACTGAAACAGTATGATGAAATAAGATTTTTTAAAGAATGTTTTTATTGTATTATTGAGTTTAAATGCAAATCGAATTCATAATCGAAAACAGAAAGAAATTTTTTTTAACAGAAATTTTTAAATTTTTTTTAAAGTCTAGTTCGATAATTTTTGACATGTTTACGTCAAAACTGATGAGAATTAAGCCTTTTTGTAGGTCACCAATCACATCCCATTCACAGTGCATTTTATCTCTCAAAACTTTATAACAGAAGTAAAGTGACCGCCAACCGCAGAGGAGGTGCAACATCGACGCAAGTAAGGCGATAGCGAAGCGGACAAGTGCAGCAAATTGGAGCGAATCGAATCCTATTTCAGCCATCTTCGGCGAGCATAATGAGAGTTGAAGTTTGGCATGCAGTCGGCTTTCTAGTTGCGTTCAGCCAGCTAAGAACGCTTATTATCTGCTTCATACACATCCTTCAACGAATGAATAGACATCCATATGAGGCCCATCGATGTGCCATTTGTTCAGTGATGAATTCTACAGCACGCAGAGAGGCGAAAACAACTCAACAAACACTCAAACCTCATCTTATGCTCACATTTTCTTTTAAGTTTTACTCTTTCATATAATTTAGTCGTCGATCATTCACTCACTAAACCCCTGCCGATAAATTATGATCTCCATAAAACTATGGTAACCACATGAAATCTGTGAACTTTCAAGTTTTATGGGCTTCTCAGTAGGGTATCACAACGAGCAATCAGCAAAATATCATTGGATATTTGACCACCATAGGGGTGGGGGAAAATATTTAAGAGGAACGCACTTTACGAGTGAAAGATTGAGCAATTTTTATTCACCCAAAGATCTTTTGCAGTTTTAAACGTTACACCTTTCTTACATCTTTCCCATAATATCCGGATAATAGATGCCGATAATCAAACATCGAATTATTTATTTACTTATTTATTTTATCGAAATAAGATAATAGGCACTATCTTGTTTATATGTCACATTATAAATTTCATTCGTCACGTGGGTCATACAAATCAATATCGACAATGCAAACTGAATTGCGAGTTTGAATATCGTTGAGTCCTCATCCATATATCTTAAGCAAACGTTTTCCTCCTTTTTTTTTTAATTTTACTCTTATTTTATGCAAAATTTCCAATTTGAACATGCAAAGTGTTGTGCTTATTCATATATAGAGACCTTATGAATATAATGACGTAGGGAAAGAAAAAATAAACTAGAACCGCAACATAATCCACACAGAGTAAGTGAACGAACGTATGGAGAGTATTATACAGAGTATCTACACTTTTCTTCAAAAACGCAATTATACACGTTTACTTCATTATGCGCATCCCATAGGCGTTTACTGGGGTTGACCTCAGCAGCTGATATACGACAGTTTTTCTGTTTGCGACAGAAAGACAGTAAGGGAGGCCCCTTAAACTTGCAAGTAAAACGGGATTTTGAAGGTGGAATTCTTCAAGATGAAAAATTGAAGACTTTCTTCAATGAATAAATCCCTTGTGAGATAAACGAAAACAGGTGTACTATACTGCTTATGTGTATGTTTTGCATCACATATGTAAAGTATTGTCGAGAAAATCGATTCCTAAGCATACCAAAGATGCCGTTTTCTGCTGGCGCTGATAAGATTCACAAAATTTCCCTTTCAAAGTCATTTGAATTTAGAAATGCTCATTTCTCAGATTTATGAATTCTTCAAAACAAAATGCAAATTATCCATCAAAGAATTTGCCTAAAGCAATGAAAATTATCTATTAAAGAATTTGCCTAAGTAAACTGTATATAAGCACCGCTCAATGTCAATAAATTCATTGGTTGGTTCATTCGCCGGATCAAGTTCGCGTCTTCGCCAAGGTATGTCAAATATTTGTACTCTCTCTTCTACCTGTGACGAATAGATAATTGGCTAATAGGAAAAGAAATTATTTTCAGCAGTATTTTTCACTCTATAATCTCTTTGTTTCGAATCGATATGGCTTTATGAAGAGAAAATTCAGAACTTGAGAATTGATTACTGCAAATAAAGTGAATAATGATGAAATGAAATGAAATGTAGTGAAGTTGTTAGGATTGATGTGATTTAGTTTTCGGTAGGTTAATCGTTCTTTCTTTTTTTGATAACTGTATATTCCACGTGGAAATTTCGCTCCGAGAATGATGGTAATAATGGTTTGACCAAGTGCCCATAACCGTGACATCTTTATATGGAAATGAGTTTGTTGAATCTCTGCTTTGAAATGTTGAGAATACTAACGAAATCGAATATGCGGGCGGAATAGCGATCTCTCAAAGATGGCGGCTCGACATATTGCATCACAATTTATTGTACTCTCCATGCCTTCTGTAATACCTGCGTTTCCTCATCAAAAAACAAACTACCTGTATGGGACTATGCCTTTTCATACAGTTGAACGCGGATTTGCTGTTTGAGTAAGCCGTATTGCAGAGAGATGGGAAGCTCAAATAACGGATGTGAACAGTCACCACGGCCGATCCCATCGCCCACTCTCACCTGGACATCCCTAAAGCTGACACCAATGGTCAGTGGTTCGGAGGAATCTGGATTGAAAAGGAAGGAGAAAAGTGGAAAAGCATAGTGTGGGAGTTCTTTGTGGTAGATGACAATAAAGGCAAAAAAGGGACCGGTTGCAGTATTTGCGGACGAATGCTACCTGTTAGCTCGTTATCGACGCATGGCATGATAGGCTGTTTGACAGCCGTATACGGTAGTGTTCCAGAAGTTGAACTGGCTATGTGTTCTGTGAATTTTGGAGAATTTTTCTTCATCTTACGACTGCAGAATTCCCGCTTCTAACATCCCTTACAGAGATGATGAAAGCCAGCAGGGCACCCGCAGGTGGGGATTGGTTACAGCTAATCCCTCACGGGAGCGAGGGGATTTTTTGATCTCGAGGGCCCTCGCGGTCCAAAATTTATGATTAATCTTAATGCGGGGGCCACGGGGGGAGATGCACTGAACTCCGAACACTAATGTATAAGCGACCCAACGGCAACTTTGGTGATAGAAGGCTGCAAAATATAAACAACTGGCGGTTAGTGAAACAACAAAAACTGAGAGAGGTGAACTGGAGCAAAGATGAACAAACCGTTGGAGGGATATGATTAAAGAGTGTTCAAAATATTTAAGACCTACACCATGCCGTACCAAACGGGAGGGGAAGGTTGCAATAAACTGACCTTTCTTAACGGATCGTGCCCTGTTATCAGAGTTGCTGCATGTTTCTCCTCTCACATAACATCATTACTCATATATATATATATATATATATATATATATATATATATATATATATATATATATATATATATATATATATATATATATATGCAACAATCTAATTCTCCCTCCTTTGCATGCACAGCTGACGTTATCAACTCATGCTAGCAAGCCGACAAAAATTTGCATATCACCTGAAAGTAATACTCGTCAAAATTTCAGTTCAACTGGAAATTTATATATCAACAATCGATCCATCTATGATCTGATTTTTGCCACCAGCATGAGCATGATTTTTCGCTAAGCGTTCGATATAAGATGGTTGGATGCAGATAGTGATATGCGCAGATAGTCATATACAGTTTTGAATTATAAACACTCCGATGCTGTTCCTGACATCTTGACTCTAACGGTCGTTTAAATTTGTGTAACAATAGAGATCATTGTTTTGTCTTCTAGCTCTTCAGCGTTTGGCAAAACAACCTATTGATAACATCACAGCTTTAGGCACATCTGTGTGCAAAAAATTACTGGCACGTCTTTCATGCTTCTAGGTTTTTCACCTCCCTATTGCAACTTTCATATACCCACTTTCAACACTCTCAATAGACGGGAGAAAATCCCACTCACAATTAATTCAAATTTCCCTCGAGTACTTCCGCCAGTGTTTGATATGCGAATGGTTGCGGCGCAAATGTCTGGTGCAATAGTTGCTGCTCAATTAAGCGCTGCAAAGCAACACGACAACCTCTCTCAAGAAACGTTACTACGACTACAACTCTAGCCGTTCCATTATACTATTCTCAGGTGGAGCCAATTAATCAGTTATCACTGCTACTTTATCCGATACTATTACTGTAGTTACCTCTAAAATGCTGTCCAAATGTCTTCAATATTCAAAAGTGGCGTGCTCGCCGTTGCGGCGCGCGTCGCGCATTCGCATAGACGCATCGTGTGACGCGTTTCGCAGGGGTCACTTTACATCAGAAGTCGGCGCGCGCTGCACATCCGAACTGGCTGCCCCGATAGCCAGCGTGCTCGGCTGCCATTTTTGATCGGCGTTTTGCAAGCATTTTTTTATGATGTTTCTGCTTGAGTTTGTTTTTTTATGGTGTGGTACCAACATATTGTAAACCACGAGTAAAGTTGGCCTCAGAGTTCGCTTTGAGATGAATTTTTGGCGCATAAATGAGCCCAGACTTCGTGGAATAGAATTAAAGTACCACATAAAGGAAATATGCAGCTTTTAGGGGGTAAGGATGGATAGGGGAGGCATCCGACATCATTTCTGTAATATTATTCTTCTATAGTCTATCTAATCTCAAATTTCCTTGTCAAATGCTCATAGCAGTGTTATCGTTTAGTGCCTTACTTTTTTCCCTCACAAAAAAAACCACTTTTTTCTCCTATATTGCAGTTCACACTGGAATTACAATGTGCCAGTGATCCTCAACACTATTGGATGCGTGTTCAGAATTCTCTGATTTTCCGCCAAATTTTTTTACTTACAATTTTTGCAGCATGGAAGTGTGTACAATAGGGGAGATAGGATGATAGAAGTTGAACAATGCAGATCGGGTCAAAAATTCCCGGTTTCCAGGAACATGTTTCCTGAATTTGATTGATTTTCTTAGTTAACTGTTTATTACTTTTATCTTAATCGTCCTCTTTCTAGAATGCAAAGATTCTAGGCAGCATTCATTCGAGGCATTATGTGAGTCCTCTGAGTCGATACTTGGAGGCGTCCTCTTTCGTCACTTTTGCAGTTGAAACCCACTCTGTAGTCATCATTCTATTTTCAGCAGTTCAAATTTTCACAAACGGAATTTTTTTCTCAACTGTATTTGGAACGGATGTAAGGAGTTTGTTAATAAAACGAGCATTCGCAATAATTGCCGACTCCCGTAGCCAATATAAAGTTTTTTTTCGTCACATCTTATGGACTGGGGATTTCTTTGAATGAATGTGATGTCGAAATGAGCGATTGGAAGCGTGCATAAATATTCCTTACTTGATATGTGGGTGGTGTCTCATCCAGAAGCATTGAAATTGATTCGTTAACTGTTTATTCGTGTAATTTTAATGCTTCAGCGAATATTATGCGCTTTTTTATAGTACTTCCGAGATGTTTTGCTTCGATTCGATAGCCACTCGTTAATTTTGACCAGCAGAATAGCGCCAAGCAGTCTTCATCAGTGCTATATTTTCTGACACTTTATTGAGATTCGTCATTAGATCGAAACGGACGAGGCCTCGACCTTTAATTATTCCGCGACAAGTGAAATGCCAATTATGACCTCCCCATGCCTTCAGGGCTGTAGCCGAAGATATAAATAGGCTGCTGTCTTGCTTGCTCATCATTCAGCGTGTTGTCGTTTTTGATCGTGTTCGCGTTGCGCTTTATAAAGCGATCTTTGTAGGTGACCACGTTTGTGTCGAAAGGATGGAACGCGTGAATGTCGGGATGCATGTCGACATACGTCGTTCTGATGGGCGCGTGCACAACGCGGTAATTAGCGAAGTACGCAAGGAATCGTTATCGGTGACTGTCGAGTGGTTCGAGAACGTTAGTTTATTTCCACATTTTTTTACTATTTCTTACGTTTTTTGTCCTGAAGATTTTATAGAGGACAGTAGGTTGACCCACAAGCGGTTGATTTTTCTTGTGAGGGGGGGGGGGGGGGATGGGGAAAGGAGTGGGGATGAAAAAATTGTAAAGTAGAATTGTAAATTGGTTATTCTTCCGTTAAGATGCCAGCCGAGAGATGTAAAGCGGCGATGATGCAAAATGACGGCCAACATTTGCATATCGCCTATAGAAATTAAAGCAGAATAATTCATTACAGAAATTACATCTTGAATTTGCACAATCCGAATAGAATTTTAGATATCCTGAAAAGATTTTGCAAGATTCAAGTCAGGAAGTTTGTTTGTTTTTTGGCATTGGCAATTTCTAGATGGGTGGTCTTTCTCTATGTGAAATTTTTTTCTGGTATTCATGGAAGCGCACCTTCATGTTCATCATATGCAACTGTCTAAGACATAATCAAGAAAAGAATCGAAATGTGCTCACAGAAAATAGTTTTATCTTTTTTTTCATAGGATTTTGGCTATAGCTATTACTCAGCAATTTCCATCTTTTCGTTGAACTCGACGTTTTGCGTTCGGCAGCTTGCTACTAGTGCTTATTGTGTAATTTGAGGGCGATTTAATTGTATACCGATGGAATGAGGAAGGGGGGGGGGTTGCGCTTATTAAAATGTTGGTACTGAGTGAAAAGGTTATAGTTTTGATACTTTCCCAAAATTAAATGGCATATCGGTTAATGAATGCTTCAAAATTTTGTCTTCATTGTAAATATTCTATTGCACAGTCTAGTCTTGTGTGGTTGAAATGCAGCGTATTGCATCCAGCTTTGAGCAAACAATGTTGTTTCTCGTTGAGATTAAAAGCTTTGGAGGCATTTGTTTCTCCCAACTTATCGATGAATCTTTTCTGTCCAAACATGCTTCGTATCGAGGTGTACTGTTGAATACTTGTTGTGATCGTTGGACCAAAAGGTGCCAATACCCCCAGTTCTTAAGTGGGGTTTTTACAATTTACACAAATATTTGGAACAGATGTTGAATATCTTTCAACCGCAGAAGAGAACTACTTGTTTGTTGTTTTTTTTTTTTCGTTGAAATGTGAACTAATCACCGAAATTTCCACCACCATATGAAGGTTTTTATGTGAGTACACCTATATAGTTTTGATCTACGAAGCCTCTACACTGGATTTATTTGATTGACGAACATCCTGGGATTTATTTTAAGTCTTATCTCAAATCAGTGGATGATATTATTTGGCGTGGACGTAGAGGTCGTGGAAGCAAAAATTGTTACACACTGAAGGTTGTAAATAAAGGACTAATGGGTGAGGGATGGTTTTTATCGCTTGAAACGATTGCTAAAACCGCTCTTTGTGTCATTTTGCGGAACGCGTTTACACCGTTCTTCAGCAGTGTGTTCTGAAACTGGCATAAAATTTATTATTTTCCATTTGCGATTACTACGAAGTTGCTTTGAATCTTAGAGGTAAATGAATAATACAAACAAAGCTTATGGAGAACAAAAGCAGCGATAAAAAATGGAGTAGCGGAAGTAACTGTTGTTAGATATTACAAAAGCAGCGATAAAAAATGGAGTAGCGGAAGTAACTGTTGTTAGATATTCTATGAGTTTAATCATCGATCCACTAAAAAAGGGACACATTTGTAGTGTTATTGTTACGCATTTATGTAGTACAGCGATGAGGTACTGTTGTTACTTATAAAAAACGTTCTTTCTTGAGGCGTTTTTGCTGTTTGCGCAGTGCGCTTTTTGGCCAGCTGATTCGTCTGTTTTTCGATCGTTAAACAATGGGTGAGTAGCAGGCAGATTTGCATTTGTAGGCAGTTACAGGCATATGGACCTTTTCACGGTTTGCTCCCTCATGATCAGGGAAGAAAGATAAAAATTTTAATAAACAAATAAATAAATATTTATTTACTTTTAATTACTAAATCTTTTGGTGAGAAGTTATGAAAAACTCATCTAAAACTTAGAATTTTTGTACGTATAATTCTGCCTAATTTATCGTGAAAATGTTTAGAATAGAAAATTGTATAGAAAATCAGTAGGAAAGATGTCGTTGGCTTAGAAATAAGAAAAGATAATTCTATTCTAAAACGAATTGTAAGAATGTTTCTACTACCGAAAGTGATTAGCAAACTTAGTAGACATTTCTATCAAAATGAAAGGCAACTACGTTCGGTATTTGTGTCGATTTCTTTCGTTAGTAAGTTATTTTCTAAAATATGGACAATGAAGAATGCTTGATGTGTGATGGAATTGTTTGGCAGAAAGCTTGCAAAGTGCAAATGATGGATTTGTCTGTGCAACATAGAATTTTAAGTCAGATCATAAAATTTTTTTCTTCATTTTACGGAAAGTTCCTCAGAGCTTTAGAACTTTCTCCGATTAAGCAAGAGCTAAATAAACTCTGTCATTTATAGAGAAAACGTTTGGTGCTGTAAGCGAGCATATAGGTCGGGTTAGAGGAAATGTTATCGTCAAGATATATTGGTGCATTGTTTGTTGTTGCTACCTTCTTTGGTTTGAAAAGTTGGAATAAACGAAGCGCTTCATGAGGCGAAATGAATGACGAAGTATGTGAGTTGAAATTTAGATGTTAAGGAGAATGCAGCTTTAGGGGCATGATGCTGGTGGGCACCTCGAAAACGGTGCCACTCAAATCGATTCGTTAATGCTATGTGCAGCAATGCACACTCAGATGCGAAATGAAGGCTTGTTGGCTACTATAAACGTAAATATTCTCGCAGCTGTCTGAGCAATGAGTCACCGGATATTTCCGGAAAATGATGAAATAGAAGATGACGACAACAATGCAGTTTCAGAAATCTGACTGATTGCATCCGTTGTTGCAGTGAGATGATCGACATTCAAGATAAATGCTAGTAGACAGCTGTTGTGTTGTGACCATATTGAGAAAACAATCCTCATAAAAATGCATCATAGGGAATGTATATAGAGACTCAAGGGTAGTATTGCTCTAATGATGGTGGGCAGTGATTGTGTGTCCATCGGCCGATGAGTCATGCTGTTAAGCTGACCATGAAAGTTGTGTAAACACTGCGCTATGGAGTTATTTATAGAATGCATTGCTTGCACTCCATGCAAAAATATGACTAAAGTTCACTTTGCTTCCATAATTTCCACGTCGTTTTTCGTTCTAAGAGTTGAGGCTGATTTCACATTCGTTGAGCGCATTTATTAATTTACAACAAAAAGGGGGGAGCGAGGATAAATGACAGTTGCAATGTGGAATGTTATTTGAATACTTTCTCCTGACTTGAAGCTATCTTTTCTACCCGGCTTTGCCTACAAATAAGCTCATACGTTTGTTGAAACGTCATAACGGGATCGATGAAAATCATTAACGTGTTGTGTTTGCGGCAGTAATTCATTATAGCTGTACTTTCGAACCAGCTTACATACGGCATAAAAAGAGAGTGCACTAGAGTTGCTCATGCAGGCGAATCATAAAAGAACTATGTGTGAGGTCCGGAGATCTGCAGTTAAAGGATGCGTTTGCTCAGAGGATGGGCGTCTAACTTTTCTGTATGCAGCATTTCACTGAGACGACAGCTGACTCGACTAAACAAACTGACATAGACTTCAAGTAACGGGGCTTGAAGCTGTGCGGCATTTTTTGCTCCTGAGATGCAGAGAATGTGTAATGAAAGAAAAGGGTTTCGAGAGGGTCATATACGAAGAGAATCTCGTCTAGGTAATTAGAGCCATCTTAAATCCGGGCTGCAAGGATCACAATCACGAAAGAAATTCCTTTCATGTTTTCAGCTTTCTGAGCTTTTTCGGTTTAAATCCGACCAGAACGGAAGATTTTCCTTCAGAATGTACTTGCCCTAATAAGTCAATCAAATCCGCTGACGGCTAACTTCATCTCCTCACATGGATGCATCACTTTCAATAAATGTTGCATTCGTGATATCGGTTCATTCTCGAAAGTACTCTTATTTTTCAGGACATCTGAAAGTGAATTTAGGGAATGTAAAGAAGAAAACCTTCTCAAAAGTTTGTGGACTGAGAGGAAGAAAGGATGCTGGGAAAAAAGACAATACACTAAACAGCGCTAACAATTTGTTGATGCTAATTTGTCTAAAATGATGTTTTGAGATGGTATCAATTGAAGTAGTAAAGAGAGTAATATTTGAAGCAAATGCATAAGGTGAAAATATGTTAGAGGTGACGAACGTCTGTAGAAAGGGAGGAGAGGGGATAGCACTCAACCAGTGATCCCTATCATAAAGACAATCTCATTAGAAAAGGAAATTAGCTGATGAGCAATAAACTCGTTTCTCCTTAGTTTTTACTCTCTTCTTTGATAAACAACGATTTTTAGAAATGTGTTCCCTTCTTTTTGCATTAATTTTTTGCGATTTTCAAGCCGATTATCGTTTTAAAGTGATTCGTACAAGAATACAAAACGTTGATGCGCATGCAAGGTGGCATTGAATTGAACTTTTTGCCAAAAACGTTAAGGCAATGTTCGGCTGTCGTCGAAACGTTGATCGCAAAAGAAGCATTTGTCAGAGGGGCACAGTTTTAAGAGATCGTCATATTCGTCTCTAATTAAAGTGGATTTAGAGGTAAATGTTGTGATGATAGGTTGTTATCACTGATAGCGTCATTGCGCAGAGAGATAGATAGAAAATATTGCCACTCGATTTGCTGTTGTGTGTAAAATTGTTTTCTAAAATTGAAAGCTCAATTCGATTGGCTTGTCGTTACGTAAACATTCCTTTGAATTAAAAAGTTTTTATCTTTCACAATTTGTAAAGGTTTTACATGCAACAAATATTTTCCGTTGTGCATTACTGCAATAGTACGGTGCGTATAACATTTTTCTGTGACCGCTGGCCATCAGGTGTTAAAATAGTTAGTGACCCCTTCGTTGTTGTGTTTACTGCTCTGTTATCTAACTAGCATTTGCTGTTTATTATAGTTAATATCCGTTTGTTGATTTCCTTCTAGGTGATGATCGTTGTTTTTAAATTCATTCATTGTCTCCATTATCATTGTTAGCAATTAGTACATGGAAATAGAGGCAATAAAAAGGAACCGTTTGAACGGTAATTTTTTTTTTTTTTTTTTTTGCTTTCAGCTGAAAGATCTTTGACATACGATCACATATCTGATTTTATATCCCCTACTGATGTATTCCAGTTGGAGTCGTCAATAGCTTAATAAATAAGTCGCATTACAAATTTTCAACAAGTATAGAATGGTTAAAAGCTCGTGAAACGTATTATGTATCTATGTTTTAGGGTGAAACCAAGGGGAAGGAGATCGACTTGAAGACGTTGCTGGCGATCAATCCGACTTTGGCCGCTCCACCCCCGTCGACCTCGATGAACACGTTCGCCAACGACGAGAATCGAATCACTCACTCCGGCGTACATCTTCGTCAGCCCAACAATAATGCTGGTAGAATTGTCTTATTTACAACGTAAACACTTCTGACTTAGGTTGTTAAAATTGTGAGAATTAGGAAAGGAAGGAAGGGGGAGGAAGAATTGTCTGTTTTTTTTTACCAGGAGGTATTGAATGAAGCACGGATTCGTGAAATACAATTTCATAGTGTCGCAAGCAATAAATGAGTAGATCATACAACGCAAAATGCTGAATTCCATTGGGCTGCTTGTACGGCATAAGATTGTCAGCGGTTTCCTCTCCCCCTTCGTCCATTATGTGCCTCATGGAATTGTGGCTGAGTTTGTGGGTTCATTTTTCTTATGCAACATAAATGTCCTATTTCCTTTCTTATATTCTCAGGGATGTATAGCGTTCATAGCTTGTCAAATCGGATCTGTATTCGATGAAATTGATAGAGAAAGAGGAGGGGGAAGGGCGTAAATTTAATAAGGGAATACGCGTGGCGACTATCTTTAACTTCAAAACTTTCTGCCGCTTTCATGTGTTTTGTTTGATGTTTTTTTTTTCTGAAGTTTATCTATCTTTCGCTGCATTTTAACGCTCAGGTCGTTAGTGAGAGGATTTTATTATGGTTTGCGATATTTTAATGGTGTTTTCCTGCTTTCTCATTTATATGCTTTGAAGGAAGCTTTCACTGAATTGGAAATCATTTTCCATGTGCGGCGTCGCGTTTGAATAATGATGTGAAGGTTGAGCTACATATAAAAAAATGTTTGGCTGTATGGGACTGTATAAGAAAAGAATTTCCTTTTTTTCTACTGAGTGCATTTAATCGCAAAATTGCTCATGTTGTGGTGGTTGCATTACAGGCTACAGCCGGCGCACATTCATGGGGCAGTCAAGCGACCTTCCGACACCTTTTTCCAACAATGGAAACGGTGAAAGGATGGGCTCGGCTCAAGGAAGTGTCTCGCATCTTCCAGGCGTAAGGTCAGTTAACGTGGCGCATCCAGTTAAGATGCCCCCATTGAAGCAGCGATTTGCTCTGGACCCGTCGAATTATAATGTCGACGATATCGGTATGTTGCTGTTTTCTTCTTTTTTTTTTTGTGTGATGGTCGATTGTTCCCCTTAACGAGAAACTGTGGCAGAACTTTGATAGAAACAATATAGTTTAGGGGTTTTTTTTTAATTCACCACAAACTTTTATTCTAATGCAAATTTCGGATTCATATTCGCAAATTCACGTTTTCCTTTGAATTGTTGAGAATCGTGTGCTTATATTTAAGTGATATAAACACAGATCAATTTTACTGAACAAAAACTTGTTGAGCAGCTATGTGCACATACTCTTTATTGTTTCCGAAAGCTTAAAAGGTGTAAATGAGCACAGTTTTGAAAGAGATTGAAATTGGCATTTTGGAATTGTTGCAATTTGCGAACACCCAAGTCATTTGAGTAAAAGTTTTCCTTCAAGTTCCTTCAGTAAAAGTTTTCAAGGCGTTGCGCTTTTTCTGACACTTTTTTTCGCGACAAGCTCGCCGCATTTTGGTCGTATTAGAAGGTTTATAAGGCAAGAACATAATTTTCCTCCAAGCTTTGTATGCCGCTATTACTGCTTTTTTTTCTGTGCATTTTGGCCAGTAATTATGTTTTCACTAAGGAGTGTTGTTTTCCCATCAGTGCTTATAACGGAATTGGAAGCCTTTTGAATACGGTAGTTATTTAATGCAATGAAACGGGGGAGCGATTTAAACTTTTGGGGTATTGAAAGGATATTGAAAGTTGCAGTGAACGAGACAGTGACTGTAAACCAGCCGCCAGCAAAATCGTCGACGGTGCAGGAGATCGAACGCCTACAGCGAAATCGTGAGGAACGCAGGGCACATCAGGTTATCATTCTCAAATATCTGACAGCTTATTGAAGTTGCGAATAGATGAAAGGTGCCCGTTGGTGATGCGATTGGAAGGGTGATATGGAGACGACTTCAGGCATGTCGCATGGTCTTATTTTATCCACGGAAACAGAAACATTTCATCGGTAGCAGTCGGCCAAACATTCCACGGTGGATGGAGGATGATAAAGACGTGTACAAAACCGAGACTAATTCATTGTTTATTTCGTCGCTTTAGGAACTAGTGAATATGGACTTTCCTCGTTGAAGAGTCCACATCTTCAGAGCTCCTGAAGTTGTGGTGAATGTCGATTTCCAATGGGGCGCAGATGGCAGAAAAAATAGTTCAGCAAAGATTCGGAGAAAAGAAAATAAAGGAGTATGCGAGAGACAGCAAAAGAAATGGTTGACGTTTTTATAAATAAAAAATAAGGTACATCGCCACAGAGCTATAAAAAGATGGGAGCATGCATTTTCGAACATTAGCGAGACACGGAATAATAGGTTTACTTTCCCTGTACATCACCGGGGTCGCAGATTATGGCTGTTTGAAAAATTTCATCTCTTCTGTTGAGAGGGGAGAAAGAGAGAATGACATGGTGGTCCAAAATTTGAGGAGAGAGTATGATTTCGGGTGCTGGTCTCAGATGACGCCGGATGTGTTCCGTTCACTCTCACTTCGTGTTTTGTGTGGAATAAGCTCTGTGCAGGAAGCTGTCGTTGTAAATAATGGGATTAGGGTCAGAAATTGTTGTTTTTATTTTAATTGAACGCTTTCGTAGTTGGAAAACCGTTATTATTTTTTCATATGATCTCATTGATTAATCTTCGAGCCCATACATGCAAGTTGTTCATGATACTGGTAGTCCGCTGATGTGATGCTTAAGCGATAAAATATTATCACAGATTTGTCGCCGTTCATCTGTTATTGGTTATTGGGCACGTCATCTCAGTTGACCCATTATCCCTTCTCACTATCAGACTGAGCTAAAGTTTTGTAGCCTGAGGTGCTTCTTGATGTTTTCAAGAATCAAGTGTTCGCATGTGTTATTTTCAGGTCGAAGTGAAGAAACAGAAGGAGCAGCTGAAAAACATTGACCCAGGCAATCCGAATTGGCAGTTCTTAACTATGATCAGGGAATACCAGTCAATGATCGACTTTCGCCCTCTCAAAATGACGGACCAGGTCGGCGATTGAGCTGTTCTTTTAGTTATTTCTTTGTTCTTTTGTTTGATACTTCAGTATTTATTAGATCGACTGGAGGGATATTACTTGCGAGCCAAAATTGTAGAAATGGGAAGAGCGGTAGGCTATACTAAATCTCTTGGTTGTGCTCTCTTGGTAGTAATATTTTCCTTTAGAATTGTTCTGAAACTTCCACTGATGAATGTTTGCAATGCGAATAATTTTCTTCGGGTTGAATTGGCCAGTCAGTAGTTTATGGTTTTAATAAAGGATGTTCCTCTATGTGTAAGTGAGTGGAAGCATATGCCACTGATTGCGTTGATTTCGACAGCGATCCAGTTAGGTATTTCGGCTATAAACATGGTGTAGTAACCCAAGGAAACATACCTTCTCATTGTTTTTCTTTCATTTTCCATCGATAACGATAGATACAAATTTAGGTGTCCGAGAATCGCATCACGGTTTGTGTTAGAAAGAGACCACTCAACAGGAAGGAGATTATGAAGAAGGAAATCGAGGTAAGCAATACGTTATCTTTTGACATTTCTTTCCAATCCAGTTATCATTATATCTATGAATTTTGTTAATATTTTATTTCTCGTCGATGTATCTAATCAAATACTAAATTTTGAAGGGCGATGCTTCATTTCGTCATCCTAAACAATTCATTTTGCTTATTTATTTGGGTATTTCATTGCTATTTATTTTTTGAAGTCCTCATTTCTAAGTATGTGTTGTTTCCGCTATAGAATTGTTTTGTGGCGGATGTGGTGAAATGAAAAGCTGTTGATTTTGTAATATCACCGCAAGTGGAGGGTATATTTTTTTAACTGAGGAAGTTGGACTGTAGGAAATGTGACGTTTTAGCTCTGAATATTGAAGTGCAGCATTTCAGGGAAATTGGAACTAATGATTTGGCCAAAAACCTCAGTGCAGTCAATAAACATTAAGGGCTAAGTTCTGACGTGATTAACACGCTATGAATAATATGAGATTCATAGAAATGTGATGCTTATGGACGAAATACAAGGGAATTCATTATGGTAGAATTGAGAAGGGCCGAACTGTGAAGTAGCAAACATACGGGTGACGATCATTGCATCATTTACCAAGGTCCCTTCTCACTGTTGCAGCTCCATTCCAAACAAATATTTTCTATGGTGATAAATCATCGTGGGACACAGTTTACGTTCATCCTCAAATGATCATCCCGCTCCATCATAGTAACGATAGCTGTCCTCAGTGACTGCAGCTGAAGGTCACTTGCTATTCATAAAACTTCTTAGATTCCTTTGTTCATCATTTATCTTCTACTTTCCAGCTCATTTATAATGCTTTTTTTTCATTGTTTAGTTTCATTGTCATTCGTAACAAATTTTCGAATTTTAATGAATATCTATTAAGGTGATAACGATCCCAAACCGTGATCATGTCATCGTTCATCAGCCTCAAGTGAAAGTCGATTTGACTAAATGTTTGGAAAATCAGAAATTCCGATTCGATTATACTTTCGACGAGAATAGCAGTAACGAAATGGTCTACAGGTACGGCAAATATTGATTATATTTCTTGCGTTATGCAGAGGGAATTGTTTTGGATGAAAAATGGTGATGCGCGATAGTGATGTTAAGCTGTGCTATATTCGCCCTATTTGTCGACTCGATCCGACTGAATAGTACCTCCTTCGAGTATGAAGTTGTGCCTAGTGGGTCATCGTGACTGTTCCCCGCTGAACTTGTCACTTAGTTGAAAAAGACTTTCTCTGTAAACGTTGAAAAAATGAGACTTAAAGATTTTGTTGTTGAAAGGAACTAGATCCACCTATTCAACGGCTAGAAAATATTTAAGGGAAGATTTGGCTGTGGTTTCATAGTTTTTATATTTTGAAAAGATTTTGAAACTGTTATATGTTGGGTTTGAAACCGTTATGCGTAACGTGAGTATTTCAGATTTACGGCGCAGCCATTATTGAAGACCATTTTCGCACAAGGTTTTGCGACATGCTTTGCATACGGTCAAACGGGCTCAGGGAAAACCCATACGATGGGTGGCAGCTTCACAGGCAAGACGCAGGTAACCTACCTCCTGTTTCTCTATGTCTGATTTAGGGCATTGTTTGTCGATTTGCGACAGGCGTTCGAAAGCCTCAGATGTATTGGAACATTTTCTTGGAATTCTTAGTATCATTTCTTCATGCACATATTGTTTTTCGATTGGCTAATTCGTTGAAGTTGTTTGGAATATATTGAAAGCGGATTAAGGAAAATCGCAAAAAATGATTCTTCTGATGCCTCATTGTTGTATCGAAGTGAAACACAACAATAGTGCAAAGCATATAAAAATGCGCCACGCATTCGGTGAAACAAATTTGAAAATATCGCCAAAAGCAGTGCACTTATGACGTTTTTGCAATAAAGCAGTGGCGTTGGGTTGGGAATTACTTCGGTGGGCTACAGTGGGAGTGGAGTTGTTGAGATACTTGTGGCAGCGATAGTTGGTAACATCCCATCAAGCGAACGTTTCCTGTGTTATCAGTAAAGGTTCTGTGGGCAATATTGCACAAGTAGCACCACTTTGAACATCAATTTCTTTAATTGTAGTTTCCAGAATTCTCTTTTGAATTCTGTGAACGCAATTTCTGGCACTTGAACGTTCTTTCGCTTCGTATTTTAATAAATTATTGACGATTACCTTATGCGGGATTTGGAAAACCTTAACGTTTCGGCGTTTTTATGATCTGTATTAGGAAGGATCACAAACCTTCGGGTGCATCAGTGGGTTTGGAATTTAGCACAAATTCATTGAAGTATGGAATAAAACGGCGTTAAGCGCCAAAAATTGAATCGATTTAATCGCGACGGTACTTCTTCGCCTTTTCCAAATACATCCATAGTGTTAACATTCATAACAGATGCCTTATGCGCTAATTAGTCCAATGGTTTGTACAGAACCTTTTATTTGCGGCATTCAGTTATTGTACACCAAATTTTTTTCAGGATTGTTCAAAGGGTATTTATGCGTTGACGGCGAGTGACGTTTTTAAAATGTTGAACAGGGAATACAAGAAGGAAAACCTTCAAGTCGGCTGTAGCTTCTTCGAGATTTACGGGGGAAAGGTGATTAATTGCTTTCCTTTCTTACTTTATAATATTGATCAGTACCTGCCTTATTTATCGGCGTCTTTTCGTACATGTGAATAAGATCCTTTCATGAGATTTGCACCTCACTCTATTTCTGGCTGTTAGTTTTATTTCGGAGCAAAGTCATCAGGCAATGAATCAGCGTCGTACTCATTGCTTTGATATACTCGTTGTGATTTCGTGGAATTTCTTTTATTTTTTAAACACATCTTTCAGGAAGGGTAATAAAGTCGAAAATTTTTCTAGAAATTGCGTGGATGAATATTCAAGAAATTTCAAGTTGCATGGATGAATACTTTAAAGTTTGGGGCTTTCTACTGTATTAAAGGATGGGACTGCAAAAAAAAAAATGCCCTGTAGCAAAGTGAGCCGATGTTATTTGAATAATGTTCTGGCCAGTCAAATTTTGCTAGGTCGTTTTCCATGGGCAGTATTGTTTTAGTTGTGGGATGTTTTAAGTTTATGTTGCAGTATCCATTTCTTCATATTAATTGAAGGTGTTTGACTTGATTGATAACAAATCGATGCTGAGGGTGATGGAGGATGCAAAGAATCAAGTCCAGATTGTTGGTCTGCAGGAAGTATTGGTCAATAATGAGCAAGAGGTAATGCATCTGTTTTATTATCTGAACATCGATATGAAGTGGTGACTGGATGGGAAGATGAGAGATAGGAGACTAGGTGGAGGGACACCATTCTTTTTTCACATCCGTTCTTTTGATTGAGTTTTGTTCGCATGTTTAAAGCTTTTGTTTAGTTTAATTTTGGTTTTGTTTCTAAATGCATATTTGAAGGAGTCTATACGCTTGACCGATTTGGCTTAATGGAACCTTGTTTTTATTGGGTCATAAATTCTCAGTTTTCAAGCGAAAGGCGAAAAATTGAGGACTTGAAGCGGATCCAAGATTTTACCATTGCTTCTCACTTTTCTCAGTCATCACGTTTTTTAGGTCAAACTTGTTGCACTGTTGTTGTTACAATGATTGAAGAATTGTTTTGCAGGTGCTGGACATTATCAAAAAGGGGACAGACATTAGAACGGCGGGTACGACATCGGCCAATCAAAACTCGTCCCGTTCGCATGCAGTCTTCCAAATCATTCTCAGAAAAAAGTATCTCTTTCCACCTTCCAGATTTACTCACATTTTTTTCTTTTCTTGAATTCATCGCTGTTAAATATTTTTGATGGCTGCAAAGCTGAAGATTTTCGAATTTACATGTCACTTTGTGTTGTGGTGAACAACCGCGCTACGATTTAATTTGCATATATCAGCCTCAGTGATATCTGTTCTTCCCTGCTCTGTTATATTGCGCCTTTTCTCTGGTTGTCTGCACGTTTCAAACCCGTTGGCTGATAGGTGCGTTGACTCCGGTATATTGATGGTTTTTCGTGTTCCTCAGTTCAGTCAGCTGGTTCAGTTACCCGGTGCGGTTTGGTGCACCGTTTCGGTCAGTCGACAGTAAACTTTCAACTTCTCGCATCGTCCGCTCGGCAGCAACACAACACTTTGCTTTCGTTTTAACCGACGGGAGGGGGAGATAGAAACCATTCCAAGCTGATTCGGCAAAAGTTCCCATCGAATCCTATATTATTTATACGGTATTATTATTGGTTATATAAAGATTACATAATTTAGCTTGTACGCAGTCATATCAGAGGGTAATTGAAGGTTGGCGAAGAGCGGTCAGGGTCGCCTTTGGGGGAAGTTCTCGTTAATCGATTTGGCTGGTAATGAACGTGGTGTCGACACGGTGTCGTCCGATAGGCAGACGCGCCTGGAGGGTGCCGAGATAAACAAATCGCTGCTTGCCTTGAAGGAGTGCATTCGGTTTGCTTCTACCTTCCTTTGCAATTCGTTATTACCGTTAGATATGGATTACTGATTGTGGAGTTGTGATGTGGTTACAAAGGAACAAGTTGTGGGGAAAATAAATGGCAGTTTGACAAATCTTCGTGATAACTTTTATGCCTTGGGTTCTGCAGTGTGAGAACGTGGTCTTTGATAATGGAGGCTATTGGGGGGAGGGGAGGGGAGAGAGAGATGAGGCAATCTTCAGCAATTTCTATTCATAACATATTGAAACTTTTAGATGTTGTATATTATACATTGTTTTTAATTGGAATAGCAGTGTTGAGCTCAGCGATCATTTTGAGTGCGTTTGAAGGTTCTTATTGACCAAAGAGTCAGAGAGCTTAATTTCAGTGCAATGGGTCGCAATTCGAGTCACGTTCCCTTCCGAGCATCGAAGCTAACGCTCGTTCTTCGCGATAGTTTCATCGGATCCAACGCGAAAACATGCATGGTCGGCATTTGCTTGCCAGTTTCAATTTTTTTGCAGTTCTCGGCGCATTTTGACATCATAGAATGTAAGATTTGAAGGAAGAATCGTGGATGCAAATGAAGTTTTTGGTTTATTGAAATTTATTTTCAGATCGCAATGATCAGTCCCGGAATGTGCTCCTGTGAACACACGCTCAACACGCTTCGATACGCCGATCGGTATTGTTTTTAAACTGTCCTCTTCCTTTAGCAGCGCGCAACACAAATACGTAGGAAGCTGGCTAATGATCAGGTAATGCTGAGAGGCTGCTTCTAATTGCGAGAACACAGTTTGCAGTTGTGATCTACATGAAGAAAAGAATTAAATCTGTTGTTGTATCTCAAAGGGATCGCTTGTTTTTAGAAACTGCAGTCATCCGAACAAATAAAACAAAACCAGCATCCAAATTGTGATATTGCTCAGGGAATAAGGATTGTGTTTCAACATTTATTTATGAATGGAGTTGTTTTCAGCGTAAAGGAGCTAGGCGCAGAAGACAATGCGACTACGCCAATGGAAGATGAGGAGTTGATGCTTGGGAATGAAGGAGAAGACCTTGACATCATTCGAAGTCGTAACGTAAGCTTATGGAACGTGTTGGCCGTCTCGTTTTGTTTCATTTGATGAGGGGATATATTAAATGTGAACATTTCTCAACTACAGTTCCTTGTTTCTTGGCTATTTTCACATGCCGTTGGGAACTAAATTATTTTTGAAAGTTTATCTTTGCATTCTTGAATATGTCGAAAGCGGACTCTTTGGAAATCTTGCCCGTTGTAGTTGAGTGTTACTGTTGCATACATTTCAGCGATCATAACCGATCAAAATTTCCGTCGATCATTAACCGACCGAAGACGTTCAGGTGAAACGAATGGCATTTTTAAAACATCAGTTAGTAGCCAACTGAAGGCGCTCGATGAAAACCGGATTTTGGTTGCAGTAGAATAAAAAGGAAGTCAAAACCCGAAATTTTAGGGGGGGGGTCGTTTAGTTCAAAGTTTTTGCCTCGGAGGACGTGTTTTTTTTTTTTTTTTTATTCTAACAGGGCGCCAGTTGAGTTCGGGAAGCGCTTGAACTGACCTGCCACAGCATGCGCTATGTGTGGTCGAACAGCTTGCCACAGTGAATATCATTCATCTGTGGGATTCCGTATGACGGACTAGGTTCACTACGTCGGCCACAGTTAATTGCACCTCTATTCAGCAGAAGGGAATGTTTGAGCGACTGTTATTGTTCATATAGTAGAGCTGCGTTTTCAGGGAATGAGTGAGGAAGCGTACCGCCAGCAAAAAGCGTTACAGGATATAGCCATGGCTGAGGAAAAAGCGATCGACGAGTTGACAAATGCGCATGAGGTGAGTGAGCATTTTTACGGCGATGATGTCTAGGGTATTGGTCTTTCTGTCATCTGCCTCTTCCCACTCCCCCTCTGCCATCTCTGTTTTTATAGTCGGTCACTATTTTCGTTAGTAGAGAATCCACCGGGTAATAAATTCTTAATTTATTCACGTAACATCATGTAACCTTTAAAGATTTTGATGTGAGGTTATTAATACTGCGCCTATTTCTAGATGGGAAGTAAAACATCAGGTAGTTGTTAATCAGGAGCGGCGCAGAAATTGTCTTTGTCCGCAACGTTCCCGAGATGCTTATGCGAACTTGCGTTGAACCGTAATTATTCCCCGGAGAGAGTTCAGCAGCGAAGAGTGTTGAACCTCAAATTACGGCGGCGAGTTTAGTCGTGTGCGCATTTCGAACTTCATGCCTTTAATCTTCTGTTGTCTGTATGAAAATTGTTCGAGCAGTTTCAAGAGCAGTAAAATTAATCCATTCCCAACTTAGGTCTTTCTTTTCTCGCGAGGCGTTTCCCATGTCTTCTTTCATCTGATTACTCGGCAATATCACTTATGGTCAAAAATAATGGGGCATCGATCAATGACATACTTGTATCTTGTTTGTTATGTGGATCTGTGGGGCTGTTATCTATGCTTCCGACTGTTTTTTTCCACTTTTATTACGATTTGAAGGCTTTCGTTCGCAGCACGGCACAATCGGCAGCTTTGATCTGCCGTTCTGGTAAGGTCGACTACGATATGGACGCATTCGCGAACGATCTGATGGAATATGCGGCTGAACAGCGGGACCGTTTCATCCGCCTTTATGGTATGTATTGCTAATCATGAAAGCACTCACTAGATGGAAGCTTTTGGCGTCGCAAAAGCATGAGCGGGGTGACTAGGTGATGTTGCGCATCTCAGGTCAAGAGCATTATTCCTAAGGAAGACTCATCAAAACGCTCTCCATAGGATATCTTGCACTGGATGAAAGCGAAGAGATCAGTTAAAATTACAGTACGCATGGCTTTCGAATGACTGTACGACATTGGTCGAGGTCAACGACCAGAAGTTTGCTGATGGTCGATGGGGGAGTAGATCTCTGAAGGAAAGGGATTAACCCTAATGCTATGACGATTCAAAAAAAAGAAAGAAAAAATTGGATGAAGGCGGGAAGGAATAGAAGGGAGTGCTGTGCAATCCATGATTGTTGTGCAGTGCAAGTTATGAGCAAGATTTAAAAAAAAACCAATTCCCTTTAATCTCACTTCTTGGTAAATTCAATATTAATTTTACAGAAAGCGCGGAAAGGCTTCACATGGAAATACGTCGAGAGGCTGAAGTGAGCAACAAGCAGCGCATCTCAAAACGTCATTAGCATTTCCTTTGATTCCACATCCTGGCAGTCTTGTCCCTTCAGTTCACAACGTCATGTTACGTTGTGAGTGACTCCGGTTTAATTTATTATACTACTATCGTGATCTAGCTGCACGGACAAAACTGGGCTGAAGAGGGGACTGTGAAAGAGAAAACGGATGATTGTTCTTTTTTTGTTTTTTTTTTCATGGTGTCTCGCATGTGAATTCTAGTCATTGGCGTTTATCGAAACTGACGGGTACTGATTGTTTATAGAAATTAACTGGCTGATCATCCGTTTTTGATTGTGGATTGTTTTAGGGGATATTTTTTTTGCGATGCTTTGCTTTTTGATATTGTTGCTGCCATACGCTAATGCAGGTGTGCGTCCAGGATGGAATGGGAGTATTGCACAGGAGGGAGGGTTGAGTCTTACATTCTAGAGTTGTCGAAATCGTTGTGGAGATGTAAAGAATTGATTAAACGTATGGGAGAGAATTCTAATCTCGCCAACCAGTCTCCGAATGGTATAGTTAAGGCGGGGAATGAACTGCAAGCAGATGAGAGAGTATTGAATCTGCTTCGTTGTAATCCTGAATGCAGATCTGCAATAAAGAGCACTTTTATAATTGTGCATTTGCGCGGGTAGTGGAGTCTTTCCGATACTCATTCCAGTGTTTACTGCGGGCTTGCGCAGTCCATTTGTACTTATACTAACCGAATATTACTCATTTACAAAACTTGAGAGGTCACTTTCTTTACTTGATTGCTAAAAATGAAAAAAATCCGGCGTCCCCAATAGTCTAAGTTTGCATTACATACCTAAATACATATTAAACCTGCGCAGTTGTTGAACCATACAATAGAATAGCTCACGAAACGTTGTGTTCACTCTCATACAGTGCTTTGGCTTTGTTCACAGATTTACTTAGATTTCAATGAAGCCAAATTAACCCTTTAAAAATGGCATGAGATACGTTTTGGCACGATGGGAAGTGAGCACTGCGCAAATTCGTTAAGCTCGTGGTGGTCGGGCGGGCGGACGGCTTGTTTCGATGTCACTTGTCGGCTCCGAAGTAAGGATTCGTGCGTGCGTTACTCATCAAATTTCACGCTCTTCTTGCTGGTCGTTTGTGCGTTTCAGCGGGTGTGTTAGAATGTTTTCGTGTGCCCTGTTCCCCCGGATGCCCAGTTGGATGTGTTATGCTGATGAAAGTGTCATTCAGCTTGTGTCAGAGTGTGCAAAAAATGGAAGTTACTTTGCTCTTGCATTCTTCGAATAAAGAGATTCTCAAATGGCAGTTTTATGATATTCAATCGACGACAGAGATCGCGTTTCAACATGACCTTAAGTGGGTGAAGCAGATCCTTGAAGTTTTTTGTGTTAGTGCTGTATGGATGCATACGATCGTTGAGGAACCCTGGTTTTGCCTGGGGGCATTAAGCGACTGAATACGAATCTCATCCACTGGTCCTAGCCGGGGCGGCCGTCAGATGAGTTCTAGAGCACGAAGGCAGTGAGCCGGCAGCCAGCAGCCGGCGGAAGACAAAATTACCGATCACTTACGGCTGATCCGTGGATACCGTTTTCGTATGCAAGACGCGGAAGGCTGAGGATGTGAGGAACATATGGCCTTCCGATGGCTATGTGCGGAGCGATGACTCGGTGCGTTGATTCAGAGGGAGATATGCTGGCCATGTGGGTCTACAGTGATTTGGAGGAAAATTCTTTAGTTGCACAGTGGATTTTCTTCACGATTTGAATGTTTCTTTCGTGGGGTTTAGTATATTGGTGCGCATTCACTGCCTAGCGGAAGGTGAATTGGAAAAGGATGTTTAAAACGTTCACATGAAACACGTGCTACACTTTGGCAAAATTTACCAAATTCAAAACATTTTCCAATTCAAAACAACACTTGAATGTGATTGGAAGTATTGTTTGAGAAAGAAGCCCTCCACAAAGGATTAGAAGGAACAAGGGAACGAGGTTGATTTGCAATGCTAGGATCAGTGCAAAAATTTTAAACTCCCGCTGAAAAGCATCGATTGGTTAAGTGTTGGGATCACCTCAAGGTAGGGGGGAGGTGGATAAGGGAGGATCAAATTTAGCCAACCGTTACCAATTATTCTGGGAGGTCGTTACAACTGCAAAAGACTTGAAGGAATGAGTTTCCGTTGAGAGTGGGAAAGGTAGGAGTGATGTAGAATGAAGTCAAACTAACATCCTGCATTCGACGCCAATTTGAAGAGGCGTTGCAAAACATAATGCCACTCATCAAGTGCTTTCATTCGTTTTAACCACTACACATTAACAGTCTCAATGATTTGTTGCTTAATGCAGCAGATGAATAATCTGACGAGATATTCGATATGATCCTTTGAGTGCACGAAAGTTGCAGTTTGTTATGGATGGAATTCGAGGGTTTGTGTGTGCAATGAACGTAAATAGTCGATTTCGATGCCCAACAGACGTTTTCGTTGCGAGAGCAAGCACGAGCTTAAACTACATCATGGGCTCCTATATCACATCAGTCGCGCTTTCAATTGGTATAACGGGTTGATTAGAATGAATAAATAGATAAATAAATAAATAAGTAAATAAATAAGTAAATAAATAAATAAATAAATAAATAAACAAGTAAATGAACATCTATAAGTAACATGTATAGTTACATATATCAACGTAGAAAATGATGAGACACACAACTGTGTTTGAATGAATGGGCTTGAGGACTACATATAGAGCATGTTATGCATGATCTGTTTTTAGTCTTTTTGTGGTTGCTAGAAGGCTAATGATATGAATACGGCAATAGAGATTTAAAGCAATAAAATCTGAAATATATAAATCGAAAGAAGAAGAAAGACATTTGGTGGGAAAATATTTTTTAGTATCGGATTAAAGTGTAAGCGATTTGATTGTAGATTTCAAGCGAAACGTTGCTATTATTGCTTGAATTGTTGGAATCATCGATAGATAGTCGATTCTAGTAGGTTCTTTTTCTTCTTTACAAAGAAAAGAACTGAAATAGTTGAAAAATACAGTATTTCTGAATTCGATAGAATTATGAAATACTTATTCACAATGAAACGAATTCGTCATTTCTGATGGAATTTTGAAATTCGATTGCGAAGAGAAAAAGCAATTTTGCAAACGATATTCCTCTAAAGAAGTGTAGCATCCTTTACTAACAAGTTGCTAATAGAAATCGAAGCATAAATTACACCTAAAATCATTTCGCTGATTCTTTAAGCATACAATTGGACGGCTTATTCTGTAATTAGACGCTAAATAGATAAATCGAGATGAGAATTTACTCATATAATTCAACGAAATTTTGAAAGATTTAAATGAGTGCTTATTCATACAACGATTGTTCGCAAATAATTTTACACGGTAGTGGACGCAATGAATTTCGCTGCTTACTTGTGGCACGAAGATTGTAAGCTTGAACAAAAATTGGATGAGCAGTATTAACCGGTCACCGAGCTAGTGGTGGTTACTAGAGGAGTTTGTTAGTTCAGGTTGTTGCGATTAGGTGGGGTGAGCTTAAGAGATTCTAGGGGAAAGCTTATGCTTGTGAGTATCCAGAAAATTCTGCAACAAAGGAAAAGCGATGAACGTTTTCATAGTGATGTTTTATCGATCGTTTCATAGGTTTGTGGCATTACGTTTTTAGCCGGAGTCATTTCGAGAGCATCAACCTTAAAACTCCGATTAAGGCGCCTTATGTGATCTATATGCAGCTATTTGGTCATACATTACGCTATTTCGTTCTTGCGTTTTCCCTTCTTTGTGTTCATTTTGTACTTCTCACGTATAATTTTTTTTTTTTTTTGCATATTTACATTGCATGGAACGCTGTATTAATAAGTAAAGGTTTTACTACTTTTAAAGAAAGCTATATGATAGGCAGAGGTTTTTAATCGGTGAATGGGCTTGCAGATTTGGACACTGATTGAAAGATCGGATAAGATCGTTTTTTCGAGGGCTCTTTAATCTTCCCACCTTCTCAAAAGGAGACAACTTCTCGATCTTTTTGTAAATCGATATGTGAATTGAATTCGAGTAGAATCTCGTTCAGGACCTGGGAACCAAAGCGTTTGTGAACCTGTTATTGTGTTCTTTTAGTTAGGCCTCTGTATATGCCCAGTTCATTTAAGCTTCTAAAGGCTTGCCTTTATTCACATAGAATAGTTGTCTTCGGTCGCATATCTATCGAGAAATTGAGAGAGGATGGGCCTATCTTTGCCCATCCATATGCGGGTACAGTGATAAGTGCAGTATCCATTTTCGTTGTGTATAATGAACCCAGTTGAAAAAAATTTGTTTTTGTTCGACGGAAGAAGCGTTTGCGTACTAATTATGGGGCAAGAGTTGGCTGTTTCCTCACCAATTCGTGTGGTATTGAATGCGGAAGTTCTTTGGTCATGTCCAAACTCGGCAGTTAAAAATTCAGGTCTTTTGGTTACGGCCGTTGTCGATTTGAAGCACCTTGCGTTGACGACCTGATTGGTCTTCGGGATTAACATCGCGGCACCGAAATTTCGGAATCATTTTTGCACGTTGCTCAGTTTTGCTTTATCCACGTCTTATGCACTGTTGATACGTGCACTAACGCGGAATGTGCACTCTATGATATTGAATGTATATCGTCCGATCGGACAGGAAATTCCTATTTTTGAGGCGATCCTGAAGCTATCGCTAGAATATTTCCCCCAGTATAATCCCTTCCGCCGTCAACATTCCTCGATAAGAAACATCACCGCAAATTTCTTTCTGAATTATGAAAGTAACGATAAAAATGATTACGTCACTTGTTTAATAAAGGTAACCTCATAGCGTTGAAAAGTTTTATGTGTTTTCTTTTGTTCCGAAAAATCTTTTTTTTTTTCGTAGAGGTTAGATTTCGCTCCCGAACCATGTAGTGCAATGTTCTTTTGGGAAAAGAAGCCGCAGTGAATTGACGTCAATCAGATCTAAAGGCAGGCATAAAGTTTTGCTACTACCCACTCTTATTGGAGGTATAGAGGCAAATCTACTTAAAATTTGCGTTTTTAGTTCCCCAAGAGCTCCATCTCTATCCTTTTTGTATGCACTGATATATCAGGGAGAGGAGGGGGGGGGGAGGGAGGGGTATTATATTCTTTAGCCTTCTTTAGACCAAGAATCTTTATTGATCTCCGCTCAAGCATTATATTATGTATCAAACGCCTATTATGCTCTCAAGGAAAGAAATTTTTTGGGGAATTGATTTTTTCGTAGAGTAGAGTGAAATATTTTTTAAACTTTTCAAAATTTCGGAGGATATTATACTCGAGATTTCCCATAAGGGGTTAAACGTTTTGCAGGAGTGATGGGATATGTGAGGTTGATTGGCTAACTACACTGCCGTGCATCTCTTTCAGGTTTCGTGTAAGAATAAGAATTAAGTCGTCGCACTGCAGACGATAGGATAGGTTAAAGATGGTTGAGAAGTGAAGGGTTCCATCCTCTTCATGGTTGCGTTTTGTTACGCATTTCAAATCTCACTCTTTTATAAAGAGCTGCATGAATTCAGTGTTTTCTAGCGATCTTTTCTGATCCAAAATTTGGGAAATACTTTTTATTGAAAATTGGAAGCAATTTTTGAAAAACCGCCACATAATAATAATTCGAGTTGCCTGAGGAGATATAAAATGTTCCTGCGTGCATTTCTCATCGGCCACAGGTCTTAATTTTGCCTATTTCTTTGCAGGTAAAGTGTTATGCCCATCTTTGCACATAAATAAAGTTGCACCAAAAAATGAGATCGTGCGAACCTTTTCCCTAAAGTTGGTGATTTGGAGAGGGGGAGGGAGGGAGGGGGGGCAGCGGTTACTTCTCATCATCCATGGTATTCAGATCTTCCTTCTCAAAGCGAAAAAGAAGGCGCGTTTTGTCTCACTCAGTTGACCTCTAACCATAAAACTTTTTTCTCAGCTATGAGATCTGTTTTCTAGGAAAGTGTTGTTTGCCGAAAGCATTTTAGTCCACGATAAGTATGGTATAACAATCTCCCTTCTCTCCGCATGTAGCTTAGATGCGAATAACTCTAGTACCATCGGCTGAAACCCCAAGAGAAGAGGGAAGGAGAAAGGAAAAGAGGGATCTTTATTTCTGAATTAATGGTAAGCACAAATTAGGGCCTAGAGTATCTGTGTAGAAATTTGTCCGAAATTGGGAAGAAGGATTAGTTTACCCGAACTTTTTCTCGTATCCTTTCTTGCATAGTGGAATCAAGCATTACAGTTTACAATAGTGACTGTTGAGAAACACTGCACTTATGCAAATTAATTTACATACTAAATGAGCTGATAGATTTTGCTCTCGATTATACGCCATCTCACCAATGAAGTACTGCAGAACGACTAATACTTAATGCTACTATGCTAGTGGACATTTATTACGCTTCGCAGCTTAAACAGTATTTTACTGCATTAATGCCGCTTTAGTTCATTTGATCGACTGAATGGCGAATTTCGAAGAAACATTTGGGCTTCATACTTGGGGTTAAGAGTAACGGTCACTCAAAGCTTGTGACCGGCTGATGATTTAGTAATGCAAGGCCACTAGTGCAGTGCACATTTCTACTCGAACCAGGATATGATTGGTTTACGGTGGGTGCAGATGGAGATGCCCTATAGCCTGTGATGATAGATAGAATTGAGGGTGGTACGAGATCCGTTAGATAAACGAGTATAAGTGTTCGATGCTTTAGGGCTGGCAGCGGTCGACGCTTTAGAGGTGGCAATGGTCGATACGTCTTGCTGCTTTGCACTAAAGCAACTCAGCGTTGAATGTTTTTTTTTTCTCCTCTCAATTTCCTTTGTGCGTTTTGCATTCATTGCGCCTTTCTAGCTTTCGTTTAAAGCGCCGTTTTCAGCATTGTCACGGTGAATTGGAGGTATATTTCAAAACAATAATCGAGTTTGCTTGTAGCCATTCAACGCTTCTATCGTAAGATATTGCCAGTGATAGTTTAGAAATATTGACTATATATAATCTCTCAAATTTCAGCTTAACAAACGAACACTCCGAAGTGCCCTTGATTCACTTATTTGCTTGCTTTTTTTAAGTGACGGTACTATTTTTATTGTCGCTATTTTTATCAATGATATTGATAATGATAGTGCTGATAATATTGATTATTATCATCCATTAACACTACTTCATGTTTTTATTGTTTCATTGCAGTTTTTTTTTTGACAGGAGACTGTCGCCACTTCTGGTCTCACTCTCGCAGACAATACTTCTGTGATCTTCTTTGAAGTAGTCAAAAACCCTTTTTCTTTAAAGGAAATTTTACTGCACTATAGTTAGGAAATCCTCACCGATGAGGTTTATGAAGACGATGTAGTACGTAGCTAAGATATCTGCTCCTTAAATTTTTCTTTTATTTTCATTTTATAAGTGGTGAATTAAAATAGTCTACTAGATGGAGATATTATATGAGTGAAATAAATTAAACGTGGGATATGTGGAATGATTCAGGCTCTACTGCAATATTTGCTCATTAGAAAGTACGAGAATGTTTGTTCAGAAATGCCAGCGTAATCAAACAGGTGACGTTCAGTGCTGATGAAATAGTGTTATCTCTGAGAAAAGTGAGAAAAATTACGTAATGTTTAATGTTACTTTTTCAGGTTCTTTTTTTTCAGTTTACGTGTTGATGTTGATAGAGTTGTAATGAGGGTTCATATTATTTCGCAAATGCCTTTGAAGCATTTTCTGTTGCCCCCTAAAAGGTGTAGTGAAATGGTATAAGAAATTTGGTGCAAATGAATTTTATTGATCTTGTACACATATTAGGGCATGCAATTGAAAACCCATCGACGTGGTATGATTATGCGACTACAATGTGAATGAAGCATCGTTTTCAACGTTATATCGTTATCAGTAATCATCTATCAAGAACGCGTTTAAGGCTTTATGTTATTTACATACGTTCAAAATCAATCCCAGCAATTCGTACGTTGCGGTAACGCCTATCCTCCATCAGTTGTGCTCAGTCGTCCTAAGTTGGTTTGCTATCGAGTATCGGTAATGCTCATACAGGTTGGGATCGCAATATAAGCAAAATTTGAGTGCTGACGAATTCAATTTTGTAGGTAATTGACTGCTTGGCTCATATTCAGCACGAGGATGGCTCTAAAAAAATGAGGGATGCGTCTTTTATGTGGGAAGCTGCAAGTGAAAAAATTCCTAAAATTATAAGTAGCGCTCATTTTATCTCAAGAGGCCATGTAAAGTTTTTGAAATAAAATTCTATTAGTTGCATTTAATAAGCTCTAAGAAGTCATTCTAGCAAGAAATTTGATCGAATTACACAAAATACCTCTATCAGTATTTATCTTTTCGTTTTCCCCGCTCACTTTGGTAATTTACAAAGGAAAACGATTTCCGCAATTTTTGTATCATTGGATGTCACCACTCACCTTATGGAAAACTTGTTTTCAAAAACTAATAGAGGATCACATTTTTGAGGCATTACAGAGATCTATAAAACGATGTTGATTTTCCATATCGGTGCTCAGCTATAGTTTTAAAATTTTTATCTTTGTATATTTTGCAACTTGACATTTTCCAATGCGTATTATTCGCGATGTGTTTTCACTGTGTAGCAGCAACAATTAAAGCTAAAATTTCAAAATTTTTATGTATATAATACGCGCTATAGATGATATTTATCTCTCTTCCTTATATCCTCTTTCAATTTAATTCATCGAATTTTGTTATGCACTTATGAATGGCAAAAGAAAAAAAAATGAGAATTTACGTGCATTTCTGATCAATCGAATCAGAAAGAGGTCCACTTTTTTTTTTGTTGAGGATTTGTAGAAGCGATTGAATCAGTTAAATATTAGTGCATCTATTCGGCATAATTTATTTGTTGATGTGTTATGGGAGTTGTTGGCGTGATGAACGAAATGTAAAAAGCGCATATTGGGCCATCTATTATATGGCGGATTTTATCAATTGTAATTGAGTGAATGATTGAGATGAAGAAATGCCTATGAAGCTAGCAAATAGTTTTTCTATTTTTTTTTTTTTTTTCCATATTCGATCAAAATACTATAATGAGATTTATGTGTTTTGCAGCGAAAGTTGACTATTTCTATGCAAACTTTATCGATACTAAATGAGTATTGAGCCAATTTCCGAGAGGTGAAAGATTTTCACTTTAAAGGAGATATGACATTCTATTTACTCAAAAAATTGTTTTCATTTCACCCCGCAAAATATTCGTGGAATTGGGCTTAGCCATATTTTTATTGCCTATTTTACGCTTATTTATGCAAGCTGGATGACGTTAATAGTAAGTTTTACTTGAGGTATCAAATTCTTTGAGGTAAAATTGCGTTAGCCAATTAATTTTTCATCTTATCGTATAACCTTAAAGGAATATGATGTGAATGAATAAGACAAGTTGTATTGCTATGCGCGCATTGTTTAATAAACATTCGTTAAGTTTTTTTTAAAATTCGTTTTCTTCTTTTTTTTTTGTCCTCAAATGAAAATTCATTGCGATACAAAATTGAGTGTAAAGTGTATATTTTCAAGTGTGATACTATTTTCTGCGATATCTGTTTGCATTTTTTTCTCAATTATTTTTCCAACTTGAGCATATTAAACAGGTGTTGTTCTTTTTTCTTTTCCTTTTTTTCTTTTTTTTTCTTTTTCTTTTTTTTTTGATACCATCACTTCGATGTTTTTATGATTGATATTGGTTGTATTGTTATTATTTCCCTGAATAATGTGTGCTCACTCTTCGAAATGACAAACATAATCCTTAATGTACATTTCGATGTATTTTCCCATTGATTAGTTCGAAGGTTCGCTCCGTAAGATCTCTTTTTCGGGGTCGTAGGGCTTATGTCCTGGAGGGATTCGATTTATTTGGGCATAGTGAATCCATTGGATCACTGTGGAAGCGCAAGTGAATCGGCAACTAGTGATAGGCCTTTCCGCGTGAATGTTCCCTGAATTACTAGTAGAAAATCAAAAGATCTCTATTTGAATTAATTTTAATGATGACTGACAATGCATCTTTTATGAAATGGAATGAGCGCATATTATTAGTTCTTGTAAATGGTGTTTAATAAAATTACCAAGAAATAAAACGAGCACTTCCGCTAAATGGGAAGAGGAGCTAGTTGAGGAAAAAGGCTCACTACACTACAGCACACTAGGATGCGAGAGGCGTATGTGACCAGGAGGGAACATTTGGCTTTTGCCAATGGTGTTTTCTTCACTCAGAATATTCCATATGTTGTTGACCAACATCCGAAATGCGGAAGGAAAATTTTCTTTCTGCATATGCAACGCAACTGACCTCATTCTTGCTACGTACATGGTGGGGGGGGGGGGAATGTTCGTGCCAGGTGCTGTGGCGGACATATATGAGCTGATTGGGCGCGGAGAGGAGTCGATATCAAACATTTGTCTGCAGGGCACAATTGTGCAGCCTGATAGTGCATTACGAGAAGCGCATTCTATACGTGCGCTTGCGCTGCAGTTGCGCTACCCCACCCCTTCCCCCCCCCCCTCCCCCCTCCTATTGTCTTCTGGCAAGAAGTGCTTTAAAATATCGGAGTAACTATGATTACATTGGCTGCTTATATTTATCTCTAGTAGTTCATATCTTGATTTACTGCCGCAGAACATAACACAGTCTCTTCAGTCACTGAATTATGCTTTTATTTATTTATTTATTTTTTGCGAGAGAAATCGTTTTTGGAGGCTAATGAAAGCAAATCGAGATCATAGATTACACAAAAGTCATAGGATTACACTAAGCGTTGAGCCTTTGAATGAAGATTGACAGGCCCTACGTAGACGCATTGCTGTGAAGGTATGTACCCAAATATCGATGACACAGTGCGGGAAAGAATTATTTATCGAATTCAATATCGGTCGCTAGGGGAAGCTATACGGAAAAGAAGACTCAAAAACGCTCTGAAAAGGAATTTTGCAAAAACGTCGATGATGATTTTGTAGCAGAGAATTAAATCAAGCTGAGCAAACTAACATTTTAGTGGTGTAAAATCATGCATTAAACGCAACCTATAATTCAATTATAAATGGTATAAATGCTTGCAGAATATAAATGGCTTGCAAGCAACACCAGTAGAATTTTAATCAAAAAAGGGGGAAAGTTATGGATATTTGCAGGTAAGTGCCAATGTAACACGGAGACTATTGGGATGTTAGACGAGGTCAACGTCAAAAAATATCGTTAGATGATGGGCGACGAATTTTCTTTCTGCAAAGATGCTTATGCAAGTAGAAATTTCGACAACTGTTGCGTAGAAACTATTCAATAGGTTGTCAGACACACGGTAGGTGTAGACTGGCGATAACATTCCCCTTTAAAGCTGCAACTTTTGATGAATTTTTTGATTGATTGTTGCTCTCATTTGAAATTATACGAGGATTTTTTCATATTCTCGTCTGGGAATTCAATATATGAAAAGCGTTTATCTGATAATAGCGCTAGGATCAGGAATAAATGCCAATACCGCGCTCACTAGAAGAATCCTCTAAATTCGTGAATTTTTATGCTGGAAGATGCCCGATGGGACAACCTGTGTGCTGTTGAAGGCTATTTTCGTTTCGCTATCATTTTTCTATTGCTTTTTTTGCGCCAATTATTTCTTAAGTTTTTTTTACAAAAAGCACATATTGTGCTAGCTTCTCTCTTGCACATACTCCCACTTGTTTAATTGATTAATTGCAATTTGCTGCAAGCGTATTTCATCTACAGGTGGTTTGTTTTCCTAATGGTGACGTGTTGAGTTTTCCTTTCGAATTGAAATATTTATAAAAATATGGTATAATGCAGACCGCATAAGTAATACAACGTATTGTAAGTGTGAAAATTTCCAGCATCGAGCTGTCTTTAAAACTTCACATCATCAAGCGATGTCATGTTCGCCTAGTTGATACAATTAACCGACAAACTTTCAACCTTTTTTTTTGGGGGGGGGGAGGAATAGATGTTTGCGATTTGTTATAGAAAATGTCTGGAAAATTCACCAATTTTTGCTTATAGGAAGTTGTGATAACTTTTTATTGACTATGGGATTTCAATGAAATTTCCAAATTTAGTGGAAATGCTTACGGCGATAAATTAATTGTTGGTTAGATTTCTTCCACATCCTTCAATTTCGTCAGAAACATTTAAGAAATCAGCTCTTTTTTTTCAAGAATTGCAAAGCAGGCGTGTAATCGAGAGGTTACAGCGAAACGTTTCTCTTGTGCGTGAGAGAGTTTTACTGTTTTACTGGGACAGTTTATATTCGAAGAAGGGGTTTCGCAGCTTTTTGATGGAATTTTGAAAGACGATATATTTTTGAGGCAAAATAGATAAAGGGGGGAGGAGACAGATCAATGGAGAAGTATAACGTTAAAAAAAAAACTTTGAAAGCAACCTTAATGGATTTTTTTCGATGTTATCAGGAGACTAACGGTCTAATGCTGAGATGACGGAGGTAAACTTATACATTAATGAATCTAAATTTTTCGAATTTAAATTGGTTACATCGGATTCCAATTTTCACATGGATATCTTCTCTTGTTTTATAAAAGCCAACCATTCACAAACCACCTGTGACCTTCATCTCGAGTACGGAATAGCATGTTTTGTTGGCTAAAGAAAATGTTTTTAATGGACTCAACAAGTTTTCAAATGAGATGTTCGCAATTAACGCAACGATATTAGTCAAAATTGATTGGTTCCACCTGCGTAAAATTTGTTTGCTGTGAATGAAGGGTGTGTGATATGGTTCATTGCGGTCTCTCGGCGATGGATAGGTGGATGCTGAAATTCGATGATCCGAAGCAATCTCTTCGATGGGGTCTAACATAGAGAATTCGCTACCCGACGTCCTTATAGATTTTGTAGAATGTAGCAAATGTGCTGCTATCTTCCAATAATATCTGCCTCTGTATACGCTGTCGAATTTTTATTTTTTTTTTTTTGTTTCGCATCGCAACGCGTGTGTGCGTCTTATAAGAGTGTGTCTCGCTTACGAAATATCATCGGCTGTTCCGTCTGCACTTCCAGCTAAGTGACAGTCTTCTCGTTTCATTCACGTCTGCTGTCGCACGTTGACCGGGTACGTTAACTAAAGACGTCGCAAACTTCGTTAAGCATCTCACCTTTTGTTCTCTTAATTGATAAGCCGTTACTGCTTGGCTTTCTCGACGATCCTCTGGCGCTGTGTGTATCCATACATGTTATATATAGGGGCAAAGTTCTTCGGCTAGTGCCATATATATCTTGGCGACTAGGAGACGATGATTATTCTTGCTTGTGTCACATTGTAGAGATGCTTCATACAGCCGAAATTCGTTGATTGACAATTGCGCCTTCGAGAAGTGCATTCCCAAAGTGGGCATGGGGAATGATAAGAGGAGGATGTTTTAAGCTTAATTACTATCAAAATGTAAAACATGACGCTAAGCAATAGCTCAGATGTATTCGGGAACTCGAACTTAAGCCTCAAGCTGTTGACCACATAATAAGAATGCAATTTTCATGGCGTAGCAACGTTTGTTTTCGCTCTTCGCAATTTTCCAATTTTTGTTAAAGCCCAATAACCCGTATTGAATATAAAAAACCACTTAAGCTTAGTTAAACGTTTCACCATCACTACTATTCTCTTCTCTTATTTCTCTATGTGAAAACATCTGGTGGATTAGTACTTAACATAGTTAAAACGTTATATATAACGAAAACTATAGAGGTCAACCAACTACAAGTAAGAAATGGGTGTTCACCTTTATACTCTCTATGAGTACTTAGTGCAGCTGCAAAATAGTAGCGCGGTTTGGCATCAGTGAATAGCGTCTCGCCTCTTTGGTGATGTTTTGCACACATGGTGCATGGTGCTGGTGGTACCGTGACGTCTGTGCTACGGCGTGCCCCCTCTCTCTCTCTCTCTCTCTCTTTAGATGTGGTAGCTTGTGTTAGCCATTTATCGCGCTGCAGCTACCTTACTTAACGGCGCAATTGTCTCGTTATATGTGCTAGGCTTTGCATTGCGTGGATACTTGCCTCTTGGCACAAATGCCAGTAGCACGTATGCCTCACAAGGCAGCTTGTAAATACTACACTATGGAATTGTAGAAGTTGAAGACATTCTTAGCCAGAATGAATTATTTTATTCAATACATGAACTATTTATTTTCTTTTTACTATTGATTTGCCTTCATTGAGTGGAGTCCCATTCATGGCAGTCGTTCGAAATTGAAATGTTTGCTTTGTTCGTTATCGAAATGCACGTTTTGCAATCTTTTTGAAATACTTTGACCGCTATCAGTGTGACCGCTACGAAATAATTCCGATAAGATGACCACTGGGCAGCTTATAAAATGACCACTATGTTTCAGAGTGAAAAAAAAGAGACATGAACTGTACCTTACTGTTCACTGTGTTCGCAGTTTTACTGAGTGAATAATTTTCTAATCACCCACGATTGCCAGTTCTATCTAACTCTGCAATTTATGCAACTCTGCAATCTAACCCCTATGCAAGTGCTTGATTATTTGAGAATGATGGATTCTTTATTTACTTTACTTACTTTAATCGAAAAAGTATTCATTACGAATAGTTGTCTCTTCATATCGCTGCCACTTCCACTCAAGAGGAGGTTCCAACTTGCTCCACCGCCTTCGTCCCTATAAGGCCGTTGGTTGGAGTGACTCGGTAGGATGAAGCCAAAGAGTCTGATCGGAGTCCTCTTTAAACCGACCGCGCAATAAGCAATACCAAACGATGAATGAGAATGACTACCTACTCGGAAAACCTTCTCGATTTCTGCCCACATTATTTCGAGCCATTTTTCTCAACTTTTCTTCCTTTTTTTTTTTCATTTTCATCGATCCGAACCGATATTATAATGCGCACTATTTCCATCGTATAAATGAGTAAACAATACTTCAGATGCAATTTTTTGCAAGCCGTTATTTCAACCTTTGAGTTGAGATAGCACCTAAAAATAACTACTTAGGTGTTCTCAGATGAGGTCGAAATAGGTTTTCGAATTTATTCTTTTATTTCTTATCTAGAAATTTATATTCGTCGGTAAATGTGTTCAATGAATAAAGTAGGAAGATGCCCGCATATGCTCTAAGTTATCGAATACTGCCTGAATCAGGCATTTTCGTTGTTGCGCCATCGATTGTGTGCGTTGTGTGTGCTGCTTGTCTGACAGCTCTGTCAGATGCATACGTTTGTGCTCACATTCTCAATGAGTCGCACGCATTTAGTCACTGAGATTGTATTTGCAATCGTGGATCTGCTAGCCGCTAAACTACCCATAGGGTATGTCTGTGTTGTGCATTCTTGTTGGAATTGATCGTATTGTTCGCTTTTGCAAACACCCACCCACCCTCCCCCCCTCCTTCCTGCTGTTTATTTCGGTATTTGTTGCACTCGATTGGACCATTGTCTAATGGTGGACATCATTTCTAGTTTTTCCGATTGTTATGCTTTTTCTTTTACCTCATCCCCCATCTGTCTTATAACCAATGAAAATAATTAAAGCAAGACATACTATGCGTAACGTTTGAATTCACCCAGGTCAAGGTATTAAAAAATAGAGAGGCTTACCTGATCGGCTGCCGCGATACATCCTTTCGCATTCTGGTCCTTGAATCAGTCAGTTTATAATTGGCCCGTAAATAATATAACGCTGTAGTTTTGTTTCCTGCTACGTAATAATTGAACTAACCACTTATGCAACTCATCAATAAACAGTTTGTCTTTCCATGTATTTCGTTGTTCGACAGGTATAAAATATTACCTGACCAGCTATAAAATACAGGCAAATTTCTAGGTGCGCGTTTGACTGTCTGTAATGATTCTTACTAAAGAATCAACCTAAATATTAATGTAAAGGTTTGCCCTAATGATTTTCTTTATTATATTCCCCAGACTTTATTATATTCACCAGACTTCATCACCCTAGCTTCATTGACTCTCCCGTTGAAGCTACGGTATGGGCAGACACAATACGCGACATAGAGCTTCTATCGCTTCACACCAATAACGCGCAGGTATGATGTCGCTGTAATGCGCTCTGATCGAGTGGAACGGTTAGGAAAATAGGGAATCTAACGCTGACAGTTCAAAGAAAAAATCGGCTTTTGATGCGTTCTGCTGTTTTCAAGTTGCAAAGCATATTCTTGGGAACGATTGGGCCAGGAATTGCAAAATTTGATGCGAATATTGTGCATCAAAAGGGTAACACTATATCAATATTTAAATTCACCTGTCAACATCACAAAAAGTTCTAATCGTTCGGAAGTACAAAAAAATATGCATTCGCATTGCACTTGAGCAGACATTATGACAGCTTCTTTGGTCTATGTCTTCATTTATTTCCTCGTCCTCCTACGATGGAACAGAGTTTATTTTAAGTATAATAATTTGGTGTTAGTTTTCCTTTCTGGAACGAGGTCAATGTGCATAAATTTGGGTTCGTTGATGTAATTATCTGAAAATATTAAAGATGTTCTCGATATGTCCTCAAAGGAAATTATCAACGATTCAGTCTATTCCCTGCATCAAACGATTTCTATATACATTCATTCTTGAATCTAACATAGTTTTCATACATAAACATTGCTTCCTTCCTGCTTATCTTCGCTATGGTATCAACTGTTTGTTCTTGAGCAGTTAGGTGGATGAAGCAATGAATCAATCATGAATTTATTTTGGGGAAAATAAGAATAAGATCTGCGAACCTTTCCAGTGTTGCATAAATGGAGGATATATATATATATATATATATATATATATATATATATATATATATATATATATATATATATATATATATATATATATCCTCTCTTGTGAACTTCCTCACGCTGCTCCAGTTTAGACTATATTCAAAGAGTTTTCAAATTGTTCGTGTTTTCGAGATTCCCTACAAGGTATCTTTTAGTTTTTATAATCTTTTATTGGAGGAATCTATAAAATTAGAAAGGACAAGAGTAAAGCGACGTATTCTAGGCATTGCTTTTAGACGCAACTTTTGCGGAAATGTGGATGCCGTGGGGAAGGGCAAGAATTGACTGTCTTATTCATTGTTTTCTTTAAACGATCCTATGATTCGTGGCATTTTCACGTATAATTTTAAAATTTTCCTTTCCTTTTGTTTTCCATTTATTTTCTGTTCTTTGCTCTTCTTATTCTTATTATGCCTCAAATTTTATGGCGATAGAGATTAGCATTTCTGCGAGATGAGGAGATGACTGGTCAGCGATTAGCTACCCAATGAAGCGACACGTACACCATTGTGCCGCTGCCCTGCCCACGTCCATACTTTGCTGACACGGGCACATGGCATGATCCATCACATTCCTTGTGCCCTCAGCCAAAATAAGTGTGCCACGGCGCTTGGTTTACCGAGAGGAAAATTCCCCTCGAGAGAAGAATATGCCTGTTGCGAAAATGGAGTCAGTTGAATGCATATTCACCTTTAAACCATAGATAAGGGTATTCTTCTCACGAACACCACACGTTAATGGCAAGAGTAGACTACTTGGGCGGAGTGAATGAAAGAATCGCAGCCATAGGCGGCGTTGATGAGATGTCCCTGAATCGTGCATGCTTTGTGTATGATTGCGTTGCAACTTTCATTTTTCCTACTTCGGGTTGAGTCCGTACAAGTGACCATTAGAATGCGCATTAAGGATATTCGCTCTAAATGTTGAAAGATGCGAGATTGAACGCCTTGCAGGCTGCAGATGAATAGCTAAATGTCGTAGAGGTCATTTTTGTGCGAATGATGAGCGAAAAAAAAAAGACAAAAAAGGAATTCGCACATATTTCCAAGCGGAATATTTTCGAGAATAGCATCAATATTCATTGTAAAAAAGCAATTTGAATTATGAGCATCATATGGTACATTCACATTCCATGGCACTCACTAATAGCGATCAATTGGGATAACCTCTTGTTGACGGCTATTTAGAGCAAGCATATTTTGTGTTGTAATAAAAGATGGGATGAAAGTTTAATGTTTATGAGCTTGAAAAGAGAATACACCCGGCGTAAATTATTTTTTGAATAGTAATATCTAGAGGTGAATTTCGTATTAATGAATATTTTTAATGTTGTCATCCATTGCGCAATACCGTAAACATGAAGTAATCACCTCTAAATTGCTGCTATAAACTGTCGAATTTGTGCATATTGAAGCAAACGATAAAACTGCAACAAAATTGATTTTGTGTTGCATTTTTGTATAGCTGTATTCAACTTCAACATATATACCCATCGAGGATGACTCAGATCGGCCCGACTTGGTAGAACCCTTTCAAGATTCGAGGACGAATCTTGCTGATGGTCGGCTATAAATCAAGCCGGAACAGTACGCTTTGCTAGATGAGTCAAAGAGGGTCAAGAACATACAGGCAATTCAAACGACTACCCAGCGCGTGTCGTGAGACTAACCTGAGGCAAAATCGGGAGCATATAAAAGGAGCCAATGTGCTTATGTATTCATTCCAGCTGCTAGAGTGGTCTTAAGGGCCTACATGTGGTCATTGGAGTGCGCGAGGTGTTCGGCGGCAGCGTCGTTTTCGACCACGGGATCCTGCCTTTCATTGAAGCTCTCCGAGAGTCCCTTCTTGTTTGTTATCGTACTGTACAAGTGCGATAAACTCTCGAGGGAAGACGCAAATCCTCAAATTTGGACGACTAGACAAGCCAAGGGGAGCTGACGGGGCTAAGCCGGTTTGAGGTCGGCAGTTGGCGACCGGGATTGCCATTTTGTTGTGGTTTCATTGACACCTGCCATACGCTGCGGTGAGGTCTGCTCAGCGAGCGTGTGTGACTTTGCCCGCATATAGAGGTCCCGGTTTCAGTCACCGGCTGAGCCCCCACCATGTAAGGGTCAGCTCCCCTTAGCTCGTCTAGTCGCCCAGGTCTCCTTGAGGATGTATATCTTCTATCGAGATATGGTCGACTAAACTGCGAGACGTATAGTTTATCACACTTATCAGTATGGTGGCAAACGAGAAGGGACTCTAGGATGGCTTTTATCGGAGGCACGATCCCGCAGTCGCATCCGGCGAACTTCACGCTGCCACTGATCTCCTCGCGCCCTCCCACGGCCACACGTAGATCCCTTGGCTTTGCGAATAATGTAGCAGCTGAAATGAATACACGAGCACATCAACCCCTTTTATATCCTCCCGATTCTGCCTTAGGCTAGCCTCTGTACACGCGATGGGCAGTCGTTTGTTCTACCTATGTGCTGTCGACGTTTGACTTATCCCGCTTCATCTATAGCCGATCGCTCTACCTTGTAGAGACTTTCGCTTATTGCTGTTTCATTATTCAGGTTTTGCTGTTTCGGTTAGAATGGCAGTCAGGAAAGAATGTCCTTACTCAGGAAACTCGATGATCAGTTGCTGCAAACTTTATGCTTATACGGGGCATTAAGATTATGCCAACAGTACTAATTTGCGTTTGAAATAAAACGGAAGATGAATTAGGTAGAAGCACAATGAACACGGAATGTCTTAATAACGCATCATTTGAGATAAGCAATTACAAAAATCACAAAGGTGGGGAACTAAATTTGCGAACTCTACTCGATTAGACTTATATAGTTTATTAAGTAAGAGGTAATTTTTTGCTCAACTTTTCGAGTAAATATTTCATTGTCTCATTTACATAAAAAAATTTTTTTTTTGCAATTCTCTACTAGCATCTTACTATGAATGCATTATTATTTGCATATAGAAATATTGCAATTGATAAATTTTCTCTTTAATATAGTTGATTATAATGTAGAGATTCGTTTTTTAGTGATACAACGTTATAGTTTAACTCTTTTATCGTGCATATTTTCATCAGATTGCACGATTTTATAGCGTTGAATATACATTTATCGGTCATATATGAGAGGATTGTTTATGTTTAGTACAAATTTAAACATTTATGAATGTGGACGGGAAAATTTAAAAGCATTTATAGCGTTGCATAAATCAGTTCGAATTCTGTTGTCACTATTGCGTTTAGCATTTTGCTCGCATGCTTTTGTTTAAATACGAGTGGACGGCAGTTTGTAGCGTCACTTGCTTCAACTCATTGCTGCTTTTGAACGAATTCCGTGTGAAACGCATCACTTCTTGATGATGCTGCTAACCTTGCATAGATGAACGATGACGAGATTGAAGCTGCTATCGAGATCTCTATCTATAAACTATCGGTAGGTCCGCATTTCTTGCTGGTAAAGAGTTAAGTTTTTTGCTGAAGGGAGGTGCGGAAGGGTGATGAATCTACACTTCCTTACGGCTAAAAGGCCTTCATATAATTAGGTGAATGGCGTTGATGTATGAGGCACTAGTGTTGATGACATGATTCAGTGTATATTCAACGTGAAAAGCCTCGGAGGGCGTCGACATGCTTCGATTTGCAACAGTGTGTTACTTCTCCCTCTCATTACTATCCAAGAGTCATTCTGCGCCAATAGGCGACTACGCATTTCGACTCCGCAACACCCTTCACTACATGCCTAAAAGCAAAAATTCTGTCTCAAATGCCGCAGCTCATAACGGGCGTCGATGAGCTGGTCGTGCTTAATTGGAAGGAAGGATCCAAATCAACTGCTCTGTGGAAAAAGAGCGAACTGAAGACTAAAGGTATCTCATACCTCCGCCTGTAGACGTATGCGTCAGTCATCAGTGTTATAGCTTTTGCAAAAGCAGTATATATAGTACGTTCTTTGGGAGAGGAGTGCAGCTCCTTGTGTTGCAGAAGTACACATCCACATTGTCATGACCAAAGGACTGCGCTGTAGCCGGGCCACCGATTCGTCTGTCCGTTGCAACTTCACTTTCACCAACTTTTCTCGGTGAGGCACGGCGTGATAATCGGTGGGTGCAAGCTGATAGTGCGAGCAGTAAAAGGAGTATCTTGCACCTTCCGTACTCAGCATTAGCGCTCAAGGCTTAGCACTGCAGTTCGGTGTTTGTGATGCAGGTATCGGTGGTATGAATACCATCAGCACCAGTTCCTATCGTGCTACAATCTTTTTTCATCGGTTAATGGTGCAGTAATGTAACGAAAGGTGATAGATGTAATTATGGCCTATGATAAGCTTCTTTGGTTGAATACGACGTTATTCCGATTGCCATTGTTTTATGTGTCTGTGTATCGGTGACTCATGTCTGTGTAGCACTGCATTCAGAGTCGACGACCTGTTAGTTGGCTTATAGGCATGGTTTGTGATGGGTCAGAAGTTGGTACTTAATGGCGAATCTGACCTCTTCTTCGATTGACGATCAGCAGGAACGTCACTTTATTGGCGATCTTCTTTCCGAAGAAGACGTCTTCGGACAGCCTAACGGCACACGTATCGGTTAGCTGCTGCTTTCCTCTAGTTATTTCCTTTAAGAAATTCGCAAACTGCTGTTTTTTTTTTAAATAGTAAACTCCAACAACGCTATATGTTATTTAAATTTCATCACTGGGGTGTTCACATCGCTATCATATTATTGCTTTCAGAGTCGAGAAGATTTTGCACATTTTTTCTTGTGTTATTTCCCATATAAAGAAAAACTGTAATTATTATAGTTATTTGAACATTATCGTAATAAGTTGGCAATACAGAAGGGATCTTGGGGATCAATCATCACTGCTGAGTTTAACTGCAAAGTTAAATTATCGATGTTATTTGAACTTCTTCGCCGTTTGCCTTTTTTCTCCAATCCAAAAATTTCGCAGTTAATTGTCTTCTTTGATCTCTGTGAATAGAATTTGTCGTTCTTTTTCTCCAAAACTAATTTTTTTTTAATTTCATTTCTTTATAGCTTCATAAATTCTATGAGGTTAATATCCCCACTTTCTTGTTCGCTTACGTATGGGCAATCATCTTGTTATCTCAGAGCGACTCACGAGAGGGAGGAGGGCAGCCACAAATTTTTCGGTTTTCAACAGGTAGATTGCAAGAATTCTGGAAGTTTTGAGGGAAAATTATTGAAGAATACAACGTTTTCGGCGTTATTAGTACTTTTTCCGCTAAAATTTCAGCCGATCAGATGAGACCACCCAGCAAATTCGTTGTCCTATTTGAAGCCCATTTTGGTATTATAGTCTCTAACAAATGCTTAATTATGCAACCATCAAAAATAAAAGTAGTATTCTGTATAATTTTTGAAAATTGAATGCTAGACGTTCAATCCTGGAGACTATTTCTATTCATGAAATTTTTGCGAGAAAAAAGCAAAATAGTAGATTAAATGCCAGACATGTCTCTTGTGACGAATATTGCTGCTATTCTAATGTGGGTATTTAATTCGAGAACATGAACAAACAGTATGATTTGCTGTTCCCTCCGTTTTTCCCGAAGAGGAGCGGTAGCCCATATGTCATCGGAACCTGTTGCTATGCTGAGCCGCATCCTGTTTCCTATCAGAAGTAGTATGTCGTAAAGGAAAATGTGGTATGATTGAAAACAGGTTATGCAGAAAATAGAAACAGAAAGCCATTTTACAGTTACAAGGTCACTATCTTATCCTATACAGAATCATGATTATCGTTTAGCAGCTTAGGTCTCGGGTCGATTTCCATTTAGAACTTGAGGTCCCAAGACGATTTCTACTTAGCACTTGTGGCCGCGAGTCGGTCATCGTTTAGCAATAGAAGTCTTAGGTCAATTTAACTCAGCGCATGAGGTCACAAGTCGAATGCCATTGGGCTATTGAAACCGCAGACTTATTCCCACTTAGTGATTGAGATCCGAGACCGACTTTTACTTGATAGTTGAGGACATGATCTCTTCTCATGCTAGTACAAATGGTACCAGTTTTTTCTGTAGACATTGTAATCGGGCCCCTTCAAAAAACCTAACTCCATCCTCTGGCTTCTGGGACCATTTATTGGATTCGGAAGAATGATGTGTGTTGCAGCCTTTAAAAAGTTGGTCTATTAAAATTGTGATCAGAGAAGACATTTTGCGCTAGGATCTCGTTCGTTCAGTTCGGAGCAAGAAATCCCAGAAATGAGTCAGTCCCTACTGTACGATGCACTAGTACCATTTACAGTCGCTAAATTGTTCTGCTTCCCCACATAGACTTTCAAATGAAATGGCAACAGCATCTCTATTCCGAGAGGAAGTTAGTTCATTTGTGAACGACGACAGTGGCAAGTAGAAAGCTTGCATCGTGCAGAAGCTTTAAGTGCTTTGAATTTGGACAATTCCGACGATCCTTAATCAACAATGACAAAAAATCAAAATTTTTAATGCATCGTTAATTTCAGAGGGATCAGCAACATCTCGTTTATCAACTGGTGGTGTGTTGCCCAGCTCAGGTCCACTAGGTCCGAGTCCGAACCAGACATACTGGCCAGAACCTCCTCCTCCCTACAGTCCCTATACAGTCGGTCCCCCGCAATGGCCGTCCATGAACCATCAACCACCGGCTGGCCTACTTGCACCCCCAGTGGCCACTCTTTTTGGACAATCACCGACTGCCACAGCTGTTACTCGGACCGATTTCTACCAAGCGCCATTTAATGGGGTTTGTTTTACTCGTGCATTTTACGCAGTTCTCCCCAGTCTTGAAAGAGACATGCGCTATGGGACATTGTTCGTGGTAAGGGTCATTTGGAGAGGGAGTTGTTCGAAAGATAAACAGTTGTAGTTTTCTTTTTTGGGGAATGAGTGCTGTAGGTTTATAACTGAATACCTACCCAGCTGTATAAACTTTCAGATCTATCGTTTATGCTCTTAGGAATGCGCGATGAAGAGCAGTTGTTCCACTCATTTCAATCCTCCTCACATACTTGCCATCCTCTAATTTTAGCTGTTTTTTATTTACTTCATCAAAAAGCAATAGAGACATCATTGCTACGCAAGCCTGCTTGGGAGGAGGGAGATTGTTTGAAGATTCTGTGCTGCCTGAGTGCATCTTATTTGATGTGTGCAATGCTGTTTTCGTACTCTTGGTAGAATAAAAGACCATCAAATTGTGGTATTCTCCCATCAGTATATACTTTCTTTAATGCGTTAAATATCTGAATATGACAAACAACAGTTTGCAGATAGATTATTTAAAATAAAAAAACAGAAACAAAGCAAGATTGAACTGAATGCATTTCGAACACTTTCGTAATGTTTTTTTTGGGGCAGTTTTTTTCTCTTGCTTTTTCAGATTTATGTTGGGCGTATTAGAGGAGAGATATCGAAGGATGATTTTTTTGCACACGATATTAGCTTTGCTTGTTCTACTCTTTTGAAAGTTTCATCTCTCTCACTCCCTCCTACACCCCGCATCCCTTCATCCGGATCAGCTGAATTTGGTCAAGTAAACAAGAAAACAGCTGCAGCTAACGAATGGCAAAAATTGCTTCTCTAATCTATGAGCTTCTTCAGCTAAGGAACATATATACATATATATATATATATATATATATATATATATATATATATATATATATATATATATATATATATATGTGTGTTTTCGTTAGCTGAAGAAGCTGCTCTCTGTCTACAATGAACAAAGTTGATTGCATGCCAACGGCTGATAAAGCTAATTGCATCGTTTGTATGCTTTGTCACGTTAGCATTAGTGGATGCAAGCAATGATGCGCGTTTTTGAAGCCATAAGAAAGCAGTTAAAAACAGAGGCATTATAAAAAAGCAGATTTTTCAAAAATATTCTTGCGGAGCATGAGGGTGAACAAACATTTATATCTCAGTTTATTCTAATATTTGGTCGTGTAAGGAACTAGCAGTATTGAAAAATAGCACGGTTTCCGTACTTTAAAAAAAAAACTTCAAAAGTATATGCCTTTCAGCCAGGCGAATGGGACCCCGTCACGGGTGCGCCCATAGATGCATATCTACAAGTGGGCTCAGGAATATCGTATTCGCCGCATACTGGCATTCCTGTAAGTATTACAGCAATTTTCTTAGGAAGAAAATTGATCATTGAAGTTGAAAGGGTGGGGCGATACGTTTTTCCTCTTCTTTCTCGTCGTTTTCTCCGTGAGATTTTGGGTGTTTATAGTTGCCAAAGTGCACTTAAAAACAGAGGGATAGGTCGTGGAGGAAATTGCTACCTATAGTTTTGAAATGTACTGAATTGAAACTCCAAAAATTAGCATACTTTCTTGCACGTGGATGCACAAGTTTCGCTTAATTTCATAAAGTTTTCATTTCGCATATGCATTTCGCAAGCGGTTTCATATACAGTATGGTTTCCCATTAAGATCTATAACAAAGCTACTGTTTAGGGGGAGAGGGTCATTCCTTCTGTTATATATATTTATAATTGTAAGCTACTGGGGTATGCTCCCGTTTTGTCAGTCCCTTTGATCCCATCCAAGCAAGGTTGTGAATTTGACGATAACTTCCGCTTTAATCATATAACTCGAATTGTGCTTCATTTTTGCTCGGTTTCCTTTGAAGTGGGGCTAGTCTGTGATTCAGAATTTCTTTTTATTTGAGCTGATGTAAAGAGTATCACTAAAACTTGGATGATTGCGCATAGTAGACTGCTTAAACCCTTCTCTGAATTCGACGTTTGATGTCAGTTTTGTGTTAACAGCTATATAAAATGAATCAAACACGTGGATCTCCCATTGGAGGACAGCTACCGTTCCCACTACACTGGAAGTACGGCCAATGAAATGTCATTCTCGCTTTGTTGTGATAGAAGAGAAGTAAGGGTTGAGTATGGCAACACTATAGTTTTACACTGACTGTAATATTATTTAACAGAATGCGTTAACTATGCTGTTGGGATTACATGCTCATTAGACGTGTTGCATTATGTATTGCGCATATTAACTGATAGGATAGTGGAAAAGACGACTACCGAACTGTCGGCTGCGGCTCACTGCTAGAGCATTCCTTCGGTAACCAGATGGCTACCAGATCGCACTCATTTGTGAATCGTCGTGAGGTGATAGGTAGCAAATTAATTTTAGATCTTGAAGCCGGTAATGCCGGCTGGTGGTGCAGTGAATACGGTGCAGCATCACTACCATAACATGTATCACCACCATCATCACCACAGCGTTGTTAACAGCCACCGCTTTACTGGCCCACCCAATGTGATGCAGCGTGCTGCACCGCCCGGGATGACTCAAGGCTATGCTGGGATGGAACCGAACCCGCTGCTTCATGTGGACACTATGCATACTCAGAGGAGTGCACCAAGGGCACTGGTTAAGAAGCAGAATAGCGTCACGATACCCTAGTAAGTCTTCGTTAAAGTTTGTCCTCTTCGTCAATTTAACCATTTGTCGTTGGACAGAAACAATAAACTTTGCATTCCGCTGATTGACCAATGGTCAAACTTTTCGTATGAGTGGCGCTGTGCTCGTCTATAGCTCGAGCTCATCTTCGTGAGCCTCATCTACTGGAAACGATGGGAAACAATAACGAACGCTAGCGTGCGCTCGTATTGTCTTTTTAGAAGAAGGTTGGAGAAGGGAGAAAGGGCATTGTTCACCAAAGTAATGACAGAATGATGAACTAACCTATGGTGCCGCTTTACATTTTTTCGCTACTGACGAGATCTAAATATCGTTCCATGAAGTAAACAGTCTGTCGGATGTTTGCAGTGGTGATGGGGCAGTTTCGCCAAATTGTGCACAGCAACCTGGTGGAGGGGGAACAGTACCGCCACCTGGCAAAAGCTACCGAGATGCGGCTTCGAAGAAGCAGCGCGTTGCACCCAACTCCACTTCCCCAGTCTTGGCGAACACGGTTGCTCAGGGCACTGTGCGTCATACATCGTCTAGCTCTTCAGGTAGCTTCACCTCTTTGCGATTATTTTCATTTGACAAGTTAAAAGTACATAATTTTGGAATCTTGTTTCGATATCGAGTTACTTATATTCCAGTTATTTGCTATCAGAAGAATCTTCGGTGAAGAAGCTTATTAAAAGATGATCGTGGTTGTTATCGCCAGCGTAGAGAATTGGCTTTAGGTGGTACACCGCAGCTTATTGCGAGGAAGATCACGCCGTCGCAACGCACACTTAGTGGTCGTCACTCTAGTGGTGATTCGTTGTTGGATGGACATCATGCGGCACTAAATGGTAGCGGATCGCTGGACAATAACGAGAAACACCGTTCCAGTGCTGGCATCATCGAAGGTGGTAAGGGAGGTGAGTGAATTTGTGCAATGAATTGAGCATCTCGCTCAGTTCGCACCTTTTTTTTTTGACTTACTCTTAGCAGCTTCGCCTTTGTAACTCCTATAATTAAGCCGTTTCAGTTCCCACTTCCTGGTGCAAAATTTTTGGGGAATGCAAAAGGCTAGGGAAGCGCAGGCTCGTAAACGTTATAGCGGAAAGCAGTGGCATATAAGAGTCTTAAAATCTCGACAACCTATGCAAAATAACACCTGAATGAAATACTGCCTTGATATGAAGAGGATCGTTTTGAACACTACGGTTATCCTTCTTACTGTTAATTGCAGCGAACGCAAATGGCAGACGTGTGACGGAGAACGAGTTTCAGAAGATCACACATAAAAAGAGCAAAGGATGCAAAGGTGGCAAGAGTGAACAGATCATTGCTGATGAAGATGGTTTGTGCTTTCTTTTATATTAGCCTAGGCTGTAACCGTCGAATAGAAAGGTAGTGGTAGTGGAGGGTTCACTCTGGGAGGTGCAAATGATTGGATAGCATTTGTTAGAAGGTAATTTGATGTAACGGTTTGGCGACGCAGTTGCTTACACGAGTGGGAATCAGCAACTCCTCTGCTCACTCCTAACACCTTGACGAGGCGCTGCTTTTGGTCGCAGTAGATATAGATGCGGAGAAGAGCAAAGCGAAGAGATGCGGCAGCTTTTAGGGCGCTTTGATGCGTTTAACGTTGAAAGACGTTAATTCATATAAGAAATGTGCATCTCTGGATTTCATTCCCATATCTCCACCCTTCAGCTCCGATCTTTGCCGCTCTCCCGCATGCCCAAAGACTCGGGCTGAGAATTAGAAGAGTCGGTCAGTTGACTTTGGGCGCAATTGATTCACGAGCTTGGGCCGTTGTTTTACTGCCATTTTAGCCGTGATTTTGTTTTACAGGCAACCTTTTAAAAATTGGGATCATTTTTTGCACCACAAAAAATATTGTTGTATCGAGTCGGCAGAAGTGCCTATAATCAGTCATGTGAAGCTTCGTAGCATCAGTGGGGCCATGCCTCGATTTGAGCTGGAATGAAGTTTTCGGCTTCAGTTTCAGCTTTCAGAGAATCTTTACTTCGAGTGGGGCTCTGAGATTGGAAAATTTTTGGCTCAGGCCTTTGTTTCAAAGCTTTTGGCTGCCGCAGCTTCTGCTTAAGAGTTCTAAAAGTCAGGTCGAGCCTCAACGTTTTATGTGTGTCGAAATTCGGCTTTTTCACGCAGTCGTCATTGCTCACAATGGGACGTGAGCATGAAAGCATCGTGTCGAAATTAGTGTTGATGGGGGGTGCTAATGCGGGGAGTTGGATCGGCTAATGGGACGTAGTCGAGTAGGAATGTCGAAGCCTTACGGGGGGAATGCACTGAGGCTTCGATCGGGTACGAATAGGGTATGTTGGAATACGGGAAGCGTGAAGGTGTGAAGGCGTGAATGAATGGATGAATGGCTCCAATGAATGAATACTTCGCTGTTTACATCTCAATATATGTAATGAAGTTATCGTCTCGTCATCGTCTGCGTCTCCGCACGAGATGTCCGGTCCATTAACGGTTTGCTTTGATTTGAATAGGTTCTGCCGCCGTATCGCGTGGGACGATCTGAGTGGATCCATTAGCCTTCGTTTTTTCGAATTTTGAATATGCAGCGAGCGTCACCTTCTTCGCCCCTTTTTTCACTCGATTTGCTGATGCACTCGTCCATCGAGTGCAACACTCCCGCCTGACGAAAAAGAAAAGGAAATTGCACCTAAAATAAAATAAATATACAATATTGCAATAAATTTGGCCGAAGATCTTAGCATCCGAGAGTGCAGTCCGGGACCGCGATGGGAGTGTAGGATGCCACGCGACGCGTTCGACCTTCAGGCTTGAGTTCTCGCAAGTTGATTACGACTTTTGAAGTTTCAAGCCGCTTTCTTCGATCGTGGCACTTACACCACAAAATTGCGCTGACGGCGACAACAATTAAAATAACTGTTCCTCCTGTAATCCATCTCCATTTATGTGTTATTCCTTCCAGTTCTTCCTGTAGTTCTCGTGTTCCGGCCTCAACATCTGCGCCAATTTCCCAGAGGAATTCTTCGACGGCTGACATATATTCGCGGTTCGGTTTCTTTGCAGGAGCAAGCATTTCCATGTTCTCAGCGTGGTCGAGTGCTAGGTTCATCATTTCTATTTCTGCATCGGGCAACTTTGCAGCTGTGAAAACCGTCATCGCTTCGTAATTTTCGCTGAGAATGTCCAAGGTTTCGTTTTTCGATGTTATTTTGGGAGGCGTCCAGGGGCAGGGGACTTCTGCTGATTGAGCGACCAAGTCATGGTCGAGCGGCGTTATAAACAGTAGTTGGTTGTCCATTTGGACGGGTAGTAGCTCGTAACATTTGTCTGCTAGTCGATGATCCTTGTGAATTGTTTTTGGTTTGAATGAGTAGCAACGGGTGATTAAGAGTGAATCGCCAATATATCGGGCTGCGATGTCGTTTCGACCGAGCATTATGCGTATTGCGGCGGTGGGATTTTTTTATGCTCATTTGTCTGAGAAGCGAGATAAAGAGATTCCGAAGTGAACACCATCGTACGGCAGCTCGCTGGCTCTCGACGTTGAAAAGGTATTGTAGCTTTGGGTTTTCCGGATCCGTTTCTGATACGTGCTCCTGGAGAAATGATCGTCTCGTCGTGTCGTTGGATTCCTCGGTTAGCCGAGGACAGTCCCCCCGGAACGATGATGTAATCGTTGACGGCTTGTAGGGAAGAAGGAGGAAAATCGCAATGCAAAACGGTAGAATTTGGTGGTCGTCCTTGAACGCGGAACGTGGCTTGTAGCTTATCGACAACAATTTCGTGTGGTGAGAGGTGAGCAGGATACGTTCCCAGGAGAGTATAGTGACAGGCCTGATCAAATGTTGAAATATTCCAGACAATGGTTTCGTGTGGAGTGAAGCACTGATTATCTCGTGAATGACAACCAGCGGTGCGAGAGTGCCGAGAAAGCGGTTGGGATCCGCTAAGAAAGGCTACGGAGCCAAATTCGACGATGTAGTTAGTGGTGGGAGTACAATGAGTCCCGAAGAGATTATATGACGATGAAGGGGGGGATTTGGGTGCTCCAGACGTTAGGAGTTGTGGTTGGTTTGAGTGGTAACGAGCCCGTATGCTTGTGAAGGGCTATTTGACGGCAGTGCTCCGCTTTGATAGGGAAGCTCTGATGAGTATCGCTGGTCATTTGTAAGCTCAGGCGAAGGAATGCCCATGTGCATATTGTTCGGACTACTTTCGAGCAATATATGGCAGGGACGTTGACCACTTTGCGACGAAAAATGTTGACATCGCCGGCTTGCCAGTTTCCGCTGGGTATGGTGGAACAGTTGCGGGTTGGTGGGAAATGTACATAAACTCCGGAATGTTTATGAGGGCAAATTTGTGTTCGTAGTGCGCCGAGAGTGAGTGGAAGAAGCAATGTTATTAATACGATGTAGAACATAGCTGGAGTGGGACGTATCTGAGTGCTGTGGAGACGAGCGTTTCGATGGGCTCCGTGGCGATGCCTGCCGGAAGAACGAGGAGGTGGGGTCGAATCTTCTTCGTTGGATTGGTCCGAATCGACAGTTGGGTATGCGGTTTTTTCAGAATGCTGATCTGCTGTTGCCTGAGGGTTATTTAGTTCCAAGGGGAATAAGACAGAAATTGGTCGTAGAAGTATGTGTCCGTTGGAGATGCGTACTTTAGCAGTGCGAATATGTCCGTCATTTCCTGGACAAGTTTCTTCGATGATTGCAAGTTTCCATACGGGACGGGGATGGTTATCGTCTCGAAGGATGACGAGTTCACCTTTCTGAGGTGCGCGTCGAGTAAGGCTTCTTGGTCCGATGTGTTCCCTTTGAGTCCGCTCGCGAAGAAATTGTAGATACGCAGATGACCATAGTTGCCAAAATCGAGATAGGTTACAGCGAGACTGTTTCCATTGTTCCAAAAGGGCTTCGCGCGTTGATAAGGCTTCTGGTCTGTATTCGTCGGTGTTGGGTTCCCCCGGGTCGAGAGTGGAATCGGTGTCTGGGGTGAGGAAATCTGCCGGTCTAAGCACTTCTGGGGAATCGCTGGACTGGAGTCTACTTAACGCATGACCGAAGTTTGTTGCGAGACGGGGGAGATTTCTTTTCCAGGGGAAAGAAACGGAGTAACGACCGTCTGCGTTGCGAGAAACCGATTTGGAGAAAAGATCCTGTGCTATTTCATCGTCTTCTTGTTGCTCTCCTTTCGTATCAATTCCGAGAGTTTCATGTGGCCAGAAATCTGCCTCCTGGTGCTGAGCCGGACATACAAAACGTGTATAGGCATGATGAGGTTTACTTCGGTACTCTTCCGAGACATGTCCTTGTCCGCCTAACATGGGACCAGCCTGAGATGCCAAGAGATGAAATCCGCTTCGAAGTTGTTTGATTGAGGTGGGGTTAGCAATATAATGAAAGTTCGATCCTACAACAAGATCTGGTTCGCGATCTACCAGAGGGATGGGAAGGATCGGATTGTCGTTGGTAAGTAGCTGGTTGCGATGTTTCTCCGTGATGTCAGCGTGAAGCAAATTTTCGGTTACAGTAGTGAGCGTGTGGGTGTCGATGGTGTGTATTGCACCAGTTGGTAGGAGGACCGAGTTGAACTCGATCACTGGAGTGGGTTGTGCCTCTGAAACCTGCAATTCCTTTGAAGGTAATCTTATTGCGTTCAATAGAGGAAAGGTGTAGTTGCTCGCGAACTCTTTCGGTGAGATATGAGCCTTGGGCTCCACTATCAAAGAATGCGGTTACCTGCATTGTGCGAGATGGATCTTGTGGATTGAAGACGGTAAGTTTGCAGCAAGGCGAGATTGCGACCGGTTCATCAGAAAGGTGACTAACGGGTTTGATGGAGGTTTGCGTCGGAACTGCGGCGGCGATCATCGAACTGTGTTCCTGAGAGGGGGTTTCAGCCGGTGCAGTTGTGGCTATCGTGGTTGTACGTAAGTTAGGCGTGGCTGGTTGCGAGCAGAGAATTGAGTCATGAGGCCCATTGCAGCGTGGGCAGGGTTTACGAGTACAGACAGAAGCAAGGTGACCGGGACGAAGGCACTTACGGCACAAATTGAGTTCGGCAATGCGTCGTCGTTTTTGTTCAAGAGTGGTGTAAGTGGGGCAGTAATTAGAGAGATGTCGCCTACTGCAGAAGGCACGGTGAATAAGTGAAGGTCTTTGATGTAAGCCGAGTGGTCTTGGGGCCGCGGTGCGACTTTGCGGGTGGAACGGCAAGCGAGGGGTTTCTGGGAATCGTCTTGGATGGCCTTCGTAGCGAGCAGAGGGTGAAGGCACCGATGCTCTTCCTGGCGTAGGGAATAGTGGTCGTGGGGATGAAGGAGCTTGACCGTGGTTGAAATGAGGTGAAGAAGGACCATGCCCCTCTGAACAGCGATGAGCTGGGGTAGGTTGGAAGTAAGGGGATGCGTCTTTTTTCATCTGTGCAATATCTTTGAGAGCGGTGCAAATCTCTTTCGTTGTCCAGGTCGGACTATGTCGCTTTTCTTGGGCGAGCAGGAACCGAATATTAGGGGGGAGTTTGGATGTGATCAGATCATAAATAAATGGAGTTTCGACGGCCTCTTGTGCGGCGGTTAGCTGACGAAGTATGCGTTCGCAGTTGGTTACAAATGTTTTCAGATCTTGCCAGTGGTCGGTGGTTCTCAAGGCGCGTAGCTGATTTCTTAATTGCGCCCTCATTTCTTCTTCATCGCCATAAGCATCTCGAAGGGCTTGTTTGATCAGTGAGTAATTTTGGGGGATAAGAGAGTAGCCTTTGATAACTTCTGCTGCTTGTCCTCGAAGGGCATTTGATAATATGGACACTTTGACGATGTCGGGAAGGGTGGTATGGTCCACAAGAGCTTCAAATAATGGCCAGAACTCGGCAAATTCAGTGGCACCACCTTCAAATTTTGGCAACTGCACTGAGCGATCAAGTGACACCGTGGAGTTAATAGGTGGTTGTATATTAGCGGTAGATTCATCAAGGCGTGATAAAAGGACCTCAAGGTCTTCTCGGTGAAATCTTAATTGCGTGAGCATTTGTTGAACAACTTCAGCTGTTTGCAGCAGTCCTTGTGGGTTAGTGGCCATCGCAGCATACTGAGCTGAGTCTTCAGGGGTAACTGATTTTCCTCCGGCTGTGATGAATGTTTGCCATTCGGTAAGTGTTTGGGTGAGAGAGTTTTCTTTAGTTTCAAGCAACTGAATATGGGGTCCAAGTTTTCGAAGCTGAATGCGCACTTCTCGGGTGAGTTCAGCGGGTGACTGAGCGTAATTTGGGATGAATTGGAGTAAGGCATTGCCATCATCCAAAAGTGGCTGAACTGAAGAGGTTAGGCCTGCTGCTGTTGCAATGAAAAATGCACCTCGCGTAGAAGGACTTACCGAAGTTTCGGGCATCTCGAACGTATCGGTTCCTTGCAGGAAATATTTTTCGGGTAGTATTTCGATTCAGACGGACAGTGAATAGACTTGCAGGTTCTTCGCGGGGTCCGGGTTCAGAGAGGTCGACGCACCATGTCGAAATTAGTGTTGATGGGGGGTGCTAATGCGGGGAGTTGGATCGGCTAATGGGACGTAGTCGAGTAGGAATGTCGAAGCCTTACGGGGGGAATGCACTGAGGCTTCGATCGGGTACGAATAGGGTATGTTGGAATACGGGAAGCGTGAAGGTGTGAAGGCGTGAATGAATGGATGAATGGCTCCAATGAATGAATACTTCGCTGTTTACATCTCAATATATGTAGTGAAGTTATCGTCTCGTCATCGTCTGCGTCTCCGCACGAGATGTCCGGTCCATTAACGGTTTGCTTTGATTTGAATAGGTTCTGCCGCCGTATCGCGTGGGACGATCTGAGTGGATCCATTAGCCTTCGTTTTTTCGAATTTTGAATATGCAGCGAGCGTCACCTTCTTCGCCCCTTTTTTCACTCGATTTGCTGATGCACTCGTCCATCGAGTGCAACACATCGTGACGGAAACGCCTCTCAAAACTTTCTGTAATAGCTTCAAAAGATTTGCTTGCAATCTCAGCTGCTGCACTGGCTCCTATCTTCTGGAGATCTCATTCGGCTTACGGATCCGACCTCGCATTTTGAATTTTTTAGCCGTATTCAGGCCGAAAACCAACATCCAGAACGATTCAGCTTTTGTTTTAGACTCGAAAATCTACCACTGGCACCCGTTCCATCTGCAGTTTGGGTACGGATTGCAGTGAGCAAAAAATGAAAAGCCTTCTACCATTAGTAAAACTTAGAAAGTTGAATTTGACGTTATCTCGCCAAAAAAAGGCCGGGAAAAAATTTTTAATCTCGAATTTTTGCATTTTCGTTCCACGATTTTAATTGTAGTTGTAATTAGTGTGTCTTGGAAGTACAAAACTCAAAGGACTGATTGTCTCTCTTTTTTGTAGGTCTCGCTGGTAGCCAGGCCGTGGACGCATCGAGCCGTTTCGATGTTCTCCAGTCGCTTGGCAGCCAATCGGCGACGTCGCTTCTGCAGCAAAGCAACCCATCATCTTCGCGCAGGTCAAGGTCGTCAGGTGTTGCTCAGCACGACTCTGCAGTCACAGATAGCAAAACGATGAAGGGAAATGTTGCTTCTGGAGGCCAGCATGATCAGCAAGGTCAGATACAAGTGATATTGGGGGATGCTTTTAAACACTTCAGTATGTTTTACTTTCTCATAGACAGCATGACTAGTGGGTAAATTTTTTTAGGATGGAATTGTTAAGTGTTAGATAGAGATTGCCATGTTTCTGAGCCATTCTGTGACGGCGCTTCCCAGCCAATGGTAATCGTCAGTGAGGGACCTTTACCAGCTTTGACGATAGCGGTCTTGGGACCCAACAAGAGCTGTCTAGTTGCTGCTGACGAGTATGAGCAAAGATGTATCTGCGAAGAAAATAAGTAAACACTGGCAACTGCGAACAACCGCTGACTTCTGCCTGATTATATCGCATTTGCTAAACCATATAGAGTTTTTCGTCACCTCTAGCGCGGGAGTTGGAATTGAACGCTGGCTTTGTTCTCACTAATCGATGCATATTTACTAAGAGCCATCAGCGTTAGAGCGGGCGAGTTGAGCGATACTACTGTTAAGGATTTCATGAGAGCGAAAGAAGTAAGTAGGAGCAGAATTGGCGATTGAATAGAGTCATCATACAACTCATTTCAGATCATCAAAATTGCAGTTGTGGGCATAGTATGATAAATGTAGAAGCATATTTGAGGGTTGCAACGGAAAGTGCATCTGTTCCTGTTGGGATGTGTTTGAACTCCGCATGATCCGAACGCGCCGATCTATGCGGAAACATTTGTTCTTTTACTGCGGTGGCAAAAAAAAGGAACTGATTTTTTAAAGCGATGTGATAATCGATGTTTTAGATGGAAATTTTGAGGTGAATTTGTTGTGTCGAATAGAACAGAAAAATTATGAGAGATAGCAACAGAGATAATTACGGAAAGACGTACAAATTTAATCTTTTCTGTACAAAATTCATCACTGAACATTTTTTTGGGCGATTTATTATATTTTCTCGAAATATATTCGGGTTGTTTATATTTATATTCCGATTGGCTTTTTATATCTTTTAAGTCTTTTGAAGATTGCTTCTCAACCGATAAAGTCTTTTATTATCGCCTGCACGTTCATGTGCATGTCTATGGCACTTAATGTTGAAGAGGTGAGGCGTATACGGGCGATACGGATTAGCCTTATCGACTTGGACTTGGCACGAAGAGGAGATTGAGACTCACTTCGCGTAAACAGGCTGACATGACTGAGAGATGAAAGCAATTTAAGGCAGAGATTATTCATCTTTAGTTTACTAATTGATTATTTCCACACCTATATGCCATTAAGTCATCGCTTAAATGAGCGTATCGTCCTCTGCTGCTTGATTGGTTTTGCTTTCACTGCGGCTGAGAGGTTTCCACTTCTTGTCTCTCGTTATCCGTCGTTGATTTCTTTCTTTTCAAGTAATTAATCATAAATGTTTCGTCTTTTTCAATTAGATTTTTTTACTAAGTGGACGTTGAAAATTGTCAACGAGAAAATTGTTGGATAACTCGGCTGCTTGGTTTTACTTATTATTTACAGCCTTTTTTGTAGCTTATTTGCAATGAAGGGTTTATTGAAAATGATTTAGGTTTTTATTGCTTATTTGCAGCCTTATTTCAGTTTTATTTCTCGTTCATTGGAGCCATTACTTTTCCGACTTCATTTATTTTTGCCTCGTTGGAGTTATTTCTTCTATTGCTTTTTCTTTTTTTTTAAATTTTATTTGGCATCTGTCTTTATGAACATTTGCTGTCTTTTTTTTTTTTTCATTTGGTCATTCATATCGAGTGAGCACTGAGCATGACATTAGATGCCTAAGGTTTCTTGAATACATGTGATCATAACAGCAGATGTGAAAGTGATGCATATATAATCCAGAATATTGTGTGGTCTTAGAAGATTTGCTGATGGAAATGGCGCTGATATTTTTATACCACATGGATGTAAAGCATATGCTTAGATTTCATCTCTGCTGCTTTTGTTTTAGGCATCAGATAGGTCCTATAAGCTAATGACTGATATCAAGAAAAAAAGCAAACATTTACAAAGATGGATCTAAGGTAAGATTAAAAAAAAAGAATTGCTTAAACGGAAGAAATTAAAGGTGTTTAAAGAAGATGGATAAAGGTGAAGGAAAAAGATGGAGAACGAATTTAAAATTGAAGCTAGGTGGCTTTTCCTTTGATTTCTGTTGTCACGTTTGCCCACTTTCCACGCTATTATTAGCTAATAAACGACGAACGGAAGGAGGAAGGGGGATAACTGCTGTGTTTGTTGTTATATATGTTGCTTACTTGTAATTGGATGGCGTTTTCGGTAACATATAAATGCGCCGCTATATCACAGAGTGCACTTTTGTTGACAATCGAAAACCGATAAAGTGTGTCGCTTATCGGTCTAGATCTTTTGCGATTGCTTCATATAGCGTTCTTAGAATAGGCAGTGTCTTCTTGCAACGTTTGCTGATGAAACGTTCACCTACCCAAATGGTGATGCTTTTGATGAGTGTATATGATTTTATTTATTTATAGGTGACTAGATGTTTATAGATTGAGTGCTAAAAGGGAATATCTGTAAAATTTGAATTGCTCGGATTAGCTAAGTGATTTGTCATATTCTTAGGTATAAGTGATTATTGACTAGTTTAGAGAGATGGCAATCAAATAATTTATGTTGAGATGCGAATTCCTGATTCGTTTTTTCAACGGGCATAAACTTCTTAATAGATCACAATTGGATTCATCTCTAACTATAGAGCTGTTTATTGTTGTTTTTAGCAATGCTCCCCATTGTAATGAGATGTTTTTTTGTTTAAATTTTCATTTAATTATGCAGTTTTTGCTAACTTCACATGTATTATGAATATAGCTTAAATTAGAGGTGCTGGGGCTGTGAATGGATTTAATGTATGCCGTTACCACAAAATTCTAGAATGTTGAAATATCGTTGGCTTGGTTAAAAGCATAATATGTTTCTGCCCTCTTGTTTATTATCGGATAGTACGAGTAGACTTTCTGACAACTGGTTGCATTAAGTAATTGTTTTATTTTACGACAAGGAATGAGAGTGTTGTTGCAGATGGGATAATTATTTATTCATTGCATTTCGTTTTGTCTCGATCTACTTTGCTCCATTTTAGACGGAGAGAGCCAATTGACGAAGGGCGTACATGGAGGTGAGTTATTCGATGGGCGAAATACGGAACAACTACACACCAATGCAGCTGCTACAAAAGTGAACACTCTCTCCCAACGTCCTGGTCTGTTTTTCATAGAGGCATCCTTTCTTCCTCGCTAGATTCATTTCTAGAGAGAAAAAAAAAATTGTTGAGGCCTTTTGCGTAACTGAACAGCTAGTTGAAGCATCTGTGAGTTGTTACTGAAAAGTAACCGTTCTAATCCATTAGTGATTTAGGAATTCGTCAGGTTTAAATCCGTTTTCGGCCGCTTTTAAAATAAGTTGTTTCTGCGTTTACATAATCATCTCGCGGTACTTCCTCTGCCTCAGACAATTCGTGCTTGGACCGCATCAGGCAGTTCCTTCTATTCGATCTGGATCTCCTGGACGGTGTTGCTACGTCGCCTGTTAAACTTCAGTTTTGTTCGAAGGAGCAAAAGTAAATCGTGAAAGACTAAGTCAGGCGAATGAAGATGTTACGAGACAGTCGTTTTCTGTTGGCGCTAAAACGGTTGCATTTTGAAGGTTATATGAGCGGAAGCGTTGTCATGGTAAAAGAGTCAGCTGCTCTTGCACCACAGTTCCAGCATTTTTTGATGGACGTCCTCACGCAATCACCTCAGAATACCACAGTAAAAGCCTGCGCTCAATCTCAGACCACACTAGAAATGAATTCCCTGCGCGCGCTTCCTTTCATATTCAGGAAAAAAGGGTAATTTATTCTTTCTCGCATTCCTGGCTTACATTGCTTCCTTGGACCTCGAAAATTGTTGCCTATTCTGTTGGGATAGCCGCTGCTTCGACTGCGGTTCTGAGTATAAATGTAACCGTTATTCGCCGTGACACTCCGAGAGATGAAGGTAGGATTATCATTGCCTTGTTGACTTGTTGATGGCGAGGTCTTCGCAGATCCTGGAACGATGATCGGAGTTCTGAATGAGAGTCAATGGACGAGAATGAACTTTGCTGGTAACTACGAGATACACATTCAAATAGCCGTTGTGTTGCAGTAAAAAGAAGTTGGATTATCAGCAGTAGACACTGTGAAGCACGTCCTAGACTCTGTCTTAAATTTCCCGTATTTTTTCGCTGACTGCACTTATGTAGATTACTTAGATTACTTAGAAGTCGTTAATCAACGAGATGTCCCTGTCGCAGCAGACACTCCCGGATGTACATTGTACAATCAACTGCTGACCGCACATTGTACGCAAAATTAATCTTATTTAATTTTTGATCACCACAACTTGATGTCGCTTGAAAGCCTTAGAACCCGAAGGCCTAGAGGACTAACCTGCGGTCATCCTAGACGGTACCGATAACTCTTGTTAAGCGGCACGTGAAATAGAGTATCTTGATAGTAACATATATGTGAATTTTCGGAGTTCAGTTGTGCTCGAGATACTCTCATGCCATCAATGGCATAGAAGAAAGACGGGTAATTGTGCCTGTTTTAGTGATCGCAGTTGCGTAGAGGAGCATATATACCTTACTGATGAAGTGTTCTCAAGTAATGCATTCATATACGTATGTGTGATGAAATCTTCGATGAAGAGGGTGATTAGTTGAGTTGGTATTGGCTGTGGAAGTGTTAAAGGCTGTATAAACGCTATGTGAATTGTAGTGGCGAAGAAGGTTGGAGCACGACGTGAGTTGAGCGAGCAGAATATTGTGGACTCACAGCGTACAGGAACGCGTAAGCAACGGGCTGCAGCCAGAAAACGCCACAACACCGCTTTTGATTATCTCAGTTAGCTTTTGAATTTTGTTCCAGGACTTCAATTTTATTTACACATCGTTAGTGCCAAACATTAATTCAACTTCGATGAATGCCAACTACACATACCACTTTTTTACATTCTGCAGTTTCTTATATAGAATCATGAAAACGGTGCGGCGTATAATTAGTCTTTTCTCTTTCATTGATGCTGTCCTTATCTTCATTGACCTTATTTCGCAAATGGAACTGACCAGTTACAAGCGTCGATGTATTCACTACTATTTGGCAGTTTGATATGTTTATCATTTTCCATTTTCCCCTGTTTTAAATGGGTATATGCTCAAAAAATGTGACAGTTATTGGCGATATTATTCTCACTTCCTTAGTTTAGGTTGCTTGATTTGTTCTCATAGTAAACTGAAGTATCACTCTGAAATGATTACCCGCCTACGTTTTTGCGAAGTTCTGAGGATTTGTCATGCACAAGCCGTTTTGGAGGACATTTGCTAAGATTTCCTCAAGGACATTCAGAGTTTTTGAGAGGCAAGTGAGTAGCAGAAACCAATTTGAAAACTGTAATGGACGCTGGCATTGTTAGTTCTGTGCTTTACATAGCATGTAAATGTTACTTGGTGAGAAGGCTGGACAATTTTTTCGCCTCACGTTGCTTGCCCAAAGTTGGAGGTAATCTCCCTAATCGTTGGATTTCTTTTATCTCACCCGCATCAATGTTGACTTATGTACCTTGCGTATATGTGATTCACGTGCCCTTCATGTGAATAATTGTTGAAATCTAGCTACATTGCAGCACGACTTGTTTTAAGAATCCAATTCATTTGCAAATCTTTTCCAATGATTAATGAGTTCTTCGTTTTGGAAGTGAGTTTTGAATCTTAAAACAGTTAGATATTTGATAGCTCACCAGCTTGAGGCGTAAGAAATCTTTACCCGCCATATCTTGAGATGGGTATGGAGTGGGAAACACTGGGAAGAAATCTTTACCCGCCATATCTTGAGATGGGTATGGAGTGGGAAACACTGGGAAGAAATCTTTACCCGCCATATCTTGAGATGGGTATGGAGTGGGAAACACTGGGAAGAAATCTTTACCCGCCATATCTTGAGATGGGTATGGAGTGGGAAACACTGGGAAGAAATCTTTACCCGCCATATCTTGAGATGGATATGGAGTGGGAAACACTGGGGAGAAATCTTTACCCGCCATATCTTGAGATGGGTATGGAGTGGGAAACACTGGGAAGAAATGTTTACCCGCCATATCCTGAGATGGATATGGAGTGGGAAACACTGGGAAGAAATCTTTACCCGCCATATCTTGAGATGGGTATGGAGTGGGAAACACTGGGAAGAAATCTTTACCCGCCATATGTTGAGATGGGTATGGAGTGGGAAACACTGGGAAGAAATCTTTACCCGCCATATCTTGAGATGGGTATGGAGTGGGAAACACTGGGAAGAAATCTTTACCCGCCATATCTTGAGATGGGTATGGAGTGGGAAACACTGGGAAGAAATCTTTACCCGCCATATCTTGAGATGGGTATGGAGTGGGAAACACTGGGAAGAAATCTTTACCCGCCATATCTTGAGATGGATATGGAGTGGGAAACACTGGGGAGAAATCTTTACCCGCCATATCTTGAGATGGGTATGGAGTGGGAAACACTGGGAAGAAATGTTTACCCGCCATATCCTGAGATGGATATGGAGTGGGAAACACTGGGAAGAAATCTTTACCCGCCATATCTTGAGATGGGTATGGAGTGGGAAACACTGGGAAGAAATCTTTACCCGCCATATCTTGAGATGGGTATGGAGTGGGAAACACTGGGAAGAAATCTTTACCCGCCATATCTTGAGATGGGTATGGAGTGGGAAACACTGGGAAGAAATCTTTACCCGCCATATCTTGAGATGGGTATGGAGTGGGAAACACTGGGAAGAAATCTTTACCCGCCATATCTTGAGATGGGTATGGAGTGGGAAACACTGGGAAGAAATCTTTACCCGCCATATCTTGAGATGGGTATGGAGTGGGAAACACTGGGAAGAAATCTTTACCCGCCATATCTTGAGATGGATATGGAGTGGGAAACACTGGGGAGAAATCTTTACCCGCCATATCTTGAGATGGGTATGGAGTGGGAAACACTGGGAAGAAATGTTTACCCGCCATATCCTGAGATGGATATGGAGTGGGAAACACTGGGAAGAAATCTTTACCCGCCATATCTTGAGATGGGTATGGAGTGGGAAACACTGGGAAGAAATCTTTACCCGCCATATCTTGAGATGGGTATGGAGTGGGAAACACTGGGAAGAAATCTTTACCCGCCATATCTTGAGATGGGTATGGAGTGGGAAACACTGGGAAGAAATCTTTACCCGCCATATCTTGAGATGGGTATGGAGTGGGAAACACTGGGAAGAAATGTTTACCCGCCATATCTTGAGATGGATATGGAGTGGGAAACACTGGGAAGAAATCTTTACCCGCCATATCTTGAGATGGGTATGGAGTGGGAAACACTGGGAAGAAATCTTTACCCGCCATATCTTGAGATGGGTATGGAGTGGGAAACACTGGGAAGAAATCTTTACCCGCCATATCTTGAGATGGGTATGGAGTGGGAAACACTGGGAAGAAATCTTTACCCGCCATATCTTGAGATGGATATGGAGTGGGAAACACTGGGAAGAAATCTTTACCCGCCATATCTTGAGATGGGTATGGAGTGGGAAACACTGGGAAGAAATCTTTACCCGCCATATCTTGAGATGGGTATGGAGTGGGAAACACTGGGAAGAAATCTTTACCCGCCATATCTTGAGATGGGTATGGAGTGGGAAACACTGGGAAGAAATCTTTACCCGCCATATCTTGAGATGGGTATGGAGTGGGAAACACTGGGAAGAAATCTTTACCCGCCATATCTTGAGATGGGTATGGAGTCGGAAACACTGGGAAGAAATCTTTACCCGCCATATCTTGAAATGGGTATGGAGTGGGAAACACTGGGAAGAAATCTTTACCCGCCATATCTTGAGATGGGTATGGAGTGGGAAACACTGGGAAGAAATCTTTACCCGCCATATCTTGAGATGGGTATGGAGTGGGAAACACTGGGAAGAAATCTTTACCCGCCATATCTTGAGATGGGTATGGAGTGGGAAACACTGGGAAGAAATCTTTACCCGCCATATCTTGAGATGGGTATGGAGTGGGAAACACTGGGAAGAAATCTTTACCCGCCATATCTTGAGATGGGTATGGAGTGGGAAACACTGGGAAGAAATCTTTACCCGCCATATCTTGAGATGGATATGGAGTGGGAAACACTGGGAAGAAATCTTTACCCGCCATATCTTGAGATGGGTATGGAGTGGGAAACACTGGGAAGAAATGTTTACCCGCCATATCTTGAGATGGATATGGAGTGGGAAACACTGGGAAGAAATCTTTACCCGCCATATCTTGAGATGGGTATGGAGTGGGAAACACTGGGAAGAAATCTTTACCCGCTATATCTTGAGATGGGTATGGAGTGGGAAACACTGGGAAGAAATCTTTACCCGCCATATCTTGAGATGGGTATGGAGTGGGAAACACTGGGAAGAAATCTTTACCCGCCATATCTTGAGATGGATATGGAGTGGGAAACACTGGGAAGAAATCTTTACCCGCCATATCTTGAGATGGGTATGGAGTGGGAAACACTGGGAAGAAATCTTTACCCGCCATATGTTGAGATGGGTATGGAGTGGGAAACACTGGGAAGAAATCTTTACCCGCCATATCTTGAGATGGATATGGAGTGGGAAACACTGAGAAGAAATCTTTACCCGCCATATCTTGAGATGGGTATGGAGTGGGAAACACTGGGAAGAAATCTTCACCCGCCATATCTTGAGATGGGTGTGGAGTGGGAAACACTGGGAAGAAATCTTTACCCGCTATATCTTGAGATGGGTATGGAGTGGGAAAGACTGGGAAGAAATCTTTACCCGCCATATCTTGAGATGGGTATGGAGTGGGAAACACTGGGAAGAAATGTTTAGCCGCCATATCTTGAGATGGGTATGGAGTGGGAAAGATTGGGAAGAAATCTTCACCCGCCATATCTTGAGATGGGTGTGGAGTGGGAAACACTGGGAAGAAATCTTTACCCGCCATATCTTGAGATGGGTGTGGAGTGGGAAACACTGAGAAGAAATCTTTACCCGCCATATCTTGAGATGGGTGTGGAGTGGGAAACACTGGGAAGAAATCTTTACCCGCCATATCTTGAGATGGGTATGGAGTGGGAAACACTGGGAAGAAATCTTTACCCGCCATATCTTGAGATGGGTATGGAGTGGGAAACACTGGGAAGAAATCTTTACCCGCCATATCTTGAGATGGATATGGAGTGGGAAACACTGGGAAGAAATCTTTACCCGCCATATCTTGAGATGGGTATGGAGTGGGAAACACTGGGAAGAAATGTTTACCCGCCATATCTTGAGATGGATATGGAGTGGGAAACACTGGGAAGAAATCTTTACCCGCCATATCTTGAGATGGGTATGGAGTGGGAAACACTGGGAAGAAATCTTTACCCGCTATATCTTGAGATGGGTATGGAGTGGGAAACACTGGGAAGAAATCTTTACCCGCCATATCTTGAGATGGGTATGGAGTGGGAAACACTGGGAAGAAATCTTTACCCGCCATATCTTGAGATGGATATGGAGTGGGAAACACTGGGAAGAAATCTTTACCCGCCATATCTTGAGATGGGTATGGAGTGGGAAACACTGGGAAGAAATCTTTACCCGCCATATGTTGAGATGGGTATGGAGTGGGAAACACTGGGAAGAAATCTTTACCCGCCATATCTTGAGATGGATATGGAGTGGGAAACACTGAGAAGAAATCTTTACCCGCCATATCTTGAGATGGGTATGGAGTGGGAAACACTGGGAAGAAATCTTCACCCGCCATATCTTGAGATGGGTGTGGAGTGGGAAACACTGGGAAGAAATCTTTACCCGCTATATCTTGAGATGGGTATGGAGTGGGAAAGACTGGGAAGAAATCTTTACCCGCCATATCTTGAGATGGGTATGGAGTGGGAAACACTGGGAAGAAATGTTTAGCCGCCATATCTTGAGATGGGTATGGAGTGGGAAAGATTGGGAAGAAATCTTCACCCGCCATATCTTGAGATGGGTGTGGAGTGGGAAACACTGGGAAGAAATCTTTACCCGCCATATCTTGAGATGGGTGTGGAGTGGGAAACACTGAGAAGAAATCTTTACCCGCCATATCTTGAGATGGGTGTGGAGTGGGAAACACTGGGAAGAAATCTTTACCCGCTATATCTTGAGATGGGTATGGAGTGGGAAACACTGGGAAGAAATCTTTAACCGCCATATCTTGAGATGGGTATGGAGTGGGAAAGATTGGGAAGAAATCTTCACCCGCCATATCTTGAGATGGGTGTGGAGTGGGAAACACTGGGAAGAAATCTTTACCCGCCATATCTTGAGATGGGTATGGAGTGGGAAACACTGGGAAGAAATCTTTACCCGCCATATCTTGAGATGGGTATGGAGTGGGAAACACTGGGAAGAAATCTTTACCCGCCATATCTTGAGATGGGTATGGAGTGGGAAACACTGGGAAGAAATCTTTACCCGCCATATCTTGAGATGGGTACGGAGTGGGAAACACTGGGAAGAAATCTTTACCCGCCATATCTTGAGATGGATATGGAGTGGGAAACACTGGGAAGAAATCTTTACCCGCCATATCTTGAGATGGGTATGGAGTGGGAAACACTGGGAAGAAATCTTTACCCGCCATATGTTGAGATGGGTATGGAGTGGGAAACACTGGGAAGAAATCTTTACCCGCCATATCTTGAGATGGATATGGAGTGGGAAACACTGAGAAGAAATCTTTACCCGACATATCTTGAGATGGGTATGGAGTGGGAAACACTGGGAAGAAATCTTCACCCGCCATATCTTGAGATGGGTGTGGAGTGGGAAACACTGGGAAGAAATCTTTACCCGCTATATCTTGAGATGGGTATGGAGTGGGAAAGACTGGGAAGAAATCTTTACCCGCCATATCTTGAGATGGGTATGGAGTGGGAAACACTGGGAAGAAATGTTTAGCCGCCATATCTTGAGATGGGTATGGAGTGGGAAAGATTGGGAAGAAATCTTCACCCGCCATATCTTGAGATGGGTGTGGAGTGGGAAACACTGGGAAGAAATCTTTACCCGCCATATCTTGAGATGGGTATGGAGTGGGAAAGATTGGGAAGAAATCTTCACCCGCCATATCTTGAGATGGGTGTGGAGTGGGAAACACTGGGAAGAAATCTTTACCCGCTATATCTTGAGATGGGTATGGAGTGGGAAACACTGGGAAGAAATCTTTACCCGCCATATCTTGAGATGGGTGTGGAGTGGGAAACACTGGGAAGAAATGTTTACCCGCCATATCTTGAGATGGGTATGGAGTGGGAAACACTGGGAAGAAATCTTTAACCGCCATATCTTGAGATGGGTATGGAGTGGGAAAGACTGGGAAGAAATGTTTAGCCGCCATATCTTGAGATGGGTATGGAGTGGGAAACACTGGGAAGAAATCTTTAACCGCCATATCTTGAGATGGCTATGGAGTGGGAAAGACTGGGAAGAAATCTTTACCCGCCATATCTTGAGATGGGTATGGAGTGGGAAACACTGGGAAGAAATCTTTACCCGCTATATCTTGAGATGGGTATGGAGTGGGAAACACTGGGAAGAAATCTTTACCCGCCATATCTTGAGATGGGTATGGAGTGGGAAACACTGGCAAGAAATCTTTAACCGCCATATCTTGAGATGGGTATGGAGTTTGAAAGATTGGGAAGAAATCTTCACCCGCCATATCTTGAGATGGGTGTGGAGTGGGAAACACTGGGAAGAAATCTTTACCCGCCATATCTTGAGATGGGTATGGAGTAGGAAACACTGAGAAGAAATCTTTACCCGCCATATCTTGAGATGGGTGTGGAGTGGGAAACACTGGGAAGAAATCTTTACCCGCTATATCTTGAGATGGGTATGGAGTGGGAAACACTGGGAAGAAATCTTTACCCGCCATATCTTGAGATGGGTATGGAGTGGGAAAGACTGGGAAGAAATCTTTAACCGCCATATCTTGAGATGGGTATGGAGTGGGAAAGATTGGGAAGAAATCTTCACCCGCCATATCTTGAGATGGGTGTGGAGTGGGAAACACTGGGAAGAAATCTTTACCCGCCATATCTTGAGATGGGTATGGAGTGGGAAACACTGGGAAGAAATCTTTACCCGCCATATCTTGAGATGGGTATGGAGTGGGAAACACTGGGAAGAAATGTTTACCCGCCATATCTTGAGATGGGTATGGAGTGGGAAACACTGGGAAGAAATCTTTAACCGCCATATCTTGAGATGGGTATGGAGTGGGAAAGACTGGGAAGAAATCTTTACCCGCTATATCTTGAGATGGGTATGGAGTGGGAAACACTGGGAAGAAATCTTTACCCGCCATATCTTGAGATGGGTATGGAGTGGGAAACACTGGGAAGAATTCTTTACCCGCCATATCTTGAGATGGGTATGGAGTGGGAAACACTAGGAAGAAATCTTTACCCGCCATATCTTGAGATGGGTATGGAGTGGGAAACACTGGGAAGAAATGTTTACCCGCCATATCTTGAGATGGGTATGGAGTGGGAAACACTGGGAAGAAACCTTTAACCGCCATATCTTGAGATGGGTGTGGAGTGGGAAACACTGGGAAGAAATCTTTACCCGCTATATCTTGAGATGGGTATGGAGTGGGAAACACTGGGAAGAAATCTTTACCCGCCATATCTTGAGATGGGTATGGAGTGGGAAACACTGGGAAGAAATCTTTACCCGCTATATCTTGAGATGGGTATGGAGTGGGAAACACTGGGAAGAAATCTTTACCCGCCATATCTTGAGATGGGTATGGAGTGGGAAACACTGGGAAGAAATCTTTAACCGCCATATCTTGAGATGTTTATGGAGTTTGAAAGATTGGGAAGAAATCTTCACCCGCCATATCTCGAGATGGGTGTGGAGTGGGAAACACTGGGAAGAAATCTTTACCCGCCATATCTTGAGATGGGTATGGAGTAGGAAACACTGAGAAGAAATCTTTACCCGCCATATCTTGAGATGGGTGTGGAGTGGGAAACACTGGGAAGAAATCTTTACCCGCTATATCTTGAGATGGGTATGGAGTGGGAAACACTGGGAAGAAATCTTTACCCGCCATATCTTGAGATGGGTGTGGAGTGGGAAACACTGGGAAGAAATCTTCACCCGCCATATCTTGAGATGGGTATGGAGTGCGAAACACTGGGAAGAAATCTTTACCCGCCATATCTTGAGATGGGTATGGAGTGGGAAACACTGGGAAGAAATCTTTACCCGCTATATCTTGAGATGGGTATGGAGTGGGAAACACTGGGAAGAAATCTTTAACCGCCATATCTTGAGATGGGTATGGAGTGGGAAAGATTGGGAAGAAATCTTCACCCGCCATATCTTGAGATGGGTGTGGAGTGGGAAACACTGGGAAGAAATCTTTACCCGCTATATCTTGAGATGGGTATGGAGTGGGAAACACTGGGAAGAAATCTTTACCCGCCATATCTTGAGATGGGTATGGAGTGGGAAAGACTGGGAAGAAATCTTTAACCGCCATATGTTGAGATGGGTATGGAGTGGGAAAGATTGGGAAGAAATCTTCACCCGCCATATCTTGAGATGGGTGTGGAGTGGGAAACACTGGGAAGAAATCTTTACCCGCCATATCTTGAGATGGGTATGGAGTGGGAAACACTGGGAAGAAATCTTCACCCGCCATATCTTGAGATGCGTATGGAGTGGGAAACACTGGGAAGAAATCTTTACCCGCCATATCTTGAGATGGGTATGGAGTGGGAAAGACTGGGAAGAAATCTTTACCCGCCATATCTTGAGATGGGTATGGAGTGGGAAACACTGGGAAGAAATGTTTACCCGCCATATCTTGAGATGGGTATGGAGTGGGAAACACTGGGAAGAAATCTTTAACCGCCATATCTTGAGATGGGTATGGAGTGGGAAAGACTGGGAAGAAATGTTTAGCCGCCATATCTTGAGATGGGTATGGAGTGGGAAACACTGGGAAGAAATCTTTAACCGCCATATCTTGAGATGGCTATGGAGTGGGAAAGACTGGGAAGAAATCTTTACCCGCCATATCTTGAGATGGGTATGGAGTGGGAAACACTGGGAAGAAATCTTTACCCGCTATACCTTGAGATGGGTATGGAGTGGGAAACACTGGGAAGAAATCTTTACCCGCCATATCTTGAGATGGGTATGGAGTGGGAAACACTGGGAAGAAATCTTTAACCGCCATATCTTGAGATGGGTATGGAGTTTGAAAGATTGGGAAGAAATCTTCACCCGCCATATCTTGAGATGGGTGTGGAGTGGGAAACACTGGGAAGAAATCTTTACCCGCCATATCTTGAGATGGGTATGGAGTAGGAAACACTGAGAAGAAATCTTTACCCGCCATATCTTGAGATGGGTGTGGAGTGGGAAACACTGGGAAGAAATCTTTACCCGCCATATCTTGAGGTGGGTATGGAGTGGGAAACACTGGGAAGAAATCTTTACCCGCCATATCTTGAGATGGGTATGGAGTGGGAAACACTGGGAAGAAATCTTTACCCGCCATATCTTGAGATGGGTATGGAGTGGGAAACACTGGGAAGAAATCTTTAACCGCCATATCTTGAGATGGGTATGGAGTGGGAAAGACTGGGAAGAAATCTTTACCCGCTATATCTTGAGATGGGTATGGAGTGGGAAACACTGGGAAGAAATCTTTACCCGCCATATCTTGAGATGGGTATGGAGTGGGAAACACTGGGAAGAATTCTTTACCCGCCATATCTTGAGATGGGTATGGAGTGGGAAACACTGGGAAGAAATCTTTACCCGCCATATCTTGAGATGGGTATGGAGTGGGAAACACTGGGAAGAAATGTTTACCCGCCATATCTTGAGATGGGTATGGAGTGGGAAACACTGGGAAGAAACCTTTAACCGCCATATCTTGAGATGGGTGTGGAGTGGGAAACACTGGGAAGAAATCTTTACCCGCTATATCTTGAGATGGGTATGGAGTGGGAAACACTGGGAAGAAATCTTTACCCGCCATATCTTGAGATGGGTATGGAGTGGGAAAGACTGGGAAGAAATCTTTACCCGCCATATCTTGAGATGGGTATGGAGTGGGAAAGACTGGGAAGAAATCTTTAACCGCCATATCTTGAGATGGGTATGGAGTGGGAAAGATTGGGAAGAAATCTTCACCCGCCATATCTTGAGATGGGTGTGGAGTGGGAAACACTGGGAAGAAATCTTTACCCGCCATATCTTGAGATGGGTATGGAGTGGGAAACACTGGGAAGAAATCTTCACCCGCCATATCTTGAGATGGGTATGGAGTGGGAAACACTGGGAAGAAATCTTTACCCGCCATATCTTGAGATGGGTATGGAGTGGGAAAGACTGGGAAGAAATCTTTACCCGCCATATCTTGAGATGGGTATGGAGTGGGAAACACTGGGAAGAAATTTTTACCCGCCATATCTTGAGATGGGTATGGAGTGGGAAACACTGGGAAGAAATCTTCACCCGCCATATCTTGAGATGGGTATGGAGTGGGAAAGACTGGGAAGAAATCTTTACCCGCCATATCTTGAGGTGGATATGGAGTGGGAAACACTGGGAAGAATTCTTTACCCGCCATATCTTGAGATGGGTATGGAGTGGGAAACACTGGGAAGAAATCTTTACCCGCCATATCTTGAGATGGGTATGGAGTGGGAAACACTGGGAAGAAATGTTTACCCGCCATATCTTGAGATGGGTATGGAGTGGGAAACACTGGGAAGAAACCTTTAACCGCCATATCTTGAGATGGGTATGGAGTGGGAAAGACTGGGAAGAAATGTTTAGCCGCCATACCTTGAGATGGGTATGGAGTGGGAAACACTGGGAAGAAATCTTTAACCGCCATATCTTGAGATGGGTATGGAGTAGGAAACACTGAGAAGAAATCTTTACCCGCCATATCTTGAGATGGGTGTGGAGTGGGAAACACTGGGAAGAAATCTTTACTCGCTATATCTTGAGATGGGTATGGAGTGGGAAACACTGGGAAGAAATCTTTAACCGCCATATCTTGAGATGGGTATGGAGTGGGAAAGATTGGGAAGAAATCTTCACCCGCCATATCTTGAGATGGGTATGGAGTGGGAAACACTGGGTAGAAATCTTTACCCGCCATATCTTGAGATGGGTATGGAGTGGGAAAGACTGGGAAGAAATCTTTACCCGCCATATCTTGAGATGGGTATGGAGTGGGAAACACTGGGAAGAAATGTTTACCCGCCATATCTTGAGATGGGTATGGAGTGGGAAACACTGGGAAGAAATCTTTACCCGCCATATCTTGAGATGGATATGGAGTGGGAAACACTGGGAACAAATCTTTACCCGCCATATCTTGAGATGGGTATGGAGTGGGAAACACTGGGAAGAAATCTTTACCCGCTATATCTTGAGATGGGTATGGAGTGGGAAACACTGGGAAGAAATCTTTACCCGCCATATCTTGAGATGGGTATGGAGTGGGAAACACTGGGAAGAAATCTTTAACCGCCATATCTTGAGATGGGTATGGAGTGGGAAACACTGGGAAGAAATCTTTAACCGCCATATCTTGAGATGGGTATGGAGTGGGAAAGATTGGGAAGAAATCTTCACCCGCCATATCTTGAGATGGGTGTGGAGTGGGAAACACTGGGAAGAAATCTTTACCCGCCATATCTTGAGATGGGTATGGAGTAGGAAACACTGAGAAGAAATCTTTACCCGCCATATCTTGAGATGGGTGTGGAGTGGGAAACACTGGGAAGAAATCTTTACCCGCTATATCTTGAGATGGGTATGGAGTGGGAAACACTGGGAAGAAATCTTTAACCGCCATATCTTGAGATGGGTATGGAGTGGGAAAGATTGGGAAGAAATCTTCACCCGCCATATCTTGAGATGGGTATGGAGTGGGAAAGACTGGGAAGAAATCTTTAACCGCCATATCTTGAGATGGGTATGGAGTGGGAAACACTGGGAAGAAATCTTTACCCGCCATATCTTGAGATGGGTATGGAGTGGGAAACACTGGGAAGAAATCTTTAACCGCCATATCTTGAGATGGGTATGGAGTGGGAAAGACTGGGAAGAAATCTTTACCCGCTATATCTTGAGATGGGTATGGAGTGGGAAACACTGGGAAGAAATCTTTACCCGCCATATCTTGAGATGGGTATGGAGTGGGAAACACTGGGAAGAATTCTTTACCCGCCATATCTTGAGATGGGTATGGAGTGGGAAACACTGGGAAGAAATCTTTACCCGCCATATCTTGAGATGGGTATGGAGTGGGAAACACTGGGAAGAAATGTTTACCCGCCATATCTTGAGATGGGTATGGAGTGGGAAACACTGGGAAGAAACCTTTAACCGCCATATCTTGAGATGGGTGTGGAGTGGGAAACACTGGGAAGAAATCTTTACCCGCTATATCTTGAGATGGGTATGGAGTGGGAAACACCGGGAAGAAATCTTTACCCGCCATATCTTGAGATGGGTATGGAGTGGGAAAGACTGGGAAGAAATCTTTACCCGCCATATCTTGAGATGGGTATGGAGTGGGAAACACTGGGAAGAAATCTTCACCCGCCATATCTTGAGATGGGTATGGAGTGGGAAAGATTGGGAAGAAATCTTTACCCGCCATATCTTGAGGTGGATATGGAGTGGGAAACACTGGGAAGAAATCTTTACCCGCCATATCTTGAGATGGGTGTGGAGTGGGAAACACTGGGAAGAAATCTTTACCCGCTATGTCTTGAGATGGGTATGGAGTGGGAAACACTGGGAAGAAATCTTTACCCGCCATATCTTGAGATGGGTATGGAGTGGGAAAGACTGGGAAGAAATCTTTAACCGCCATATCTTGAGATGGGTATGGAGTGGGAAACACTGGGAAGAAATCTTTAACCGCCATATCTTGAGATGGGTATGGAGTGGGAAAGACTGGGAAGAAATCTTTACCCGCTATATCTTGAGATGGGTATGGAGTGGGAAACACTGGGAAGAAATCTTTACCCGCCATATCTTGAAATGGGTATGGAGTGGGAAACACTGGGAAGAATTCTTTACCCGCCATATCTTGAGATGGGTATGGAGTGGGAAACACTGGGAAGAAACCTTTAACCGCCATATCTTGAGATGGGTGTGGAGTGGGAAACACTGGGAAGAAATCTTTACCCGCTATATCTTGAGATGGGTATGGAGTGGGAAACACTGGGAAGAAATCTTTACCCGCCATATCTTGAGATGGGTATGGAGTGGGAAAGACTGGGAAGAAATCTTTAACCGCCATATCTTGAGATGGGTATGGAGTGGGAAAGATTGGGAAGAAATCTTCACCCGCCATATCTTGAGATGGGTGTGGAGTGGGAAACACTGGGAAGAAATCTTTACCCGCCATATCTTGAGATGGGTGTGGAGTGGGAAACACTGGGAAGAAATCTTTACTCGCTATATCTTGAGATGGGTATGGAGTGGGAAACACTGGGAAGAAATCTTTAACCGCCATATCTTGAGATGGGTATGGAGTGGGAAAGATTGGGAAGAAATCTTCACCCGCCATATCTTGAGATGGGTGTGGAGTGGGAAACACTGGGTAGAAATCTTTACCCGCCATATCTTGAGATGGGTATGGAGTGGGAAAGACTGGGAAGAAATCTTTACCCGCCATATCTTGAGATGGGTATGGAGTGGGAAACACTGGGAAGAAATGTTTACCCGCCATATCTTGAGATGGGTATGGAGTGGGAAACACTGGGAAGAAATCTTTACCCGCCATATCTTGAGATGGATATGGAGTGGGAAACACTGGGAACAAATCTTTACCCGCCATATCTTGAGATGGGTATGGAGTGGGAAACACTGGGAAGAAATCTTTACCCGCTATATCTTGAGATGGGTATGGAGTGGGAAACACTGGGAAGAAATCTTTACCCGCCATATCTTGAGATGGGTATGGAGTGGGAAACACTGGGAAGAAATCTTTAACCGCCATATCTTGAGATGGGTATGGAGTGGGAAAGACTGGGAAGAAATCTTTACCCGCTATATCTTGAGATGGGTATGGAGTGGGAAACACTGGGAAGAAATCTTTAACCGCCATATCTTGAGATGGGTATGGAGTGGGAAACACTGGGAAGAAATTTTTACCCGCCATATCTTGAGATGGGTATGGAGTGGGAAACACTGGGAAGAAATCTTCACCCGCCATATCTTGAGATGGGTATGGAGTGGGAAAGACTGGGAAGAAATCTTTACCCGCCATATCTTGAGGTGGATATGGAGTGGGAAACACTGGGAAGAAATCTTTACCCGCCATATCTTGAGATGGGTGTGGAGTGGGAAACACTGGGAAGAAATCTTTACCCGCTATATCTTGAGATGGGTATGGAGTGGGAAACACTGGGAAGAAATCTTTACCCGCCATATCTTGAGATGGGTATGGAGTGGGAAAGACTGGGAAGAAATCTTTAACCGCCATATCTTGAGATGGGTATGGAGTGGGAAAGATTGGGAAGAAATCTTCACCCGCCATATCTTGAGATGGGTGTGGAGTGGGAAACACTGGGAAGAAATCTTTACCCGCCATATCTTGAGGTGGGTATGGAGTGGGAAACACTGGGAAGAAATCTTTACCCGCCATATCTTGAGATGGGTATGGAGTGGGAAACACTGGGAAGAAATGTTTACCCGCCATATCTTGAGATGGGTATGGAGTGGGAAACACTGGGAAGAAATCTTTAACCGCCATATCTTGAGATGGGTATGGAGTGGGAAAGACTGGGAAGAAATCTTTACCCGCTATATCTTGAGATGGGTATGGAGTGGGAAACACTGGGAAGAAATCTTTACCCGCCATATCTTGAGATGGGTATGGAGTGGGAAACACTGGGAAGAATTCTTTACCCGCCATATCTTGAGATGGGTATGGAGTGGGAAACACTGGGAAGAAACCTTTAACCGCCATATCTTGAGATGGGTGTGGAGTGGGAAACACTGGGAAGAAATCTTTACCCGCTATATCTTGAGATGGGTATGGAGTGGGAAACACTGGGAAGAAATCTTTACCCGCCATATCTTGAGATGGGTATGGAGTGGGAAAGACTGGGAAGAAATCTTTAACCGCCATATCTTGAGATGGGTATGGAGTGGGAAAGATTGGGAAGAAATCTTCACCCGCCATATCTTGAGATGGGTGTGGAGTGGGAAACACTGGGAAGAAATCTTTACCCGCCATATCTTGAGATGGGTGTGGAGTGGGAAACACTGGGAAGAAATCTTTACTCGCTATATCTTGAGATGGGTATGGAGTGGGAAACACTGGGAAGAAATCTTTAACCGCCATATCTTGAGATGGGTATGGAGTGGGAAAGATTGGGAAGAAATCTTCACCCGCCATATCTTGAGATGGGTGTGGAGTGGGAAACACTGGGTAGAAATCTTTACCCGCCATATCTTGAGATGGGTATGGAGTGGGAAAGACTGGGAAGAAATCTTTACCCGCCATATCTTGAGATGGGTATGGAGTGGGAAACACTGGGAAGAAATGTTTACCCGCCATATCTTGAGATGGGTATGGAGTGGGAAACACTGGGAAGAAATCTTTACCCGCCATATCTTGAGATGGATATGGAGTGGGAAACACTGGGAACAAATCTTTACCCGCCATATCTTGAGATGGGTATGGAGTGGGAAACACTGGGAAGAAATCTTTACCCGCTATATCTTGAGATGGGTATGGAGTGGGAAACACTGGGAAGAAATCTTTACCCGCCATATCTTGAGATGGGTATGGAGTGGGAAACACTGGGAAGAAATCTTTAACCGCCATATCTTGAGATGGGTATGGAGTGGGAAACACTGGGAAGAAATCTTTAACCGCCATATCTTGAGATGGGTGTGGAGTGGGAAAGATTGGGAAGAAATCTTCACCCGCCATATCTTGAGATGTGTGTGGAGTGGGAAACACTGGGAAGAAATCTTTACCCGCCATATCTTGAGATGGGTATGGAGTAGGAAACACTGAGAAGAAATCTTTACCCGCCATATCTTGAGATGGGTGTGGAGTGGGAAACACTGGGAAGAAATCTTTACCCGCTATATCTTGAGATGGGTATGGAGTGGGAAACACTGGGAAGAAATCTTTAACCGCCATATCTTGAGATGGGTATGGAGTGGGAAAGATTGGGAAGAAATCTTCACCCGCCATATCTTGAGATGGGTGTGGAGTGGGAAACACTGGGAAGAAATCTTTACCCGCCATATCTTGAGATGGGTATGGAGTGGGAAAGACTGGGAAGAAATCTTTACCCGCCATATCTTGAGATGGGTATGGAGTGGGAAACACTGGGAAGAAATGTTTACCCGCCATATCTTGAGATGGGTATGGAGTGGGAAACACTGGGAAGAAATCTTTACCCGCCATATCTTGAGATGGATATGGAGTGGGAAACACTGGGAACAAATCTTTACCCGCCATATCTTGAGATGGGTATGGAGTGGGAAACACTGGGAAGAAATCTTTACCCGCTATATCTTGAGATGGGTATGGAGTGGGAAACACTGGGAAGAAATCTTTACCCGCCATATCTTGAGATGGGTATGGAGTGGGAAACACTGGGAAGAAATCTTTAACCGCCATATCTTGAGATGGGTATGGAGTTTGAAAGATTGGGAAGAAATCTTCACCCGCCATATCTTGAGATGGGTGTGGAGTGGGAAACACTGGGAAGAAATCTTTAACCGCCATATCTTGAGATGGGTGTGGAGTGTTAAACACTGGGAAGAAATCTTTACCCGCTATATCTTGAGATGGGTATGGAGTGGGAAACACTGGGAAGAAATCTTTAACCGCCATATCTTGAGATGGGTATGGAGTGGGAAAGATTGGGAAGAAATCTTCACCCGCCATATCTTGAGATGGGTGTGGAGTGGGAAACACTGGGAAGAAATCTTTACCCGCCATATCTTGAGATGGGTATGGAGTGGGAAAGACTGGGAAGAAATCTTTACCCGCCATATCTTGAGATGTGTATGGAGTGGGAAACACTGGGAAGAAATGTTTACCCGCCATATCTTGAGATGGGTATGGAGTGGGAAACACTGGGAAGAAATCTTTACCCGCCATATCTTGAGATGGATATGGAGTGGGAAACACTGGGAACAAATCTTTACCCGCCATATCTTGAGATGGGTATGGAGTGGGAAACACTGGGAAGAAATCTTTACCCGCTATATCTTGAGATGGGTATGGAGTGGGAAACACTGGGAAGAAATCTTTACCCGCCATATCTTGAGATGGGTATGGAGTGGGAAACACTGGGAAGAAATCTTTAACCGCCATATCTTGAGATGGGTATGGAGTTTGAAAGATTGGGAAGAAATCTTCACCCGCCATATCTTGAGATGGGTGTGGAGTGGGAAACACTGGGAAGAAATCTTTACCCGCCATATCTTGAGATGGGTATGGAGTGGGAAACACTGGGAAGAAATCTTTAACCGCCATATCTTGAGATGGGTATGGAGTTTGAAAGATTGGGAAGAAATCTTCACCCGCCATATCTTGAGATGGGTGTGGAGTGGGAAACACTGGGAAGAAATCTTTACCCGCCGTATCTTGAGATGGGTATGGAGTAGGAAACACTGAGAAGAAATCTTTACCCGCCATATCTTGAGATGGGTGTGGAGTGGGAAACACTGGGAAGAAATCTTTACCCGCTATATCTTGAGATGGGTATGGAGTGGGAAACACTGGGAAGAAATCTTTACCCGCCATATCTTGAGATGGGTATGGAGTGGGAAAGACTGGGAAGAAATCTTTAACCGCCATATCTTGAGATGGGTATGGAGTTTGAAAGATTGGGAAGAAATCTTCACCCGCCATATCTTGAGATGGGTATGGAGTGGGAAACACTGGGAAGAAATCTTTACCCGCCGTATCTTGAGATGGGTATGGAGTAGGAAACACTGAGAAGAAATCTTTACCCGCCATATCTTGAGATGGGTGTGGAGTGGGAAACACTGGGAAGAAATCTTTACCCGCTATATCTTGAGATGGGTATGGAGTGGGAAACACTGGGAAGAAATCTTTACCCGCCATATCTTGAGATGGGTATGGAGTGGGAAAGACTGGGAAGAAATCTTTAACCGCCATATCTTGAGATGGGTATGGAGTGGGAAAGATTGGGAAGAAATCTTCACCCGCCATATCTTGAGATGGGTGTGGAGTGGGAAACACTGGGAAGAAATCTTTACCCGCCATATCTTGAGATGGGTATGGAGTGGGAAACACTGGGAAGAAATCTTCACCCGCCATATCTTGAGATGGGTATGGAGTGGGAAACACTGGGAAGAAATCTTTACCCGCCATATCTTGAGATGGGTATGGAGTGGGAAAGACTGGGAAGAAATCTTTACCCGCCATATCTTGAGATGGGTATGGAGTGGGAAACACTGGGAAGAAATGTTTACCCGCCATATCTTGAGATGGGTATGGAGTGGGAAACACTGGGAAGAAATCTTTAACCGCCATATCTTGAGATGGGTATGGAGTGGGAAAGACTGGGAAGAAATCTTCACCCGCCATATCTTGAGATGGGTATGGAGTGGGAAACACTGGGAAGAAATCTTTACCCGCCATATCTTGAGGTGGATATGGAGTGGGAAACACTGGGAAGAATTCTTTACCCGCCATATCTTGAGATGGGTATGGAGTGGGAAACACTGGGAAGAAATCTTTACCCGCCATATCTTGAGATGGGTATGGAGTGGGAAACACTGGGAAGAAATCTTTACCCGCCATGTCTTGAGATGGACATGGAGTGGGGAACACTGGGAAGAAATCTTTACCTGCCGTATCTTACAGGCGCTGCATCATCCAACGAAGTAAATCATCCTTGACCCCGTTGGCTGAACTCCTGCCAAATATTCCTGAGTTGGCGCAAAAACTAAGAAATAAAAAACTCGCGAATATGAGAGCAATGTAGATTTTGAAACTGTAGAATTTACTCTTTTTTTCGAAAGAAAAAAACGGTTTCTATATGCGTTTTTCTTCCACCTCGTAAGCCATAAATTTGTGGATATTTAGAGCATAGCTTTGTGGTTTCTCAACATTAAACAAAAATATACTGATTATATAGCCTTAACGGAGACAAATTCTGCACACACCAACCCGTTGAATAGGTGGTCAACAATGTCATCAGAAGGGATTCTGTATTTACCCAATGCTTATAACCGTTATCCAGTCGCCAAGTCTGAGAAGCATTCTCTCGTCAGAAGGAAGCAAAACTGCTGTGAGCCCCTGCACGTTAGCTGCATATTGTTTTCAAAATTGATTCCGTCGTTTTTGCGTTCATCAGCTTATTAATGTGATATGTTACGGTGTTTAGAGTGAGAAATCAAAGGCTGTGAGGCTGATTTCTATATGTTTTTGAAAAGGTTTGCCAGCGGTAGTTGTCTTTCAGTTGGTTTACTTTTGTAGATTTAATCGTTCTTGCGGTCCTATCTCTGCTGAAACGAGCTGCACAATGGATTGCGGATCTAGTGATTGACATCTCGTTGCAGCTCAAGGATATCACCGTTTACGCGTTTGTTTTCATTCTTCATTCTGTGATCGTGATGGCATTTTATCGCTAAGACCCAATATTGAAAGAGGTAGCGATAAGGGGAGGGGGAAAAGGGGCTACAATCAAAATCAACGTTTCGGGCATTTTCATTCATTCGTTGTTAAGGAATTGGTAGTCACACCTGTTCACTCTGAAGCGATCCTGACTTGCTATGTGATGCAGGAATTATATCCTTTTTTCTTTTTTTTATATATCCCTATTCGGCTTCGTCATCTTTATCCATCCATCCACTCAAATGTGCTTAATTAATTCAACTAGCAGAGTTGCCTTTTCAGGTGAATTAATCAATGATCGTAGTGAAATAAACAATAATGTTGCGCATTCTTGCTAACTTATCGAATTAATTTTTGCTTTGAAGGAAATTGTGGCTGTATAATATTACCTCAGTTCATAGGGAATGCTCGATAGCAGGTTTGAATATTCCGAAAATCCTTCATTGTTTAAGTTATTCATGTTTCACGGCGTTTTTATGTTCTGGGCTATCTAACCTACCTTCATATAAACTTTTGATTCACTTTCACTTTGATTTGAAGAGTAGTAATCTTATCATCAATGCTGTTCGTTTCTTCGTAATTGGCATGATCTATATAGTATGTGAAGCTGTTACTCGAACGGTATACATTATGTATGTATAATGTGCATACCTATAATTATATCCAACTCTGGATATATGTGTGATTTTAGCGCACTAGCGACGTATACGAGTGTTACGGTGAGCTGTCAGCGCTCGTGGTACTCCTTATGGGATCGACTAAGGTTATTGTTTTGCTGTAGCTCATTTATCACGACGGTTTTATTTGTATGCCTTTTCCTTCGTAGTTGTTAGACGACGCTTATGGTATTGAGTCGATTTCTTGAAACCGTCTCAGATTGCTGTAAATTGGATGGGTGATTTGATGCATTTTAAATGCAGAATTAAATCGGGCATCTCCTCAATCCGCTTCTTTTGCAAATTGAGGCTAAATTCCCGCTCCATGCAGCCGTGTACAGCACAGTATGTTTCTATCCTCCGTTATTAGAAATCCTATCAAAGGAAAGAAGTATTTGATGAGTCAACGTATGGAATGTGCTGATTTATCTCAGCCAATGAACAGACCAGCAAGCGCACTTATCTATATATGTTGAGCAGATTGATTGCTTATGGGAAGTAATTGCTTGCAGGTTGCTATGGAATAATATTTGTTCATTTAATGCAAGGAAATTGTGGGCGAGCGAAGAGAACGAACGTGGCGAATGGGGGCTTAGCGATAACATTCAACTGCCGACCACAGGTATGCTATACTTTTACTAGCCTACCTACGGTCGTACTCTAATCCTGGAACAATTTAAATTGCCTAATAGAAATAATCGAAGCATGCGTAGACACCGTGCAAGTCTTAGGATCACTTTAATGGAAAGAGTGAATGCTTGGTTAGCTGTAGTGCTTCTCAAAAATCACTGAATATTAAATTTGAAGGTGATGAGGCAATGGAACGGCTTTTGCGTTGTCACGGCCAAGATGCTTATGTGGTCCTTGGATTAAGGGCGGATTGCTCGGATGAAGACATCAAGCGATATTATAAACGACAGGCTGTTTTGGTTCATCCAGATAAGGTTGGATTTACTTTGCTATTAGTTTTATTCGCCGCGTTCTGAATAGCCTAGTAATTGGTGACAACGAGAAGTTATATGCCATGTGATCGTCTGCATTCTACTTTTTTGCTTTGATGCCTTCGTCAGTTTGCCTTCTTAAAGCGCATTATGGCGAAAGTTTTTCAACCCTGAAGCTATTCAACCCTTTAACTGCGCTTTAAGAAATTTCACTCTTATGATCTACACCAAAAATTGGTCCAACTTTCAGATACATCATTCGCTTTTAAGAGAGTTAAATATACCCCAAGCCGCCGCCCATTTACATTCTGGGCGATCTCGTTCCATACCGATCAGGTCTCAATATGCTCAGCAAAGTGTATAAGATTTCTATGAGCAATCGGTTTGGTGAAGATCGCAATGCATTATTGCGATTTTGACTGTTTGTCAATAGTTCATGATTCAGCGCTGATTTAATAGGGACGACTGCAAAAGCGCAGATTGTAGCAGTTTTTCGGCCATCCTTCCCTGCTTCCCCTTCCCTCTTAGTACCAGTTTTGCTGTTTTGCACACATTTGAGATCCTTTCCGAAAACGCGCGGTTTATATTTGAGCGATCAGTAGATGAGTTGCATTTTCCTTCTCTGACTTTGTTTTCTTTCGGGTGATTTCCTCAGTTTTCATCCCTCTGAAGGTCAAAGTGATGTTTAGAAGTCCACAGTCTTTATGATAAGAGGAATGAGTATAAAACACTAGAAGACATTTTCAGAATCACTCAAACGGTGCAGACGAGGCATTCAAGATTCTATCGAGGGCTTTTGATGCGATTGGTACCCCTGAGGCTCGTCTGAAATACAATCTGGCAAACCTTCACAAAAATCCACTCGTAAGTTCCAATGAAAGTAAATATAAGATTTTCGAGTTCTTTTACTAGCTTTGGCTGCGCACTCATAAAACGCACTTCGAACCATTTTTTTTTTTAAATTCCCGGTGTACACGTTTCGAGTCATTTTGAAAAGCTGCAATTTGTATGTCGTTAAGGAAATCTTGAGCTTCCGAGGTTTCAGGTTGCTTTCTGGGAATTTCTTTTGTTTATATCTGCTTTTTTGGTCGACTTATTTAATGAGGCTTCGGCAGTGTCCGTTTTAAGTTAATCAAACTTCAGCTTTCTTCGAACTGAAAAATTATCCAAAAATAACCCCTCCTCCAGCCATTTCTTCAATATGGTGCCTCACAAGCGTCAGTTTTGCCAACCACGCTAATCCTTAGGAAACCGCACCTGTGATGAGTTCATATTCGTGCAGTCTAGTTAATAGAAATGAGCTGATTGCAGTTTTATGTGTGGTTTTTCCTCAACTGTTCTCTTTTGTAAAATATTGCTTTTCCAAAGAATAGGAAAAATGAGGAAATTTTATGCTGTTATTCGAAATTTCACTCGTCTTCCTATCTTTGTAGTATTATAGCGAAGTCTTTTTGTAGTGTTTTGTGGTGCATAAAGAGCAATAGGTGAGGCACTAATGAAAGCACTTGTCGTGAATAACTGAACAGATTTACTAAAACGAGTAATGGAGCATGATTAAGGTTAATGTCAATTACACTTTTTACATCTTTGTTCGCATATTCATGATTGATGTGTTTATTGCAGCACAAGGAAATGGAAGAGCTTTGGGAACGTCTACGCGAGAAGATGAACGAAACGAGGAATACGATGCATTGTGATTGCGGAAGTAAACATGCTCGAGTGCCGGTGGAAGGTATCCGTGCATGTGAGGCTAGATACTGCAAAAAATGCCGTATACGCCACCCTGCGAAGCATGTGAGTTCCTGAAACATACCTACGGTCAACTTCTTCAGAAGGGAGAAAAAATTGGAATTTTCTATGTGGGTGAGGTATTGCGTTGATTTTGTCTCTCATGTTTCGGCCAGTTTCGATGAGATCAGTCGACGATTTTGAACAGTATTTGCTTTTATATGCGGGATAGCTGAAGAATTCAGTAATTTACGGTAGTTCAGAACTGGCAGATACAAGGTAAGGTTTTCTTCGTGACATATAGTTGAACGAATGAGTCTTTAATTTTGCTTATGCATATATTGAGGGGATTTTGGAGTAAACGAGACGAGTTGAACTGATTAGGATTCTACTTTTGTAGTACAGTTGAATTATTCGAGGTTTAATGAAGCGTTTGATTTAAGAATGACATCTGGGCAGAAACACGTTGCGGCGGGTTTTGGTGGGTTTACTATGCATGCTTGGATGGAGTCGTCTACGACATCACGCAATGGGCGACTTGTCCGGTTTGTTTCACTCTATATAACGATTTGTTGCCATCATTAGCGGCCATTATCCACTTAGTTGATTCTCATGCCTATAAATTTTCACATGTAGAGGTTGAATACCTACCATCTTCAAAAGTTGTTTCACCTCTCGAACAGGTTTTTGTGTAGGTTAGGGTGGAATTAAATGTGTGCTCTGAATTTTGCGAGAGTCTATTGCGGCAATGTTCTGTGTTCAGCAATTGTGGGCACATGGAAGTGGGATGCGCAATCTTGTCTCCTGGGAGGAAGGTGGGGTTCCACTTGCATTTCTTGCATTTTTTCTGCCTTTACTCTGAACATGACTGCACCTGCGCAAACATTGGGACTATAAGGAGTTTCGACGTTTTATGGATTCCTAGTTGAGGACTGAAAAGGCTACCGATGCAGATGTGCTAGGCATACGTGTCTGTGCGAGGGTGATTTTGTCAGAAGCAATGGTTTGTATAGAGAAGAGAGCGTTCCGAGGGGTTTGTGAACAGAATCATGGGAGCCAGCTGTCCATAATTCAAGTGTTCATATAGTTTTTGCTAATAATTGTTTGTGCCCAGTTACCATTCTACGAAATCAAAGCTCCACCCCATCCCTCATCCTTTCGCCCTCTCCTCTCGTAAATCAGTCTACGTCTTCATATATATGTACATGCAGCCTGGTATAGCAACCTTGTACAACTTTTCATTGTGTTAGTTTATTGCAAGCTGTTATGGAGTACTTTAGAATAATCGTCTGAAGCACATGAAAGCTAATAGCCATGCAGTGCAGTACCGCTTGATCAGTACCACTGGACCACTTGCAAATAAAGGCGATACCACATCATCCAGGCATAATAAAAAAAGGTAAATGCCCGAGTTATTTCCTTTTGTTTGAGCTTTCTCATTTTTTGTACATCAAAATGCCAATAAATTCAATTGTTATGAATTTCATATTATTAGGTCCATATCATTGCCGCATAGCTAATTGACTTCTATTAGCGATATTGGAATTATCTGCTGATAGCGCTTTAGCAGAGTGCATCTATACGTAGTGAGTGAGAACGGCAGACGTTGGCAGCATCCATTCTTCACGGGTCAGTTAATTACGATGCGATCACATTTGAACGCTTTCAAATCTATGACGGTGACACAAAGAAGCAGCTTGAATTGGACTCAACATTCATGAAACATTCGAGTACTTATGGAATGAGGTGAAAAGTTGCTGCGAAATATACTTTTATCTTTCCCTTTTTTTACCAATCCCCTTTTCGCTTTCATATCACATCATTTGAGCGGAAATGCGCAGCTTGAGACTTTGTGCGATCTCTCGCAGTTCGCTCATTCTTTGAAGTGATTGCTTTTCCGAAAAAGGAATTTCACATTTAGAGGAACGAGATTTGTCTATCAGTCATGTGAAAATCGAATGTATCACTTTAGAAGAGAGTTTCGAATAGACCATTTATATGCGTTCAGAGGGTTTGAATTAGAAGCGAGTCGGGGCATTCACTCTTGCTGCGTTTGAAGAAAGCTATGGATTGTTTTTAAGGGATTTGCTTCCCTATGCATCCCACTGTTGATAGCTTTTGTTTTCAGTCAACAGCAGCAGGAAACGGATGAGCTGGATTATTTGAGTGGCTGTGCATTCGGTGGGGGTGCAGAGATCGGTTGCGGCTGTCCGATGCCTATGGGATGTGGCAGTGGTCTGGGAGCAGGGGCCTCTCAGCAGGCTTCATATAGACCTCCAGATCGACGTGCACTTGACGGAGACCGACCGAGAAGAGCCGGCAGAAGAAGGAAGCTAAGGTGAGAAGGAAGCGACGAAGGAATGATTCATGTTGTACTTCCAAAAAGCAGGAGTCAAACACTAACCTGAAGCCCTTGATGGGTTATGAGGAAGGGCCCTGTGCTGGTTTCTGTTTCACGGGGACATGAAATGCTCAAGGATTGTGGTAAAAGGTCATGAGAGGCGGATGCAGCGAAAGGGCAGCAGGGAGGGGTGCAGATGACCGGGACTTCAGGTAGTGCTACATCTCCAGCTTGCATCGTTTGTCACGCTTAGTTTGTTTTTCTTTGATGTCGTCTCTTGTAATCGGTGCGATTGACGATGAAACTGCTTTCTTTGTTTTGCTTTTTACCGCTATTTTGGTTCCTCGGCGCTACCGCGGACGCAGTGATTAACAAGGAAGAGGCAGCAGTTTGGTGCTTATTATTGTAGGCCACTCATTTGACTGTTTGTGCGACCCGTGTTTAGTTGAATCGACGTTGTAGTCTTTTGCGGGGATGATCGAGATCACCGGTGGTATGCCGTCGATAATGCACACTTCGCGTTTGGTATGGTTGGTATCGGTTAGGGCGTTGTGATCGCGAAAAGCGTTTGTTGCAGCGCTTTGATTCGACGCACCACCAACAGCCAATCACTACACCGTTCAAAAGGCTATTGTGATCTATCGGGTCGTACGGCACCTTCATAACCATTCGGTTTCGGCGATGCACAGTTCGATGTGGGGGCCCCAGCGCCGAAAGCATACTGGTTGATTGGTTCACTGATGGCGCTTTGTTATATGTGCTGTTTTTGTTTGTTTGTTTGTTTTCTATGATGCTTGTTATTTTCATTATGCTTGTTGGATGAGCAAACGCTTTCCACTTTTGCATACCCAGATTGTCACTGCTTGTTGTTTTGTTTTTTCCCCATTGTAAGGAGATGGAAACAGCGAAAATATATTTGTATCGCAACTTCCCATTCGTTTTTTCCTTCATTTGGTCACTATGCATGTTTCTAATAGAGGGAATCGATTAGATGGAAACTAATCTTGAATGAGAAAAACGATTTTCGTCGTTTCCGTCTTCATTTTTTAGTTGCATCCATCACCGTTTTGCATTTTCTATCTGTTTTTTCTTTACATCTAGCTTTTCCCAGACTTAGTGTTGTTGTCGGATCGTCCTTTTGTTCTTTTAAGCCCGCAAGCGTAATGCGCTTTGAACAGTGAACGCGTCTTTCCATTAGCATAGAGAAAATGTGAATGGTCTGTTTATTCGAGAGCATCTAATTCCCTCTTCCCGATTTGAAATGGCTTAAATTGCCCTACTGTGGGGATGATGTGGATAGGTATTGTCATTCAATTGTCACTGGTGGTGAATCAAACCGTGTGTGCTGCTCCGCTAAGGGCGGAGCAGTGGTGAGTAGGATAGTGTACCACTCCCTCCAATGCAGATTTTCCCGGTCGAGACATACTTCATCACTGTGAGTTGCTATCGGCGATACAATCTTTTACTAAGGAAAGTTAAATGGAAAAATGCGAATGATGTAATCTGACTGATACTTACTGACGTTCCGGCTTAATGTTTTATTTCGTTACTGTTTAGTTGTGGTCATTCGCCTGCACCATTCATAGTAAAATGTTGACCTATCGTCTAGCCATTATGTTCTTGGTTGTGTTATTTTTTTGTTGCGCATATTTATCTTTGCAATTTAGACAACTTTTCCTATTTCCTTTTGCTTTATTTAGCAACACTCTGTAGTTGCTTTTTTTTCGAATTTTTGCAGTTGAAGTATTAGTTAGTATGTTATGCTCTGTAACAGCGCCTGAGTATTTCCAAGCTGTCGTATCTGAGCTTATGTGTTCCGGGGTCATGCTCATATATTTCGAGGTTACTTCATCACAGAACTTGTGCGTTATGCTGGAACTGAAACCATAGTGCATCAGTTTAAAGATGCGCCAAGGGTTCGTTTGGATGCGGTGGGAAATGTCAGCACAGCCTATATGTCCCACTAGCTGCCTTGCTTGTCGATGTTTCGTTTCTGCAGCAGTTGGAGGTCCGGTTGTTTCTGTTTTGTGACGGGTAGAAGGTGAGAAATGGGTAGGAGATGACAAAAGGCAAAATTTAGCAATCTTTGTTGGGCCCTTTCCTTGGTACGGTGCGAAGTGCTTTGAAGAGTGCCTGTGGCGGTGGCTTTTTTCAGATGACTACTTCTCCGGCATGTCGGTTTGTAGTGCGGATGGGTTGGAAGGTTTGTTCGCAAAAAGGGCCAGTCTTATGGGAGGAGGCAAGGGAGTGTTAGCGATGTGAAGATGGTCGCGGGATGAATAAGTGACTCGTTAAGGTGCGATTCTATTGCTTTCATTGCCGTCTGGTATGTCTTAGGTGTGTTGGCGACTGTTGTGCCGCACACTCCATTCAGGTGGCCCGCTTATGTGCTTACGGTCGCATTTGTTGTATTGTGTGAATCGAGTGCTGGTTCCACTAATGCGTCCTCTCACCGCCGCTATGCACGTTATTATAATAAATAATATCTGCCGCATCATATTTTTTTCGTATCGGCAAACCGTCAAAAAATAAGATGATGGTTACGAAGTTATTACCGTTCACTTCTCGCAGTGTATGGAAGCGAAGTAGGATTTGCCAACTGATTATCAGATTAGTTGCTTTTTCAGTGGCTTAAAAGCCGTCTGCAAGTTACCTTCCAGCTGTAATGCGCTGATCAGTTTCTTGTAGCAGCCTGTTTCAATACTTCAGCCTACGCTATCCTATAGATGTGCCATTCCGCAGTCTTCTCTTGCCATTTACAACCGAGCCACACACACACACAACTGAGCCAGTGCGCGCAATTAAGCCAGGCACGATTGAACAAAGCACAACCGAGCATTAAATTCGGTTATGTATTCGTCAGTTGTACGCATAACGCATGAAAACTTGGATTTTCAATATAGGCAATCGCTATTACTAGCGCCATTGCATATGTAGGGGAGAAATGGGGACATCATGCGGGTAGTTGCGATGGAGATACTTCTTGTAGCACTCATGCATTAAATATTTAACAAAAACTTAAAAAAATAACAAAAAAACCCCGAATGAAGTAAAGATGTAACCGGATGGAAATTCACATGGGATATGTTGATGGCAACATTGGCATAAAGGATCAGGTCATATAGGATCAGGTCAGTAGTTCATCGTCGTTGTAGACATCAAATGTGGGATGTTTACGAGAGGAAATGATACAACCGTAAGACACCGTCTGAATACATGAATATGGAACCATGATGGAATTGTCAACTACAGGCAATAAACTGTCCCTTTGTTGGAGAGTGAAGGGATTGAAACGATTCATGAAAGTTGCAAGGTTGTCACATTTGACAACTTTCTGAGGTATTTTAATGTTGCATCAACGATGTTCAGTGGTATCATCGTATCAAAATTTTTTCCATGAAGGTGATGTACTTGTAATGTTCCCCTAAAATTGCTGCAATACTGTGTTTTTACCACTTCCTAAAAATCGAGTGTGCTGCACTTATACTGTAGTTACGGCTGTAGTTTCCTGTGGTACTTTTCCTACCTTGAATGCTTTCATATGCATGGTCGAAACAATAGGTACTAATTTATGAATCTAACAGCCTTCCATTAAGGAGACCTCTAGGCTTCCTTTATTTTAACCCTTCAAGAACAAATACTTCAACACGTCTTCTTCAACGCGAAGGTAGCAAACGGAGTCCGACGAATGAATGAGTTTAAACGCAAACATGTATTACACATGTAATAGCTGAGAAATGGGCATAAAGCGCAAAGCCGAATATACCGCCCAGTGGATAAACCGACGGGGAAGTTTATCTCTGGGCTTGGTGTTCGGAGGAGTGAGAGAAAAGGCGAAAACAAATCTGCAAACAAAAATAAAGTGGCCAACATGTCATAATATTTAATACTTGCGAGACAGTGTAAATGTGTGCACAAAACAACGAGTTATGCGGGAAAATGTGAAAACGAGAATAAGGGTGGAAGGTGCGAGGGGGAGGGGAGTATTGCTGGACGTTATTAAATGCGTTAATGAGCCATAAAAAGTATCCTTCAGGACACAGAGAAAAAAGTACCAGTACTATTACACAAAATTTCTCTCTATGTTTGGTAATCTTTTCGTACATGCGAAATATTGTATTTTCGTTAAAGGTGTCAGAAAAAAATGGAACAATTGGGAAATACACGGTAATTTTATGTAAATCATGTGCAATAAAATATACCATGTATGAGCTGAAGACCATATACCATGTAATTGTGCGCCATATATGGTACAGATGGTATTGCTGGGTATGACGAAATGCTTTGATGGTATCGTGAAATATCCAATGAAAGGGAAATGTTAGCACCGTATATAGTAAATAGTACCAATATAACACGATATATGGTATATATAAATATTCCATGTATTATATCAAGTAGCATGAAAAAAGACTACATGCGAAGAGGTAGGAGATCAATTTGGCAGTGAAAATGTTGCTGTGACAATCAACTGAGTCAAATGTTGCAATCAGTACAACGGAAATCATCAACAGTTTTTGATATATTAGCCGTTGATTACGTTCACACAATTTTCTGTTATTTCTAATTTTGTATACTTCAATAGAACAGCTCACAATATTTTCACAATGGTTGTTGTTTTTTTTTTCTTTTCACTTGTTACATAGTTCGTGTTATTTCACTTGCATGTGTTACAATCGGATCATTTCCCGTATTACCGCTATAATAAATTAGTGTTATTAGTATATCACCGATCATTATATATCGTTCGTAAATATCCTTTTAGAATAAGGCATTCGATGAAAATTCTATGAAAATGTCCTCTAGAAATTTATAAACAAATTTGTGAAACTTCTTCATAAAACCCCATCTCTTATAACTTCTAAGTGATTGCAGCTGAAAAAAAGAATTGCATCTTTTGATGGAAAATGTTCAAATCTATATATAATTAAACGTAATAGAACTGAAATTTTGTATGTATAATAATGTTTCAGTGGACTTTTGCCGTAGCGTCATACTCATTTAGCTACATTGTGGTCAATCTCAGATTTATGGCCCATCCTATTTCCCACATCTTTGTAATCGATTAACAAGGTGCATTTATCTATGAGATCACTGTTGATTCCCATCAAAAGAAGTTAAACTTTTCAAGGCGTCCATTCTGAACTGAATGTGAACTGTATTACTGTGCGTAATTGTTGAATTGGCGCGCTAAAACAAGACATGCGCGCGGCTTTTGTCATTGTTCGTCCGATAAGCGCTCATGGGTGGTTGCTTCCTTATTTCCTAATGGGGATGCGATTTGTATAGTTTCTTTTTTCTTCCTTAGTTTTTTCCTCCTTGTTGGTTATATGTGATAGCTCCTTAGTATTTGTAGGTATGAGATTGTGATGATGTGCATAAAAATGCGAAAGTTTGCTAGAGCGCCCTTTGCTTCATTCAACTTGCTGGAGCACCCTCCTCCTGTGTGCACCTTTGAAGTGAAGTTCTAGAACCTTTGAAGTTTCATAACGCTGATGGTGATCGTTGATGCATTCATATGAAGAGTCGACAGTAATTCCGTAGACTTCATGGATGCAGAATAGAATTAATTTTTTTGGAGAATAGAATTAATCGTAGTTAAATCCTCTATTTGCGTTTTTCATGGGGTGTTGATATGGTAGAGTCGTGAATGTGTCGTCGTTTTTTTTTTTTTTTTTTTGCAGCAGCAGCAGCAGCAGCAGCAGCAGATAGATTCATAATCAATGCGAATACCAAAAAGAAAACGAAGTCTAGGAGGAAAAGTGAGAGATTAAAAGATGGGAGAGTGGAAATACCTCTAATGAAAGGGATTATTTATGTAAGGATGGTCGAATTAAAAATTACGTAAAACCGAAACGGAATGCAAATAATCATTCCGTTTCGGTTTCACGACTTAGGAATAGTGAGAGAGATTGCCTTTCAAAAAACAGTCGTTAATGAGGGGATGACGAGAATATTCAAGAGAAGCCTCTTTGCTTTTTCGTGTGAATCTATCTTTGTCATCGTCTTTAACATATACAGCAATATTTATCTTGCCTCCGTCTTGCTTACCAGTTTTTTTTTTTATTTATTAGATGTTCACCCTAATATTGGCATTATAAACGAACCACGCACAATAAAGGTTTTCATAGCACACTTATCGACGATGCATTATCAGCTTTATCATATCACTTGGGAACATAGCTGTCCCCATGCGTGTGTGTAACCGTGTAATCATCAGCCAAGATCACGTTTGCTTTTTTTGACCATCATTTTCTTATGACACAGGTGTTTGCTTGAACGATGACAGCTTGGGTTCACTGTAACGTTTGCTATCGTCTACCATCTGAAAACAACAAACTTTCATTCCATCTCACGTCATGCGGCCATTTGCTTTGCAGCAACTGCAATAACATCGGTAAGCGTTTTTGCGAATTCGACCAATTTTGATTGAACTATATATGGAGATATTGTATTATATTTGTTTAACTGATACGGACTAAGATGTGCTAAGAAAAAAAAAAAGGGAAGATAGAGTGGTAAGCGTTACCGAGATTAAGTTCTGAATTCTCGCCAAATTTGTTTTCAACTTTCAGAGTTTATTTGCAAATTCTTGCAAACGCGCATCACGGCAGCGTTGTATCAGTGCGTTTGTTTAAACTGGTTGCGAATCATGAGAGCCTGGGCGATAAGCTTCGGTGGGTGTGATCTCGGCTATGGGATGAATCGCGGCCCCAGTTTTGGCCCATTTGATCGCCGGCAGTACTGCAATCAGAGGAGGGGGCAGGGATGCGACTACACACCTTCCCTTCTCATACAAATGTTACCTGTTAGAGGGGCGCCGTGCGATGCACGCCCGGGCCGCTCAGCGGGCACGTAACGAACATTCGACGGGCGTCCGTCATAACGACCGCTGGCAGATTTGGTAGTTTCCGCTGATAGAGTGCGAATTAAAGTCAACGATCGTCTTTAGGAACAGCACACAATTTCTTGCATGTGGGGTGAAAAATATTGTATTGTATGGATACATTCACATTCATGCAAATATCTGTGTACTTGTGTATATGTATATGCATATATGTTTGCTTATGGTACGTGCATAATATATGTACATTGTGCGTATGTATACTTCGAACAATTTAGATGTATGAAATGATCAGCTAGCAAATGACTGTTTGCAGAACAGTCGAAGCACTGCCCTATTTGTAAGCGTCGAGCGACTGTGGTGGAACTTAATCGGAATTTGAGGTCCGATTTGCAAATCTTTTTTCGTAATCCAAGAGATCTGCTGCAGGAGTATCTCAAGAATCTCAAAGACGTGCTAACATTTCAAAGCAATCAAAGGAGTCGTCTTAATAAGGCTCGCCGTACTCAGGTAATGCCGATGATTATGATTTAGTGTACTAAATACTTGTTGCGTTAGCAGTGCTCATCGTGGTGTTGTTTCACGTTATCGTTAACAAAATGGCAGTGCTATAGTGGTGTAATGGTATAAAGTAAGATGCATATTTGTTGGTTGGCTACTGCAATTTTGAACGAACACAGAATTCGTGGTGACATATTGTATTTTTGGGAAACATTGTTGACAGCTGCCTAGTCATTGTTTTAATAATGGACTGTCTTTAGGAGAACAAAATAGCCAAGTTGGCGGCCAGTGCACGCACACAGCTGAAGCGAAAGGCCGAGGCAGAGAAGTATGTTCTTTCCTAAATTAGAGATTGACTTCTAAGATCCGTTCTGTCTTGACGGTTCTACTTAGGCGGAATTCAGTTTTTTTTTTGTTTTTTTGTTTTTTTTAAGCGGAACTCTTCTGAAAGTTGTTGAAGAAGTAGAAATAGACTGATGTTTTGGAAAGTTTGCATCTGGAAGTGTTATCTTCATGCTATAATCAGTGAAAACAGTTTTATCCAGTAGTTAGCTTATTATTTACATTGTATTAAGTATTTTAGGTTTTATATGGAAACATGAGAGTCGGCGCTTGTATCACCCTCAGCTAGTTCTTTATCATCGGCATTATTTTCTTGTGACTGCTTTCCTGAAGTAAAGTAGTTTGTATTCAAGTGATTCGAAAGGCAATAGAAGAAGCTCATGTAGTTTGTAGTGTATGTAACGAAGCACCGAAAAAATTTTATCACCTGAAAAAAAATTGTATTGTAGAATCATCGTCGCCGAAAAGGTTGATCTGCAGAAAGAGCTCAATGTTCTGAGACGTCGTTGTCGGGAACTGCAAGCAACTCTGTGAGGTTTTTTTTTTGTTCTTTTATGCTGTTATTGACCGGAGAGGATCACCGTAATGCTTTAAAAAAGATAACTATCTTGTTTTCATTTTCCACTTAAGATCACAGTAATAGATTAGAATGCTTCTAGCAGCAAAAAACTGTGCAGAAAGCTTAGGCTATAAGGTTGTTGAAGGTTGTTGAAGGAAACGATTGTAAAACTTTGAATTGCCTACAATGGAATGAATGTGCATTTCGTAGGATTGATTTGAGATTAATGGCGGGAAATTGGGGACATTTTACTGTGAAGTGGTAACTTCTTTAGACTTCAATGGCAACCTGAGGAGATTTTCCTGTAGAGATTTTGCCTGGCATGTTTTGTTAGCTAATGTGAAGTGGATGTTTCATGTCAGGTTTTAAATTTATTCAAATTCGAAGTGAATTTCATTTGGATTGGATTTCCTTGTGTGCTGTCAGAAGGTCGCTTATTTGGAAGAAGTTTAAAGTTTGTTGCACTTAACCTGAACTTGTTTATGTAGGGAACACACTTAACCTGAAATTGTTTATGTAGGGAACACACTTAACCTGAAATTGTTTATGTAGGGAACACACTTAACCTGAAATTGTTTATGTAGGGAACAAACTTAACCTGAAATTGTTCATGCAGGGAACAAAGGTGTTGACTACGGCAACAAATTATTGCATTTGAATAGTTCTACTAGTTGTGTTTGGCTGGTTTAGGATATCACGACGTGAGGCAGAGATGCGTAAACGAACGGCGACACCTGTATCGGCTAGAATAAGTCGCTTCTCTCTTCCTCGAATTGGTTGGTTCTGAGAGCATCTGTTGTATTTGGAGTTAGCGACTAGAAAAGTAGTTCCCGTTGGGTGATCACTTTTGCCTTCTTTATCTGGTTTTTATTTTTCTTGAGGCATAGCACAAGGTAGTATGGAGTAGCCAAGCGCTTCTTAAACTGAGGAAGTTAATGTAGAAACAACCACACCTTCAAAAAGGGGATCGAAAGAGAGGGAGGTGTGTTAGTAAGATAAGAAATTCGGTCTACAATTTCGGAACCACAGCATCATAGCGTCATCTTTGGGCTTACATCGCCTGGTCAATGTGATTTGGTAAGCGGAGTGAGTGGAGATTGAAAAGTTTCGACCGTTATAACTCACAGCATCATCTTTGTATAATGCAAGCTAAAAAAGAAGCCAAAAGCTTTCCTGAAGGATTTCAATTGAGCGATGATTCTCAGAACCACTGATCTTACGCATTTTCCTTTCTTTCTTTGTTTCTGTGTTAAGGTGTTTTGTTGTTTTCATTACTCACGGCACTTGCAGGGAAGCTCATGACGAACTTTGCACTAGTTAATGTTATAGTTACGAGGTGAGGTAGAGCAACACTTCAAAGCAAGTGCTGCTGGCCGCGTTTGGTAGTCGAAGATCACCAAATGGGCACTGGTAGAGGATTTTGATAGATGAAAACTGTTGAAGGATATGCAGCGGCCTTTGTTTGCAGTTGAGCCTTTTAAAAACTCCCTACTTCCTTTCTTTTCCTTTGAATTCGCTTGCGAGTGCTTCTTCAAAACCTGCTGTGGGCGTCTTTCCTCTTCGAGAGAACTGGATGTGGCGGGGAGGGGGAGGGGGAGAAGGAAATAGTACCGCCGTATGAGTTGAAGTGAGAGCATCTCAGACGCTTGGTTGATGGAGTACTTACACATTGCTGCAGATGTAGCCACAACCTCCTAGGCTTTGTTGTTCTTATCTGAGAGTTGCTACTTCTGTGAAAACTTTGTTTATCAGATTTTTTGGTTGGTCGTGTCAGCAACCCAGAGGGCTTTTCTCGAAAGATAGATTGCATTTTTGAAGGGGAACTCCTTGTATTTCCTTGCAATTAGCGAGCCAAAAAAATGAGTTAAAAAATATTCGACCTCTCGAAAGGAATTAATTTAATAACATGAGGCAAGATGAAATATTATAGGGTTGGCAGAGCGTGGGATGCATGATGGGCATGAATTTTCTTTCGTAGCGACTAGCACACCGAACAACGATTGCCAGACTATGGTGAGCGCTTCATTGAAGATTACTGTTTTCCTCCTTTTTATCGTGTACGATCGATATTCTCTGATTTTATAGTATGCGTAATCACAGACAATCAAAATTGAAAGATTCTTAGAAAAAGCGAGCATTTCTGTGGTTTAAAGCATTAAAAAGTTATGGGTTTTGGGGGATTTACAAGGAATGGGAAAAAGAAAATAAGTTTCATGAAGATGCACTTACTATGTTTGATCTGGGAATACGCATGGATGATGGGGAATGAGTGTTTTTCATATTCTTGCCTTCCTTCCTCCTCCACTTTCTAGCCCTCCTTTCGTCTCTCTTTTCTTCAGGAAGGGGTCGAACATGGTTCAAAAAATCGTTGACCTATTAATGATTTCGTGCAGATGGAAATGGGAGCGAAAGGTTTTCTTGACGAAGAAATGAACTCAAGGTTCCCTTGACAACGAGAAGGAAAAGGTCGAGCGTGATTCGATGAAACGAAATGATCTGTTCCATTTCTTTTTTCTGTCTTTCCACCCTAGAATCAAGTGCAGTGTATCTGATATAGTGTTGTTCTACTTCAAGTGGCAAATCTTTGAGAGTTACTGAGCGAAACTAATTTGCTGAGTGTGCTAGTTGAATGTGGAAGTGTAGTCTCCGTGGAAAGCAAGAGAGGGCGCCTTTAGATTTTGTTTTTGTATGAGAGTAACATTTTATGAATTTAGCACTGTCGTGGCCTGCCGGGGGCAAACACCTCGTTGAAACACGTTGCGGCTACATTCGCGAACTGTGGTACTGAGCCGAGTCCGATTGTGCGCGGCAAAGTGCTAAGCACTCCAGACATCCTCGGTGTGAAGAACTATGGCGATAGGTTACGCTTTGCTTAAATTTTTTTTCAAGTGGAAGTTATTCTTGCTTCCCAGAGACTTATAACATCAGAGCTGAATGGCGAATTGAAACTCCGTCTTTGGTTATGCTGTTTGGGTAGGCCATTTTGTCTGTCTTTATACTGTCTTATTAACCAATTTGGGACTTTAGAAGGAGACTAACGATTGCTCGCAAGTGTTCAGTTTTGTATTATTTCTTCCTGTGAGTATGGCCAGTTCATGTGTTTTTCTTCGATTTGTATTTGTCTCCCAAAAGCTGCAACTTCTTTGAGAATTCCTGTGCCGATGTAGTTAGGTCCCTCACCTCCTCAACGTAGTCATTGAGGTGGTAATGACAAAAGGGCGATTAACCTGTAATATATGATCATTCCGCAGAATGTGGTTTGACTGCCTTTCAAACCATCCAGAAACGACTGAAGGGAAGATCTTGTGAATTTTGCATTGCATGACTTGTTTAATTCAGCTTTAAAAATGTTTGTTTCACTTCCCTTTACTTATCGCAAACTAAAAAGTCATTAAGTTTTCATATTCCCGTCCTGCAGAAGTGTTGTCTGTGACCATCCATCCCTCTCCTTAACCATATACCTTCGGAGACCCTCCATTCCTCCCGCCATCAAAACAAAGCCACTTGGAAAACCCCTTTCAAAGCTGAAAAGAAATATCCTCTCTCTTCTGAAGTCCCGATATGCCTTTCATCACGGCAAAATGTCATTTTCACATGTCTGGAGTGCTCCATAACATGCTAAAAGTGACAATGAGGTGAATCCGTTGCGAAATCCGACCTTTGCGGAAGCAGCTCTCACAAGTCCAAATTGCTGTTTAACCGGGGGTACGATGGATTTTTTTTTTCTAAAGTGTGACGAAATCTCTCGCAGAAACGGTGGTCCATTGCTCCAGACCGGAGCAATGGACCACGTTCTCCGCCCCATTTAGCTCTTGCTTCTTCCTGTTAACATGGGCGACAGGAATTGTGCTACTGTAGTAGACGCTTTTGGCGGGGAACTTTTTGCGGTTTTATGCGCAGAAGAGCGGAGTGCAAAGGGACTCGAAATCCTCATGCGAGGGAAGCATTACGACCGTATATACCAAAGAAAACATTGAAGAACGTCTCTATACGACGATATTTGCGCTGGGGGTTTCACTGGAAGTTTTTTCTGAAAACCGGAACCAGAAAAATTTGAGGTGCCGGAATTGGAACAAACGAACAACTGCCTTATTATAAAATAACAGCTGAACTCTATTCTGCGGCAACCTCCTTACTTAATTCACTCTGTCCGTTTGTTCCGGCTCGTTTTGTTCTCTCGATTTGTGCAGTTGTATGTCAGATGTTGCAACAATAAAAAGCAAATAAACATTTATCGTACAGTGTACTATTAAATAAAATTAAGTTAAACCTACTGCTATCGTCTGATCTACCACTAATATGAGCATAAATAGTGGGAAAGAAATTATGTAATTTATAAATAAAATCAGAATATGTCGGTGGAAGCATGATACGGTTGTGCAGAAACAGTAAACAACATAAGGAAACTACAAGCAAAAATAGCACCATGTGAAAGGAATATGGGCAGCGCATCATTCATTATACCCAACATCTCGGTCACGTTACAGGAGTAAAATAATAAAAACGTTTTAAAACGAAAAAAGTCACGTGCTTTATCACTAGACCGTCAGTGGCCATGCAAGGCGTGAAGCACAAAACCGCTAGTGGAACCGCCTTGTAACAGCCTAATGTCAGCGCTTCCCGATAGCGATCAGACAAAGTTGTTGCCTTAAAGCAGTTGTTTGACATTAAACTGATGCTTGGCTGGTTTGTCTAGACCATTGAAATGATCAGTCTCCATCCAAATAAGGTGTAGTTAAACTTTTCACTGATGGGTTTCTTTGTAACGCTCATAGATTAGCCTCTGACGCTCGTATTCTTCCATATTTTGCTGCTGCTGAATTGTCTTCAGTCGTTCTTTAACTCCTACTTGTCGTCGTTCTCTCTGCGAACGCTCATCCCAAAGAACCAATGCTGAAACATCACTGAAACCTTAGATGCACTTGTCGCCTACGACACAGAATCGAATCCAACAATTACCTCACATTCAAATTTGGCCAGCAGTCTTTCGCCATATACTGATGTTAAATAATGGATGTTTTCTCTAAAAACGTCAATCCTCTCTGCTTCATTACGACATAGGTGTCCCTAACTACATGCCTTCAACAAACAGCTGCATCTAATGATTAACTCAGAGCAATGATCGACGTTAGCGCTCACCGATTGTGACAGCCGAGAAAATGCAGGATGCAACAAACACGCGAAAGCCGTACTGCTTCTGTCGACCACTATTAGGTGTCCATCGCGCAGAAAGCATAACCTACACTTACAGCAACCTTCCTCGTAAAGCTGAAATGTGCGCAAATTGACATTCACAGACAGACAGGTAGATTGTTTCCAACTGCAGACGTATTACTTTCACCAGACTACTCCTAAAAGAAAATGATGACCTACGACCCGCCTCAGAGTACAGACTTTGAAAACACAACTGACTGGAAACTTCCATAAACCAGGTACCTAATCGGGATATAAATAACAAAACCCCTTTATAAATGCATCAACACCATCCCAACTTTCTTCGGCTAAAGGTAATCGATATCGGTGTTGCATTAGCAGAACAGAATCGCTTCCTTGAGGCGTGTAGAAGCCATGACAAGCAAAATTTCATTGACTTATATGGAAAAATCCCTAGGTATAGTATTGGAGCTGTGACCAACCGTTCAGTGTAAAAAAGGATTTGCGAGAACGGCATCTTGACTCGCTTAGTGAGTTCCTATCCGCCGAACCTAGCTAGCTCCTGTTCAGTAGCGCAGCAGTACGATTGATGCCTCCCCACACCGACAGTTCAGGATGCGGTAGGGGGAGGAGAGACGAGGAACGAGGGGAGAAATGGAGCAACTGCTTTGCTCATGATGAGCATACATCAAAAGATAATTGCAAAAACACGTGCGTTAATTTATACCTTAACAAAAATTAAACAAATCACGGTTACCATCACGATTTTCCACATTGTGTTGGGTGGGCACCGAACGGTCAACCTAAGATGCCTACCCGTGATCTCACACTGCAGTGATCCACTTACTCATACAGTCAGTCCTCGTTTACTGTTCTTCATATAATGTCAATGATCGACTTATGTGTTCTTATGCCGCCCCAGGCGATATCTCAAGTCTGGAACGTAAACGTTTCAAGAACGCTTCCAGAAAAATGCCGAATGGACATTTGGCAAATGAAAGTTTAGTGCGAGTTTGGATAATCCTCGCATGCAAGGGCTCATTACAGGCTCGAAGAACTCTCGAATGCAAATTTGCGTGAATTTTTACACATTCGAAGATTTCTACCACCCGAAGGTTGAGTAAGTGGAGTTTAATGATTAACAATTTATACCGATGAAATTAATAACAGAGGAACAGTACCTTTTTGCATTGTTGAAATGAACAAACAAATGAACAGCATATTTTACTATCACAGCCTCTTCAAAAGATGCGTTATGGTTGACTATAACACACAATTACAGAAAAAACCCCGCCATCAAATCAAATCAACGCAGCTGATGGAAGAAGAGATCAACTATTTAAAAAACCGCTATGCAGAAAAGTACGGACCCGGTAACAGAAGAGCATTAAGCATGGTGGCATCCCAGCTGAAAACATGACAATGCTAAATGTGAACTGACCTAGATAGAAAAACTGAAAAATAAACGCAGTGCCATAATAGCATCCTCTGTTACGCTCGAGTCTCACTGTTCTTAGATTCAGGATGAAATAACGCTGTATTGGGCATAGTTTTGGGCGAGAACTAGACAACTCCGGTGAATGCAAATGTTCTCCACAACAAACGTAAATAGTGCCAGCTTATGAATCAATCACATCAACATACGACCGGCCAGTGTGTTGTCAACAAAGACTTTCCATATTTCTTTCATTTTACCTAACTTCGCTTTCTTCTAGTCTTCTAACAAAACGATACTGATAAATGCTTCTTGATCTTCGCACCCACAATTATAAATAATACAACACAGTGGAAACGAAAGATTGCACCAAATGAAACACCGGAAAGCAAAAACAAAAACATACGTAGTGAAAGTGAAAATTACGGAAGGCATCCAAATTACAACGCCTTTGGTGAATAAACAAAATATGGACGTTGAAAAACGCCCACTCTAAATGAGTGACAAGGTGAGCACAACAGACGCAGACTGAGCATGATCTCTTTGCCTTAAATCCCTTGTGCAACTTGATTTCACCAAATCTATCTCTAACACCCACCCCTACTACGAGTAACTGCTTCAGGTTCTCTTAGAAACAAAGCGATGCGTATCGAATATATTCAAAACAAGAAACTGCAGAGGCCAGAGCAGCTGGCACGATATGCGCTTATGCATTCTGCCCACCTGATCAACCAGTTTCATGAGTTGCCAGGCAAAAGCAAACTTGCACAACAATATCCACATTTATCAACTAAGCAGAATAAGGCTTCATATTGCAACTAACCCCACCGCTTCCAGAATCCCATGAGAAATTCGTTTCCCCTCAATTCGATCCAGGTCAAAATGAAAAGCCAGCCGATGCAGAATGCATGCAAATTTTCCCATCTTCAAATTTTCATAGCTTTCTTCAGTCAACTGGCAAACGTGAAAAAAAATCCGTAATAACACGCATTACAGCTCCCAGTTCTGCGTTTACCCGGTTGAAAATAGCAGACAGACAGACAAAAACACAGACACACATGCAACCAGGCACAACACGTACGCACGCACATAAACACATAAATACGCAAAGATACGTCAACAATATGAGCTCTTGCTAGCAAATCTGCAAAAACGTACATGAAACGCTTGAAAGCGAATGGAATATCGCAGAGCTCAAGGCCTCGCTATGAAGTCTGCATGACGGCAAAGAACTCAGCTTAAAGAAATGCAATCAACGGAACATAAAGAAGGCAACAGACATCAACGTGCATTTTATAAGAGCAAATTGAGCAGATTTAATTCCAAGGAAACAACAGGCAAACGGTTCATCGCACTACATTAGAATTCAACGTTCTTCTATGGTGATGTATCGCTCAAACAAATCAAATTATTCGGCATGTCGACGTTCGGTGCTGTACCACCGACGTTTAAAGAACATTTTTCAAAATCGTTCGTCATTCCACACAAAACACAAGTATTGCAAATATCCTTTTCATTGCAGCACATATCGGGGAGCCACTGGCGTAGCGTCTGTACACCGACATGCTCTAAAAACAATTGTTCAGGGGCGATGAAAAAATCAAAGTCAAGTCTCATGGTCAACATTGGCGAAAGCGCAAACCATCACCCGTTATTTCAAAAATCCATATAGGTTAAGCATGTTAAAGCATTTTAAGGACAAATGAAGCCGAATGCATAAAGCCTACAGCAATCTATCAGTTTCTGCCCCTAAAGCAAATCCGTCCTCCACAAAAAATGCAACGTTTGTAACATAGTACCTTTCCTTTCAAGGGATTATGATAAACTAGCGAACGAGGTTGTCCCAAGCCTTATACTATAGAATTTGAGCACCTTACATGATCAACCCACTCTGTAGTTCACATCTACTAAATACGCATTCGGCCCGTGCCATCGCAAGACAGGAATATTTTGCATGCTAGACAAAATACACTAATTTAGTAAATTAAAGCCATAATCGACCAACTCCGAATGAATCTCTTCATTAGACGAGAAGTAATATGATACAGGGCGACATTTTTAATGGAACCGAAACTCTTGGAAGATATCTCACAGTGGTGAATCCTCGACAGCAACTCTTCGCTATAGTTAACGTGATGATGCATTCTTAACAACGAATAAAACAACTCGCGGATGACGTGTAAGTATGACCGCATCATTACGTAAGTACTGAAGTAGAACCGTTAAAATGTGGATTCTCTTAAGAGCTCGACCAGCGCTTTGCGCTCGGCTATAAAACATCATAGTCTTCGGCGACCGTAAGTGTTCTTTTGCTGTGATCGTATAACTGCTTTGCCCGAGCCACCTTCTCGCACAGACGCTTCGCCACATCCATCTTGCTGCACCACAGATGTGGTAACCGTTGCCGCTTACCACTTGAAAGCTCCAGAACGATTTCTGTAAAGTGTCTCAGCATCACTCTTCAGCATTTAAAAAATCGACGTACGACGGATCTGATTACGTCCATATCTAGAGCTTAAAGCTTACTAACCGAATTTTGACCTGGGCCAAAATGACCCCACCTTATGCATGCCTCTAGCAATCAAATCATAAAATCAGAACTATTATGTGCTTCCGCCCACATCTCCGGACGGGAACGAAAACCGTCACAGAGATGCATCCTTTCGATCGCGGTGGGCACGAAGGATGCGGCGAAGGGGGAGGGGTGAGGAGGGGAGGAGGAAGAAAGATGGGCAGTAGTCATGCTTTGGCTCGTTGGTCAGCCCAGCTGCTCGTGTGCTAGCCTCTACGTATAATTTTGCACGCTTCTATCACTTAAAGGCGAGGGTTCACGGCTGCGAAGCGAGATCTCCAGAAGAAATCCACCTAAATAATGAGATTCGCTGAATCATCTAAATTTCTGCAGGGCTAGCAGGAAGCATTCTATCATTTGAACGTACATTACAAAACGAGCTAGTGAACTACAACGTAAAGCTGCGCATCATTCATGTGGAAGCATATATGTCTCGTCACAGTCTCAGGTGTCCATAATTTGGTCCCTAAAAATTAAGCATAAGCTCGTCCCATGTAGCATGCACTTTTCATTTGATTGCACAAAAAAGAGTAAATGGGGTTCAGCAAAAGTGCTTCAAACTTCTGAAACAAACCTATAGACGCGAACGTAGCGTTGTGTTCACTGACCGCGACTGGCTGCATCAGTTTTAGGTGTTTATAGGGTATCCTCTGTACCACGTTGCTGGGCTCATCATCTACCTGCCTGATCACGTAGCATTGCTCTGAGCAGATCAGCGCATATTGTCGTATCCGGTCTTTACTTGTTCGCCGATCCAGTACCACTTCCACATCTAACAGTCTGTAATTGCCGTACATCACCAAAACCTGTACGAGTTAGATCGGATTAATGTTGCACCTGCTTAAAAAGTCGGCAAAGAATTATAGGGGAATTCTTTCATAAAGAAAATGAAGAGGATAACGAATCAAAGGTGGCAGGCAGAAAGGGGATGGGAGCGTGGGAGCTGGGCAAGAGAAGCGAGAGATAGAAAGAAAATTTGCATTTTCACTTCATTTTAGCAGGATCTTTATGCGTTTTCCCTCCATTACCGATTCACCGAAGCATGTGCCTCAATAAAAGAAAAGACAGAGGAAAGTAAAAAGAAAATAACGGAAGGAGCAATGAATATATACATTTCGTTTGTGGAAAATCCGTTGATGCGTAGTAGATCCATTTGTGCAGCAGCTAGTTCTTCGGAATAGCACGGCAGAAGCGACTGCAAGTTTGTGCAAACGCGTGAGAGACGGACTCGCTTCTCGGCAAAATGCGACTTTCGTGCTGCAAAATAAAAACAGCTTCAATCACAGAGATTCATTGTTGAAGCCTCAAAAAATGGGTAGATAGGCTGCAGCCGAAAAGTTCAAATTTTTCCCTCAATAAGCACATTCAGCTCTCTCTCATCTATTCTTCTCTTCCGCCTTTTCAAAAACATTTAATATATCAATAATTCCAACCGTTCCACGTGATTTCAAGTAGCCCAAGAAATAATACACTTTGTTTATTTAAGTATCATACGAAATCACTCAACAGGAACAAGAATAGCTTCCCCTATTTAAGTTAATACGGAAACATGGGACGAAAACAAAGATAAAAGATGAAACAACATACCTGCAGGACCACCGACGATTTCTTTCATAGCTGAAGCAGTGCCCTCAACTAGGTCGAATATTCCCTGCACAGGTTTCGTCACGGTATCGACCGCACCAGTTGTGATGCCCCGGAGTGCACCCTCAAAATCACTTTCAATCTCCCTATCTCTCCCTTTCGAGTAACCGAAAAAAATGGCAACAACTAGAAATTATTCCACTTTTCCAATCATAACCTTTTCAGCACATGCGCCACAATAAACCACTCGCCACATAAGCGGTCGACTTACAAAAACACGTTAACGGAGTCACAATTGGGTTAGAACGCCTTTGACTATAAATAAAGCTTTCATCAAGGAATCAGACATGAAACAAAGCCGTATGTGTATTTCCTGTAAAAGCTGTTATATCGCATGAGAAAAATTCCTTAAAGAAGATGAAAATGAATGAAAAGAAAACAAGAGGGAAATCTTACTGCAATACCATCCCTTTTGCTCTCCGTGTATGTATTTGTGACAATCGCCGTTAAACCGCCAAATACACCAACCCCAAGTCCCTGAAATGCCTTAATTGTGATTGAAGAAGGATATCTTCCATCGTATTACAAATCATTACTGATCACGATAACTAGTGATCAAACGACACTGATCAAACTGATCACTGATAAAAAACATCAACTACCAACACCTTTACAGTTGGGCTGTCGCAGTTATAATGGATGCGGATAAGCAGACGGAGTACCTTCTTCTTGGTTAATACGCAGTGTCAAACCCATAGTCAAACATGAAATCCTGCAAATCCAGAAGCTCGCTCCCTTTTTTTGACAAAAATGCCACCATGACTGTTTCGTTCTCAAATCTTTTGGCACTGCCACTTATGTTTGCTGAGCAAGACTCGCCAGTAACGCCATATTCACCCCACTGGTGAAACAAACAGTCCCACCAAGAGCATTATAATGCCATTATTACGAAGCCCAAAATCTTGGATGAAATTAGATGGATCGTTCTATTAATTCAGTTTTAAAGATTAAGCGCCTAGTCCACTAATTACTGTTGCGACTTACTGTGTTACGACAATCAACCATGCGGCAGGTTGATTCTTTTACCCCTTCCGCCGACAGCATGATTCGACAAAGGATTTGGGAAATAAGTTCCGCTGATGCCCCTATGAATGCATAGTTTATTCACCCACATCACTCCTCCTATTCGGTAAAAAAGGACAGCAAAGTAGGGCACAACCTTGACACCACTGTAGAGGTGGGCGAGTGCGCTATTGCTATCGGCCTGAGGCTGGCATCGCAGCATTCGACGACGCATTAATTCATGTTGTTCATCAAATGTTAGCGTGCCCACACCGTGCGCCATTGACGACGCAACCTAAAATAACGGAGTAACCATTAGCTTCTATGCATCTAAAAATGCCTAAAGAAACTGCTGAAAGACAAATCAATAATTCAACGGTTTTGCATCAATATTTCATCCGTAACATCACAGCAAGACAGGCTTCGCTTCCTTCATGTGATGCGTAATACCTAACTAGTTTTAACTGTGTGTAAAATGAGATAGCTTCAACATGCTAAATTTGCGATCTACCTCGAAGACTAATTAAGCGCGTTTGGATTCGTTTTCGTTAGAATCCTTAAATCACATTCATCTTTTTTTCCTGGTAACTCATACGCAGCTTTAGATGCTATACGCCTTACCTTCGAGATACTATTCGTAACGCCGTAGCCAAGCCCGCTAACGAAGCCGCCGAAGTCGCCCTCAAAGAATAAACCCTCGAAACTTTCTTTAAGATCTGACGCCAGACCCATCGGATTTCCAAACGCATCCATTGTCACTATTATATTGAGCGTCTGATTCTTCAACTCCGCTGAAAAAAACAGCCATTTAGAATATGTCCAACAACGATAACCTTTTGAAAAACTTGCCAAAATTTTCACACATCTCATTTCCTGATACTCTAAATGTTATTACCACGAAATTTCAATAACAAAAACTCACTTGAATCGCACCATATGACAACCAAGAATTTTCCGCCAGGCTGTTACACACTCCCTCCCTCACCTCTCTTTCCTCCCCCAGATCACCATAAACAGCAATCGACCTCGTCAAGCTGAATCACTGCCCTATAGCAGTTGAACTACTTGCAATATAATATTTAGCGCGAAAGGTTGCGACCCAGAACAGCATCAATAATAACAAGACTTTAATATCTGATAACATTTTTTGACGTTAATGAGTGGATAAAATCTCACCGAGATAAAATTTGCTGAGCGTTTCCATAAGAAATGAGAACGTCTCGAAGTACCTGAATTGTCGGAATGGTGGCAGTGAGATCATTGCATTCTCAAAGCTCACCAACTTGATATTGAACTGCCGTCGCAGCTTGCGCAATTCGGGTGGCAATCCGCTTTTGGCTACTGTTACCACTAAAAACTCAAGCCCATTATTAATGACATAAGAGCTGCAATATCTATGATTCGCCACTGGTTCGTCTTTTTTCACATGTGCGTACCATTCGCACAGTTATTTAAACAACTCTTGGCTGTATGAAAATAGCCAAGAGAAATCATTTCACAGCATCGCTTCTATAGTTGTCGTACCAGTAATGTAAAAATTACTTCAAAGCCACCCTCAATCGTTGCCACCAATACAACAATTAGCTGCTCTACTTCATTTATTTCTGAATTCATCGAGATCAACTCAGCGCTACTTCTCCAGCATTTATCAGCACAGCTGAAATTGGCTTTTATTTCTCTAACATCCACTTGGAAGCGTCAAGTCATTCGCTCTACGGCTACTTCTCTTTCAAAATAAGCAGCTCTAGACATTACTCAACTCGTTCACATGTGCTCATCCAATTTTATCAAAGAAATTATACGTGCAATACATTTCTCAGTCTAACAGACACATCAAAGCAATACATACCGGACAGCGCGACACCACCCACTTCCAGGTCCAGTGTCCCGAAATAGCATCGACGAGCCTTCGCCGGATCCGCTCGCTCCAGCTCGGTATTCGGCGGCTGCACAAGCGCACTCGGTTGAACGCTATCTGCGGCTTCCGATTCTACGAGTTAAAATTTAGAAAGCTTGTTATTCCCAAATTGCGAACTTTACAGCGTTTTTGATTACAACTATTTTAATCGCTGAGCGCAAAATGCGAACAGAAATCATCTGTTTTCTGGAAAGTTTTTGAAGGCACTCTTAAAGAACCTTTCCCTTTTCCCCGGTCTCGTCGGTGTACGCACCTACTTTTATTGTAGTGATAAGGTAACAAATTTAGAAGCCTCAACAGTACTCAAGAGATAGCATTCAATGTTTACGAAAGTATACAACAACAGTATTAGAAACACTGAAAGAAAGGAGAATTGGAACAAGAGGAAAGTGTACCTTGCACAAACTGAATCAGCTTCCACATGAGGAGTTCATCGAGCTGCACCGACATATCACACAACTTCACCCGAAAACACTGGAAAGTGCGCTTCATCAACATACAAAACAATGCTAGCAGAACCGGTGCACGCAATAACTCAGCCGTAATTCATAGTCAACATTTTTTGCAAGATAATATAGCATTAGAATTTTTTGTATGCAACTTTGCAGAAACAGTCACTGCATTTGGTCAAATGAGCAAATTCCATGTTCTCTGCCTCTCTCACTTCCGAATAAATGCATTGCAAAACGCTGCAGCTACCGCTCATTGCGTTGCTATTTGGCAAACTTTCAGTCGACCAAAGACAAGTACCTACATCGAAAGCGTCGTAGTGCTCAAATGGTGTACAGTTCATCTCGAGCTTCAAGGCTGGTCGCATCACCATGTGGTCTGCAGGATCTGGATCTCCAGTTAGAGCGTTCTGTTGACAATAAAGCACTTGCCAACGTTCGGTTGATAGAAGCTGGTTGTCAATCTGGAGGAGAACGAAATCACTGATAAAATGGAGCTGAAGTCATATAAGTAATCAAGACCCTTAGATGAAGAATATAACCAAATCGGTTTCTAAGATTGAAACTTCTATGTTTTAAAAATCAAATTCGTTCTTCGAACTAAACTCTGCACCGCCTGATCACCACAATGGCAGCAATCCATCCAGCTAAAACGCTCAGCACTTTATTTAATCTTCTAAGGCAAATGGATGTACTGATTTTAGAGTCTTCAGTAATCAAAGTAACTATCCACCTGAATGAGTTCTACACTACTCGTAATTTGGTAGGTCTCTCCACGGCGATTAGCATGCAATGCTATGCCATGGAGTCGAGCATATATTAACTCCTCGTGCTGACCATTTATCAAAGATATGCCAATTCCTGCAATTAGACCATAGCAGTAAGAGCACATAAAACCACAATCATAATGATGAAAGAATGAAAAAATAACACCTGCTAACAAATGTTCAAGCCTAATATCCCTTTAGGGAGTTTATTTACGCTCAACGGTTTTTAGGTAAAAAATCCGCGATAGAATAAGCTGTGATAAAGTGCGTAAGTGAATTTGCCCAAAAGCTCATCAGACTAATTGAGCTTCAAAAACAGCAACGCATAATCATTACATTTGGCTAGCTGAGTAACAAATTGCCAAGTGCCCCAAAAGTCAAACAGATTACAGAGTAATACTGCACTGAATCTATAAAACATTTTTCCGGACAATCCCTGCTTATTAGGAAAACTACAAAAGATCACCTTCCCTATGATCACAAACAAGTTAGTTGCATAACTTTTATTTCTTCCATTTTAAGGACAAAAAAGTTTCCTTCCATATTTTGAGATGATCCATAAGTGAGGCACCGCTGAAATCGCAAACTGGATGACAGTCGGGCATTTAACCATTTAAAACACAGGCAGACAAATACATATTTATTACAAATGAGCACACACATGCACACATGTACACAGATGCAGATTAGCACAAACGCATAACGATGATTATGAACAATTAATCAGAGTTGGCTACCGAATTCGACAACAATCACCAAGAAACATCTACATAAAAAAACCAACTTAGAACCAATACATGAAAAAAATCTAAAACCAACCAGCTTAAACGATGAACAGTCAAATCCGAGGTTTATTAAGTTCGAAAGAAATATAATACAAGGAAAAGGTGAATTTAAGAATAGCAATAACGAATTTGAAAAAGAATAACACAAACCTCCACGCATTGAAATATTCATCTCAAAGTTCCACGAATCGCTCTTCTGATTGCTTCGAGTTTGTTTAGAGATAAGCGAGTGATATTCAAGTCGCGACTCACTACTAGATCGCATCCCAGGATTTTCTCTATCTGTTATCCGCACAATCTGAACACGCATTAAGCATTCAATAAACAGCATTTTCTTCATTTTTATTTCGGCTGCATGACTACCTTGCTTGAATTCCTTCATGACTGCCTAATTGTTTCTTAAATTCAAGAACCCCTCTACATAGAAGATTCTTTCGACAGCCTTACAGGAAATAGAACACCCTCGTGGATTGCGAAGTCTTTCTCCAAACTATTCAAAGAAGTAAAACAATTTTTGGCGGAACAACTGATCACTCGGTGATTTTTGACAGGCGTAACCACTCAAAAAAATTCGTTTGCGTTTCACTCAATTTCTCATCAAAAACTCTTTTTGCAACCTTCCCAACCTTTTGCAGCCCAAACAACCACGATCCCATCCAATTTTGAAGTCCAACACCTTCCCAACAACTTTCGCTCTTACAACCTAGCCAAGCAATCCACCACCAATAACCCAAAAATATTTTCGAAGGGAAGTAAAATACAAACAATCGAAGACATAAACAAATGCAGTAAGTTTTATGTTGCTATCACTTGCGTTTTATGTGTCTATGTGAACAGTACGCCAGCGATTAAGAATGCTGCTCACTATACAATATAATCATCGTTTTGTGACTGGTTCTTTAAGTTAAAGCTTAGCACAACAAGGAACCCACCATTAATCACGACAGCAAGGAAACACATCAATCGCTAACTTATGATCTCCTGTCACTTACACGGAAAGGCTTAGGAGGAAGAGATAGAAGAAAAATACACCCATGCGCCTGTACGAGTGCTTTAGCATCCTGGCAACAGAATCCTCCCTTCACCGTTACAAGCATACTTCTTAACATTATGCAACAAATCATCCCCTACCAGTGTTGGACCCCTATGGAGGCATTCGACGTCGAGTATGCCACTACCCGGGCGCTGAGTTTGCAGCTCCCAGACCTGCTCCAACGGAACGCCATCTTTGTTGAGCGATGAGTTGGGGTTTGGTTTTGCCAAAAGCACCTCTGAGCGCCGTCCCTCTACGAATACACCTTCCTTTTGACATCGTAAACGTTTATCCTGCAACGCAATGTTCAGAATCTCAATACCGCAAATATGGAAAAATGAAAGTACCAGGATGGCAGTGCTATGATTTTCAACGTTTGCAACCACTCAAATGTTTACAGCATCGAAAAACGTGCAGCGGGAAAAAATGTGCAAACAAAAATTGGAAGATGGAAACGCCTCGAAGATACTAAGAAGTGAATTTAAAGCAACGTGAAGAATTTAGCTTGGCTTCGCCTCCTCCCCTTACCCCGTACCCCCAGCTCCAACTGCTTCGTTTCTCCGCCAGACCAAAAGATTAGCCGACCCGAGCGCCACCTCGATCACAGTACCACGCAGTTAAAATTTGTCTGCTTAGTTGCTAAAATCGGCTTGAAAAGGGATAAGTGAGCACCGAACCTCATATACGAACTTTAGCATCAACGCTGTACCGTCCTGCGTCCATTCGGATACCTTAACGTTCGCTGCTTCTGAGATTTGGCAACTAACACGTCGAAGGTTTCAGACTTTATCTTGATGCTCGAAGACCCAAATCCGAACATCAGCACCGCACTGCTTAGGAGACTTTGTTCAGTCGTTGAGGGACGATTGAAGTGGGTGCACGCTGTACACATTAATATACTTGACCAGCCCGACAACTGATGACTTTTCTTTTAAACAGCCACTCGAGAAATATATGACAGGACCTCCTCGAAAAAAAATCACACATTTGACCTCCTCTCTGCTATTATTCACCTCGCGCTTCAACCATCAAAACTTCTCAGCATTTCTCTACAATTTGACCACCTAACTGGAGTTTTCCAAAATGATATTTCAAATCCTCCTACCACCAGAAATTTCTGCTGTGACCTCCGCAACGGTAATCATGGATGGCTCTGCGCAAATGCGCACGCTTGACTTAGAATGACTATTGACAGAACCGAAAGAAGTTTGATTCACTACCTCCAATGTCAAAGAACATAGATGGAAGTTAAGTTTAGAATATCTGATGACCGAAACTTTTACCCACAGGAAAGTGCGAGGCCAGACAGATCATATTAGAAATACTTACCGCTGTAATATGCCAGTTTTGATAGACGTCGCGTGCGGTGTTTCTCTTGAGCATCATGAGCATGTAGCCGCCTCTATCAAGCACATCAAGCACGTATCGCTCACCGGGTCTTGCCCTGTTGTTCATGCCCACATTCTCGAGGCAGCCATCCGCCGTAAAACGCCATAGTTGGTTGCGGCTGCTGTCGCTTACGTTCATCTTGTTCAACATAACCTTCCCCTTCTGCATCACTTCCAATACCAACTCGTTTTCGTCTGTGAAACCTCGATGCGAATCCCTGAAAACTCTCAGAATTAATCATCGAACATCTCACCTGACGATTTGACTGGTTCATTCGCCTTAACAACATGGCAGCAAACTAATATCCTTTTTTGAAGCTCAATTGAGCAAAGATATTGATCAAGAATTCGGCAAGTATTACAAGGAAATTCATTTCCATTGGTAAAAAAGACAAAGCTGATAAACCACTCCACCGTTCATCAACATTCTTCACATGGCGCAAACCTTTAGAAGGAGAGATAATTTATAGTAGGATAGCGAAAAAAGTGTCACTTACCTTTTGAAAGAATGTGCAAGTTTTATGTAGACGTTATTATCGTAGATAAGCGGTGGTCCAAGACCAGGCTTCTGTGGGTCATATGAGTGCGATTTATTCTCAAAAACTTGCAGCGTTAACAATTTGCATCCATAATGGTCATCCCACGCATAATCCACAGTACTCCGAGCCTTGCAAATCGTCCTAAGATAACTCCTATCCGGCCTATAATTAAAGTCTTGTTACATATGATGGCGCAAAGACGGCAGATACATGCACGTTGGTCTCATTCGGTACAAGCGATAAATACGAGACATCGCGAAAAGACCATAATTTCGAGCCTCTCTTTTCTGGCTTTTGTAGATGACTTTACCCCGCGTATCAATGCTGCTTCACGCATTTGAATCTTTTCCTCGGATTTATAGTGCAAATGCAACAATCATCAAATTCAGTAGATGAACCTATACGACAGACGAAACAAGAAACATCTCAAGTGCAAGTAAGCTCGAATATAGAATGTTAAGTCAGTCGCTCATATAAAATTCTGGGATATGATTCACTTCACATATAACAAACAAGAAGAATTACATCAAAAACTTTACTGGGTCACACACACAGCCGTACACCTTAGCAGTGGGAAAATTTTCAAGCGCCTTTTCATAAACGGTGGCAAGTGAAAACCGAATGACCCCTCGTTTTCTCACCCCTGAAACGGTGACAACCGATCATCCATGACTACTGCTCAAAGCATTGAATGATATCACCATTCCTCTAGCACAACGGCTCCACGAAAGCCCAGAAGGCGAAAACACAACTCATAAAATACTCACCTATCGGTTTTTTGGTGGTACAAAATAGGAACATCGGAAAGATTCTCGAGTTGTATTGGTGGAGGGAAATAACGTGCGTCCGTGAATGTCACACAGAATACCGCGCTATTCAATATGATTTCAACGCGTACAAACTGTGGAGTCTCATCCGCACCACTGCAAATAAACAACAATCAACGAGACAAGACAAGCAATAAGAAACCTTTGCACAATTGCAGGGAACGATGGCACATTCGCTGCGAACCGCGAACGGAGCTGAGCTCGTGCCCCACACTACGTACGCATCACTACCGTACTCTGCACTCTGTGCAAGCGAATACTAATGCCCATCACAGAAACTCGAATATCTGTAACATTTTTCCCACTATTCAACTTAGAATGTCACAGAATGCCCCCATGCAAAATTTCAGCTCTATTGAAGTAGGGGAACAGCTGAGTGATGGAAAAAAAGTTGCGTTTTCCCACCACAAGTTTTTGAGTTTCTGTGATGGGCGTTGGTATTCGTTTGCAGAATGCGCTTCGTTCGCGTTCGCAGCCAGGGTGGTATCGTTGTCTGCAAGGGCGCTCAAATTTCAAAACAAAAAATCCTCGGATCCAAGCCAGACCCTACACCATTCGTAAACCTCTAAATCAAAATTTCCCAAGCATGCAAACATCCTTAAACTAGTACTTTAATACCCTTTCTCATGTGACCAATTGTTCCATTGCTTCATAAACAAAACAACTGCAAACATACCTAAGCAAACCTACTGAAAGTGAAGCTCCACCCGACTTGCTGCTTATGCTTACTTATCGAACTTCTTTTAACGCAACAAAAGAAGGGTCCTCGCATGCATAGAGCCCATTCAATCGCATCAGTCTCATCCAAGTCTAATTTTTATATTACAAATCAGTCTTTACCACGAATTTATCACAATGTACAGAATTTCAACCAGACGGTTTCATTACTCCCTTATTGACTTTAACTGGATGAGAAAAAATTGTAGAGACGAAGGACATTTTTCAACCAATATGAAACAATTACTTGAACCCATATTAACATCCCTGGCATTTAATTCAATATGTGCACAGCTCATTCAAGCATGAACCAAACGAAGCCAACCGCATAGTAACATGAAATGAGCTGATCTGATCGATTCTGAATGGACAGCTCCAGTACTTGACACCATCACGTTTCACGCATAGCATTCGTTTATCCTCAAAGTTCTCGTTCCATATCAAACTGCACTTGCTCGCCATTGTCACATGTTGGCTAGGCTGCTAGAAAGGACAATCCTGAGAATCTGTACAAAGAGCAAACTCTCAAAAACTTCGGTTATCGAGCTGCAGATGCCCGAGTATTTTTGAACATTAAAAAAGCGACGATTCGCTGGATGGAATTTCTATAGTTATAATTTCGAACGCCGCCTTCAGCTTCTGTAAGAATTTAAGGACGCTCATATCCATTTTATCCCAAGAATGGCTTTTAGTTATATTAAATGATGCAGTAGCAGTTTTCCGACTCATGACTGTAACCACGCATTCCCAGTTTCCACACAATGACAAGGAAATAATACTGCAACAGGCACCATAAAATAATAATAATGCAAAAAGGAAGATTAGTAGCGCTATGAAAACATAAGAAAGTTCGCATAAATAAGAGCTAAACAAACATCGATGTAATCGACGTGACTCAGCAAGAGATTATGTGAGGTTTGGTTGCTGAGCAGATAGCGTGGCGTCAGTAGAACCACCTGGGTATCTTTGTATCGGCCTGTACCTTGCCTTACTTCCACACCGATATTGTAGATCCTTCAATAAAGCTACACTATTTTCATTCATTCGTTACTGTTGCAGTGCAGACCAATCATAAGCAATATGCGATTCAACATACTACTGAAAACTGTAACCCATCCTAAGCAACGGAATTTCTGTGGCTAAAAACACAACCTTCGCAAACTAACGATGCAAGTTCAGAGAAATTAGTTCACCAAATAAAGAAATGAGAAAACTTCTCATGCGAAAACAAGGAATGAAAGCATACGGTAATATTTTCCACTTCGACTTTCCTGACAAGAATGATCTCATTTAGCTCTCTCGCCACCTTCGCGAGCAACTCTACTTGACAATTCGTTCAAGAGATCTGCCGATTTCCCGATTTTCTCACTAGCATTCCTCTTCGTTTGGAGAAGCAAAATCGCTTATTCTCTATGCAGAAGAATTAAAAAAAAAAAAAGAAATGAAATTCCTACAGTGTTGCAGCGTGTTCATGAGTTAAGAAAAGCTTCAGCGAATGCACGCCCACCGTAAGTGCAAATTTATGGCTAAACTCCGGCTTATATCCACTATCCTTCGCAAAATTGTTGCCCGCACGGATGATGCATCTGCAAAGCCATCACATTTACGTGAATACTGAAACTGACCATTGAGGAGAACCGGAAATATCTCCACATTTGAGATAACAGCGATCCTGGCGATCGTCCAAACCGAACATGACACAATTATATGAATAAGAATCGAAGTAGCGATAGTATTATAGTGAGTAATTTTCCTAACAGCGATTGTTCATGGATTTTATCATAGAAAGATAAACTTCAGCATATCCCACCTTCGACCTTTGCATTCATAATCAATTTGTCAAGCAACAAAGTCAACCTCAAAAAAAGACCGAAATTTTGTGACATGTCTCTCCTTCAGTGCCGATTAAATCTAAATGGTATTACCACGCAAAAGTGTGAACGTTTCCTTAGCGTATTCATTATAAGAACAATATCAACAATCAACGCTAACAACAATAAACAGAAAGAGAACCGTGTCATTCAGAAGCTCAACTGGCTACATCAAACAGAATGCCGACAAGGCTACACTAAATGACTAACATCATAGGTGTTCAAGCCCTCTGCTCCACCCCCCCCCCCCCCTCTCTCTCCCACCTCCACTTCTCCAAAAGAAGGAACCTACAACCGTCCAGCAGCAGCACAGAGGCGGTGGCTGTGGTCAAGTTCTAGCACACAAACACAATGACCTATACATGCATTGTGGATTTTCCGAGACAAGGAAAATTAATTATTACGTAAAGACTCCTTAATCAAACCTAAACTCATAGACCATATTTTACACCTTAGTTAAATGCACAAACGAACACACTGTTTTGGGCAATTATCGTCAGCGAACGAAAACATCAATGGATGTCGATCTTTGGCACGCTCATGCTCGTCGAACTGTCCTGCAGCAATATCCTCGGCTGCCTCCTGCTTTATAATCAGTGGAATCCCTGACTTGTTGACGATCCAATATGGTACCTGCAGGAAATCTCTGAATGTTAACAGCACACACCGCCTACTTCAACATTGCTGCTGCAATAGACAATCAGTACAATTCCCTCCTTTTACGATGATTTGTACTTAAAAATCATTCAACGATTTTATCAATATCCTCCCATGGCAAGCTGATTAGGGCATATGAAACAACGTATGCCAACATTATTATACCCAATATTTCCAATTTCATAACACCAGCCGATTCTGATCACTGTAGTTACATCCCGCCAATGGCGCTGCAATGAAGTGCTAGAATAAGCATAAGACAAGGAAGCAAAAAGTCGAACGGTTCGAACGAATCAATAGCGCTGAAGAATAAATGAAAGACCAACCATAAAGCAGTTCAAATGAAAAAAATCATATATTTTTCAAAGATGACCAGCAGGATAACCATTCTGTATCTTTTTCGATGAATGCTTCTGGCATGGAAAAATTAGATTTGGCTTGATTCGAAGGTCTCAAGCTTGGAAAAACGCGGTGTAAATGCGAATGCTAGAGAAAAGTTGCTTCGATGAAGTCAGCAAAGCTGCAGTTTTCCAAAAAATAAATAAACAGACGACTTCTAACAGGTTTTCTGCTTAAAATGATATCCAATTAACGAGTTTACATGCAGCACAACACCTACCCAAAAAGACAGCGAGACTGCGCCTCCACGTCCCACGCTCACGCTGCCATACATATCAAGCAGTCGAGCGGCCGTGTCACGCATTCTGATGTCCAACCTGTGCGTCTCCGATCCGCCTGGCTTCTGAGAGAGAATCGCTCTATAAATGCATGAATAATGAGCAGGCAGCATGGACCAGTATTAAACGAATGGTTTCTGAATGCACTTAGAACAGGAGGTGTCAATAAAATCACTGCTTGATTATAGGCTCAGCTGTGTGAGAAGTGGATCTGGAATATTAATGAGGAAATTAAAATTTCTTATGACTTCCGGCAGCATAACCGAAAAAAAAAACAACAAAAAACTGGCAGAGCCGCTGGAACGAATAAGCTGCTCGAAAGCAAAATCACTGCGCGCTGACTTTTGTTAGCAAAAGTACTGCTAATATTGCAAGTTTTGTGACAATACTTCCTGGTTACTCTTGTATACGTGCTCACATTATTCAAGCCAATGAATAAACTGCTTTCGAATCAAAAAATTCCTGCCGATCGATATAAGTTCCACTCCAAAACAAGCTGCAATATTTGCCTACCCAAACTACAGCGTCAGTCACAGCAGAAAAGAAAAGGAGGAAGGGGCAGAAGAAAAACGTCAGTTTAGAGAAAACCAAAGGCACATAAGCAAATAAATCTCTAAATCATGCCTCGTAACGGAGACCGTTCCAGTAGAAACGAAGCGATCAGTTGACACTCGGAAATTGATATCGTTGCCAATATTCACCTGCAAAGAAAAAAATTCATACTCCCTGGTCATTCCCTTCATATTTGAATGACATCAGCAACATAACTTGTGAAATTCTTTGTGGACATCGGAAACATTCAAGTTCCAGTCGCTCTTCAACAAAGCAAGAGGGCAAAGCGAGCAGATTACTAGAATCTCGGGCCTTCTTCACAGTCGATTGTGCCCACAACATCCAAAAGCAAGACCTGCAAAGCTTCATAAGCAGTGCAAGCTATCGTTGCCACAAATTTCGCTCCTCCCTTCTCCTTACACCCAAGTTATCTGAGATGTCGACGAACAGGTTGGTAAAAATATTCTAGGCGTCTTCTGATTATGCTACCTTTTATATTGCGCAGTGAAACGAAAACAGAAACCAATACAAATAAAATCCAACACTAGTTATATGAAGCTGTTTGCCGGCACCGATTGCATACGTGGTGCCCGAAACAATGAATTCGGCGTCTATGGGTAACAGGTTCAACACAGTCAGAGGAGGCATCAGTACGATCGTATGGCCAGGTAACATCTCGTACTCGGGGTAGTGCTCTCGTTTCACCGATGTGCACATCCTAAAAATGCTGTTATATTATACTAGAACTGAAATTCTAAACGTCTACATGAGTTTTTTCGTGTAAAGGATACAAGAAAAGCTACGGATGCAAAAGTTTAAAAAAAAAAAACAGGACAAAGAACGCCATAAGGAATGCCCATAAGGCAGAAAACGCTCAATGTAGCTTACATCCTCTCTGAAATTCGATGCAATATTTTTTCGACCCTTTTCAGTTTGAAACAAATTCCACAGTCTATCAGACAATGAATGTATGGAGCGACAGTCTCTTTCATGGAAGGTATCTGACCAAACTACAGCATTAGCTAAGTCATGCTCTGGTTCTGAGTTATTCAAAATCTGCCTTTATAATACTATTATTCCTTCAAACGCAGATCAGTGAAAGAGCGAACAATCCGATAAACAAGTTTTCCGGCGCGACACAAACAGCAGGGCTTTATCGAAGCACATTGCTCCCCTCTCCTCTTCATAACAACTATCCCTCCCTCTCACCCCGCAGAAACTCAACTAGGCCAGAAAAGTGGAGAAAAATCAAGTTACTTCATCTTTACGACCGATATTAGCAATCAGACTAACCAATAAAACTGCTGTCGCAACGTCGTCTCAAAAAATACGGTTTTGTTGACTATTTCGCCAGCATTCCTCACGTCATGCCAGTCGACCTAAAAAGATATGTGCAGTAACAAAAAGGAATAACATCTGCAGAAACGATCACCACTATTACCCATTCAACCATCACCGTCTAATGCATTCGGTTGTACTTGAAAGTTGAACAACGATATGCATCCATTACTGGGAAACAATTGAACAAACGCATCGCGCGTGCAAAAAACATTAACGGAATCAAATAAATAAATAATACATCGAAGAAAAAACGTGCAAAGAAATTTACGAATAAACAGTGCGAACAATCTTGGGAACAAAAGTGCAAAAAACTTGGAAAATATATACCGCTCGAGCGTGAACCACGCTCATTCCTTCCGGTTTAACAGAGACGTGCGCGTTCGCAAACTTTAATGGCACTGGGAAAGCCTCTCCCGATCCAATACGAAAAATTGCGGTGCCTGTAAAACCATCTATGTCCGAAATTCAGATGCCAACAGCCAACCATTTGGTAGCATTCTTTACATGCTAAGCCTCGGTAATCGTTAACTATTTGCACAAGTATTCAGACTAAATACGGATGTATTTGTCCTGGTTATCTATCAAAGATTGCTAGAATCGTAAAAAGGATTTCCTAAAGCAGCCGAATGAACATGACGGCAAGAGATAAACGAATGTAATGTCCAAAGTGTGTTTTGTTCGTCCCATCAGAGCTGACAAACAATTGAGAAGCTTTTTCTCTGAATCGCAGACATTAAACCTATTCGAGTCAGTTCATCATAATGCGCTCAAAAATGCATCAAAAACGATTTCCCCACTTATTGCAGAAGAGAGTGAAACTCTGTGACTGCTGCGACACTGAGCCTTCTCACTTACTACTTCGTATAATATCCTTTATCATTTTTACAGGTCACCTGCTGCACTTTCACCCTACCAATTAGTTTTACCGGCTGCATTTCCGTAACCTAAAAAGTAGCGTCATCACATGAAAAGCAACACCTTAATAGATATGATAGCAGCAATGCATAATCACCACACAAATAGCCTCAACTCCCCCTAAGCACGTTGCTCTCAATTTCACGAACAAATAACTATGCGCCAATTAACGCTCAACAATTTGTAAATCAAACTTTGTACGTATTATGTTCAACAATGGCTGACCACCGATGAAATCGCATTTTTGGTTGTCGACAATGAGCAGAATCGAATCGGGCAGATGGTTGACAACAGTGAGTGCCGAACGCACTGTGACCACTTTGCGGCCATCCTTGTCCATGCTTACGGCCACCACTAAGCGTGCATTCGCCGATGTCGCTGCCTAAATTAATCAGCACATTCGCTTCACTCCAATTCACCTAATAAGAGAGGGTGCAGTGATAAATATAATGATTCACTGCAACTATCATTCCAGCAGACGATCGCCCGGGTACTATAAGACACGCCTTTGACTTATAATGGGTGAATCGATATCATTCACCTAAACGATTACTCTAAGCATGAGATCCTTCAGTAATGATCTCTGCTATATTCACTGTACACTATTCTTCGTTCTTGAGGAAAGTACCTACCGATGAGGTTTTATTGGCGGCATATCGAGCTACACGAAAATAGGTGCCCACTGAGTCAACATTGACAGCTGATATTTCGTCCCACCCGTCGACACGAATAATCAACTGACGTGGCTCATCCGAGTATTCCTACAACATTGAGATCACCACCAGCACATAACGTAGACACATTCTTATGGTGTTGGTTATTTATAAAAGCACATCTCGCAGGATTGCAGACGTACAGAACCATACATCGCAGTAACCAGATAATAATATCGCATTAGGAACAATAAAAACAAATGAGGCCTACATACAATTTATCTGCGACTTAACGATTTCTTACTATAGACGATTACAATTTCTACCTGGCTTGTAATTCAAGTTAAAATTATGTATTAAAGGACGAAAAAGTGATAGTGACCACAACCCTTCGAGATGGATGAGAACAACAGTAACAGACTGTCTCGATTTTTATGGAAATATCCGCTAATTTTCGCATGCTAAATACTGAAATAGCCATCTTTTACATCACAGATTAAAATCATCATCTAGTTTTCATTCTTCCTTTCCCTTAAAAAAAAAATCAGATTTTTCTCCAGCAAGGTTATAATTATTTAAGTCCACAGGTTTACGCTCACATCGTGCATTTCCCCTTCTCCCACCAACAGTGGCGGTGATTCTGAATGTGTCTGCAGCCAAAAATACCAAAGATGACAAATGCCATTTGCACGTCAGCGACGCACCATCCTTGTTTTGTTTTTTTTGCCTCAACAATGGTAGAGAAGTCCCAGTTTTTAGTTCCACTGAACACAATCAAATAGTCACATAACATAAGCTATTTAAAAAAAACCTTTTATCAAAAAAAAAATCTTAGCTAAACTTACTCTTTTATAAAATCTTTTCAAGAAATTAGTAACACAACTTATTGTTAAAAATAGCACAGCAATGCAACAATCATGAAGTCAGTATTATAACATGCTTAATGATGTAACTGCCTTTAATAAGAGCAAAATAAGAATAAAACGACCACAAACACAAACAACACCTAAAGCTCTCACCATAAATACAAGCCGCTTTGTTGGAAACTCGAAAGTGCATACAGAACCCGCTGCAACGGCAAACCACTTCGCAGTCGATTTACGCTGCTTTGCCCTCGATTCTAAAACCTCATCCACTGCTGTTGTAAACCTCAAGTCAGAGCCAGTTTCATTTCGCAACAAATACGGTTGATGGTCCGATCGGGAACGAACCGTTGTACTTCTGAAATAATAGCACTGCAGCTGCACTCAGAATCATTGAACTTCCGAAAGCAAAAATTACCGAAGTGAAGCACCCACCTATCGCTTACTTCTAATACTAGCGAAGGTAGGCTCATTTTCTATCAACTTTTGCTTTGTTGAGAGTGTGTGGGAAGGGCGGGAGAAGGGGAAGGAGTGGAGAAGAAGGTTAAATCCTCATTGCCTCCCACCGTGAAAAAAAAATCAATCAAAAACACAAAATTGTAAATAACAGGAAGGTTAGAGAAAAATCTGAAAAATATGGCTATCATTTTTATGGAAAGGAGGGTTGGCACTCGTAAACATCAGATCAGTTCTTGTAGGCTGCCTAATCAAATCCCCCTAAGCGGGAACCAGAGATCGCTATGAATTCAAAGATGCATTCGACAATATATACTCATTCATGTATTTTTCATAATTCTTTTGCAGTTGTGACCAAACAAAAGTGTGAGATGATAATTCGTTAAAAGAAAAGGAGGAAAATACCTAAAATTTGTATCGAACGATTGCTTTATCTGCGGCCATCGTGACTTGAAGTGGAGCGCTTGCTGCACGAGCACCTGCGTTATGTTGATATCCAGCGTGCTGTGGTCTTCTAAAGTCGAGAAAATCGAAAAGATCGAATGATTTAAGCTATAAGAAACTAACCACACAGCTCAAGTAGCAGCTGGAACTACGGTTTGTTATTTGCAGCTGTTCTGCATCAGCTGCAATATTTCGCTGGGAGGATGTTGCAGCTGCCATACAAAAACAAGCACTCCACAATGCTTTGTGATCCTACCGGACAAAGCATCCAACGAGCTCATAAGATAAGCGATAACGCGGAACCATCACTAATGACCCCAAAAGCAACAACTCACGCATAAAACTGCAACTGTGACCAGAACGTTTCTGGTGGAAAAATTACAACACTCCCGGGAATTCAGTATGCCCACAAGAAGCTCGCCTCTTCCTTTCGTTTTCTATTATCGGAACGGATATCCAATGATTGGGAAATAAGGTGCTACCACCAATCGTGCTAAGGGAAAACCAAAAAAAATGCTGATCCTGAGGGTAGACCATAGTGGAAAATACGGATTTTGGAGCAATGTCATCTAGTAAGCTCTACTTCCCCAACTGAAAGAAATAGGACCATGATATAATCAAGTAAAGTATGACCTAAGGTATTCTGATGACAACGATGTCTGGTCCTGACCTTTGAGGAAACCTGCTTATCACCTGGGTTAGGTAGAAAGTTCATAGTTGGAGATTTAGAAGACACCATTCACAATTCCTAGATCGAAATCTCACAAGCACAAGTCAACTTCAATTGGATATACTGTTTACCGCTCATATTCGCAAAACGACCAAATATATATCTCTGTGGACACTCTAAAAATCATATTTAGAAGAATGGATGTGCACCCACTGTCAGGTACCACCTCAAGGAATTATTTCATCTCATGTAAAGATAGAGGGTTCGCATATATATGGAAGCACTTTTATTTCCTCTTATTAGCTGTATTTTCACAAAAATAAACTAAAGCCACTTCACAAGTCAACGCTCTCAGACAGCACTGTGATATCATCCACACTACTTCCGCAGTGATCCCATCATCTTTCACTAACTGATCACAGATGGGATGGAAATTGCTTAATAAGATTTCCCATAAGTAGGAATGCAAAGAAATGCATACCAGCGTGAAGTTCCAAAGCGACGTTGTTCGGACGGGTAGTGACAACAAAATGCTGTACCCGCCACGGTTCGAGAAGCGGTTCCCATCCGAAGACACGCTCGTTGAAATAGTCGACCGCAAACATAAATGAAGCGGCAATTCGGTCGAGATGCCTCTCCAATGAAAACTCTGAATATACGCCACTAAATCCCTCAAACTTCAACGGATATTTCGCTCAGTGAGTTCCAGAGCGAAACCTTTACTACTAGCTCCCATTTATCCGAGATATGTATTAGATTCGTCTAGTTTAGAAGAATAACGAAGGAGGATTTGTACTGTTTTGAAGAAGAACAGAGGTACATTGCACAAAGAATACTCTCTCAACGAATGTTTGTCTCAAAGGTACTGTACCCCTAGATCGGTCCATTGGAACAATGCCCAATCCTAAAAGAACTTTCCATACTTTTCTAGTCGCTTTATCAGATCACAGTCATAAACAATGATCTCACTTTCAATAAACAGTGATACCTGAGCTCCATCACATCTTCACTTCATTACATGTCGTCCAAACGAAAGCACATTTTCTAAAATGCTGCTGCAATATGTCTGCGCGTTTTTTGGTTACCTTCACATCGCCCAACAGGTCTACATTCAGTACAATCCTAATTTCAGCTGTCATAAAGTGCTATTCGAGCATTTGAAATGCAACTTCCCTCGACAGCCCTCTCAAAGAAACGTGGGACAGCCGTGGGGTCACTATCCCACTCGTGGGGTTTCTCCCTAGTTGATGGTACTCTCTTATCACCCCTCCCCCTCCCTTCCCTTAACATCATGCTTCAAAAAGAACTCTGTTTAAATCAATCGAGCAAATTTCTAAAGCGATACCCATTGGCTTTCAGAAAGAAACTTCGCGATGGCTTTCAAAAAATTTTGGTAAATGTCGACGCAAATTTGATATATTAATAGAAAAATACGAAAGTATAAAGGATAAAAAGAAAGATACTCGTTAGAAGGAAGCGAATGAGTGGAAATGCGGTGCCCTGGAAATCGTCGAGCAGCCAGAATGAAGCCTGCTCACTCTTCATCACCACTCGTACGATGTTCACTCGTGTGCCTTCTGAAAGGACGCACCCGGTGGTCGATAGTGAGAATCAAATGCTCCACAACAGGACAAACATATTCATCAATGAATGCTGATCGCTTAAGTTCTATAGTTCGACCGCAGGCAAGTTTAATTAAGGCGCAGTTTGCAAGACAGCAATTAGAATTCGAAAGATTGAGATTGAACTGCTGAAACGCTGTACCGATCTGCCAAACAATATCATCTTTTGTTAGGATTCACTTCGAACATATACTCAAGCAGCACCATTCACGAATTTTAAAAACGTAAGCAAATGACATCACCTATCATCAGCACTCATTTTGAAAAACGGCTTTCTTTCACTTAATTATCTTCTTCTCCCCCTCCTCCGAGTTGAAAGGCCTTTTCTTGAACAAGTTATTAGGCGTCATAACTGACTAGAGGTAAGTTTTTCTTGGGAACAGCAACAAAACCTCTGATGGTAATTTAACGAGTAGATATCAGTTCCGAAAGGAACTACGACCTTCATGTTTCCAATTCATCGTTCAACCTTACCACTCCCACTTTCTTTCCACCACATTTTACCATTTCGTCGTGAACCTGAAGTTCCTCAAAGAATCCTAGAAACAATATGGAGGCACAAATTCGCGATGACCCCTACCATAGCAACACCTTTCGTTTAGTAATAAATAACCTTTATTTGCAGAGGTTGGAGCGTTTTTAGGCACGACGCTGTTTTCCATCGACTTTGCAAGCGTTGTTAAAGAGCATTCGAGTACGTTTTTGATAACAAGTGCATCTCTATATGACACCCTCGCTACCATATCGTTAACACCGATCTGAATTACCAGAAATGTTCACTCAGTTAAAAAGAAATATACAACAATCAATAATTCGGTCTATTTTACTTCGATCAATGCGTAACTCGCACCACATTTTAAGTGGAGCTTTTTTCCCATCACACTGGGCATCCAATGCAAGAAGGAAAACAGTGCTCCATATCCACTATACGACCTCCACCACCTCACAATATCCAATTATTGGGGTTGGTCATTTGCTACGAAACTTCCTCAATTATCCTCAGCATAAAATAATAGCTAACTAGAATTTCGTGAAGGAGTTAAATTGTTTATCATGCCTATTATGTACTAGTAACATAGAATTGAAGAGTTGGACTAAAACGCCTCGCTCTCACTCCGACGCCCAATTAAGAAGAGACTTCAAGTCCTCCTGCATTTTTCAGCAAACTAGTCGCCTTTCATTCTCTTCTTATTCGAAAATGAAGACCGTCCATTTTTTTTTTGATGGGAAAAGTATATCTTCTGCCAAAATTGACGCTTTATAAGAATATGGACACTTTCGCAAACTCTAAAAATTTCCCACTTCATAATCCGATCTTTCTCTGAACCTTTATTGCCCCTCTACTTTCGAAGACCTGAGTGCGCTAGTGTCCCAGATGCTAACACACCTATTTCCTCGTTGACCACCACTCACGACGTTAAGTAAACATCTACCAGGAGCAACAGAAAAAAAATATTTTTCATAAGTACTCAAAGATCTTCAAAACAGAGTTGAAAGATCGATTTTCGATAATCGCTAAAAATGTGACGAAAATAATTGAAGGAGGAAGTGAAGTTCAAAACCAACCGTAAGTCGATGCTTAGCAGGAGCTAGACTTGGTAAGCCAGACAGCAATGCACGCGCTTGCTCGGTAATTGGCACGTCCGATTCACCGGAAAGCACTATCGCCGCTGAGAAGTCGTTTGTGAGCTGACAGCGACTCTCATTTTCGGCCGACATCACGCACCAATCTATGTTCACCTCCTGAATTTCACTCCATTACATCAACTGCTTGACTATTTCATGCTTGCTTACTGCTTACATTGCGATGAATAAACAAAATATCACGACTGCAGTTTTGTAACAGTTAATCTTTTGAGGGATCTAAGACAAGCGAAAGACGTATATGGTCCCTATATAGGCATTAACCTTGACCTCATGCTACAATCATAAAAATTTCTACTAGTAGCAATAAACAGAGGCTTTTAATGAGTTTTACTGCGTACTTCACCTACCATTACATTTTTAAAATCCCTTTCCCTCCACGAATGCAAAATAAGCCTTAAAAAAATCGTATCTCCTACTTTCCACCAATGCAAATTAACAAACTTCTTCAATGAAAATTCCTTGTAAACTCTACATCTAGTCTTGGCTGGCCAACTCGATCAACCACTGTGCACGACTACCCCAATAGTATGAAAAGTGAAACAAGAAATCTATTCAAGAGAAGCCAGTCAATGAAAAAATTTTCTGAAAAGAAATGTTGGAAACCGTATCTATCTCTTTGGACACATAGGCTCGGTATGAAGCCCATTCAAGCAAACCATGCATACAACAGCACACCAACCTCACGATCGAATCATACCACTAAAGTCACATGAAAAGTGTGACTTTAGAAAGGGTTGCTATTGAAAGAGCGCATACATAGGGCGCTCGGGTTAAGCCTACAGACAATTCGATCCAGGTTAACGGGCATTTTTGGTGATGCACTCAATGCTTGTTAAATGTGGTAGTAACACCGATATAATCCAACACCTAAACCATCAATACATTCACTATTCTGAACCCACAGATGCCGTGTGTGCGCAAATACAACTTCAATACTTCAAAATCGTGTAAAAGTATGCAGGAATGAGAACCACTTCCAGCTTTTTCACTGATATTAAATTTTTTTGCTCTTCAAAAAAGTTGAAATCCCTCAATCGGATTTCAAAAAAGATGAAAATCTGCAAATGATTACTTTCTTGTCATTGCTTCATTCTCCCCAAGCTATAAATCAAGAAACCGAAAACCGAAAGACCTGTATCTCGAGATTAGCGGTCAACAGTCTATGTGGATCGGCCATGTTGAGCACAGCGGTGCAGTGTGCCACAAGTGCCAAGCTGTCAGCAGAACTCGGTGTTTCGAGCAGAATCAGATCCGATTCCCTCAACGTTATCTTCAGCGATATCGTCTGCTCATTTAATTCGGTGGATCCGTATCGATGACTTCTATGAATAATACCAGAACGCGATGAATCCACTTCGCAGTGAGCGCGAAATGTATCTTCTACTGCAAATCGTACACTTAATATTTCGTTAGTAACGTTTCTTCATCGAAGAGTGGAATCATAGTGGACCATCATCATCTGAGAATGGAAAATTCGATGACTGAAAGTCCTTCACGACTTCAACTCGGTGAAACTATTATACCATCCCTTTGAGTCTTTGATTTTGCTTCAAACTCGAACTAACGTATAATAAACATATGCAGCACCTTGCAGTATAATGGCACCATAAAAGGAACACGTGAACAAACAGCAACACCACATACCAGGAGGTACGAAGTCGGTATTCAAAAGAACAAAGTTCTTCGCATCGTTCAGCCAATCCAAAACGAGAAGTACGCGTGCGTTCAATAGAACCAACGTTAGCACCGGTGGCTCGTCTTTCTTCATCATGAGATGAGCCTCTGACATCAGTTGTGCGCTGAAATACCATCAGTATATTTGTTCATTAGAGAATTTCGATGCCCCTCCCTTCCCTTTGTTTAATATTTTCGCACTCTTCCTTCAACATAAATCAGACTTTTTTGTAAACAATGCAACTGCCTCGTTGAAATAACAATTCAACTGCTCCTTGATTTCTTACGCTTGCCATCATACCATGAAAAAGCTTTGCTCCTTGGAACCATAAGTGTTAACCTTTTATATGCAGCTTGTATCGAACATTGTGTTGTCAGAAAAAGCCAAAAACAACACTCAACCAGCTTTTGTTATTTGCCGGCAATTAAGAAATGAGCGGCAAAATTCAGCTATTATAATGACAAGCCCCCGGGAAGGTTGATTCCGACGAACTGTCTCCATACTCCAGGACAGTTCGACTTCAACAATTTGAGTCCCTCCTTTTCCGGAGCCAAAGTTATTAAGAATAGGCCCTTTTGCTTCCGAAATCGAAATCACGAATCCTTGGGAATCCGATTCCCTGGCCCCTTTCTTTACACAGCTTTAAAAGAATCTAAGTAAGAATTTTGTGTTTTGTTGAGATGACGCTACTAATTGAGATAAACATGCACTAATCGTTGAGGTAACCACAGTGGCATGCAAGCCTTCCAGCATTGTGCTAGACTAATTTTTGAAAGCTCGGTTTGAAGATGGTAGCTAGGTAATAAATTCACACTGTTCGACAATCCAATTTCGGTCTGCTTGATATCTTTTGCCAATTTTTCTATTATTTTGTGAGTCTGTTTTATTAGTGTTCGGAACGGTATAAACTGTACCCCTGAATCGATTTTCTTTCCATACTTCTAAGGTCCTTCCTTCAAACGAAATGCGCCGTTCGCTCGTCTCTTTGACGAGTTTTTGGAATTTTTTGGGGAAAAATAACGAAACTGAAAACGTCTTTGAGGATTTTTCAGATTAGCGAACATATCGACAGGTAATGATGCCCAATGATGAGACGAAAGTAACTTGGAATTAAAACATTTTCTAAAACTAAATTATAAAAGAAAAAAACACAAACCTATTTGCATCATTCAACGTTCGTGGACAAAGGATCCTTGTGAAAACGTTCGACTGATTTTGCATCCCCAAACCTGTAAATAAAAATTCCCTTGAAGTAAGAGATTTTGAAAACACATGATGAATAAATGCGACTAATTCTCAACAAATCGCTTCCAAACCGCATACCACAAAAGGTCAATACGGCAAAACTTCTAAGCAGAAAATAATACAAGAACACAAGTAATTCTATAGTGTACAACTTTTACTACCAAACTACCAATCTGTTTTTTGCCATTCGCCGGTTTTTAAAGGTTCACCTGAATTATTTGTTCAGCGTTCATGGAAATAGCACGGTCTCTCAAAAGCTTGTAACAGCATGGCATTAGATGGATCACAATTTAGGAAACCTTGTAGATTCCTTCCCCCTCTCCCTTTGCCCGCTTCCATCAGCATCAATACAACAAACTGAGACGAATAGAGAAATCCCCTTTTACACGGCATTCCACAATGCCTTATTTTTTTGCAAAGAGGTTCAATAAGCATAAAAAACAACTGCAAAGAACCGCCCCAAAAAATATCCTTGAAATTGAAGTGCTACTCAAATTTCATGAATGCAATTCTCTTAACTTTTCCAGAAAGACGAAGCATACCGGTCATTAGACAACGAATTTTCAAGATCCGGCAAGCTTCCAAAAAGAAAAAACTTTTAGCATCACTGCCATCGATTTAACAGCTATGTATTGGATTTATGAAAGCAAAGGCTCACAACACAGGGGACGGTTCTCATTAAATCCGATTCATTAATGTAACAAATACATTTTGCAAAAAGTTTCCATTTTCAGATTTCGATAGTGAGGTATTGGGGAAAATTTTGAAAGGACACAAACTTAGTGCAGTGAGTCTCGAATTGAAGAATACGAAAAGAAAGGTGAAGCACCCACATGATGCAATGTTTGCTAATCACAATAAACATAACAAGGAAAAAGACATCAAGGCAAAGAACGCGCAATGAAACAGTCTCAAATATCTAGGAAAAGCGGTGTTGATGAATGAAGCCTCATATAAAGGAAAAAAATAAACCCAATTTCAACAGCCTTCTGAATTAAAAGAAATAAAAATAAGTTAAGAAGCATGAAAGCCTTGAAAAAGCTTGAAGGAACGAAGTGTCCCTTTTACAAATCCCATTCATTACCAAAAATGTAAAGCTTAACTGAAAATAGCATATTCCAAGCCGAACAATGTTTCATATAAAAAGATAGGGCCTTTTTTCTCTTTTCACTTAGTTTTTGAGAAATAAACCCCATGGAGCTTAATTTGTTGAGTTTTTATGCTCAATACGTTAAAGCAAAGATAATCATTCAAATTTCAAGTTGTTCTACTTATTTCTACAAAAAATGACACTCTTATGGAAATGAACTTTTGGAAAAAAAAGAGATAATACAAATACAACTTCTTTGGGCACTTATGAAAATCTGTGCAAATAGCAGATATGCATATGGCGAACAAAAGAAGCAATAATGCGCTTTGTATTGCGATACAAAAGGCGCTTATAATGATGCAATTAAACGAAAAGTAAAACCACATACAAACAGATACGCAGTGTCTTTATAGGCATATGTGCAAATAAAATCCTACCTTCGAATCTCGAGTCGAACAATTCGGTGGATTCGCATATGAGATCCAATTCTGATTGATTGTCAATGAACGCATCAAAGGAGATACGTGAGCGATTCAACCGCATTGTTGCAAACGGACTGAAGCCACCTTTCACCTCCTCAGACGGTACGAAACAGTTGAACTAAAATTTCCACGTCACCTGTCACACTATTACTCAGTCTTTGTAAAGAAATGAGCTGCTTTCGCAAAGAAATGACTGCAGTTAAGAATCACAAGAGATGACTGCTTAAGCAGTCGTCCCACCGGATGAAAGAGATGAGTTCGAAGAAAAGAAGGAAAGGAGCTAAGAAATACAACCATTTCAGTGTCACTTCTTCTTCATAAAGAAGCGCTGTAGTATTTAAAAGCAGTGCCACAAATCAACAGTACCTTTCTCCATGCACGTCTGTCCATTTGGTATGTGCCCTCTCCCCATTAAACATGTCATCGACTGCATTATGGAGTGCTAATCTGTACAAGAAAGCCTCTTTTCATTATATACACCAAAAAGACTCCTCTTCCCAAGGTTTCATTGAACGAATTAACGTTCGCTTAGTTCATAGGTCACGAAGGAAGTAGTGGTTCTTTAAAAATCTCCCTCCACCCCTGCCCTCAACTTCAAAATGTTAAACATACTGCGTGGTGCTTCAAAAGAAAGACAGATGTTAAAACTATTGTTTTCACTTGCTCACCTCAACATTGCGGAAGCTTATCCGTAGAGCAAAAGTTGCATATTTGTTGCTCGAGCCGACTTCCTTAAACCAAGTGCCGGTTAGTCACGCCTGTTAAAATCGGAAACGATGGAGATAAAAGAAATCAGTTCTTCTTGAACAACCATTGGCGGTTTTTGGTGACCACCGAAAATTCCGGTCGGTGCTCACTACTGTGGGACACGTCGACGCAGCGACTCATTTCAAAATTTTCTCTGGCTCTCCGCTTACGTGTTACTAAACCCGCTCGCTACTGTCTCGATTACGGGATGATTCTCTGAATGTTCTTGCACTACTCGTTACGTGGTCGCCTAAAAAACAACGCACGTACGTGCCTCGTTTTGGAACGTAATCACATAGGAACCATTCTTCGCCAATATTTCATTCCGTCGCAGATCTCTTAACAAACCGGAATCAATTAGGAAATTTTCAGTTTTCCCTCAAAGCAAGCTCTCAATTCCCTGATATACATCAATGGGTCAAAAGAAACAACAAATGAACGACGAACTAACACAACTATCGACTGGTTTTTGCAAAATTTCAATGGGTATCGTCTCTGGAACCGGAACCAAAGAATCACCCAAATTCTTCTCCAAAAAACCACGCAGTAGCCGATAGAAATCACTCGTGAACTTTAATCCGAGATCAGAAAGTTCCGTTATAACGGCCACATCTGGCACTGAAATACAAATTCATCAAGCAAAATAATTAACCAGCTATGGATGAAGCTGCATAAACGAATAAGCATAAAATACTGTTGAATAAGACTTTAATATCAAAGCCAAGTAAGCATCTTATTAAAGAGTGGGGAAGTGGGTGATGTATCAAACATGTGCAACAAAATGTTGCACGCTGACACTTTCCGATAAGTTAGTATGAAGTTTTGAAATGATTTGTGGTATGAATGACAATTTTAAGCTAGTAGGAAAATAATGCACTGAAGATGAGCTAAACGGTTTATAGCAGTTGCCAAAGAGAACAAGCATTGAAGTAAAGTGTCAAACACCCGCTTAATCTTTTGTTGGAAGTTAACATAACATCAAACGGACCATTCATGATGAACGTGTTGTCAGCGTTTCAAAAGCTGAACGCCACTAGCACCACTAAGAACGTTTCATTAATTGCATCTGTGCTACTGGTCGATGGATTCAACGCTTCCTAATTTTCCTCATTAAAGATAGCCGCTTATGATATGCAAAAAGAGGGGCAACGACCATTTGAATTTGACTTCTATTAGTGAATCAACAAAATTCTTTAAATTCAAGCCTTGCAGCCGAATTAACATAAAATCGTGATTTGAATGATCATCGACCGTTTGAATGATCTTCATTCAAAACAGTACTATTGAGATATGCGCATTAGCCATCGAAGTGCCATATAACGACTACGAGAATTATGTCGTAAAACAGAGAAACACCACAATCGATCTAAAGTCGAGAAAAGCTCACAAGGTGAAATCTGCATATTTTTGCAGTCAATCTTCTCGTCTTACAAATTTTGCATAAAGTTTCTGCATCATCTTTGCTTTCCCATATATTTTCTGCTAATATATTTTCCTTAATTTATTCCCCAATGATCAATTCTATATGATTTATGCGTAAATAATATTTCAAAAAAAAAAAGAGAAAGATATCAAGAACCTCTATGAGAAAAGCATCCATCTAAATTACGAAACATATTGACGATCAAATCGTAGAAACGGGAAAGCACATTCGCGTTGGAACGCACAAAGTGAAACGTCCCAAATATATCCTCACATATGCGCTTAAATCCTGCAATATAAAATCATTTTTTCGAACAATATTCTCACATTTTTTAGGCAACGTGCAAAAATATGGTACGCTTCCTTTCTAACAGTTCATAATACTATAACCACTAGCATATGCACATATTTGTTCTAGCTGCGTATTTTTGCCGACTATCGATCGTGTTACTTTACGGTACTGAGCACTATGATCGGTGAATTATTGACAGCGCGGAATCGCCGTTGCTTTATGGCAGTAGACTACCTTCAGCATGCTTTGACCGATTAACGCATAAAAACAAGTAATCAATAGCCATTTGCCCGGAGATTTTCAAGGAATTCCTATTGTATTTTTTCAGTTCAAATTTCTAAGCGGGTTCGGTCATCGTTTTGACTTAATGAAATAAAAATCAACGCTATTTTCGCATATACAAGTGGAAATTATTGCAAAGCGGTTACTTTTCGAAATGCATTTGTTATAACAATCTCAGCAAAAACCATCTCTAATCGCCTTCTTGAACGACAAAAAATAGATGTTTGGAAAGAAATGATCATTTTAGCAGTCAAAGAGCGACGAAAGCTTCAATAAAAATGTATGAGAAATAGCTGAGGTGTAAATCACAACAAAAAGAATCACACATGAAAACTATTACCCGCAAAGTATGAACCGATGGAGCTCCGCCCATCCTAAACGACTGTATCAGCATTCGCCTCCCCTAATATTCCAGTGCTTCTATGACTGAAACTTTCGTATATGACTTCACGAACTATTAGAGGCTTCAAATGAAAAAACATCCTATTAGCATAAAATGGAAGATACGGAAGCAAGAATCACCTATCGGAGGAGGTGAAGCAGCCGCATTCGAAACCCTGACACTCTCATAAAATGCGATCTGCGAACATCGCACCGTTATCCAATCCATTAAGCAGCTAAATTTGTCGTCATCTGAAGACAAACGTTTGACAACAACAGGTTGCAAAATATCCAAACAGCTAGTGATACTGCTCTTTGCAAACAATATCAGGTTTTGACCGCTTTCTAGCACTTTTCTTTAGAGATACTACTTGGAGGAGGCAATAAACATCGCTGGAAGCTCAAAATATAAAAAATAAAATCCAAAAGCTTCTATTGCTCAACGAATCAAGCATAAAAGCGTATCGTATTTACCCTGCAACTACACGTCGTAGATTAAAAGAGAAGTTCGATTAGCGCATAAAGCGAAGATCGGCAAGCGTAATGCGGTCATATCAAAAACCCCTATTCGCACTTGAACAACAAACAAAGAATATCGCTTAAATTGAGCACATCAAGCGATTCAACGAACATACTGCACCTCGAACCGTATAAATAATGAATGCCCCAATGACGACGCGCCATGAGCGGTGTATAGTTCAGCGTTTACCTTTATTGATGTTCTATAACATCAAGAGAGTTTTCTAAACACATGCATCATGTTCACTAACAAAATGCATGCATCATCAAACACCGCAATTCTCCTCCCTTCCCAACCGTTCATCAATAGGTGGAAGCATAGTTACAAAAAGAAAGCAAGCGGATAAGCACAACAGTGAACTGGCACAATGCGCTTTTGCAATTGGCTCATCACGAAGTTAAAACTACCATACACAGAGAAACACGTACACATACGCTCAAATGTGAAATTGTCACAATGTGCTTTTGAGAAAATTTTCGAAGAATCGCACTGGAACAAGAGGAATAATTATTCAACAAGAAATTGGAAATGGCAAACAAAAATAAGAAATAAATCCTTACCGATGCCATATTGGTTTTCGATGGAATGCTCCTCGAATAATGATATCGAATTGGCGAATTTGAATTGATTGTTGATATGTAGCGCAGCCGTTTCGCATATGATCGCTTGGTTAGAAAGTTGATTGAGTGGCAGTACGATTATGCTTGCACACCTCATATCGACGTCCAACTGCACTCGTCCACGATGACCGTCTGGTTGCTTAAGCATTTATTAGCAGCTAGGGCATCGATATCCAGAATTCAAGAGAAAACATGCTCAAGGCAGATCGAGATCGTGAACTCTGGGGGTTGAACGCTGTTGAACCTTAACTCGAAACTCTCGAAAGATGTGCACCTAATAAGGCCATTACTCAATTGCAATAAACTATAATAGAGCTTAGAATTGAAGAACTGAGTTGAAACTTGTAAACGCATAACCGAACGCTTATATAAGCATAAAGAAATATTAAAAAAACGAATAAGTGTCGCAAAGCTACAGCAGTACCGAATCTGCAGTATAAAAACCGCGCTGTGTCTGCTGCCTGTCTGTCTGTGAGTACCGGTCAGCGTCTTGAACAAGCATTCAACGCAGATTCACTTATGCATCATACTCATTTATTTATCCTACTGGTCATTCATTCTACACGTGTTCGTGCAAAAAACCTATATGAACATTCAGTCTAAGCCTCGGGTATCACACATTATTTCTGACGACCGCAAATTGCGGCATATAAAAATGAGCCAATAAAATGTGACAAGGTCGCTGATGCATCCGTCTTTATCATTCATCATAGTTCACAATCACCGCTTCTCAACACACATCTTCCGATTATGTAGTTCAAATTCACTGCTCACTCATACTCTTCCTCTCACATCAATTCCAATTACAGTCCCAATGAAAACCTGAAACGGAAGAAAAATCGTACTTTGTTGTGGATGCACCTCGAAACGGCTTCAATCTTCAACGTAGTTTTCATTGTAATCCGGTCTCCAACAACTCTTTCAGCCGATTACATGCAGTTTTGAAGAGCCGCAACCACTGTTCCCCACTTCATGTGAACAATACCGCTGCATTTAGGGCTGTTGCTCTACTCCACTAATCTCTCCCTCTCTCCCTTACTGCGATATTTTCTCACGTGGCAAACCAATTTTAAAAACTTCTCGTTAAACAAACAGCTTACATACCAATTCACTGGGCAGTTTATTCTTCTTCATAACCTGGTCTTGCAATTCGAAGAACTGCAGCCAGAAATCGATCAGAGCGCACATATAGCGATGTGTATGCACGTATGCAACGTTCATTGCACTCGGCACGATCACCGCAACACGCATGTCATACTCTCTTTTCAGCTGAGGGTCCGGCGGGAAGTACCTGCATCCACACATCCAATTACAATTGTACTATCTATGACAAACGGCTGCTCCACGAACAAAACATGCATAGAAATAGCGGACCACCGAAAACAGTATGACCCGCAAATTCGGTATCCTTGCTGAGTGGATTACCTCCTTGTTATGTGCCCTCTTTGAGGGTCCTTCTCCCGAGCTATCAGCAACCAGTTTCAATCCAGAGTTTCACCCAAACCTATTAAACTAATTGATTCAACAAGTGAAACACTTTCCCGCAAAATCTTGGCATAAATCTCACGATGTTGAAGAGTTCGTACCACTAAGTGATCCATAACGCTTAAACAATTCAATAGAATACCCACTCTCAATCTGCTTAATTATGACCAAAATTTACAACACTTCATAAGTACCGTTTATTCATTTTAATGAACATAGTTCTCCCTTCATTCCGATCCCACGTTCACTTCTTCTTGAACCTATAAATTTTCTCGCTATTATTTCATTCACAATGAATTTCGCGTTCCTAGAAGATGAATGAGTGGAACGCAGCTCATCATTTCAACAACCTCTAATTCGATCAACATGATTAGCAAATACGCTCTAAGCATGTACTGCTATCCTCTTATAATTATTTGCCTCTTGGTTGTGATTGTTGAAACATTTTTAAACATCATATTCTACAAATCACGGATTGCAAAGAATCATTTAGAATGACAGGCAATCATTTAGAAACATTCAAATAGCACTAGGCCATTAACATTGCATTGGATAGCATGAATCCCTTCTTTCGATTTAAGATTAGAGATTGATTGGTAGAGATCTTTTTCAATGAGTGATATCCCCTTGCAAATTAGAATCTTCCACCCGTCCCCTCACCTACTCATCAACATCAATAAAAAATATATGGTCAATAACATCAAAACGAACAAATTCTTCAAACAACCAACTTTATGATGTCAATGGCAATTCTCGACTGGGAGGAAGAATTATCCGCATTCTTCGATTTGTGTAATTCAGATTGCTCCTCATTATCACTCGGCTGCAATATCAAACGCTCACCGTAGAGTGCCGAATAGAAGGGCGTAGTATCCGATATTGTTAGCGAGGTGAATGATAATGCGGCACGTAAAGGCTCATCTTCATCACCAAGCATCACCTTAACGTTAACCAATATACTCCATTTATATATTCAAACGGGAAGGAAGGGATATGAAGAAGTGCTTACATGGTTGCAGAATTTTTCATTATGAAATAAGTTTTATACTAGAGAAAGTGGATATCCTCTGTTTTTACTCAAATTTGCTATTTTTGAAGCCAATTCATCTGTTCTTATGGGCCATCCGGTTTGGCCCGACAATCTTTCACCATTACCCCGAAATTTGCCTTATGCTAGCTGGTCTGATAAAGCGCAAATGCAGGATGCTCCTCTCTACTATCGTCGTAGAAACGGGGAAGCGATATCCCAACCTATCATGTATCAATCATCTTTTCTCTCTTCGCAGCGAAACGTTCATATGCCTGTCAACTATAGTCCACATTTGCGTTAGGAGGGGAGTCGCGAAGCAAGAAGAAATGGACACCACATACTTCCATTGAAGCTGTCACTAGGAAGAGGAGGAGGAAGGGAAATTTGATTTTCTGGCTTCACATAGGATTTGTGACGCGTATGGAACGTAAAGGTTTGTTTTGTTCGGTACTATTTCTGGATCAAATTCAAGAGTCACTATTTTTTGCTGTCAAAAACTTATCGCATCAAGTCAATATTTAAAGATAGAAAGCAGCTAAAGACTTTTCTAACAATGCAAATACCAAAACTTCAGCTGCATTATGATATGGAATAGCCTTTTTGATGAAAAATTGTAGGAAAATACATTTTGAAGTAGTTTTTTTCTCAAAAACTACTTCACAATTTACATACTTCCACTTCAGTTTCTGAAACATTAACACTTGATAATTTCAGAACTTTCATGAGGAATAAGCGGATCAGTACGCACATTGTTTTTTCTGAATGAACGATGATACCACTGCATAATCATCAATTACATTTTTCACAGGACAACTCATTCATCACTGAAGCGTCTATAGTGGGAACATCGGAGTCTATGGATCAAATGACGACCGCTTTTTTGGGCTGCATTTTCATTTAACGCTCAAAGATTGCAAATTTACAATTTTCAATCAAAAAATTCACGACTGCGTTTTATAGACCGCATTCAGCTCCTGGCAGCGAATCCCCAAAGAAACGTTGGCGAATACCATTTACTAGACTGCCGCCACCGCTGCCACCACATTTCAATCTATCCAGTCTACTTTTTCAACATCAACCCAATGCTTGGTGATGAGCAGAACGAAATTGGAAATAGAAGCAAACCCGCATCTTATGTGCCTCACCCGCGGTATTTGATAACACCTGCCTCAATGACAGATGTGGGAATAGAGTCAATTTTTACTAATTTTTTTAAAGCACCAATTTGTAAAAACTATCGCATTCTTCCAATATTTCGATATTCCCAAGAAGCAAATTCATGAGCTCGAAAAGTAATATCATTTGCTTGCCTCTAAAACGAGGGCAACAATGTCAAAGCTCAAAACGTGGAACAGCACAATTTAGAGCAAAGTTTAATTCAGTCCCATATGTAAAGATACTTCAAAACACCTGTAAAATGTGATATATTTGAAAGGACTTTGCTTCAACCGTCGCTTGCTCCTTGAAAGGTACAGTCTGTTCTTTTCCTCATTGCTAAACCCTCTTCACAGCACGTCAATCTAACCTCAATCAGCTTTCTGTAATCGCTAAATCATTACCAGTAGATGAACAGCAATATTGTGCTGTTAATATTGGTCATAACTTAAGTTGAAACAAAAAAGAATACCTGAACTAATATCGACGGTTCCATTGCCTGTAACACTCCAAGCTGCGTTTTATTCGATGCATAGTTCATATTAATACGCAGCATTACACTTTTTACAGATATTTTTAGGCCGTAGAACTCTGCAAAACACTTATTTAGGCTATCGGAAAACTTATATGACATCAGTCAACTACTGTTGCACTCCCTAAGGGATGTTTCTTTTCCAAACTCTCCTTCCCCTCCATTCCTCATTCTTGTGTAGCGACGACAGCATTCCATAGCCATATTACACTTTTATGCTGTTAACCAAACAGGCTCATGGCATTTCTTTGAATATAGTGCTTAACGCAATCTCTTCTGAAATACCCTCTAGGGACGCCTCCATAGATATAATCCCTTCCCAATTCACCCTTTAGCACAACGCAATCGAGGGACAACTGAAAACAAATGAATGAACATTACCAAAAAAATGTGCAGAAGACGTCAACTATGGCTGCTTTTGAAGCGAAAACAAAACCGAAGTTCGAAAAAAATGAGGAACACGAAGAATACATACAAATATAAAACTGATCATCACTTTGCTGAGTTATCCTATTAAACTTCTCGAAAGTCGCGGTGGGCAGCACAAAAAGAAATTTGAAGAGAGAAATATTTCATACCGATTCGTAATTTTCGATATACCGCACATCATCCGTCAATTCGTAAAACGTGACTGGAGAAAAAATAGAATTGTAAGCAAAAAAAAGCAAAGGAAAACAAATCGAAGCCAATAATGAAGTCATCACGTACCACCAGACATACTGCGTTTCGAGATGCTCGTCTCACTCAACGTCTCATGAGCCGTCCGCAGCTCATCCTTAGATAAAACCGGGAATTTCTGGGTCAATTCGTTTAGGGTTGGTAGCCTGCCCAGAAAACCGAAGAAGTCGAACAGCATCGTCCAACTGCGTCGATTCATACCCACAATTACGGCTGGTAACCGCGCATCCACCGAACAATTCACCTGTATTAGTAAACTTTACTATACTAGTATACTCATAAACTTTCCCCACTTCATTTCAAGCAACGATTTCCCAAATATTGAGAAAAACCACTATAAACCACTCGGCAAGGCGCGAAATCAAGAACGCCCAGGTTTGAACCTGATGCTTTATTTGATATAAGGTATTGATATAAGACAAATGAGAAGTATAAAGCGATGATGGCGCGTATTTATATTCTATCACCTTATAAAACACAAAATATGTGTTTAAGAAAAAAGTGCATAAAGGATGCCACCTGTGCGGTAATGGCGGATATTTCGTGAGATGAATGTGCCGGTACTAAATTATGCCACTAATGATGAACTCTAAAATAAGCCCTAAAGCTATTGGATTTGCTTCAAGTCATTAGGAAGTTAAACGCCACTGAAGAACACTGCCAGCAACAGATGAACATCTACTTTGCCTTTAAAGTAATTTGAGCTTAATTAAATCCGATTGGCTTTTATATGACCAACATGCAGCTCAAAAATGACTTCAAGTGAAAAAAGCCCCACATGTGTGAACAGCCTGAACGATGCATATAGGGTGAAATCGTGTGGCATACCTAACTGTAACAAAAACCATAACTCATGCGCCATACCCATTATTTGCTTGGTAGTTACCCTAACGACTTCAAAATGTGCTTGAATATTGCATAATATCTTAAATATACTATCCTTCTTTTCCCTGCGATGACAAAGTTTTCAGCGGGTAGCTTCTTCAATAAAGAATATTAGAGGGGCATATGCTCTTCTCTGCCTCTTATTACCCTGCCCATTTCGGTGCAGATGGTCGACATATTTGTGATGCGAAGGTGCGAAACATTCCTTACACCATTATCGAACCAATGCGTCAACAGTATTAACTTTATGCACTTCCCCCATAATAGACTTCATATGTTTATTTATTAACTTTCCAAAGTGTTTTTCAAGGAAGCAAATTCACACAAACAGTACCAACAGTTGTTAAAGTAAAAGGACAACCGTATTTCTCATAGTCATCATTACAGTCCAATATGTCCTTAATGCAACTTAAGTGAACAATTTCTCTTCATATCTCTGGGAGATGTGAAATCCAACAGTGCACTCCCACTGTGCAATAAGGTAAGGTGCAAGAGATGCTTCGCTAATTCCCAAATAAGCATACAATAAGCAATGCGTGATGAGACAACTAGGCGCTTTTCAAAGAAAGACCACCTATTGTGCGATGCGAAGATATTGCATAATTCAAATCGCTCTTTGTGTTAGCACAATCGAACAATCACCTTCATGAAGCACTACCACCCATTTTTGATGCATATTCACGTCACCTATTTGGCCATTTAGTGCTAGCATTAAGACAAACACCTCTCATTCTATTCATTCATCCGTCTAATATTCTAAGCAAAAATATAAACCTCAGAACTCATAAAAATTTTCAGCAGCAATCCTAGAATGAAATGCTGCCTCGAATAAAGAATGAAAATCTTCTTAATGCTTTTTTTTTTGTTGTCCTATATAAGAGCGAAGGATAGGCCCCTTAGGAGATGAAAAACAAGCAAGAGAAATGGAATGGAAATGCGGTCGATTCACAAGCACAATCGCTTGTTTCAAGAACAAGGTTCCAATCGTAAAGGGTTCCGCCTTGGTAGGCATGAAAAACGCAGCTAGATGCAAGACTTTCCAATGTTGTATGCTACCTGTATAATAACAACCACGCTAACTGCTGGAATATAAGAACGACGACGTTTATCCTTAGCGCTATGATCAAATATAAGTACACATCAGAGGCGTTTACATATGTTCTTTATGGATGGTCATGCTTCAACTCTACCTTTTCCTTCTCATAATCTCTCGCCCAATCTACCCTTAAGTAGGAAGTAAATTACGCCCATCATTGCAAAAAGTGAGGAAATTTTAAAGCTTATAAACGACCTTCATTGAACATTCATCGAAATTTGAGCCCTTATAGATAAGAAACTGACTAAAGTGAGATATGTGCCTCCTCCATCACCTCCCCCTTGTGTAAACTATTCTTGTCTAATCATGCTTAACTGCTTTCAGAGGTGTGAACAAAACACTAGCTGTACCCATACGCAACGACTCTCATTAAAAACTTGTTTAAACATTCCGGAAATAATCCACATTAGGAACAACAATACCACGGTCTCATGCCACTTCTCCTCACTTCAACATGCACACAAAAAACCGAGCTTGCCTTGAAGCAATACCAAAAGTGGGCTTTCTTCAGCAGTTGCACTAATGCGCCGCCCACCAATGAAGAGTGTCTATATAAGCATTTCGAATGGCCATTTGGCGAATTGTTAGGCGCACTATATGATGGCAAACTGTTTCGAAGGAGTGCTATCGTTACCGTTCATATTTTTGTTTGTCTCCCTCCTCAGTGAACAAAATGCTAATGCTTCGCTCGTGGAACTACATCGCAGGCGCCCACATGACTCCGATCTTGGGAGTCTCATGAACGATCTAAGAGCGAGAGCCATTTCTGGCCGAATGAGGTAATCACTAATATTTATTAATGCTTTCTCGTGTTAACTTTTATAGCTTCATAACATTTTAACACCCATTGCCAAATGAATACGGCAATAAAAACGATTCATTATAACACATTCGGTCTTTAATTATTTCGTTGATCTAACTGTAGATTCACTTATTATGTTCATGAAGTTAGAAATTTTTTGGAACATTCATCACTTCAATTGAGAAAAGTAATCTTTCGATCCTCTCATCATATTACATTAATCAATATCTACCTCAATATATGCAATTTGCCACTTAAAACTTAACCAATTTGATATTAGCATTCAATATTTTTGCTACAATATCTTCAATAAACAATAATCCTTATTGAAGAAATGTGTCTATAACGCTAAAATTTGTTGATATTCACAAAAAAAAAAAAAAAAAAAAAAATGGTTAAGCAGAATTATATTCGCCAAGTTATAACCTTAAAAAATTGTATATAATTCGTTCGGCTCTTTTTTAAATAATCAAAATTCATAGAGAAAGAAAAAAGAAGAAAATTTTTGCGCAAATATTTTGAATGGCTACAGATTTTGCCCATTCGTTACACATCCAAATGTCGAATTACACTTTCTTCGTTTCATTTATTGATCACGAATTAATACTATATTACTTCTTCACATCTTTCTTATTCCACTATAAAAACACTCATTGATAGCGACATATATCTACGAATAAACAAACACTTTAGAGGTTTGGAGAAATGGAACAGACTATACAATTTCAAATTAAGTCATAACATTTTTAACTATGAAAGTCCATTATGAGTTTCCCATCAGAGTGGAGAAATTTCACTCGACAAAATCGAATTTCTTTTGTGTGCCCAACTCAATAATATATCTCGAAAAATTTCAGTCATCAATTATAACGTTTTTACACTCCTTTTAAATCAACGAATCTTCTCCACCTTTTCGCATCTCTACATATCCAACAGCTTAAAAAAGCAAAGCTTCAATCATCCATATAAAAGGAAATAGAAAACTAATAAATTGAAGCACTCCCTTTAACTCTGTGAACTTTACCAAATAACACAAATGACGGCTTCGCAATCGGAAGTCGTTTAAAACCCATTTGATTTGATTGAAACTATATCACATTTACTTCTGCACAATTTACTTTCATACCCCATCCCCAGTCACGAAAAAAGTCCCTATTCAAAAAGCTCACTTATCCAAGCGCAATCTACCTGTGGGAATACAAGTAGCAACAACTGTAACTGCATCACAGAAGTTGATTCTGGTCGTGTTGTGCAGCACCCGAACATTCCTTCATATGTAACAGTACTGACTCTTCCACAGCAAAGATATTATATTCTAACTGTGAATATCAACACTCTAGTCGCTCTAATAAGCGCAACTCGCGTTAGGTAGTTTCTTTGTTGCTCAATAGTAGCATAAAGCACCCAATAATGGTTCATTAATTCCCTCAAATCAAGTGGGGCATTTGCAATCAATGCTACTCATTTTGTAATTACTTGTGAAAGCTATTCCACTTAGACTTATCTATGATGCCAATGGCAGTTTTAATTAAGTGCCACAATTGCATTGTGTTCACTTTTCAATCACACCGCCACTTTCCCTCTTTAATTTAATTAGGAAACGCAAAGCTTTTGTCTCTTCACGCACATCAATATCCCATCGGTGCTCCTTTCTAAGAGTGTTGTATAGCTATTCTTTCAAAATGAGCATCCTTCAACTGGAATCCTTAAAATTTCATTCGAAAACAACCAATCTACTTCTAAAATTCCATTCCAATTTCTCAACTGCTAAAATATACCTCATCGTCTTTCTTTCCGCTTAAATTTTCAAGCACAGTTATGCCAAAATACATTTTAAATTCACGCACAAATGAGGTCGTCTTTGAGTTTCCTTTCTTGAAGATATGCGGGATCCAATCCTATTCCACCTATAGATTGACGGTGCTCTTTCCAGATAATCCAGGAAAAAATATTTGAGCACAGCGTTTTTGGCAGAGTTTCCCTCAAATACGAAAGGCGATGGGCTTTGTTCTGGGATTTCATCTAAAGCGCTGCCCACGTTTTGCTTCCGATTCAATCACAATTTATCTCATGAACACAGTTTCGACATTAGCCAAAAAGAACCTTCAAATTCTGCCTAAAACTCCCCTCCATATAAGTCCCCCCCCCCCATTCTACACTCACTCAAACGTTAGGAACTGCTACAAGTCCCTCGATTAGCCCCTTCTCAATTATGCTCTCCTGTATTATGACATATCCCCACTTTGAACTGCGGTAAAGCACTTGCCATCTGTGTGTCTCCATTGATTATGCAACCTTAAAAAAAGGAAGATCATAAAACTGTTCTCAGTTACAAGTCTCTCACGATCACACGCAACCTTCCCAAAAAAAATTCGGAATTTGTAAGCCTCAAAATAAATAAGCAGGTTTTGCATATCCGCCCATCACAGCTAATTGCGCTGATCCAACAACTCCGTGCGCTCATTACGCCTACCAAATACGAGTGCGGGAAGTACTCACTGCAAAATTATACAACTGCTTCTTCCTGCCTTCTCTTAAATCCCACAGGTGATGCATACATTGAGTGGGCTGTTAATAGTCAACACCAGAATGGCAACTCCACTCCCACATAGATGACAAAAGCGCCGCCGATGATGGGTACCCAATTAAACAGTACCTGACTTCTCACTGAACCAACTCTAAAAGATGAAAGGACAGATATCGAGCTGAGGATCGTATTCGTTTACTGGCGGCCTCTACTGACACATCAGCATTTACCTAACAACCTTATATAAGTGTGCTTGAAATAAACGCTCAAGCTTTGGGGCTTCCTATGAATTTAGTCACATCGCTAAATCATATCCTTATTCACAAGTTTTGCAGATTTGGCAAACGTTCCGATCTAGAACGACAATTTGGAACAGGCAGTGATGAAGTACCCGCCTATTCCACCGGCTCGTTGAATCGTTTTCCATGGTTTCAGTGAATGGGTTGCGAATAGCGAATGAGCAAAAGATAACGACATCAGTGAAAAGCAACTCAATTCTCTGCTTCATGATATACAATTGCGTGCCCAGTCTATAAATTTGTTGATAAATGATTTCGTAGACCTCATTTCAAAAGTTATCTTTTTACTCAGCACTAAGTCGAAGAAACAAATTCAACAGCTCAAAGTAAGAGATATTATAGGCCAATATCTCTCTTGCACCTAAAATACGCAACTGTTGTCATTAGCAGAAGCACTAAGATGATGTTTCCGGGAATCAGGGTTCATGGAACTGCCACTCCTTCCACCTCTCCCCCCCCCCCCCCCCTATCATCATTATCTCTTAAAAAACAAATGGAAAAAGTACTCGATGCATCATAGCATTAATGTGTGTTATCATTCAAAAAGACAAAAACAACGTTGCAAGATAGCTCCCAAGTTTGCCAACTACAGATGTGATATCTGAGCCTGGAAAAAAAAAAAAAAGCACTGCTTGGTTGATTTCCTAAGAACGAGCTTCATGACAACTGTTATATTATGAAAAGAGTTATGAGTTTCCACTATGCTTCGCAACGTTCCAAAAATTGCGATTTTGCATGTCATCGTCAACGAATGAACACAGTCACCTATCTCCAAACTTCAGGTCTCATCGCCACTATATATTAAAGGTAAGATTTGAGGTCTTGAAATGTTTGGCAACGCTTGAAAATGAAATTTAGGTTCACGGCAGTGCTATCCACTCTTATTTATGAAATTCCTTTAATTGATCCCTTAAGACCACGGTTCACGACTGCTGTCTTACTTATCAATTTTAAGTACTAAATATAGACTTGGGATACTGTTATCGAAGATGCTATATACATTGGGAACACTCTGGGGTATAGATCTATTTTTCTAAAGAATGCATACTCCATCTCCATCATGTAACTGAATTTACACCTCTTCTTTTTAAACTAAAGCGGTTAGCTGGAGGCGTTAAGCTTGGCAACAAAACTTTTCTGTACGGCTCAAGAAAGTTTGAGCTTTCCAAAAAAACTTTCCAACGAATTTTCTCCCCATTTCTCTCCTTCTGCTGGAAATTTTCGTCCATAGCAGGATTCCTACTCTGCAGTTTCGAGAACCCACAAACTTTTAAAATCTAGCCACTTACGCTGATCCCAGAAACAATGGGATCACCGCAAGTGGTTAGATTTTAAAAAATCCCGGCTCAGAACTGGCCTGGATATACACATTGCAAATTCCGTCTGAACAGGTACAACGGCTATCAAGCTGAAATATGCGGACAAGTAGATTTAAAAAAGAACAATAACATAGATATAAAACCTGACTTCAGCTCAATCAATATCTTAAAAGTAAAACGAATTTTGCTGCCGATGAAAAAAAGGTGAGCAGCTGCGTGTCGCATCTTACGAATTTACTACTACAAGTGCTGCCTCTCACTACATCACTTCTACTGCCAACAATATTACTTAACAAAAACCATCGCGAGCTATCACTACATCCGAAACAAAATTAAGCACCATCCAACCTTATATTCAATACAATTACTATTATTGCCATTAGCATATATGAGGGGATTAGTCACTAGTCTTTCACTACTAACATCGCTTGCGCATTAGCCAACTCTCATTTTGTGCATTTTTCTAAACTCGAAGGATCGGCAAGGATAGGTTCGTCAACGATTCGCATAAAAAATGTCAACGTCTGAGGCTGAGACGCTCCTTAACCAGTATTCCCGGCGTGTCTTCAAATTTCGTTTTCTTATCTTCTTATCCTTGATCAGGTCGCTTAATCTCACATGTCAAATTTTGAGCATCAAATCTTTATACATGTTCACGGCACACAATTACTACTATTGGTGCCTACGATTAGTACTATTCACCTACACAGTACTGTTCACTACTTATATTAGTTACCGTTACCCGCATCGCATACGATTGCCATCAGCAACATTTGTCATTACTACTGGTACCAAACGCATATAAAAAATCACGCACCTACTACCCACTAAATTGGGAATTCCCGAGGTTCGGGAGTCCCAAACTTCAGTAATGCAAAAATGGAATTGGGCATTTGCGAGTTCCGGAGCTCCTTAAGCAAACTGGACTTGAATGCCAGAAATATTTACTTCAGAATTCTGTGGAAAAAGTTCTTTAAGAGACGACTCTACTCTGGTTACTTTCAGGAAGAAAAAAGCTCTTTCAGTTACGGGTGGTGTAAACTAAGTCCCCACATTAGTTTCACATCCGCAGATCCAGCAACTTTTGCATCCTCAGCTTATAGTCTCAAAACTCTTTCAGCTTAAAACATTAATGCCGTCAAAGTTGGCAACCTTTTTGTAGACACTTTCGAAAAGCGGATGTCTGCTGTTGACGATCGTAAAGCTTATGAGGGACATCTCTGGGCCACTCGACCTGAATGCGTCACTGAATTCAGTATGCATTCTTTGCCTTCTGTAGACACCAGCTCTACTAGATTTACGAGTGCCACCACTTTCTACGCTTGAATCTGACGTCTGTGGTACACATCCAAAGCCTGCAACATTCACCTAATTAGATCACTAGCACTGTTGTGAGCTACATGATTAAGCGCAAATATTGGCGTCAAAAGCCAAACAGGGGGAAGGGGGGGGGGAGGTAGGGGATGGGGAGGAGGGATGAAGAGTGTCCAAGCAACAGAGCAGAACTAAGTGACAATTGCAAAGGCTACTACTACAGCTTCACTGCGATGAGAGTAGTGTCTAGAAAAAGAATACTACTCGTTAGCTTTCAAACGCTTCATTGCACCATTTCTTAACATAGAATTTACTTAGCACACCACTAACAGAAAAACCCTAATGAATTTTTAAACCGTGGCCGCATTGATTAAATCATCACACACAAACCCTCAATGACTCCTTTTCAGCAGCCAATGAAACATAGACGAACAAAGAGAAGAGATGCCTCGCTAAAAGTTCATAAGCAATCACATCTCAACGAGACTACCTTTTCAGAATACTTCAGCAGCACTCACTAACAGCTTTTTTTTTTTTTTTTCAAAACACTGTCATCACTTAATTTCTCATTTAAACCTCATTCGATGGTACCATCAGCTTAGTTCGCTTGGCAATTCTTAGCACAAGATGATAACTTCAGCTCAAAAATGACCATAGAAAAACTTCCAACATCGACAGCATTAATAATGCAAACAAGATTCACTCTAATAAAACGCTTTACACTATCATATTTCATTAAAACATAATATTGATTAAGCATCGCTATTTCGTACGTAAGCACTCACTTCAGTAAGGAACACCTTCAGACAAGGTATTCATTCTATCTTATTACAACAACATATTTCGAAATAACAGTTACAATCATCAACATATTTCCAAAATCACTCACTTCCCGAATAATAAGAGAAGAACTTCCGGTAGGGTAGTGTAATCTGAGGGAAAAGGAAGAATTTTATTGCAGAAGATGAAAGATAATGGCGCGACAATGCACTGCAATATACACAAGTACAGTTGAAAAAGGTAACTTACTCATTGCTCGAGTGAATGTTGGCGACTCGAGATCACTTGAATCATTTGCTAAACTCGGACATGATACCGACCATGCCTTCTGCAAACAATAATACACAGTCAACGGAAACGTAAATGCAAATATTTAAAAAAAAAAGTGCTCTCTTCTTGCATACCGATACAAAATGTTTCATTTCAGAGCAGCATCACTGGACATATAAACATTAAAATAACTGGAAATATCACATCAGTTTATGCTAATTTGAGTTTATTGAATCAGCAAGGAATCTTATAATAAAGCGTTGATTCTTTGCAGAACACTAGTTTTAGCTTGGATGCAACATCTTCAATTCGTTACCTATGCTCGCGAACATACTGAAGCATAAGGAAATTTTACCATGGCGCCAAGTGAAGCACCTGGGTCTTGTGTTCGAATCAATATGTCTTCATTGTGTTCGAATAAATCCTTCACATCCACTGAACCAACTGCCAATTTCACCTAAATTCACAAGGTTCAACGAGAAAAAATAATACAAACAAGTGGATACTCAATGAAATTGCAAGATAAACGACACGATGAATGACTATCCCATAGGCAGCATTGGTCCAAACCAGCAAAGTGCGTGAAATTCAAGCCGCATTAACAGCTCTGCTGCACACTTCAAACGTGAACGTTGTGAAAAAATAACAAAAATAAAAAAAAAAGAAGGAAGAATTACGTATGCTGGAAGATTAGGAATGCGCAAGTGGTAAATATTTTTTTAAGAACAAGAGTGAATCGTAATGCAGCATCGCTGTCCCTTTCCTATTGAACCCTTTAATAAGCGAAATAAGAAATAACAGACGTGCAATATTGTTTCCCCTTGTCCCTCTTTTATTCCTCAAAAAATTCAACAAAAATCACCTCCGTCACATATGATTCGGTACTAGAAACACCGAGTGCAACCTTCTTTACAGTGGCGAAAGCGAACGGAGAACCACTTTGCCATGTCTTTCGCTCACCCATAAGCTCATTTCTCTTACTCTTCAGCTCAATATGAACCTGCAAAAAATGACCCTCAATTCTTAAATTTCAAAGGAAAACACGAATTATTGGATATACGCCTCCCTCCCTTCATTTATATTTAAACCCTCTCAGCCGTCAATTAATCGGAATCGCGGGTTCATAAGATTGAAAATATCTAAAGCATCATAAACGCATAGCTCAACAACTAGAATTCGGGAAGCCGTCATCTACTTGCATCTCAATTATTCTAGACTTCGGCACGATACAACACTCGAAAATAACGATCATGTGGCACCGACATAACCTGAATTGTTGCCACAGGAAATATTCTACTTAACCCCCTAACCTTTGATGCCACCCGTAAACCAGTGCTATTAGCCACAGATTCCATAGGTGGTAAGAAAGATCATACCACCACCCCGAATGAAGCCCCACAATCACAAATATCCCAGTTTTAGGACGTGGGCATTCTTTTACGACTCTAAAACATTGACAGAATACAACATATAATACACAATGTACCAAGCATATTTTTAAACCCTTTCATATAAGCCACTTTTAAACTCTTTGATGAGACCGAGGTAAGAAAGTTCCATCCGCAAACTTCACAAGACAGACAGTTCCTCAAAGAATGAAAAACTACTCGTGGAAAGAGGTTCATTTGCGATAATGCGCTTACTGTAGCAACATTAATTTTATCTGACGGCTATTACAAACTATAAACGATTGTCAGTAACGCACCAATGCCGTCGTCGTATAAGTGAACAATGCAAGCAGTGAAAGATGTAATATTAGATGACGAGATTACAATGCCTCCTGATTGCGCTCTTGGAATCAGCAATGTGCTCACTGCAACGGGATACCCGTTTCGAGCTACAACTATCAAAGCCAACACTGGCAAACACTCTCTTTAGAAACAACCCAATCGCCGAATTATTTCAAACCGACTGAAGAAGGTGGCAATTGATGAAGGAAACTCAATCGTCCTTTTCAAAAAAACCTTTTTTCCCTGTTTGCCCATTCCATGTCAACGCTACCCTATCGAACATAACCATGCGTTCCATTAATACACAATAATCTTTTACTTGGAAAAAAATGCAAATACTATTACCTCTGGTATACGAATTGTAAGAAAAAGATGTGATGGGATTTCAACTTCGGGTACAGCGGGCGAATCGCTTTTCTGAAACAAATTCATTCAGACAGAAGACAATAATCAGCGTTGATGATCGAAGAAAGCAAAAAACGTTGAAAAGAACAAATTCAACCTATCGCTGTTTGCAGCCACAAATATACAACAAAATGAATAAATTTAATACTGTACGAACATATTTTAATTGTTGAAAGAGTAGGAAATCAATATCACATAAGAACGCAGTAGTGAGTGATAGGAAAATTTGAGTATGAATTCCACTAGAAAGTCATTGAAAAATATGCTCCCAAGAATAAGAATCGAACGAGGTCAAGTGAAAGGAAATTCCTCTTATCACTCGCAGTAACGACACCCCACCAAAGAGTACATCCAATAAAATAAAGCTGCTTATATTGTTTCCCATATAATGTTCACTCTCCTGTCTTATAATTTTCGGTGACTACATTCAATTCACTAACAAGAGGCTCATAGCAATTTCAGCTATGAAAGATAAAACAGGCGTTGAAAAAGCTGTCCATCCGACTCATTCGAATACGGCTGAGAAAACCTCAAGCCGAAACTTGTTATCACATCTGCTCACTCGACAGTACTGCAAATTAAAATTTATATCAAATAAGCACCGAACACCAAATGATAACATTAACGCACCTGATTGAATGTGGCAGCGTTGGTGTTAAAGAAGTTCGAGAGACCATCGAAAGCGCCCTCGTCGTACATCACCGATATTGCACTGAGCTCAGCATCCACTGTGTGCCTAACCAATAACATGGGCGCATGACGTCTGTATCTCATCCTGCAATAAGCATGCCTCATTTCACTCTTTGTACTTACAACAACTTAAAGGAAATTTACTTTCCATAAGAAGTTGGGAATTCAATCATCACTATAACATTCCCAAAATCGCTGTTACTAGTTATAACTGCAGAGATCTCATCTCAATCCATTTCCCTCCACCCCGACAATCAAGTGTTCCGAATCTACTTCGTTATATTATTATAGAGTATCCCCTCCCCACTCCAGCTCTACTCGTCCTCATTTACCTCGATAAATTCAGAAGAGTGAACAGCAATCTTTGAAGCTTTCATAAAGGGATCTCAATTTGCGAGACTAAAATCCTGTTTCTAAACAACAATATGGCAGCATTAAATACCTAAATATGCTGCGAAAAAAAAAAGCGCCGCTAGCGCATACTAATATAAACTCCCATAGTGGAGCTAACAAAACACGAAGCAAAGTAATGATAATCAAACTATTGCGCTATCAAACAATTAGACATTTTTGACTGGCACCTTCCCAACCTTTTCCCCTTCCCCTACCCTCCCAATCCAATAAAAATACAGCGAATGAAAAAGAGGAGTTTACTGGAAAAGCGGTCTTCGAGTCAGATTTCGAGCATTTGAGTCATTATCGCATGCCAGGTTTCCGTCAGCGCCCGATTTCGTCTTTCCAATAGCGAAGAGAATCTGAGTTGTTTCCTTCATAGCACTACCACCAAATCCAAACATCAGCGAATCGTCATCTGGCTGTGTTGACCCTGATTCTGCTTAAACCAAAAACGATTCAAAATTTCAACGAACAAATGAACATCGAGATGTTCAACAGCAGCAAAAGAAGGTTAAGAAGCAAAAAGACTCATTACGGAAATTTTTCCAAATCAAAGAGATATCCCCAGAAGATTAAGCTGATACTCGCAAGATTAAACTAATATTCCAGCAAAAAGACTTCATTAGCAGTAGCACTACGTCAGGTCTCGTTCACCGCCTTCAGATTTCAAAGATAAGTCAAACAATAAACAACGATGTGATTCCCTTCCCTTATTTTCAGTTCTATAGGCGATGCAAATATAGCATTTTCATCCATTCAAACGACAAGGAATCAATTCAACTCCATTTTCCAAAAATTTTTTCAGCACATCTCTTTTACGACTTCATAGCAATGTTCATCAACAGTCATTAGCTTCTTCCTCATTTCGCAAAGATCGACAGTCATGTATTCAATAAATAAATAAATAAATAAATAAATAAATAAATAAAACGCTCACTCGAAGGCATATCAACGAGTTCCCCGTAAGTGGAGGTCATGTATAGCCTTTGGATACTCAGGTCACCCACCGACAACGACATTGCCGTGCTGTGTTGTCGAGGGCTCACTTGTACTTTGCTTATTACTTGCCATAGGTCCATTGATAACACCCTTGTCACATCATCCAAGGACAGCTGCAAATACGAGCAACTATAACATGAAAAAACGAAATTGGTAACTCTGAAAACAAGACGCCCCTCATCCACCTCAAAAGCCCTCCGGCGACAAATCCCATTCGCCTCATTCGTCTCGTCTCTATTAATAACTTCCCTCATCCACGTCATCGTCTCGCACAAACATTTTTAATCAGTCTGCAGACAACACTCGATAGAATATCAAATTGTAAGCTGCAGCTTCTATATAGAATCTCGATTACATTTGCATCCTAACCCTGTCCCCATCTTTTAAGCATAACAAGATGTGTCATATACTGCCTCAAGAGTTACACAGATTATGTTCAGGGCACAGTAGCAAATTTGTTGTTGCATCAAAAAGCTATATAACCGCTGATGGCGTCACATAGATCCAAATCTACAGCTAAAACCGATTAATTTCAACGGACACGCAAAACGGTTCAAACCACTGTCGAGTTCACCTCAAATTCTTAAGCTCCAACAATTCTCTTTCTTCTTTTCCCCTCTAAATCCATCTGCGAACGAGTGCATTGACGGCAACAAAGAAGCGAGCTGAAAGGATCCTGACTAAGTGAAATCCGCTGCCCTTTTCACCTCCATCTTTCCCTCTTCTGTGTTTACTGAAAGTTAAAATTGGGAATAAAAGGGCTGTTCTTCTGCCTTGAAAAGCATCTCCTATCAACACACATATTGCAGCAAAGTTCAATGCCGCATCATGCAAACTTCTATATCAATTCTGACATCACTTCAGCATATTCCAATATCATTCCCTCGTATAGGCCGCTAATTTCGTACATTCAAGTACAATGTTCTGTACAAACCCCAATACATTGCAACCCTACCGATGACATACGTCTAGACCCTCGAGGCTGAAATGCAACCGTGCTCCTGATCAAAAAAGAGTCCCAAACATTAAATGCCGACCCTTATCTTCAAGGTTCTTCAAAACAAGACATTAATTCAGCTTACGTTATCGTCATCGATGAATCGGATCGTCACGTGTTCAAGTTGCAACGCAATAGCAGCCAGTAGTGTATCCCTACGCAGCACCGTTGAGTCGTCCCAACTTTCTGTTAGAACATCCATTATCTCGTCTTCTAACTAAACAATCCTGTTTTTAGCTCTTATCACCCTATGAGCATTAAAAAAGTCTATGTTTGCAATGAACTCATCACCTGCAACATTCAATAGTGCTCACCAAAAACATGCTCTTTCAAAAGCGCTCTTCATTCCCCTCCTCTTCCCCCTCAACATTCAAGCACCAACACGAATTTGCACAAATTAAATACTCTTGAGAGTTACTTATAAATGTTTGCAAACGCTCTCGATCCTCAACCATCCATTACCTTGTTGATTATCAACTGACCATCCCCTTGACTGCTTACAAAACAAAATTCTAAAGCTTTCAAAAATATATTCACATAATTGTTGGTGAATCTTTGCATCAAGACGCTATTCGGATGCATCGCTGTGGTGAATTTTTCACATTCGTCGAAGCTTTCGTAGATTAGTCTACGAATTGAAAGTATTCGTTTGACACATAAAAATGCATTCAAAATAGACAATCGTTTGCTACTAATCTTACAACGACATTAGATTTGACGCAGAGCCACCCATGTGTGGTGCGAAAAAATGCAGAAAAATGAGATTACAGGCATGAAATAAGAACAAATGAAGATAAGCTTTTACAGCAACACATTGTGGACAATTTAGATATGCAATAAGAAACTTGACGGCTCAGCGATCCACTCACAAATCTCCAAGCGCCCTACATAACATGCCCGCAATCTGAAATTCAACAATTTTCCTTCTCCATTGAAAAAAACGCTTGCCTGTTTTTCTGCTTGCTTCAGAAGCGGTGCTAAGCCTTCTTTGGCTTCGCTATCAGTCCACTCGGAAGCATTCACCTCTGTCGAATCGGCATTCTCATCTTTCGGCAAACCTAAAAGCATTTCCCAAAAGTTTACGAACAAACAAATGCCACCTTAGTAAACTTGCCGTTTGTAAAGAGGAAAATATGTGGTTAGAACAAAAAGAAGAATAGAGCACTCTTAAAGTCACAATAATTAAGTCTTAGAAAAAACCAAAAACTATTCAAAGAACTCAAAGAATCAAGCGTTCTCCACCTTTCAGCACCTGTAAACACAAAATGAGCACGCAGCCTTTTCTTCTTCGACCAAACCTCTAAGCTTCACCTGCAGTCCCTCGTTTTTCCATACCATCTTCCGATGGAAATCACTCCCTCTTGAGATCGGCTACAGCCGATGCCCCATGATCAGCATCCAATCTAAGTTGGTGAAAATGTGGAATCGACTACCTTGCGGGTAATGGGGTCGATAAACGTTGAATAAATGGTTAAAATCAATAACTTCAAAAGATGGGATTACGTTGAGGCTGCGGAGCGGAAAACCAGCTACTCAGCCATCCGTAGAGACCTTCAGACTGTGTTGGCGATACTTGTTCTTGACTACACTTTTCAGTAGCTGTTCGCACATCCTGTTCTGATACCTGCTGTGAAAGCACTGAAATAAAAATAAATAATTCAGCAATACTTTAACGTACTATGCCCCTACACCTTACCATCAGAAAATCACCATAAAAAAACAATTTCAGATTTTCAAAACAATTTCCAAATTGTTTCAATGTTACTCAATCTAGCTTGCTCTGAAACGCCTCAATATACCTTCCGTGCCTTTAAACGAGTTACGACCGCGTGAAAATTTTACTATCTCCTCTCAACCCCTCCTCCCCTTTCCTCTCGAAGTTGGACCCACAATCGAAGAATCCATCTTCTAAAGCAGCCACCCGACGTTATACTTACAATATTTCTAGGATCAGAATAGAATTCAAAACTCATATGTATGCCTGAAACAGTTCAATGTGCCTAAAGCACAGCCACCGCAAGCAATCAACAACAAGAAGCAAACGAAAATGCAGACGGTGGATGATAGGTCATAAACCTCATTGTACTCACTTAATTCCCTATCTATTAGCATGTAGCTATCACATTCGGTTCGTGGATTCCTTCGAAAGCCAGCTATCCACAAACAAGTTTTATGGAACGAAATTCTTTAAAAAGTAAAAACAACGTAACGCACAAGGCTCAATTGTTTCGAAAGTGTCGTCGTCAGACAGCATCCCACTCTCATTCGTTGCAATCCTCTCGTTTTCGCGTTCATCCAGAATACGCCGGAAAACGGTTTCCCGAAATAGATGTAACTCCTTAAAACAATACCCCATTAGGAGATCAACATCGAACATAAATCGAAGGATTTCAAGCAAGACTCGGTGAATGCACTCAACATAGGTCGTCAAACAAATCAAGTAGGCATGTTGTGTTGAACATCATGGTCATATGTCACTAGCAGAGTTTAAAACAAACATTCCTCTGTAGTGGCAATATGGAACGATGGTAGAGGGCATAGATGATGAATAGGGCAGTGATCACCCCTGCCTTTTCGATTATCTGCACAGCACAGCCCTACCGCCGCAAGTCGACAGCCACTGAAACAAGCCCTTATCGCCTATGGCTCACATCTTTCTTTAAAATACTTTCTACGCAGAAATTTGAGTCCCTGTGTGTGAGCTTCCAATGAAGCAGCCTGAATCAATTAAGTGTTATTGATGCGTTCAAAAATATGTGTCGCATTGTTTCTCGCAGAAATCAAATTTTCGACTAGCGATGAATATGACAGCTGCCAGACCATGAAGTCGAGATGACTCCGACCTCGAAGCTCAAACGATTCCCCAAGAATCTGCAAAAGCAACTGAAAAAGTCGCAATCTCCATACACAGAAAATGGGTTTTCAATCTCTATACACAACCGCATGCTGTCATTTCCCAAACCTCCTTGACATTTCCCAAATGCCTCATAATAGTTCAGGCGCAAAATGTAACGAACACAGAAAATGAATGTTTTAGAGCAGCAAGGAATATACATATAATACCTTCCATGAACAACACCCTACGGATGCTAAACAGGGAGTGTAAGGGATCTCAAAAATTTTCGGAACGACCTCATAGTTCGGGCAATTTGAGGGTTTTTAGGAAGAACGTGACGGCAAAATGGACTCGAGATTTCAGGCGATTCAAAAATTTTATAAAAGCCTCGAACCTCTGAACGCTCCCCGGGTTTTCAGAAAGCCTCGAAGCCATACGCCCTCAGAATTTCTAGAAAGCATATGTAGCTTGAACTGTATCTTGGCGGCTGTTTAACCCCAGCTTTATTGACGTGTAAAACAATTCCACATGAAATAGTTGTTAGAATCTTCAAAACTAATCTGTGTTTACTTCTTCAGTCACCTTACTCAGCAACACACAGCATCCTCAAAACTTCGCCCAGCTCGAACATTCATAAACAAGCATAGAAGAAACAGTCATAAAATAATGGAGATTAGAAAAGCGGATGGAGTCTAAGCAGCACCTAGCCCATATGTTAGAACTTTCACTCACTGTCATCTTCTTGCAGCCGTCGGCAGTGATTCAACTTGGAGGATCGGTGGATAAACAATTCATGAGCTGTAATCGACCAACTGCTCACTATGTGAAAGTCAGCTGAGCCGCAGAAATTCTGCAAAATTTGTAAGGACGTTCCAAACTATTCATGCATTCGCGCTGCATGGGAAGGGAAGAAGCGATGAGGAGAGAAGGAACTCCACCCACGCTCTCAACTAGAACACGACCTCAGCTTCGCTTCTTTGACAGATCTAACGAAAGAAAGCTTACATGGTAGGTATAATCGGCGTCGCGTTCGATCTGCTTCATGAGCACAACATCCTCAGAAGTGACAGCAAGTGACGAGGACGGAGCTGAGCCAGTGGCTGGAGTTGGGATTGCGGTATGCGGTGTCGATCGCAGAGAAGCACTCGTTGACGAGTTCGCCAAGTCGCGTTCGGCCGATACAGCAGTATTCAACTGATGACTGCTCTGACTATTTGGCAATCTTGTCTTCTCAATTTGAGCCTTAAAAAAATAAACGAACTCGTTTGCGTTACGCTATAGTAAGGAAAACGTTTGATAATGCAACAAATGACGTATGTCTTAAACAACACAAAGCGTTTGGCGGTGGATAATAATCATACCACCAGTAAAACCTATGATCGATTTAGCAGATATAATTCAGAAACAATGTCTGGTTGAGCAAATTTCAGAGGCGAACAACTGACACATTAAAACCTTCCAACAAGGTGAACTGACGTCCATCCCTTCCCCTTCTACCCTATTCCACTCACTCCGTTCTCTACCTCTTTAAAAAATTTAAATCCGTAAGCTCCCTCGCGTGGCCGCAAATTCGTCACTCCAGCAGAGGCTATAAAAAACGAATCAGACGAGGGATGCAAATAACCTTTAGAGTAGCAGCTTCAAGATGCGCCAAAAGTTTCCTCCTATAAGCACGGCAATAGGAGTTTAGATGTCGTGCTCGCATTAGCGCAAATTTCCACGTGCGCTTTGCGTTCCTCTGTTTTGTCTCGTCCTGTACCCGATTATATGCGAAATTCCACCATTCCTTTGCACTAAAAACTTTTGTTACCTTAAAGCAATAAAATCCCAAACACACACACACACATATTCGCTATTCATTTCATATTCACTTATCACTCAAAAACAAAGAAAAACACCAATGCTTGTATATAGGGAATAAACGAAGGGGCACTCTGAAAGTGATTACTCCAACGTAAACAAAAGAGATAAAATGTCCTTTCCGGTTAATCAACAAAAATTATCCCTTTCGCAACCGCATCACAATTCAAGTATATCAACAGACCTCAAAATGAGAATAAAAGATTTTTGCCTAAAACCCAATAGAGAAGCTCCACAGTCACCACAGAAAACATCGAATAAGACGTTCATAATTTTCACGATATGCCAACGATTCGCCCCATAAGAAGAGGCTTATGAATGTGATAGAATCAAAAATTCTCAGCAAGACACTTGCACACTTTATCGTTCATCTCTGCAAAAAAAAGTTAGCACACAAGAACTTACTTTTCACCAACAGTGACAAGCGGTCTCCACTTTCTGTGTTGCCTAGCACGTTCATATCTTGCCCACTCCCTGCCTAACAACCTTATCTCGGCCATCTGCCGCCTTGACAACTCAATTGTCACTTGCTCTGGACGAAGCTCGAACTGAAATATTGACAGATGTACTGCTGCCACTTAGTGCCACTTATTTTTTTGTATACACTAAGTTTATCTCATACTAAAACAAATGTAAGTGCCTCACATTGAACTAATGTTCAAATTCCCATTGTTCCATTCGGAGAGGAAGAGAATGAGAAAGGATATTACGTAAGAAAAAGAAAAATGAAAGAGTTTCAGAATTATGCACGATATCAAAGAAGAAACTAAATCCAAATATAAGAAAACGATTGAGGCATTTCTGAAAAAGTAGATAACAGAAATCATCAAGGTGAAAGTCGAGAGATTTGAAAATGGAGGAGCACAGAAGTCGGAACTCAAAATTCCATCTATGAGCCTGACTAAAACTGGAACCGTAGAAGGTGTTAGCGGATGCATTCAAAATCCGACTTCACTAGAGAGCTAATTAAGTAACACAAACAAACAGAGGATGCTTTTGAAGCGTTGAAATAAATGAACACAAATTCAATACAACATATTTAAGAATATGATTTTCACTTGTTCCGACTACTGGGATGTACTGCCCACAGATGTTCATCATCAATATGCATGCAAATATTTCGAAGCAACGCAAAAACGAATAAAAAACCAACCTTAAACCTGGGTATTGCTGGACGCGATTTTAGTGGAAATTTGCTTGTATTCTTCTCCATATACATATGAGCACTAAACGGCTGCAGAATGTATGTGTTGTCCTTGTTAACTTCAGGCGCCAATTGCACCTATAAACTCGATATATTCCTTAACAAAAACTACGGCGTTGCCATCGAAATAACCAATGTATTTGCGATTTTAACCGACGTAATATCGCAATCACCGCTTGCTTTAAAATCATGCCAAACCGTAGGTTCCGTCTTCAAATGAGACTCGATAATCTTTGGCAATCTCTTCCTTACCATTAATATTTCGGTTTTCTGGTCATTTTCTGAGCTGCTAGTGCAACAGTTCCAGGAAAGATTAAAATGCCGGGATGTAACGAAGCAGAACAGATTACCAGCGGCGATAAGACTCGGCTCGAAGAAGAACAGCATGAGAAGCATTATTACTATTAAAGGTGAAAAAGGGACATAAATAACAGCAAATAAAGAGAGGCTACATCAACGCCAACAAATCACCTTAAAACAATCGTTTTTCAATACGAACAGTCTTCGACAGTAGCAAATGACTGAATCGGTCTCATGTTTACGTTCACCAACGAGACAACCAACAAACAAAAAGTGCAGCGAAAGACCCTATTATTAGCTGATAACCCACAAATACTGCCTTTGCGATAATTTCCAAGTCGTATTTCACCACATTTTAACGCATTCAACTGCGTTTCATAAGAAATTTTCAGGAGCTCACCTGCAAGTCTTTGTACGATGATATGTCAGGAGATCTCTTTTGATCAGAATTCCAGTACACTGAGAGACCTCCAATTTCAAGTTTCTTGAAGACGTTTACACCCTCTCGCGGCTGCATGTAGCCAGCCTTCTGAAAACACTCCACTAGCACATACGGAATAATAAAAGGACAGATGAACACTACACCACCGTCCATACAGAGTCTTTGCTTTTGCTGATCTCTCAAAAAACCAAAAAAAGAAAAAAAAATTAGTGCTTTTGTTATTGAACTGTGAGAAAAGTGAAGGGAAATTTTGCCAAGCTTTAGTTTGATTTAAATAAAACGAATTTCATAAACCTGTATCGGTAGCGTAAAAGTGTATAATTTAATTATGCAAAACTTGGGGAAGTGAAGAGCAGGGGAGAGTGAAAAGGAAAGAAGAAGAAAGTAGTAAGACAATGTATTCACGTCCTTCAACGATCGTTTAAAGAAAGAGAAATGAAAAAAAAAAAGAAATGCTTTTAAACGAACCCAACGAGAGTCAGTCGTTTGCACACTGACATTATGAATACGAATACCGCAGCAGAACGGCGTACCTCCCACTGTAGTATCATCTTCATATCGGATGTGTACATTAGTAAGGATCAACTGAAACGAACTATGGAATCAGCATTAGTTATCATCATGATGGGAATGCTCTAGGTATTTGTGCTCGAACGCGTCAAGGTGCAATTTTGTCACTATATGCCTGACAAGGAAGTACAGCATATCTCCGTTTCGTGACTGGTACAAGCATCCAACCAGTCGGATGAACTTCGGATGAACTTCTATTTACATGCGTACTCTTATCTACGGTCATTCTTCCCACTCTTTCCCCCCCCCCCACCCCAAAAAAAAACACTGACTAATTCTTAACATATGCTTAATGAAAAAAAAAAAACATATCAAGCACATTAATGAACACTGTGTATCCTACTTTAGAGCTGTCTAATTTCAGATGCCGTTTATCACTTATATATTATTGGGTAATCTTCCCATCTATTAAATGACAATAGACAGCAAAGATTTGCCTGTGTATGGATCAATATTCGTGAAATTGTTTTGGACCAACATTCGAGTAGAAGGGATTTGTTTCGTCTAATAATTTCAGACAAGACGTTTATTCTAGATAAAATGGGAACAAGGAGTATGAATTGAGCACGATCTTCACTTTATATCAAATAAAGCATCGTCACACATCAAATGCGTTAGCAATTCTTATAAATCAGACACCATCGAGTTAGAAAACGCACTCGATGCTTGCCACTTCAAGGTAGGGCTTACATTGGGGGAAGGTAGATACATTCCAGGAAGATGGGTTTACCAACTTTCTAAAGCTACCTATCTTCGAGAGGAGGTCGATAAGCGTACGTAGATACGTAAAGCACTTATTAGCATTTCCTACAATAGATAAGGCCATAAATCAGCTTATTATATCCTCCTCATCACCTTCCGATTAGAGGTGAGAGAAATAAACAAGTGACAGCTGAATTTCGGGCTGAATTCGTGATCACCTCGAAAATGTAGAAAGGAAAGGGAGGGAAACAGAAAAATTTCGGAAAAAAAGAAAGTCTGAAGATCAAATTCATTGACTGGAAACTTGAGAACAGCAATCGGAAATCTGAGATTGCAGGCTTTTCGCCCATGATTTTCGCATCCCCGTTCGCTCACGGTGGTTGCAAAAATTCTAAAAAGTTGACAGAATGAGGGTAAGGAAGGGTCAAGCTCATCGGTGAACGCGACCAATCGTAACTCAGTTGTATTGAAGGCAGCAAAAAAAAAAAAGAAAAAAAATTGACAGAGTGGTCAAAGCAAAACGACAAAGGAAGTCGATCATGCAAAACAAACAATCAACCTGTACGTTGTTGACGACCGCAGACACCAGCGAAGCACCCCACCAGCTTTGCTGTGCTCTATCATCTTCGGTTGGTAAACCCGCATTCAGCAGCAACTGTTTCTACAAATAAAAACCATAAAAAATAGATGCGTTAAGACAACAAAAAAAAAAAAAAATCATTTCACGACATGTCTTTTAAGCAATTCGGGCACGTCCCATTTAAAAGAAAGAGACTAAACCCCCACATCTAGTACGAAAACTGTAAACGAATGAAGTCCATAATTGCACATCTTTTTGTTCCTTTGTACGGGCTTAGGTGGTTTCTTCGGAGGCTTAACAGTTGCTGTGCGGAGCCTACGCAATGAAAGGGGTTAAAATTTTATTTTTTTTTTAACGTTTAAAATAAATGTTGCACCAAGCAACAACCACAAAAAAGGAGATCGGCACTAGCCCCCCAACATGGCTTGGGCACTATCCGTCGTGCCTCCCGCTTGCACGACCTCCGCGACGATCAGATGACTCATTGCACGCCGCTCCCAAGCTGACGTGCTCTCAGCATCCCCCGGTAGACGACAACGATTCAATGCACAGATGAACCTGCAAGCAACTGCGCTCCCCTTTTATACACCCCGATTCTTTTCTCAAGGCCTTATAAGCAGATTGTTCTACCCTGAGATCATTAAGGTATTGGTAGACGCGTGGTCGCCCTTTCCCTTGCTCTGCATGAGGACAGTTGATCAGCATTCTGCTGATCTCCGTTACATGTCCTTTACACCTTCCCTCTCCCCTCTCCTCTCGCGGTTGCTGTAATGAGCAGGTGGTTATGTAATCTGTTAAAATAGACGCATATACTAGGATGCAAATAAATCGATCGCTCTCCAAGGATGAAAGAGAAAGGCCAACCACCGCTTGGTTTCCCTGAGTGCACTCTAGAAGATTGCAAATCACCAATGGAATTTTTGCCTCGTTCTCGACCAACTCTAAGGCGCAACTTGATCGGAGTAAGTATAAAATGGATGCGAATTTTCAGAAAAATTCAAGCGTGACTAATCGTTCACTTGGCGAACATAGTTGAAATTTAGGACAGGCAATGAACTATTCTAGAGTCGGGATTGCGCACGGAAAAAATCCACGACTCTAATCTCAGACAGTCTCAAGAATGAAATTATCAAACAGACGGAAACACAAATTATGTAAGCACATGATGTGCTTTGCAAATACAAAATTGCAAAGATGCACAAAAATAAACTCTTTTAAAGTAGCCTTTGAAATGCATCCCCTCCAAAAAGAAATAACCTTCGTTGAATATTCAAATTTAATGCCGACGGCAAAAAGTTGACATAAGAAAGAAATACACTGAATATAATTCATGGATTTACACATCAATATACGGATGATGGGTAGGGAAGTCTCTCAATTTCTTATTTCCGCATCAAAACCCACCACTAGACACATACCCCCTTTCTTTAGTTCAGAAATCCAAAACGATCATTCTCTCTTGCACATTCCTATCACCCAACAACCAGTTTTATACAATAAAACAGGCTAAAAAAACCTTATGGAATTTTTCCAACTCTTCGAGTTGTTGTTCCTTCTTTGATTGCTCATACACTTCGACAGCCTCAACATCGTATTTACCGCTATGAGCTGGCTCGAGTAGCACCAAAAGATCGCTCATCTTTACTACCCATGGTTCACTTCTGATATGCGTTAACGGTACTGATAGCGTTAGTTTGCCTAGTAGACCCGATCTGACCTGCAATAAACCATCACTTTTACACTTCATATTCCTGAGCGCAACTCCACAGCCACATTTTAATAAACGCTTTATAGTGCTTTGGTTTAATTCTAAAAAAAAAGCAAAGTGAAATAATCTCACTAATTAGGAGGCATGATTAATTTCAGCCACTTTATATACTCACTGATTACATCAAACAATGATTTTACAATCAAATGGGTGAGTATTGTATGAATATTGTGCATGGCAGCTGTTATCGGTATATTTTATAGAAATATTTAAGTACCCGAGCATAATAAACTAACAAAATTTCATCAGTGAAAATTGCAGACAACGATAGATAATTACAACAACTGCATCAACCCCACTCAGTTTCCAAAATACAAACCAACCTGTAGAGGAATGTCGAATTTGCGGAGAGCCGTCTTCTTTAATGGAACATTCTCCAATTCTACTTGTCCTAAAAGAAAGGTCACAGAAATTAAATAGAGAATTCAAATCGACAAATAAAAATATAATCATAGATCAACGCTGCGGCTAGAAGCATTAGAACTGCAAATTGATAAGAATAATCATCAGAAACGATAATAAAATGAATTCAACGTAATAGAACTAAAACCCTCTTCATTAATACTCCTCGTACGATAATTTTATCAATTTTCTAATTTTCAAATAATTTTTGAATTCTTTATGAACGCATATTAAAAAACAACAACAACAACAATAAAAGCAAAACGTACCTTGAAGAAGAGCGATACTGAGCTGATCCGTGTTCAAATTCTCCAGATATTCACCAACATAGGTGTTCAGCACCCAAGCCACCAAATTTTCCAGCATCTTATTCGGAGAGCCGAAAACAGTGATAAGCACAATCGACTTGTCTGATTACTTCCCCTATCACTCTACAATCAAATTTAACTGTCCGGTAAAATCTCGTAAAAAACGCACAGCTTCGAGTTAATGCATAAAACTTTTTAGAACAATAAATCGTTTTCACTTCATAACAATAACATAACGAAACAATAAAAAGTTCATTTCTTTCTGATGCAACATTAATGACGAAAAAGAATTTCACTAAACGAAACACAGCTTCAACCATTCAAAACGATGCAACTGACAAAACACAATCGAAATGTTCTATACTACTGATTTCAGTTAAACCTATCAGTAAATTGTGGAATTTTTGGTGAAGACGAATTGTTCATCAACAATGCTGGCCTTTGAGGCGCAAATGTCTAGCACCTTCCAGAAGAGAATATTCGAAAAAGGCTGCAATGCGAAATGACTATAGTGCAAGCGGCGAAGGCGCATGTGATCAATGCGGGAATAATTGGCGCGAATGGCCACAACTAGGTGACCGAAGCGTAAATTACAAAAAAAAGTGAAAAGCACTCTAAAACGTTGTTCCGCACTAAATTCCGTTTCATTGCGCTTCCACTTGACTTTCTGCCTATCTCTAAATGCCGCATAATCGCCACGGAAACTCTTTGCGGTACCACCGTGGCAAGTATGAAGCCATGTTATCGACTGCCAAACACGATAACTGCCTTGTTTACAAATAAAAACAAGCAAACGACCCAATTATCGATTAACGATGATTATTAAATGCACGGAACTTCACGTTGATTTCTACTCCTCAGTTAAACGCTTAGCAGCGCATATGGAAACCGTTCGTCTCCATCTCAAGTTTTGCACATCGACAACTTTGAGTTGGAAAGGTGGAATTGCTTTCAAGGATGTTTGACGCGGGAAATGGTTCTGATTTACACTTCTGAGAGTAAACAAGTGCTCGGCGTGCACTTCGGACCGGGTTGTCAAGGCTCAAAAGTCATGACGAAAATGACCTGGCAGAACTGCAAGCATTCGAAGATGTGAAAACCTGATGAAGGAAGTGGCGATACGTTCCGAACAAATACACCGCGGCGCGATTATCTGGTGAACGCATCAGTTTATCTGGATTAAACAATAACCTCGGAAAATTAAAGAACCGTACAGAGTTTGTGGAAGTGGTACGGATGAATTCCACGATTTTAGACACACGTCCCTCATAGTGATCAACGAGTACGATTACTCAAAATTTCATTGATCTTCTGAAAATAAACCTGGAATCCATGCCATCTTTTACAGATAGCTAAATTTGCCTCGCCCAAATTCGTCAAGATTCGGTCGGTTCGGCCAAACTTTGAAATCAACAACGAGCTGGACAAATTTCCAACATTCTATAAGGGTTTGAGCCGGGAAAGGGTAATTTCGAAAATACGGAAATGCGACGGGATGGACTTAGCGGCATAGTCGTTGTTAGTGTCCTGGAAATTAAGACTGCTGTGTAAGAGCGTGCATTGTAGGCTGTAGTAGGGTTGTGAGGCGTAGTACAGAGGTGGTTTAGCTTCGAAGATTTAATTGGTGGTAGGCAAGAGGATGTGCCGTGGGGAGGAATGAAAGGTGACGAATGGATTGCAAGGATAGGTATAAGATGGTCACTGATACGTTGTGGAGATAGGTATGCCTTAGTGAATGGTGAGTTGCAGAGTCGGAGGTAATGCGTTGAACAAATGGTTGTGAGGTGATTTGGGGAGTGGTAAACAGTAGGTTTTAAGGCGGAGTTTGATGATAATTACTGTGATTAGGTAAATACTAATACATAGGGATTGTAGAGTTGAAATTGAATGTGAGGTAAAGCAGTGGATTATGGACTGAAGTGTGAGGTGATAACCGATTCATTTTCGGTCATAAGTCGGTGAACGGTGGACTGCGGGATTGCGTACGAGTGTACACCGCTATCTGTGCTGAAATTATTTCCGCCCCGCCACTTGCGCCTTTCCACCGTTATCAACTTGTTAAGTGGTTACAAGTGGACATTGTTGTGTCAGTGAAGATTTGTAGGTAATTTAGCAGTCACACAACGCTCTCATATTTTTTCCCTTCCTTTCGTTTCCTTTTCCTCTTTAGAAAGTTGTTATAGGTTTCGAAGCTTGAAGATTTCGAAATTCAATCACCTATCGGCAAAACCTATTAGCAGAAGAGGTTATAGGTATGATTAAACAGATATAGTATCATCAAATCTCAGAATGCGGTCTATTTTTAAGTACACATGAATGGATGGAAAGATAAATGGGAGGAATAAGCGAGTTTCTGACAGTTTTTCCCACATAGAAGTGAATTTCTTCGACACCAAATTTTGCAGAGATTTTTTATGGAATTTTTCTATCTCTTCTAGCTGATTGAAAAATTTAATTTCATCGAGTGAAAAGCCAATCGTCAACTTGAAGAAATGAAGAGCTGAATCTTTCGTTTTGTTATGCCTTCTCTATTGTCTCATCGAACTGCTTTCCACCGAGCGGTATCACATGTGTAATATTCATTAATCACCCCTCTATGATTTGTAAGGTGTTTCCTAATGATCTACAATATCACACAACCTTAATTGATAGCCTGCATCGGTGTTAGAATGTTCACCACTCATCCTAAGCATTTCCGCAGTTTCCCACTACCTCTTCAGCAGTCACTTTCATTTAGTGAAGGTTGGATGTTCAGTAACCTTACTCATTGTTGCCAGTAATTAGAGAGGGATTCTCTGATATGCATTCTTACCCAATATAGTCATCCGAACCGGCGAGTTAATCCTGAAGTTGTATGCTCTTTATAGGCAACGAACTGGAAAGCTGTTTTTCTTGGGGTCACGTGAGTATGTGCATAACCTCTGGAGAGTTATGCCATGAACGTTTCACAAATCTAATATGAATAATTACTCCAGAAAGTTTATAGCGCACCAAAATCAAGATGCCGACTATTGCACAAAAGGAAGCATGATGTGATTTGTATAAGGCGTTAACTTTTCGACCGTTTTACGATAAAACTATATGGTGGGTCGCTATATAGGATTGTTTGAGAAATTGATCGAAACAGCCAAATTTGCAAGCCGTTTGGAAAATATTTCCGTGGAAAAGAGGAATCCCCTTGCTTTTCATACGTTGAATGTGAAGGGAAAGAAAAGAAATAAACCTAGAGCGAAAGATGAGCGTGTCTGAAACCAGAGAATGAAGCGAGTGACATCAGCGAATGAAGTGTATAATATTAGGATACACATGGTTGGATGCTGATATAACTGCCTTTTCGGAAGTCGGACGATTTATGCATCAAGCAACGTGTTGAAGGAAAAATGACGATTTAGCCGAAACCTTAGAGAATTTAGCTTCATAGATTTTTGCAAACGTTAGCTGCAGACATTTTGCTTGAATTTTTTTTTTTTTTTTGCGAATTTTCGTATCAAAACTTTTGTTTCGAATTCTTTCACTCAGTTAGGCCTTTCTAGAACGTAAGAAATGGGGAACTCATCGCATAGCGTGTGAATCGTTGAAGAAAATCCAGTACACTTTATTGTATGCAACGGTGATAATCGAATAGCCCTAATCGTTTGAAGACAACGTTTATTCAATCAATGCTTCACTGCGAGATATCACGTTGTTACGGAAGCCTCGCTGCATTTTAGACACAGTGTCATTCGTGTCACTAAAAACCGTTTTGGTGCAACACTGCTTAGCACCGCTCTACACTATGAATTCATTTTCAGACTGAATATAAGTTCCGATTTGTCATGAACTACCCTTGTAGCAAACTACTATACGGTATAGACGTGTGTGCACCTTACTCCTAAATTACGAGCTTTATGCCTCTTATTGCATCGTGGGTGGTCGGCGACAGAAAAATGAAGCGTTTCCCTCTACCGCGTTTTTATTCGTCTATTTTCAAAAGGAACAGTAGGAAGTTACGAAAAAAATCGACGTGGTATTTGATTAGCGGTGCATAGATTATTTTTAAAGTGAGCACATTGCTCCGACAAACGTTTATATAGTTTGATTCGATTAAGAATTTTCAGTGAAATTAATATTTGTGCGGTGAACATAAGTGGAAAAGAATTCGATAAGCGCTGAGACAGTCTCGCGATGATGCGTAAATTTTTTACCAGAAAGGCTAAGTGATGTGACAATGATATGCATTTCCTATCGACGAGTAAAACTGAACTTAAATTTCGACTCAATGCATGGGTGAATTTATGTTCCATTAAGCCATCCATATATCATACTTAAGCAATGCTGCAGGTATTGAGAGCACCTTGACGACTGGCTCGTCTTCGTCCGATGTGCTATTATAACACTTATTCAGCGTGGCGTGTGGGGTAGGTTAAAAGCGATTTTCTTTGCACTATGGATCTGGCGCGTTGTTCAACGAACGAATCAAGCATCACAGCGGAGAATGATGAAAGATGTGCTCGAAGCTCGACGCTTTCTTCAGCAATGTTTCTCTCGAATGGACGTCGCAACCCTTCTGTCTTTATTTTTGAGCATTTAAAGGGCCGTTGAAAATGAGCATTGCAAATTGTGTTATTCATTTTTCGATTTGCGTATTTTTTGCATGATCATAGCCATTTAGCATATTTTCCACAATCAAATGCAGAAAAGTCTGCCAAGCGCGAAGATCCTCGTTCTCCAATCGACTGCTATTTTCCAACTCTTCCATCATCGCTAACGTGAACTCGTCCCAGTAGACCACCTTCAAATTCACCATTTAACTCTTACTTCCATTTTTTTCACGCTGATTGATCAGATATTTATAAATATTTTCTTGCACGTTTGTAATTTTTGCTTCTAGTTTGTTTAAACTGTTTCTCTGCATTTTGCGTCTCTTCCATTCCGATCGTATTTGATGGTATGGGAGTACATATTATTGCTTAAAAGCCCCTAAACATTGCAAACACCATAGCTTATGTGCCAGGTTAGCTTCAATGTTCGAGTACCTTAACAAGGCGTTACAGAAACCGTAAAACAACTCATTTTTTGAAGTAGAGGGCACTAAGAGCTTCAGAGTGTAAAACATATCTCCTAACTTATGAAAATCTTTTCTTTAAAAAAAAAGGCATCGCTGCTTTTTGTGAGATAGCCAGAACGTTTTCGACATCGTTGGATTATCCTTCCCTATTTTCTCATGGTGGACAACTCTAGCGGCAACTCCGGAATGCGAGAAAGAGTTAAAATTTCTTCACTTGCAAAATCAATTCGGAACAATAATTCTAGTTTCCGACTACGAATTCATACTTTAGAAAATTTGATTTATTATTTTTCACATTTCTTTTCTAATTTCTTCAAGAATGAATCCATAAAAAAAACCAACCTTAAATGACTCTGTAGTATAGGCGGCATGTTGTTTTCCAAGGCAATAGCATGTGCATTTAATCTCTGATATGTTACATAAATTTTCATCCTGTAAAAGTAAATGCTAAAGATTTATGTATTCGATATGCTCCTCATTCTGAATAATGATGACTGAAATCAGGAAGAACTCTTCGAGATATAATGGCTCATTTATGGATTACATACTATTCGAAATCTATGAGAAATTTTTTTTTGAGAGTCGAAAACATGAGGAAACTTCTACTGTTGAGAAGTTTGACAATGGAACACCAAACGTGATAATAATCAAAAAAAGAGAGAAAAAAAAGACCCATTTAAGTTAAAAAAAAGTGAATAAAGCTAAGAATTATTAAATAAGTCTGAAAAATCCTATTGAGTCTTATAAGGATATGCAATTCTATTAATAATCTTTCATGCAAATTGAATTGAAACAATCGAAATTGAAGAAGCAGAACCTGCATAAGTAGTTGAACGAAATCATACATTCGTTCAGCGAGTCTTAGAAGAATGAACTCTTTCTCGGCTTCCCCCACTGCATATTTATCCGACATTAATATTGCGGCAATCGTTTCATCTCTCTTGCACACATTATGTAGAACCTGTTATTTTGAATGGCTAAGATTCGCTCATATAATTGCCAATAAATTACACATCAAATAGAACATGTTTATTTTCTTTTCATTATTGTTACGATCGATATTCATTTGTGATATTCAACTTTAGGTGACATTAGAATCATGCACTCAAAGAATGAGCAACATATTTGCTAAATGGGTTACAAATCTTATAGATGAATTTTTTTTTTTTTGTTATCTATGAAAGAAATTTTGGATTAATTTGATTTTTAACAAGGCTGTATTTTCATTTGCAAACAACCATGTAAGAAAGAAAATTTTCCTTTAGAAGAAGGATTCATATGCGTACCTAAGTAGAGGCTAACAAGAGAGTTAATATGGACTACAATTATAGATATGCAGGTTTGTTTGTATATTTCGGTTAGAGGTGAATCGATTGAGTATTGAACGTTGAAAACGCATCAAAAATAAATTTTTGATGAGACACAATTGAAAATTGCCTGTAAAGTTCTCATTAATAGTATGGTGTTATTTTTTTTCATACTCCATCTCAACGATCCTTCTTCTTCATTTAGTGTAAGCGCTTGTGAGTCACATACCTCGATTGAACACAAAGGATGAGGATATAAGTGACTCTGCTCCCTCTCCTCCCCGTCCTTCGCCCCTATAACATTCTCTCCTCTGTGATCATCGTTCACCATAATGATAGTAAATTATAGAGAAATCTATTCAGAGAAGCTGCTGACAGCAAGTATAAGATATTCTGGAAGTTCTGAATAAGCTGTTTCACTAAAAATCTTATTCGTTCATTAAAATAGACTCACCTTGAGGAAGTATTCATCGTGTTTACTGATGTAGTTCCAAACAGTTTTTAGTCGTGCATGCTGCAGACGTGGACGACCCGTTATACGAGCAATCAGAGCACCCATACTAGAAAACATCCAACTTCACTCTAGCCTGCACTTCAGATATTCCCATCTTCTAGATCTGTACTCACCCATAAAAGACATTACGTTGCCCGGGGACTACCTCTGAATTTTCCTAATAGGCGCAATGCATTATGCTAGTTATCAATAATAATATTTCGATGAGTTGTGAGTTTAGAAGCAAAAATGATTCGAACGAATGAACCAAACTACCAATGGACTTTGTGGACTGCTATTATCAGCTAACAGATCGACTTAAAATGTCTATGAAATATTTCGTGATGAGAAAGACATTATTCTATAAGTATTATTTATCACTGTGCTAGCTTTTTTTTATACGCTCTGTAATTTTTTATTATATTTTTTAATGTGTCATATTGCAGTCTACGTTCGAAAATTCAAAATGTGCTGCATTATAACTTGCGCTATCAAATATCATCAAACGTTCAAATCATCAAATTCATTTGCGCTATATATGCATTTTTAATGGCATTGCTATTGTGTCAGCTTATAGTATTGTTACTATGCCCTCTTGCAATGACTTCAACAGGTATTCTATATTACTTTTTGGAAGAATGTGGATAGAAAATCACTCAGCGGCAAAAGTGATAAAAGATTTGCAAAAAAAAAAAAAAAAAAAAAATTAATTAAATAAATAAATAAATAAATAAATAAATAAATAAAACTTTAAAACCAAAGTAATGAAAATTGTTGCATCAGAAATTTACGGTGATATGTCTATGAATCATCATCTCTAAATATGCGTTATTTACCTCACATTATTCAATTGCAATATCGATCTGAAGATAAGGAGTCGGTTAACAAATAGCTCCAGAATTTCTAAGTTGGGCACTTTGTTCTAGGCCAAATTCAATAGCTCCAACGTTCCAGTAAGACATATTCTGTCAATTGACTCCTACCCTATTATATCTAACAGCAATACTGTTAGCTTGATTAGTTAGGTATATCACTTTTCTCAAGCAGCATAAACCGAAAAGAAAATTTTTCGAGAAATCCCGCTGTTTTGCATAGTATGCCAACGAAATTTAAAGACTCATTTTAGCGGCTGCTAAGTTCAAACTCTAGACACGTTCATTTGCATGGGGGGATCGAGTGAGTGATACGAAACTCTCTTTTATAAATTTAACTGTTGAAATTGACTAACAAGTTCACCTACTTATCGAAGAATACGGGAGGGGGAGGGGTGCGAGGGTGCGGGGAGAGAGGAAGAGAAGGTATGGCGATCTGCAAATAACAGATTTCGTGAAGGTGAATGTTGATTGCATTTCTGCCAAAGTTTCCGCGCAATAAATCACACCATTGTATACTAAAGTTTTTATTCAACAATACTCGATCGAATATCTCAAATAATTAATGTATGCAAAATGCACACATGGGGCAAGTTTTTACGCAAAAAAAAGTACCTGAATATAAAAGCGTAGTAAATGAAGGGTAGAGGGAAAGTTGTGCTCACTAGACGACTCACATTATGCTAAAGCGCGGCAAAAGTTGAAGCCAGTCAACAGTGGGCACGTTATTTCGTTTAAGCAACTAGCACAAATGTCGGCACTAATTCATCGTGATGCATGCACAACTCGTCGAAATTGCACTCACAGATATGCACCTTTTAAGCAACATCTCTCTACCTACAGTGTTCCTCACTTCATCGAAAGTAACAAAAAAAAAATTCACTACAATTTCTGGTGACGCACATTTATATCACATAGATATTCGATCGTTGCTAGTGTCATCCATGCAAGAATCTCTTCTTCTACATATAAAACTGTTCCGAATAAACATTTGTTGTGTTTAGAAACTTTTGTTTAAAAATTTATTACTTTCGCCCAGTTGCCACTGAAGCTTTTTTAATTGAACTTAAAATTAGAAACGGATTTAAAATATTTCCACGCAATTCAATAAAAAATCTCATTGTGAATTTTTTTCCAGAAATATTCTATCATGCTTGTAACTTTCAAAAAAAAAAGTATTTTATTTCGTTCAACTTTACAATTATTGCTTCCCCGATTCGATTTAAAGAACTCGCTAGACGTTGTCAGTTAATTATAATCCTAAGGGATCTTCATAACCTCAGTTAATATATATGTGATCCCGCAAATCATATTTCCTCGAGAGTATTTCTCTCAAATTTCGAAATAACTAAGCGTAACTGCTGATTTTTACTGTTGTTCCTTAAATGCTTTATTTTCTAATTAATTCAATGATATTTTGATTAATTATATAGATTGTATTTGATTATACTAATTCATTTGATTATGCTTCAATCGCTCGAAGAGGAGAAACACGCAAAATACATATGACAACAAATACGAAGAAATGCAACAAAATAGACAACGGAAAATACAAAACACTAACAAAGCTGCAATCCAGACGAATAAATATCAAATAATTCAGGATTCAGTACACGAGATTAGCAACAGTTTAGTGATGAAAACGATTCAATCACAACTTAACAGTGAAGAATTGAATGAGCAAACTATTGAATGATGCTTTTTTCATTGTGCAACCCCATATGGGAAAGTTCCTCACTAAAGACGTCAGCATCGACTCTTCGAAGATTTCTTTGACACACTTGTCTAGATGTTCCTTGACATGGATACCTCAATCTTGCTAACCAGACCAACTGCTGTGAAAGATTGAACCATGTGAATGTGACAGCAAATTACCCGCCATTCTGTTTAATTCAGCTTCGGGTGTTTTGAAAACCACGAATAACGATGGTCCCTCTTAAGTAATCAATTTTATGCCTACAATAACTGGTCCCTTGTAATTTACAGTTCCGACTTCGCACTCTGCATTATGCTTTTTTCTTGCTTAATGAGTACAAACTCTGTACTTTAGCAGGTGATGTGTTTGAGTCATTGATTCCATCTGCATTAGTGGTAATTATGAAGCGCAGAGCCTTATTGGATTTCCGGAAATGAAACCATTCATAAGCAAAGTTCCAAAAATTTCGCTTTGTAGGGAATAATGAATCAATAGGCTGAATTATTTTTTATTATATTTGGGATGCGTGATGAGCGGCAGATTACTAGATGAATATTTCTTACGATGGTCGAATTTGCTTGATTTGCTCTGGTTTAGTGACATGATAATGAACAGCGTCCACTCAATGGTCACTCACTTTTCGGGGCAGCCATCTATTCATGCGCCGCTCCACATCATGATGAGATGATCATATTCGGACGTCGAGCACTGCATTAACGTTTGAAGGAGAGATGAGTGGTAAAGAACCGGCAGGAGACGACGGGTGGCAGTATTTTGAGGGAATTGCGCCAAGCCGTCTCTCTGCTATCTTCTGTTGGTTGACCCATTTCGTCAAGAAGGTAGGAAACGCTGAAAAACGGATAATCATTTTTATTATTGTTGCATCCGACTGTCTCTATTTAAGGTGCGCATGTGCCTAGAGGTTTGCACTCTTATGCACATCCGCCTCTTCTTTTGGGATACCCTCTTGTGGTACTTGAAGCGTCTTTGATTGCAACCTTTGAATAACCCTCCGAAAATGGATCGAATCCGGCCATCTCTTTTTATTGCGACCAATCAGTTATCTTCCGTTATCATTGATTACTAGCAGTTACTAAGTGAGCTAACCTGATCTCTATGTAGGCCGAAAGATTGTTCTATTGAAGTGCGATTCCGCAATATTCATTGTATGATCAACGCAGCTTATATTTTGGTCCATATCACCGACTTTTCATTGCTCTCGCCTCTAATATCTTATTGTTGTCGTTGTTGGTGTCTCGAGCATTTCGACAATGGTATTTGATTTTTACTGCCACTATTTTTCGAAAAACCGTTTTGGTGCTGGCTACCAGATTTCACTGGTGTAAACTGCAATTTTTTTTCGCTCATCTAGGAATTCTTTTTCAACTTTCGCAAACAACAACCTTTGAGGTGTCTTCCTTTCGTAGGCGGGTAGGAGTGCCGCTTTAAGAGTAATTTTATGTTCATTACAAGCTTTGTCTTCTGGAGCTACTTGAGAATACAGCGCACTCTGTTTAATAACCTTTAGATTCTTGTCCACTGCAATCGGAAATGATGCAATAAATGAAATATTCTTTCAGGATAATGGGTGATCTGACCAATAATCGTATGATGTACTGCTCTGTGGGTGCGGTTTCATTGGCGCTTACCGTACTCGTTTTTTCAACACCGATGCTAATCGTTTCTGTGGATAAGCTGCACTATGAAATCCACAAGGATTTACTTCATCTTAAGGTTATTGTTTAATTTGGATAGATGCACTATTTCATTCATATCTGCTTTATGAGCATGTATTTATTGGTGATGAGAAAAGCTTGCTGACAGTCATCTGCTTTTAAGATATGATTACCGGCTATTTATTAGCGTTTTCGCTTTGTTGTGCAAAAGCGAAAAATTTTCTTGCTTGCTATCCCTAGGGTCTCCGTTGTTGTTATTGGCAAACGAGTGCTGTTGAGAAACTATATAAATCTCACATTTATATGCTAATGGACAACCTTTATGAAGGCTAGTTTATTAGCATGAGCAATTAAAGCTTATCGATTTCAGTCACAATCGAAGCGAGTAATATAGGCTTTTCTTTACTCTTCTGCCTATTATGCAACTTTCAACTCACGGTACTTGTTATACTCAGGTCGCTAACGTATATAAGCGAATCAATTAATTATTTTTTTATCTCCTCATAGAAAGTCGAATATTTATGAAATCTATATTATTTTTATTTTTCACCTTTCAGAACGAGGCCGACGAGATATGGGACGTTCTTATGGAAATGGAGAAAAGTATAGCAGTATCAAAAGTGCGTGTTATACGTGATGGCTATGAACAGCCGCCCAGATTTGGATATGGCTATGCGAAACTTAAATGTATCGTTTGTGCTTTCAGTACCAATTTTAAATGCTGCTGATAAGGCTCTATGGCGTCGACTTTGCAACTTTACCTTTTTTTTAATTGTAGAGTAATGTTTGGGTACTGATATGTCTTTTGCAGTTGGAAAGTAAAGTTATTGGCAGGAAATTCTAGATAATATTTATGGTAGTTTCAACAGGAAGGAGTAAAACGTGGTAAGTTTTAAGATGCATTCTTTTTCCTTCGGAAGAAAGTTTCGGTGAATGAAATCACTGCTAGCTGAGAATTTTATCAATGCTGATTCCCCGAGGCACTTCGAGAAGCTACAATTTATGATGCAGGGAAGTTTCACATCTTACTTTACTGATTTTCATCGCGATTTTTTAAATTGAGTCACCATATACTCTTTTGCCAAGCAAGATGAAAAACATCAAAGAATTCTATTTCGCTATGCGATTTTCAACATTCGATTAGAAACTTATTCCGTTCCCAATTTCTAGTATCAGCGTTCATTCATTTGAGTGAATTTATTGTGAAATTCAAATCTGATCAACGAATACTCAAATGTTTTGGTTCATACGGTATGATGAACTTCAACGCAATATTTAACAGTTACAGTTATCCTATTTATCTCAATAAGGTATTCTTCAATGAAAGGCTTCCTCGCATAGAAACTCTCTGCTATAGCGTTGTGAAAAATTGGAGCCATTTTTTGAATGTAAGCCCTTCTTAATGGCCTATAGTTAAGAAGCACTCTCTTTAAAAGCACTCGACTCGACGATAGCGAAGTTTATCAAATTGTTTTGGTTTTAGGCAAATTTTTCTGCTGCAGTATTCAATTATTGACCTAAACAAGATGTAAAGTGCGCGAACAGAACTTTGTAAAGAATGAGATCTCTTTTAAATTTTAAATTTAAATTCTTTTAAATTTAAACTCTCTCCAGAGTTTCAGCTCTTCTTCAGAAAGTCCTCGAAAAAAAGAAGCCTCGAAATTGTACTAAAATAAATGCGGTTATGTTGATTAAAATAAACTTGCAAGTGTAAGTCTTACATTGATTAGTGTTGTACAATATGAGAATATTATGCAGGTTGCTGTGCGACGAGAGTCGAATATGTGCAATACGAGCGCAATCTGCCCACATCATATGCCTGTCCGTTTGGTCAAAAAGGCATTCCTGGAGCAGTTGGGTGCGTCGGACAATGCACAATTGCAATTATTTATCTCTTTTCTTTGATGACAGCTTGCTAGGATCTTTGTTATCCTCGTTATCATCATTTCCATATAAAAAAAAATAGGAAAATATCTTCCACATATGATCGTGGTTTTTGGAAAAACACTCATAATGTTTTTTTTTTCGTGCCTCAGCAAGAAATTTTTCATTAGTGAGTGTGTTCCTTTGATTCTCTTTTTGTTAAATAATTTATCTCTAATATTTTAAGAAATATAGCAACTTTGTGAAAAAGTTCACAAAGCGTTCGAAGATATTTCTTCTTCCTGAGAGTGGGGTCATTAAAAAGACTCGCATAAATATTCGTTTTTCAGCCCTCCTGGCGAACCAGGCGAAGATGGTCGTCCAGGTTACAACGGAGAGGATTATCCCTCGACTCGTAGAAGCATATCAGGAGATTTTGGAATACCATCTGCCTATGGAATATTGTCAAAACCAATGATTTGCGAGCCATGCCCACCAGGACCACCTGGTTATCCCGGACTAAAAGGTTTTCTTGTTGCTATCTCTTGAGCCACTGAAAAGTCATTCATTGATCCTTGGCTGATAAGATGTGAAATCCTCTTCTCAACATATAACACTTGTGAAAACCAAAAAATCTTTAGCAGCATGAGTGGAATTTTGTCGGTATTTCTAAATCTTGCTCGCAAAGAAGCTCTATTCTTCGAAATGACTTGGCAAAAGAAGTGAGGATCACAAAAGTAGAGCAGAGGCATGGGAACGTATGTCGAATGCGCCTAGTTTCGTTGAAATGCAAAGCTTCCATCATGTTCATTCATCACTTTTCTCACTTTCAGCTTACCTTTTATCTTTGGTTGGTTGATAGAAAGAGAGAAGAAGTTGAACCCCCTCCTAAAGGATTTCGAGCGGTTTCCATAAAATCCTATCTTTTGAAAAGGCACCTCTTGAAATCTTCCGATAGCTTAATAAATAAGACCGAGGCTAACATCACACCCATACAGATGGACGAACGCAGGGTACTTGTAAACCAAGGTCTTCTTCTTACAGTCGAAGAAATATCGGAGCCGAACTGCTTTCAGGCCAAGTTGGTTTGCCAGGACGTAAAGGACAGAAGGGTAGCGATGGAAGGCATGGTATCCCTGGTATACCTGGGAAATATGGGCTAACGGCAAGTGATTCTGTTGCTTCGCAACTGCACCGGCTTTGAATTTCCTCAGTAAAATCACTGAAACAATTTCGGCTTATGAAGCGGCATGTTGTGAAGCGAGAAAGGCATGGTTGTATAAGCAAAGACGTCAGAGCCCATAAAAAACAAATTCGGCATATTTATAAGCACTAGAATTGCTTTGTTACATATTCTTCATGTATATAATGTTGGAATATCTTTGAAGGGAGAAATAGGCAAACGTGGCCGTGCAGGATTGCCCGGCGTCAAAGGTCCCAATGGAGCCGATGGCATAAGTGGTGGAAAAGGACCAACAGGAGCAAAAGGAGCATCGGGATATGTTGGAGGTGTATTATTAACAATTTGATGCCATACGAGCAATATTTACTTACTTTGCTTGACTGCAATCTCAGTCACAACTATTTTTTATTTTCTTTTGTACATCTCTTTCAGTTTTCTCTTATTTTGAGTAATCTCTCAAGTATGCGATTATCGACTGTTGAGGCAATCAGTTATGCATACGATATCCCGATGGGACTCTCTCTAATTTGGCAGCCAATTTTATCGGAAAACTCACATAAGAAGTACTCCTGAGATGATGCACTGTGATTTTCAAAAATTTATTGCAAATCATTAAATTTGCATAATTGTTGCTGATTTTCTCAAAGTATTTTAGTGCCCGGTCCCCGTGGCGTGGCTGGTCCAACTGGCAGCTATGGGTTACCTGGATACAGTGGACCTCCTGGAAAACAAGGACCCAAGGTACCATAATGATATCTTATACAAGGCAATGCCTCTCCGATGGTTTTCTGATGCATTTTACTGAGTATGGGTAGGTCGACTGATGAGGTTGTCATGAAGATGGATGCATAAGATATTTGAGTAGAATTATTGGCAGCGATATTCGATCATTGTTCCTCGAAACAAGCGTAGTTATTCACAACAGCTTCTCTGTGCTGAACTTTCAAGTCCTGTCTTTCCTCATCTGCTTAGCAAAGCTATTTGAAGCTCTCCTGGAACGTAATATTACAGAATCCTCGAAAGTCTCCTGAACGCATCAGGGTTTTTGAGAAGTTTATTGGGTATTTTAAAAGTCACCAAGGAGTATGCGTAGTTAGAAAAGGCAATGAAATAGTTTGAAATGCCGTGAGAAATCATTTTAGGCTTGTGCAGACAGAATTATACATCATATCTCAATCAATGCCTGAAAACAGGAACTGTTTCCTTCAATTTGTTACAGGGTCAAAGAGGCCAAGGCGGAGCTGATGGCTTGCAGGGTTTGCAAGGTCCACCGGGACTCGATGCCATTTATTGTCCTTGTCCGGATAGGACTCAAAATCTCTACTCAATTTATCCCACTTCTTATGCTTCTAGAACATCTGACTACTATGGAAAGGTATTCTTTTCGGGAATTGACTCTTTAATTTCCAAACATTAACGTTATTGTTGAATTTCAACTGTAAATATCTCGGGGTTAATAATTCTTCATCGGCTCTCTGATTGGGATATTTGCTGAAGCAGATATGATAAAATTGTTCAAATAGAGAACCATTAAGCTTTCAATTCTCGAATTTAAAGAAAAAGAATCAAGAAGAGACTAAAAAATATTGAAAAGAAATTCTTTTGCTAACAATCGAAATGATCTATGCTAATGTCGAGTGGCGAAGTGAAAATTTGCTCTAAGTTGCAGCACAATATTGATATAATGGAATTTCTATTTGACGTCATGAATATTTTCCTGCATAATGGGGCCGAAAATACTAGAGTTCTATTCGTATTAAATTTAAATATGTAAGACTCGGCTCAATTAGTCAAAATATGCAACATTCGAATCAATAAACTGTCACCACGAGAAATGCAAGTGAAATGTTGTGTCTTTTTGATCTCTGGATGTGAATTGTTAGAAAGCATATGCTATTTCCCTGTCGTTCTTGAACCCTTTTCTCTCAATGGAAACAATTAGGGATGCAGAAAAAATGGGCATCTCTTGATGGAAGGTTCGGGGACAGAGGTGGATGAGACAGAGTTTCCATTGCTAATTCGCTCATCTTCTCTGTCATGATTGTTACGAAGTGCGGTTTGTCACTGTCGTGAGGGAGGATGAAATCGTGAGGGAGGATGAAATCTGTTCTGTTAACCAGTATCGATCATTAAATCAGTGGCTTCTGTTAAATCACCTCCAATCCATTGGTCTACGACTTCTTAGGAACTGCTTCATGGTATGGCATAGAGTTGTTCCACTGCGGACCATTAAATAATCAGTATGACCTTCTGCAAGTAGAAGTCGCATTTTGTTATGTCTCACGTGTGCTCACATTGTCAAGCAACTGTGCAAACCTATGCCTTTTATCCATTTTTCATCACAGTTGATAAATTGTCAACGATACGGTTGTGCTGGTTGAGAAGTTCAATAACCGCAAAGAAAAAACCTTTCTTCGGTTGAGGCGGTTCAATAACCACATAAACGTCGAATTGGCTCTCTAAGAGTTCAACACTTCAGACGGTCCAAATTTATGCAAAAATCCTTCAGATTTTGTTGACCCACTTTGGCAATAATATATTAGTTCGAATGTTGCTTATTTTAATAAAAAATATTGCATTCGAAATGTGTTATAAGTAATCAAATCTCATTCGTCGAACGTTCATTACTACCGTCTTCATCAATTCTTTATTATCGATTTGAGGAAATGCACTTTCTCTAAAATAAATATTTACTAGTAAACCCAATTATTTATGACTTATCGAATAAATCAAATAAATATGATCAGAATTCTAATGAGTATTTTCAATTAGTATTTGTTAGAAAATATTTTCACCATTACATAAATAGTGATTCTTTTTAGACAGTTGAATATCAAACGACATCATCTGCATCATCGCAATCTCCAAATTTGGTGTATTCGGGAGTATCATCTAAGCTACAAGAGTATAATTTCAATCGTTTTCATCGCTTTTTTAACGATACTTTCTTATTGAGCATTCTATCCTATGTATTTTTATCGTTTACCTTTTCATTTATTTTTTTACTACGCATTTGAGAAAAGAATAAAGAGTTTTCATTTGAAAAATTTCAGATATGCTCGAATTGCACGTCCATCATCAAATTATCAAGCACGTGAGCCACCAAGAATCGATTTCTCCATGAGATCAGCGCAAACTCAACAACCTTCTTCGCAAACAACTCGGAAAACATCGAGTGCAACGTTAATAGTCCCTTTTTTATTTCGTAGATTTTCTCGAATTTTTCCACTCACATTAGACATTATGAATGAGAAATTTTCGAATAAGTGTACTTCTCTCTCTTTTCTTTTTGTTGCTACTGATTCAAACACAGTAGATTCCATAATGAAAATACTGACAACCACTTCGATTTATTCTTTGATTTAGCGACGAAGTCTCATCCCCAGTGAAATGTTACTTCCGTTATCCTAGAAACTATAACACTACTTTAACAGTATAATTTTAAGGGTTATTAACTGGCCCAGATGGGCAAGTTCATCGTCGTCGACAGTGATTTCGGCACCTCCTGCAACAAGACCTCCCGCTATTCACTCCTCAACGTATGGACTTGAAGTGGATTCTGATGAATGGGCTAATATTGCGTTTACTGGTAGAAAAAGAAATAAGGCAGCTTAGCTTACTCTTTTCGAATTAAACGTACTCGTTCCTCGTTCTTCAAGCCTTTCCCCATTTTCTCATTTAATTCCAGGAGCAAGTGTTCACTGTCTTTCTCGTTTCGGAATTTGACCTCGTCAACATCACATTGAAACCATAATCCCATAAAAGAAACTAGTATCTGCGCGATAGATAGAGCCTGCGTACTGTCCATATTTGTGTCTAGACGAGTTCAACACTGTAAAACAACAAGTGCAACTCAGCAACACAGAATAAACTTGAAGCTTCCTTGTGCAAAGCAGTTTCTTATGCATTTGTTAGCGTATAGTTAAGTCGCATTTCGTTTTCCAATATAGAATCTATTCGATAGTGCATATTCACCGAATTCAAAAAAAGAATCTTTACTTCATGCTAACAGAGTTTAATCCTAGGCATTGAGCGTTATAGACAGATTGGGCAAGTAGACAAACAACTATCTGCGCTGCATATTTTATTTGGGATTATACCTATCCTACAATCATTAATAAAATCGCGGAATTAGTTTGGTACTTCATATAGGTGAGTAATGGAGTTTTTTATAGCACTGTATGGTGTATTGTCACCATTAATGCTGCCTAAGTTGTATTTGATGAGCATTTTTGTTGTGACTGGCAGCGGAAGCATAGAGGAAACTGAGTGCAGGCAGAGGGCAGCAAGCGATAACCGTCTGTCGATGCCGATATGCAAGAGCACAAATGAGACAGAAGAAATAGAGTATGAAGGAGCACCACAGCCCCAAACACGAGTGAAACCAAAGGCGAAAGACATCAAACGGGCTGAAGCCCGACTTATACAAGTCTTAAATATCGCCTGGGGCGCACAAGAGCACATAAGTCGGTCAATGACATTATGTGAAGAACAACATCAAACGAGAATCGTCTATATACGAGTGAAAGTGATCACTGCAGTGTTAGGTCATAAGTAGATATTTCTTCGGTGCCATACCCAACAGCTTTGTTTGTTTTCCATTGCGGATGTGCAGACAGAATAATTCACATAATTGTTACATAGGGCAATCGCATATAGGGCAATATCACGCTTCTAAGGCCGTCCTGTTGCTCCGTACAAACCTCTCGAAACACTTCACGACAACTTTAGATGTCTGTTTCGCGCATCATTTTTTTGGCGTCAATATAGCAGCCGATCGTAACAGTGTGTTGCCATTTGGTAAAGTGCACCACTGCCTTGAAGGGCTATCGAATTCAGTCTTCACCTCCAATGCGTGCGTTTGAAAGGTGCCTTAAAACCATGGCATATGTTCCGCATCCAGTGAATCGATTATTAGAAGCTTGTTATTGTGAATGAATTGATGAGATTTTCGATGGGCCATCATACCGGCACAGCAATCAAAATTCACTGACCATTTACGCATTATGGTGCCGATGCACTAATTATTTACCAATCGTTCTTTGACGCTGTCGATGAGTTTCCTGATGTATAGTTTAAAATTTGATTCCTTTAAAAAGGGGAGAAAAGTTATGAGATCTATTAGTCCACAAGAAAAGCAATGATGAGCTCGCACTTATAATTGATGGGAAAAAGCGAGATGAGTAAGGCGACAATGTGGAAGCTGCTGTTATGGAAACTACTAATTGCCGATGGCAACGATTCCCTTTTTTTGCTTACTCTGCTGGTTTCAAAAAAACAAAAAAAAAACACGAGATATGCAATGCAAAACGTGTAAAGATGCAATGCAAGGAAAATATTTTATAAGGTTTTATTTACAAATTATTAGGGATACAGAGGCATCGATAAGTGCTTCTGGAAGACAACAACGTGAAACAGTTAACATTAGCAACAAGGGCAGTGAATTAAACAAAAACGGTAATCAGCGTTGAACACGAATACAGAACTTGTGTTAAACAAAGCGAGCGACAATTATCACCGTTCGACTGTCCTCCAAAATGGTAATGTTCATACGAATCGGCGACCTGAGGAGCTCCATTAGCGACGTGAAGCGCCACAACTTCATAAGCAGTGGTATTTCTTTGAAAAAGTGCACGATAACTGTGTTTTTATTGCGCATTCAATAGGCGTTGTTGAGCCAGAAGACGAGTACAACCAGCTTTCTGCCTAAAAAAAAGGTGTCATTACTAAGAAAAGAATTTTTCTATATGAAGCGTAAATCGAGGTACAGCTATTGAAATTTCAAGCAATGTTTGCATTAAATTCCGATCATTAGAGCATTATTCTAACGTTGCTATAGTTAACTAAAACTATCTAGCAATACCTGTTGAAGATTGCTTTCATGAATCACGACAAATCAACAAGCAATTCTTCGTCAAGTGAAGCAAGTTTTACACTTAAAATAGTACAATCATGTTCAGCATTTATTCATTAGACAATGTTCGAAAAATTTTGCAACAGTCATTTGAGATCGGGCATTTCATTTTTGAAACCAACAGATCTTCAAATAAATCTCAAGAGAAGAGATGAGAGGTGAAGGAACGCCAATCCACAAGCCTACCTATATTGCGGCATCACTCTAAATGGCTGTCCATGACCAGGAATCACCCAATCCGCCATGCAGATTATCAGATTAGCATTCTGTCGTTTGATCGTAGAATCCCACACACTTTCCTCGGCCATCAGATCAATCTGCAAGCATTGTGATAATGTTAGCGCTTTGTTCCTCTCATTCCTCTCCATTTCGCTCTCCCGTTAAGCATCATATTTGTTTTTCACAACGATCCATTCCTCAATGTAGTTGGTCCGACCGAAAATACGAATATAAATACGAAAATATCGCAGTTATCTGGTCCGAAAATACGAAAAAAAAAAATAGCTCTTCTCTCCAAGGTGTTTCGCTCCTCGTTATGAACGAACGTAAGCGATCGCTTTATTTTTTACATCTCGCGTTTTTAACCGCCCAACAACTGGCTTGTGTGTTTATACGGCAGTGAATGGAGCCATTAACAGCTCTATGAGAACAAATCTGCGTCTACTATCTCCCAGAAAATCGAAGGCCTATCCGTTGGGCTGCAAAACCAGGTAACTGCGATATTCCGAGGTACATGTGCCGTCATCTATTCATCAAAGAGTTCGATAGTATCTTCAAAAATGACTGTAAGTTTTCCATACGAAAGTAAAGCGCTGAGACCTCTAAAATTGTGAATAGTCGAAAGTGTGAATTAGCTGGTTACCCAACTCATCATTTCTTTGTTTGCTGATTGCGTGAAGATACTTTCACCATTGAATGGTGCTTCGAAATGTTTTTGATGCATCGCCCGACATCACTGCTTTTCATATTACCACCTTATTCAATTTCTATGAGTTGTTCTCGAATATTTATCGTTTTCCCCGCTTCCTTTTAGGTCAAATCCCCATCCACATAGTTTCCTTACCGATGCAACAGCTTATCTATTACTGCTATAATGTATAATAAGGTGGCAATGAAGCGTGGAAGGAAAAAGCAATGGACCTTTTCGGCGAGAAATGCTTCAGATGGGATGAGATCACCAACGATCGCCATCGAGCCATATCCAGGCACGTTGTGAACGAGCACACTCAGATCATGCTGTGTGTGACCAGGTGTTTTCCACACCTCTACATTGGTCGACAGCTTGCGGTATGGCCTCTGAAAAACGAAGGTTATGCTGATCTTTATCCAAGTTGTATTAAGTGTTGCTTTTTAAGAAGCACTTTTTCTCCACTACTGATAACTGCGACTTTTTTGAGATGATAGCTAGCCATAACATTAAAATTAGTTCGGATGTTTGAGAAAACATCTCAAATTTATTAAGAAACAGAAAAAAAAGCTAGACGAATATGGTTTTGCTTTTGGACTCTGCTCGCATAAGTAACCATCTTCATAATTCACCAATAAATAACAAAACAAGCGGCAATAATATCTTCGTATCTCAGTTGATTTTATCGCCCGCGTAAATCGGCGAAAGATACTTTTTTTTTTTGTGAGCTGAGGTGGGGGGAGTGGGAGGGGGGGGCGTAAAGTATGAACTGATGCCGCTAAGTTGCACATCTCGTGTTTATTATAGATTCATTTTGCATGTATATTTAATGCCAATTATTGTTATGCAAATTTTTTATCGATGATATTTGAAATATGTATAGTTGTATACAAAGATATCTATGTTCTAATAAAGGATAATTTCATCGTTGTAAATGTTGTGAGAAATTATTTCCACGTTTGTCAAAATATGCTCAATTTTCGTACTACAAACTATAGAAATGCAATTATTTGAGTATTGTTTTGAGTAGAATATTTGCAGTATTAGCTAAACGTTTTTATCTTGTTGATAACATGACGAAGTAAGTTGCCATCGGAGAGAGCAAAAGCTATTATTATTATTGGCTCAAATCATTCAACGATTAACTATTCTGAAACAGTTTTGCCAGTAATTTGACACTTGAAATTTGAAATTTGAAGAAAAACGACGTATGTTTCAATTATTATTAGCATAGATAGGCTAAGAAAAAGGAGTATCATTTTTTTTTTCACAGATTAGAGTCGATTTTTGAAGAGATATTTTTATAATAACTTCAATATTTTTGCAATTTCCGAACACCTATAGTAAAAACAAGAAATTATCTAATACGATCGGAAAACATTATTGAAATAGGCGTTTAAAAATTGCCAATTTCGGTTTATGAAAACATTCAAGAAACCGATTGTAAATCAAATTCTTTCGCGCAAATGCACTCGTTTTTTTTTTTTTTTTTTATGCGATGTGAGACATTCAATACGAAATTGTGCATTGCGCTCGAAATGAGTTCAGTTTGCAAGCAAATTACGTCATTCATTGAGCAACCAGTAAACGCTTTCGAAAATGGTCGCATCTGAAAAAAAAAAAAATCAGCCTTTTTGCTACCGAAATGACTCGTACTTATATCAAATTTTTATTACAAACATATTTTACCCTTAGAATGACATCGAAAGAAAGCTCCATGATGAAGGGTGATTACAATCAAAGGCCGGAGCGGATTACATAAAAGTGAGCTGCTGCTGAGGGAAAGGGAAGGAAACAGGGAGAGAAGTGGAGAAGGGATATATGGAATGCGTAGTTTCCGTCCGAGATGGATTTACTCGGAGGTATGCGATGCTTTAAACACTAGTTCGGTGGAACGTAACAGCAGTAAACTTCTCAATCATTCAGCTGTACGTGTTCATTTTCTAAAAATAATGTTAGCAAGAATATCACATTTCGAAAAGAAGGCCAGGGAGGGAGAGATCATTGAATGCACCGAAGAAAACAGAATAATTTTCAAAGACGGTGAAGTGAGGACTCTCATAAAGCAGAAAGTGGTGTTAGGCGAATCTCAACTCACCTTATGGTCCCAAAAAAACCTGCACAAGTGAAAGGTCCAAATGAAAAAAAGATATGATAGACAAACGTTCACGATGGACCAAATAGTAATATAATTCACTAAGCTCTAAAAACCATATCCTATAATATAGCGTGCTTTTATCAAGATTATCGAAATATTGCAAATATTTGCAGAATAACGCAATCTGAAAAAAAAAAGAAGCTTGCAACACAGATTTCCGAATATTGACATTATTGTTTATTGCGGAGGCAAAGTTCCATTTTCCTATAAGCACAGCAGAAAAAAAAAACCGGAAATAAAACTTACGTCTTTAAGCTCAGTGGGAATGGCATGACGTCCAATATATTCCATAGAATGGAAAAGAATTGGCTTCTGCCCAAAGAAATTCATATTGCCTATGTGTCCAGGATGACCATGAGTGATTACGACTGCGTCAATCTCATCCACTGTCACCGATTCCTTTGCCAAACCTGTGAATATATTTTGCCTCACTTTTCAGGATCTTTATTGCTCTGCAAATAAGGACTTATTGCGAAAAAGTTTCTCTATTCAAGCGTCGATCACTCCATATATTTCAACAAGTGAACATCGTCTCATTACAAACAATACTTCCCTTTGTCGAATTCAGTCCCCTATCTCCTGAACTCGTCGTTTTTTTTGCACTGCAATTTTGCATGGTATTTTCGACTTGGACGAAAAGTGGAGATCAAATCTTCAGAACGTTTTTGATCCCGTCGCGTGGTTAGTCTCAAAATGTTCAAACTCCGACCAAATTTCTTTTGAACGGGCTTTCAGACTTTGGGGCCTGGATTTTTTAAAGAAAGCGCAAAACGGTTTAAACCTTATGTAGCATATAGGCGGTATAATAAATACTCGCCAATCAATTTGGTTGTTACTGCATAGCATTACCACAGGCTATATGAAGCTAAACTCGTGGTCGATTGCCGCTTCAGAGCGGCGCATGTTCTCCATCTGCTCATATCTGCTGCAGCATTTATCAATGAGTCGTTGTTCCATACGTGCCTGGATGAGGCTGAAGCAGTCGAGCAGCACCAGGAAAAGCCATACTTGTAGTGCAGTAAAGAGTACGCAGACAACAATGAGTACACCACCACCGAGCACCACCGTCGATCTAGCTGCATGGTACTCGAGGTTCGTGTTTTGTGTCACCAAAAATTGCACCACATTCGAATCATTCCATAGCGAATAGGCGATGAAAAGTGTGGCAGAAATACAAATGATAATTGTAAGCAGTTTGAGTACAATCTTTGGAATCATCCATAAAGGCAGCTCTCGTATTACACCGTACCAGTTTGCGAAGATGCACACCACATGTAGCACGTACAATAGTACGGAGGCAGCAAACCATGCCGTTATGACTGGATTTGATCTGATAAAACGCTAACTTCATCATCATTAACACTTGCTATAGCATATAAATATTGTTAGGGTTAGGTTCTTTTGAAGTGATGTTACATTAGCTGAGTAAATATTTTAAATTTATAGAGCGAAAAATTTATCGTCTAACTCCATATCTACGAAGGAAATTTCTTAAAGAGTTGAAAAAATGGCTGATAAAAGTGCATCAGGCACATTCACGAATTCAGTAGTGACGTCAAAACGTTAAAAAGTACTTTTTAACGAAAATGATATGCTTCATTCGTTGATTGCTTAAGCAAAATCTTACGGATTTCTTTTGGTGCACTATAAAAATCTTTTTAGCGTACCGACAATATCACTACTGATATGAAGATGGTGACTAAAAAAGTGTTGTTCCACGTATCAGTGCCCTACGAAGCTTTGCGAATAGGAGTTTGGGATTCTCTCATTTGATGTAAATGATGCAAGTAATAATTCTTGACAGAGTATATTGATAAGTAAAGTTTAAAAGAATATGCAAACGATTTTCTAAGGAAAGTTTTCAGGAAAATGACAGCAGCATGTGAATTCCGACGCTTATAAAGCTAAATTTTGATTACTGAATCATTACGCCCAGAAGTTTTACTCAAAAGTTTAACTACAGAAGTATTGGTCGTTGGGTTTGAAACAATGCTATGGCGAAATTCGTAACGATCAACGGACGCTCATGTAATTGTTACGAAGAAAACAATGCCTCTTTGCGCTATCTACTCGTTTCATGCAAGTATTCCGGACTAATCGCAATTGGGCTCACTTGAAAAGGGAGAGGATGAGATGAGTTTGAGTGATTAAACTTTTCATTCTAACTTGGACAGGAGAGAAAATCTGCGTGATTCGATAGCGATGCATTTTACTTCTGTAGAACTTTTTTTTCGAATTCGAACTTCTACTTCAATTTCTCTCACTCCTAAATTGTAGCTCTATTTACAAGTTATTTTCAAACCTATTTCAAATATGTAGTTATCGTGGATACTTTAGTGGGTCAACTAGTTGGTCAAATACCTGGATACATTCAAGCTTCACCTGATATAAATGTAGAGGTGAACACCTTTGAGGAGCGGTGCGGTGAAAACCAATAAATCGACCAATCCGACGGTGATCGCCGCACATTTTTTGTTATGCTGATAGCAAGTGCTAGAGGACGAGAGTGACATTTCGACTGCCTCAGAGCAATAAACTTGAGTCTCTTTAACTTGAAATCGTTTCTAAGCCACGAAGATCTTCTCAATTTTTCACAAAAGACTCTAAGCCTCCCAATTATCGAGTATTTCGACTATTTTTAGAAACGAGCAAAAAATGTTTTTTCGATGTGGGTCATCGATGAGCAAACGATTTAAAGTCGCAGGAATAGTTTCAGCAATAATATCTATATTGAATATATATACAGGGCTATTGGCTCCTTGTGAAGGGACGGAATATCAGTGCAGAGCGGGTACACGCCAGCGACTTTCCATTTAGAAAAAACAAAATTAACAATCTCGCAGTGCCTATTCGACGATTCCTAGTTTGTACTGCCTGATACGAATGTATTATCACGCATACATCTGAAAGCAATTACTGCACTGGTCGAGTTATGTGAATACTTGAAAATTATTCTGGACGAGTTGTTTCCTATTGATTCCACAGTGTGACCAAAGTTCGTAAAGTAGCGTTGATCGACTGAATAATACAAGTCCTTGCATGCTATATAGTCAAACTATTAATTAAATCAGCAGGAAATGCTAGACGATCCAAAGGCCATATGTTGATGCTGACAGACGCATCTTATGAGGCGATGCGACGCAGACTGAGGAACGCTCTTAAATAAGAGCGTTGATGAGGGGACTGCTGTACCTTGCAATGCGCATCTCAACATGCATCATGCTGTGCACAATGTGCTGGCCCATAGACAGCCGCCGAATTGAATCAGCGTTCGAGTGGATAGAGGGGACTCTGGCCCTCGGGCCAACCACGGCCATCAGCGTCATCTTGGATGCGCCTCTACAACCGATGGCCATCGTGCGGGGCGTTTTGTCGGTTTGGTGGCCGCCGTTTTTAGGCGCGCGATTCACGTGTGTTGATAAACGACCACTTAGCGGTCGCGCACGAATCGAGGTGTGCCCGACGGCGATCAACGCATCCACCCCCTTCCTTCGTCGGCACGTAAATCTTTTTATCTCAGAGGAGCGCTTCCCTCAGCAGTCTGTCACCTCACTCCGTAAATATACTCTCACGCAATGAAGCTGCAACCATGTGCCAGTCGACTGCCGCAGCACTCATTCATATCTCTCTCTAATAGCTTTACTAAGGCAACGCAAAACCAATCTTCTCTGAGACACATCTCCTCCTTTCTATCAAATCATACGCTTCCATCTGCGCAAAAGTAGTTGCTTCTGTTCTTACCATCCTTACTAAAAGGCATCGAAGTGAAAAACATTAAAAAACACATAACTGCTTCTAAGCGCAACCAATATAATTTACTCAAAAGTTAATTCCATTAATTTATGCAATGAAAACGGCTTCATTGCAACTTCAATTTCACAATATTTTAGCTGATAGACTATCTACAATAACCGTGTTCATCGTAGGGCGCAGTTCACTGCCATTATCGCCACAGTGAAAGAACCAGTCATCGCGATGTTGATAAGTGAGATGCTGTAGTTCCATGTGAACAAACGACTGCTTATATCTTTTGCCAATGTTGCTACGTCGTTGCAATTCTTTTCATAATTGAATGCAATGGATGCTCACCATTAAAGTTGAAAATTTTCCTTAGAGAAGGTGTTTTTTCGAGTCCTCTATTTAAACACATGCGAAAAAGTTACAAAAGTAAAAGGTATCTACTTAAGCATACTCTGCAAAAGTCGCTCCGTATCGCTTGCAGCTCCTGTATCCACCAAGAGCATACGTCCATTGTCGTTAATCAAAGAAATGGCACCCACGCTCTCCATCTGACCATCACTTAAGGGACGCAAATTGCCCGACTGCAGAACGGACACGTTAATCATATTGCGTGGTGTTGAACTAGTGGTCCAAATGCGTGCCCATGGATTCAGCGGTTTCGCACTTGTCACTTTCACCGTCTCCTCGGTTGTTGCTGCTACTGTTGAAGTCGTCTCTTGCGCCGTTAAGAGTGTTGTAGCCTCAGTAGTCGTTGTCGTGGAACTAGTGCTGAACATATGAAATTGATAATTAAAATTGCCTTAAGCACTCTTGCTTTGCCATACATTGAATATCGATTGAATTTTCACTTCATTCTTTAAATATAAAGGCATTTTGGAAACTCACTCCATATTCGAATGACATCACTACTCTCAGACGTACGTATTCCTTTTAAAGTCCACAGTAAAGGACTCATTTCTGTGATAACATTGTAATTCTTCGTCAAAAAGGCAGCTTACGTGGTGCTTGTTATTGGCTCTGTGCTCGTCGTTGTGGAGGACTCAGTAGACGAAAGTGTTGTAGTTGTTGCTTCTGGAGTTGTGCGAGTGTAAATCAAATCCCATGGAGTCCTGAAGGTCGTCTAATTTAATCATTTTTTGTACCTGCTTATACAAATTCATATGCCACAGAGTTGCCCTCAAAATGTCGCTAACACATTAAATCAATATTGCATAGAATTCCCCTACTCCTCCGGCGAAACAATATTTCGATGATGTAGCCATTCTTCGAGTTCCTAGGGTTAATACCTATATATATATATATATATATATATATATATATATATATATATATATATATATATATATATATTTAGCGACGTCATCGTCATTTTCAATCGCGCAGACTCCGGGAGAGGTGAAAGCTGAATTTCCAAATTTGTTATGCAAAAGAGGCCAGGGAATTTGCATGTGAAATTGTCAGAAGCGTCAGTTTACTGGGTTGCCGAATGAATAGAGAAAAAGTTTGCTTGCGTAAATTAACGGGGTGCTTGTTTTATGGTCATTTTTCAAAATCTATCATGCATTTTATGACATGAATAAAGCGAACGATGATGAGTCCGGATTGCCGAAGTTTGAAATGCCGGTTGTTTGAAATCTACTCGAAACGACAGTGTGGAGCGACATATCACAGCAGAAATCTCTTGTTTGTATGTACAAAGTCCCCAATACCAGAAATAGAGAGGGAGAAAGCTGAAGGAAACCCTACAAATCCTTTACACGACCATACGGGAACCAGTGTTTTCCTCTAGCATATCGGCTTACATGTCGATGCAGCTTCGGCATTCACGAACGGATATCATTGTACGATCGCGTTCTCCATTTCACCACACAGCGCACAAAGGGTCTCGTAAAGAAGAGCGGGAATGATGGTCGACCTACGTTGGTAAACTAAGTGCGCAGACTGATTTGCCGTGAAGTGATTCACAAATATTTGTCAACATTTTGACGCTCTGATTGTTAAATGCCGAAAATACGTGCTTCCTTTATGCTTTCAACAATAACCTATAAAAGTATTTCGCCTAAACGTCCATAAGAGAGTATAAAACGTGACTTCATTAAAATTCTTCGAAATTATTCCATAATATTCTATCGATGCGATTCTCACACAAACATCTACCTGAGAGAGGAAACTAGGAAAATGAAAATTGCATAAAATTTTGCCCATCCAAAATAAATGTTACGGCTTGCAAACGACAGAAAGTAAAAGCTATCATCAGAATCAGAAGAAATTAAGATTGGGTGGGTTGGGATTTGCAAAAAACGGAAGTTGATTAAACGAGAAACTACCGATTTTCTTAAAACTCTTGATACAGCCTTGTGATCTTTTCGGAACAAAGCTCAGATATTCATCGGATCACTCTCCGAACTTTTACACGATAAAAACTGTACCTTTCTTTGATATACCAGGGAGCTTTTCGGGTACTCACGATGCTGAATGGAGTCCACCGAGGTTGTTCTGTTGTTTCGGTCGCAGCACTGATAGTGCTCCAGCCAATAGTTGGGCTAAGTGAGGATGAAGCTGCAAGCATCCATTAGTGGCGTTTATTTTTTGAAAATAAAGTAATGATAAATTCAAAGACGAAATATGACTTAATGAGATATAAAAGTGTGTGCAACTTTCACTTAATTACATTTTAAGTTACAATCAACCTATAACCCATATCGTTACTGTTACTCAATTGTGAATTTCCTATTATACTCTACCGTTGTGTCTATTTTTATATTCTTACTGTAGATTAGTGGAAGTAAGGACTCTTAGCAGATATCTTTTTTAATGGTTTTTATTTATATAAGTGCTAGTTATGCAGTTTTTTTCTATTTATACAAACTATGCTTACTGACAGTATTATTTACGATGGTTTGTTAGATTTCGTTTTACCAAATAAAGTTTTTCCTTTTCTTTCATTATTTGTCGATAACTTTTTTTAGATAAAGCGATTTGTATTCAATTTCTAGAGAAGTAAAGTACCTTGAGGATTTGAAACAAAATATGCACCGACACGAGGGTGAATCATAGTGACTGCTTGATCTAATACTAATTGATGCTATGAGTTTACTAGCAATGAGTCTACTTAGTGATTGGAAAAGATGACATACCTGTATTTGGTAAGCCGACTGTTATAACAGCTGGTTGATTCCGCAAATCTTGGCAGCAGATTGACCGGCCAAGAACAAAACTTTGATCGCACAGGAATCCCACTGGACATTCGCCAATCAATGATGGCTTGCAATAGGCGTATTCGCCAGACAGTAGAAGAGGTTCAGCTCCAAATGGGCAAACTGAAATTCGAAAAAGCTTAGCGGAAATATTTACAAAAGTTGCACAACTTAGTAGCCATTCTATAAGGGGCATTCTATTTGAGTATATTGTGGCTCTTTCATCTCATAAAAATTCAGCTTAATCTTCAAGCTAAGCTGGAAGAAAATCGCCAGAGAAATTCCACAGCTTTCCGCACCACGATTATTGTATATTCGAATTCACGTAATAACATCTTAAAGAAAACCGACTCGACGAACAATACTTGAAAGCGCAACCTTTTGCTTGCATCTCGTAATAGAAAATACTCAACTCAATTCTTATCATTCCTCTATAGGAGGCATTATGCAACAGACCTTCAACCGTCATATTTTTGAACGTTCTAAGGTGCGAAAATTCCCCCCCCCTCCCCCAACTAACCAACAGTTTGTATAAAAAGTGAAACGAGTGGTTGATTGCTCATTGTATATGTATTTATGAAAACGGCAAATGCATTGAGTGGAGCCAAACCCTTTTGTTTCGGTGCTGACCAGAGGAAGAACTCAAACGAACCATCTCTCTCGGAAATCTTTGCCCCAGTTCTGGGAGTCATTGGAGTGGTTGGAGGTTGGAATGTAGCCTCGATTGGTGTGAACTGTTTCTCCGAACCAAATCCGAATATCTTAAGGATCGTTGACGCGAGGTCATTTCCTTCTAAGGCGGCAGCCATCGAAATGGCTTCCTTGGCTCCCGCAGGGATCGAGTTGCTGTTCGCCATCAGCCATTGTCTCAACTGTTCCGTTGTCGTGCTTCCGGTCGGTAGACCACGCACTTAAACAGCGAAACACACTGAGAGTATGCTAACTTCTTCAGATGCGGCACGTTTTGCGACTTGATGCTCTTATTTCTTTGTTACCTCATTTTATCTACCTTCTGTTTTTATACTGTACCGACATACACTATTTCAAGATAGCTCACCATCGGTCTGAGGGATTTTTGTTTTGATATTTATTTATTAATTCGCTTTACATTGAGCTTTGAATGCAGTATCATAGAAGCAAACACATAGCACGCTTATATAGAAGTTGCGAAATAGAGTAACGGATACTGTTTAAAAAGAAGATGTGGCTTATTTACTCATATGAATGTTTGTCAACAAATTGAGTGATCTTTATGATGTTATATAGGTCAGCGATGCGCTACGAATAGGTCAACGGCGTAGTCACATCTCGATGTAACGCAAACTTAATCGTTGACCACTTTAGCATTCAACACTATAGTTGTAGCGATATTACTGCCTCGTCCTCTACCCCTTCCCCTCACAATTTTCTATACATGTAACGTTCGCTTCACTTTTGAGTTCAGAAATTATTCTTTGTGACTACGAAGAGTATCTTAGCCTATGCTGCAAAGTCTTAGTAGATTTCTGTCATTGTGGAGGGGACATTGACTGGAAACTGCAATTACTTTTAGATGAGAAAAAAACGGTCATCACAAAAAATCTCTTTTTTATATATGTTAGGCGAGACAGTGCGAATGAGTGAGTGGTCAACATAAAACTTTCTTGCACTATTAGAAAATCCCCGCAGAAGAAAAAGAAAACTGCTCCTTTTTTGAAATCTCGTTATATCACCAGCAGACTTCTTTCAGAGCTGATGCTTCAACAAAGCAATCTTTACCCTTCTATTTCAGTACTGAGAAATAAAATTAGAGCGTGTTGTGCCTATATTGTCCACTTCTCTAAAATGGCTATTTTTCACTCTCATGACATTCGGCTTCCCTCCCAACTTATCACACTACTGAACTAGTTAGCCACGAAATGACGTACAGAGTGTGGAACTCCGAGAATCAGTTTGATTGGTGAGGAGAAAAGGTCCAGATCCTGCTTATAGAAAACCATTAGCGCGACAAACCTTAAGCAACGTAACATGAAGAAGTGATGAATCAAATGGAGAAAAACGCTTAATATTGCATCGAAAGAAATACTAGAAACCCTGGATTACCTCCAGCAAGATACGTCCTTAAATAGCAACACGTCTAAAGTGTCCATTTTGAAACGTTACTTGGTTGTATTCAAGCACAAATCAACAACAAAGTCAACTTCGCATTGTTTTGAACGTAAAAACATGATGCGATTTGCTTACCTGTTTGTAGTAAGAACAAAACGCAGAGCAGGTGTGACATTGTCGAATTCGTCATTGATCTCGTATCTGCTGGCAGAGATTTGATGAATGAATGAAATGATCCACGGACGATCGCCACCTAGCGCAACTCCACTTCCGATGCTACACAAAGCAAGAGTGCTCCACTGTCCACCTAAATACTCGCCAGCTGACCGCTATATTTACTCGCTGGCTTTTTCTCGCGTCTTGTACGCACTTCCGAAAAGAAATATGGGAACGCCGAAAATCGTTGACACAACTATGCATTGGTGTCACTGTCTCTTTAACCTCACCGACATCATTACTCGTTTTTGAGTATTTGATATTCCTCTTTGAGCGTTTTTGCTCTTCGTTCGTACACTTATGGTACCAACCTCATTTATTCTGCCATATTCTTGAAGCTACTGCACTTTCATCGTCCGGTTACTCTCTTTACTTTCAAGTATCTCATAGCTTGTATACTTCCTTAGTCCTCTCAACTGCATATGTACAGCTGCTTTCCTCATACTGCTATTTGCTGTCATTTTGTGCATCCTATTAGCATCACTTCTTCAGTGTTCACACTTCTTTGCGAATGTTTGCTTAGTTTGTCAATTTGCTTGTTAAATTACTTCGCATATCTTGATTCATTTTCCAACAATTTTTGCATCAGCTCACAACTGACTCTTACCTACAGCACTCATTTATGCCACCTTTGTCATAAAAGAAGCGAAATTTTTGCAAAAAAGAAAAAAAAAAGAAAACGTAGAGATGAGCAGCATTATTCAAGTGTATCATTATATAACTTATATGATTCCAACATATTGGCAACCATATGCAAAACGATTAATTTCTTTTGTTACGCAGATAAAAGATAGAATTCAGGTCGTTAATAGTGTCGATTTTAAATAAAAGCGAAAAAAAAAAAGATTACCTCACATCTATTGGTGCATTGAGCCAAAATGTACCCACCTCTATATGCGCAAATAGAGCGATCGATTGACTAGTAGTACTCTTGACATCAACCACAACGAGGCAACAAGCAAGATGAGCTGGTTATGTTAGATGGCGGAACGCTTGTGATAGTCCGAAATACTTTGACAGTAGTTTTTTTTTTACCTATATGTTGTGGTATGATTTCGCTTACATTCTACGAATCTTTTTATCGTAAATTTGTGCTTCTTAACTTTATGGTTTTACAAGTTTGTGTTTTCGCAATACCCAATTTCGATTCGATACTTACAGAAATTAGCATATCTTGTGCCAAAAATCTGATCATCACTATGAAACAATTTGCTCAGATATTTTGGAAGACGCCGTTATCGTTGCGTGTGGTCGTAGCTGGTCTCGGTGTTCGCAACTACGCAAATATCTCTCGTTCCCATCAATCGCAAAAACCGCGTTGATTGTTCCGCTTTCTACTTGAGCGTCATTTATTTAGCGCAGTTTCCTCTTTCTTGTGCATACATTAACAACAAATTTGAAAGCTCATATTTTATGTAGTCGATGAAAAAATACGAAGTTTATCAAGATTGTCGCAGTTCATCGATTCACCTGACAACGTATTTCAACTAAATGACGACTGCTGAAAGACGAATAAAATTCCTAGGATTTATGCCACTTAAGACTGTTGCTAAGATATAGATCTATTTTTCTTGGGGTGTACTGTACTGTACTGGAAACTCTCATGTTCAACTCTTTCGCTACGACAGTTGCGCCTCTTTTTTTCTTAAACGAGTGTGAATACGCTGCTTTTGCTATGAATAAAAACAATGGCGCAAAGCATCCGAAGCGCCAATTCTTCGTTTGGCCTCCGCTCTATGTTTGCGCCCTCCGAACGGCCAGAAGTTCAAAAAAGAAACCATAAACGGAATTTTACCATAGAGCTTTCCGGAATACGTATGCAAAGTCGTGTTTCCGGGACTCTTAAACATGACCTTTTTGTAATTTTCAACTTTTTTGATAATGCTGAAACTAGTTAATGCATCGGAAGAGCCTGTTGACGTATTTTTTCTAATTCAACTATTCTAGAAAAAAATTTCATTGTATAACCACGTAGATCACATCTCAGTTAATTTACTTTGCCTTAGCTCAAATAGTGTTTTGTCTCATCGCTGTCATAAGTTTTGCTGGTCGATCGACTTGTATTTAGTAAGAAATGGAACTCTCAGGTTTTGAATCATTAATATACATAGAAAGATTCAATCCACTAATAAAGAAAAGCTCGACCGACTCGCATGTAAAGAGACCACGCGGATATAGATTAAACGGGAATAGTGCACTGTACAAAGTATGTTAAAGAAGGTCAAGAGCATGCAAGCAGATCAAACGACTGCCCAGCGTGGGTCTGAGACTAGTCTGAAGTGGAATCGGAAGGATGTAGAAGGAGTTGATATACTCAGGTATTCATCCCAGTTTCTAGACTGGTTTTAGGGCCGAGTGGGCCTGCGGGTGGCCGTTACAGTACGCGAGATGATCGACGGCAGCGTGGAGTTCGACTGCGGGATCTTTCCGGCTATTCAAGTTATCCTAGTGTCCCTCCTTGCTTGTCACCTAACTGTATGAGTTTAATAAAGTGTTCGCCTTTATATCTGTGTCGTCTCGCAGTTTAATCGACCTCATCTCGACAGAGGATGCAGATTATCAAGGAGACCTGGGCGATTAGACGAATCAAGGGGAGATGATCGTTACGTTTATGCATCACATTCAACTTATATTTCACAAATACAACAGATCAGGAGGCAAGTGTTCACTATAGATATTCTTGTACTTCTCAGAGTCACATCAGTTCTATTCAAGAGGTGCTTTGAACAAAAGAAAATGGTAGATTCTTATCGCATTAGTGACGATGATCGTATAATACAGCTAATTGATATTATATTTGTGAGGTATATAAAGTAGGCTATAAGGCAGTATAATTGAATTTGTAAGGTACCCATCGGGCGACTATGAAATTTGTTGTTCATCATTTTTGCCGGATTCATATTATACTGCAATGTACATAACTAGTAAATGTTTGAAAATATCTCAACGATATGCGAGCCTTGTTAACCGTGAAAGGTTGTTTAACCGTAATGGTCAACATGCGGTTGCAATCTAGCAAATGACAGCAAAAATCTTTGCATATCGTCATACTTCCATTGAAAGCTATGGAAAATTTTATTTCTAAATGCAGAACTCGATAAGGTTTATTGAAAACATTCCAAGCCAAGTTTATTGAAAACAAACATTCCAAGTTCCACTTTTTTCCTCGAAGTGATCAGTTCACTTTTATTTAACCTCGCTGACTTGAACTAAATATTGGGCGTGAATTCAGATATACTTGGGAAGTTCATCTTTTCCAAGAAACCAAATGTAGGCACTTGATGAAAATTCCATTCTTTTATTTCTCTGGATTGCAAATAAAGGGGCATTTACCACTTCAAGTCATGCGTTGAAAAATTTAGCCGGCATCATGCATCATAGGTCACACAAATTGTTGATTGATAGCTGAGAAAAAATTTCGATGAAATCGATGTAGATATCGATGTCATAAACTGATCAAATAGGAATGCATATAGACCACGAAACCGGCCATAATGCAAATAAAAAGAACAGAAATTTGGCTTCTAAATAAGTTTAGAAGTGCTAAAGTTGATAAGCTTAAGCGAGAAGTTGAAATATCAACGTTGAGCTGCTTTGTTATGCTCTCTGCTAGTAGAAAGGATAAGGATCCCTCATTAGCAGTTCCAGAAATCTGAAAATGAATTGAAAAGACGCCTTTGTGATGCCAATAACGCTTTTGTCAAGGCATCGTAGTAGTGCTTGTTTTGGAGCATAACGATTAGAAAATCGGAAACGAACTCATTTCGAGTTAAATATGCACAATTTAAGAATACCTTTAAAAGGAAGGCAAAAAAGAGCTGAAACATAGACAAGACAACAAAACTGCTTTTCTAGAATGGATATTGAGCATAGGAGATATGAATCTCCCTATGGCTTTTTTACGTAGCATCTTTGCTTGAAACATTGAGTGATAATTTCAATATCGCACTCAAAATTATGATCCCTTCATCATGGAAATATAACAAGTTTGATGAAAGAAGACTATTCTATTCTAAACGACGGAGTTCATGAAACAAGGTGTTCATTAGAGAAAAACAATGCGAATAATCAACAAAGAGAAATTAACTCAAAATAATCGCTTTATCGTTTTCATACAAATATGAATGCATTCATTGTTCAACAAATAAACTCGTATTCTGAGGCTATCCTTAAGGGCATGCACAAGTGATCGGCAAGCGAGCGGGGAATCGTTTATTTTTTATGCAGCTCTCGAGTGTTTCCATTGAGATGAGCTAAGATTGCTAGTAAGTTGGGATGCCGTTATTGACTTATAGCATTCAGGTTATGAACCACACTTTTGATTAGATGAGCTCATCAAGAGCAATGACCAGGCTTCGGGTGCTGATAGGCTCAGGGCGTTTGCTTTTTCCTGCACGCGGGAAGATATGTCCGTTCGTCGTGAGTGTGCATATCAAGAATTGACATACGGTTAGGGTTATGCAGATTTTCAAATGAATGTTTATGAGATTATCAGGATCTATGTCGCTGTGCGCGTATTTTCTGTCCTCAACAACTTAACTTCGCCTAAATCGTCATTTCTGTCGTCCCCGATCCCGAAAAAATATCAATACTGTGGTGGCCATGTTATCGACGCTCTAAACGTGTCACCATTCGACGAACAGCGCGTATTATACTGCTTCATAAAAACAGCATGTTAAACTCGTTGATTGGTTGCTGTTTTTGTAATGTTGTCGGTGCATTCGCCGACGATCGTTTCTATGCATTTAACAGTTTTAGGAAGCAAGCAGAGCGGCAGAATTCATACCTTTAAGCAATCCGCTATGAGAGTTAAAGGTTTTCTTTGCTACTACGGGTATGATATTTAATGTTACTGGAAAAATTCGGTTGCAAGCAAGCGGTGCGCAATCACTGCTGGATGCTTCTTGCGTGGGAGTGCTCTGGTAATGCTCACGTTGTCATCAGGTTTCTGTTGGCTACGAAGTCTTAGATGTGTAGTGTGCTAGATTGGAGGGAGAAACACGCAAACACATTTGAAGCTTACTGTTCAGGGGGGACGTAAAAGTAACATTTGAAGCTTACTGTTCAGGGGGACGTAAAAGTAACATTTGAAGCTTACTGTTCAGGGGGACGTAAAAGTACAACAGTACCATCTAGCGACGAATGCGTTCATGAGGCGTTTTTGAATCAGCGCATCAACGGCTGTGATTAAATCAGTGGCGGACCAGTTGAGCGATATAATGCTGGAACGTTGAAGGTTCGACATACCAATACCTTGGGTGGGGGAGGGGGAGGGTGCCGAATTATGCAGTTGGTCATTGTACATTTACCCAGTCGCTTTTACGGATTGACCCTAATTGCTTGACACGTGTATATACAACAGACTTTGTCAACAGATGACCCGTTGTACGCACGAATCCCTAAGGCACTGTAGCGCTTGGTCGCTGAATTTAGGTCGACCGCTGAAGTCAGCATGCGATATCCATTCGAGGTCAGGGCAAAACTGCGCTAACAGATAGATCGATTTGTCGGTGCAGGATGTTGCACGAATACGCACTTCCTTCAGACAACAGTTCCTGAACGAGCACAAAGTAATCGAAGGCGACACATTGGCTAAGAAACAATAGCTTAACTACGTTTCAACAGAACCAGCCGGCTATCAAGGAGAGTTAAGGAGTCGGCAAAGTTTGGAGCAGCAAACGTGAAACACTATTATCGGTCCATGAAGTAATTCCTTTTAATAAGCATCGAAACTGGGAGGCTTCTGAAAATCGTTCATGAGCCCTGATAATCGTTCGGCAATCTCCAAAGTCCCGGTAATCTCGTAAGCAGTTAAAGATTCGAAACTACAATATTACTTTTGGTCTTAGGAATAAAGTTCGGAGCCATCGAAATTGCTTCCCCCACTTGACCCTCTCGAGTTCTGATGCTCCTGAATTCCGTTGAAGGAAGCTCAAGAGTTTGTGGTCGCAAATTTGTGGGCCTCGAAAGTCGACGCTAGGTAAGTGCCAAGCATGTAGTGCTTTGTTTGCATGTCTTTTTTTACGGAAGCTAAGAACGATGTGCATAAGTGATGGACGATTATGTGGAACGAAATACACAGCGATATTAATTGGTTGAACGTTTAAAACAAAAATGAGCGGAAGTAAAGTGAAAATTAGCAGTGTACAACACGAAAGCTTCCTTGTTCACGTCAATTTTCGTCGCTAGAATGAACGATCCACTAGAATCCGGTTGAGCAGGATTCAGTTCAGGTCCTAGACTAGCTCCAAAACCTATGTGCTGCAGCAAGGCTCATTGTCCATCCAGTAATGTGCTCTTAATTATTGAATTCATCATGTAAATTACCTGGCAAGTGCTGCGAGTCCTTTATCGGTGACGAATCTGCATCCGTTGAAATTGACATTATTCAAATGTCTGCAGTTGTCTGCAAGCAGCGCCAGAAAACGATCATCAACGCATGGCATGTGCGACGTTTCGAGATCCTTAACAGTGCAACATGATCATGTTCAAGCAAATACTGTCAAAAATTGCTATGGTTGAATACGCCATCAGATGGAAGTTCCAACAATGTTGGGACTTTGCTTGCAAAACATTACTGCCTCCTAAGCTGAAGAAGATTCCCTAACAGTTTTGAAGTATCAGGCAGCGATCTTCTTCCTACGCTCTTCATTAGGAATTTCCTCCCATTTTTAGCCGAAAGACAAGAACTATATAAATCCCAAAAAAAGTCTCTTTAGAAAAGAATACCAATCAGTGGAAATATAAGAATAAAAATCTAACATCAGAAAGCAGAATACTTGTTTTCCGTACGATTATATAATATTTTCTTTTTCAATTTCATCTCACACACGTGAGAACTCAGAAATAACGTGCATGGCATATGCGACTTTATACTCATACATGCTCGCTTTACTTGTAAGGGCGTAGGCTTTTGGACTCTACCACATGAATATAACGTTTCAACGATGAGACAAGCGACTGGTTTAATCTCTCGACATGAAGAAAGCCGACGTTTTCAAAGACAAACAAAAGCACTCACTGTTATGGAGCGGGCTCCACGTGCGATTGCAAACAGTGCTCTATAGGTTATTCGAAGTCGACACAACTTTAACGAAAGCAAACGCGCTCCGGGTGAACGAATGCCGCCTTAAACACTTTTAGCAGTTATTCAAACCACAGATGGGCGCTTCCTTCAACAGGGCTTCAATTTGAAATAAGTTCTACGAATGTACGTATTTTGAATATTTGAATACGTTGAAGCAATGAAAATAATATCAAATTCTGATAGGAGGAATAAAAGTGAAGGCAATTATTAGAAGGCATAATTTCCACAGGCTACTCCTCAAAAGTCATAACGCAGTGTTGACTCTCGCAGCATTTTTCAAAAATCGGAAGGGAACGGCCAACTGAAATTTAGATCCAATTGTATCCAACTCAACGAAAATTCCTTCCAAGCAGGAACACATCTCGCAGAATTTATACAATCCATTCGCTTTCTCACCTGGGGTATATCCATTCTTAGCAAAATGTAATGGTGATTTTTAATGGGAACGCTAGCAACCACTGAAGTTAACTAACTGCCTGATACAATATGTCATTGAGCAGCAAGTCAGCCAGAACTCAATTTTCTTTTCATTTTCTGATATACTACTGAAAAAAATTCTGAAAATAAGATGTTTCATATGTTTAGCGTTTTCCATTTAGCTGCTTTATTTGCTTTATTAGTAGTTAAGACAAACATCTTGCCTAAGAAGTCAACTTCCAACAAACAATTTAATAGTTCATTGCCACACAAAAAGTGAATTGCGTGGGCCAGCTGGTTGGCACAAACGCGTTAGAGTGTTGTGGAAAAATGATGAAGGTTAAAAGCGGAAGTGGACCGCCCTTTTGTAGTAAGCAGCATAGAAGGGAATTACTATACTTCACTATGATAAATTAGAAGACGAGATATTACTGGACCGGATCAGAAAATAAAAGCACTCTTTATCATCTAAACATTAGTCTCCGATATATTTTTTAGAACGTTGTGATTTATGGCGTTTTTTGGCACTGACGAACATAGAAATAGGATCATTTGAGGACGTGAAAGAGACGCTGACATAAAAAAAATGCAAATTCAAACCGCGCTTGAATTTAAGAGCCTATTGAGGCCCTTTCCTTAAATGGTTCATATTCGAGTCAACAAGGTAAGGTGAGTAGTTCTCGAGGTCTTATCAAACTGGTTTTTTAGGAGAAGGATAGTGGAAGAATATTTGAAAACAAATCTTCCACGAATCTCACAGCTGACTTATTTAAAATGAGCGTGATCTCGATGAATTATCACGAACCGGAAAAGAAATGTCTGAGCAATTTGTTGTTGATATGCTTCACATCAAGCGCAAGCTCGATTAAATTTGGCATACATTGCGTTATAAGAGTGAATGCCGTGTCGACCAATCGAGGTAGTGATACCTGTAATGATAGATTTCCTTTCACGAATCAATATTTTATTTAGCTGCCATATAAGTGGCAGCTTTAATAAGCTGCCAGTTACATTCACAGCTTGTTAGATTTTCAGCAGCAGATTCACAATGACAAACTTCGAATACGTACCTCATCGAAAGGCAAGAAAGCCATGGAATTGTCAAAAGTGTTCTCGCTTAGCATAAGCCGTTATTTACAAGGAATGCGCATATAGCTAACAGAATAACTCACATTAAATGAGCACTCTCAGCGAATTTAGCTTCTCTTATCACATTTAACGATTCGCTGAGTTATCCTGCTAAGCATTTTCGTTTACTTGCTCTTATCTGCTTCCCTTATCATACATCGGCGATAACGTTTTCATTCGAACCTGCAGATTTGCATCTATCCCATAAAGAGCCGTCCCACATGAAAAATAACAGCCGAACAATTTATACTGAAATTAAATTCTAAGTAAAAGCTCCTGTTCAATGCTCTTACTTCCTTTAAAAACTGGTGAACTCTACAAGCCTCAGTGTTTGGAATTAATTGAACGCGGTTTATATGATGACATTTTGAACGTTGCTCATATTGTCACTAATTGGAGTGCTATTCACTTTCCGACTGGAGTTGAACCGCCTTTAACAGGTTGCCAAAGTATGAAGTACACAGCTTATCAATAATGGACTTGAACATTTCTTTGAATTGAATATATGCTTAATTTAGACAGTGTCAACACAATTCTTGCCGTGCAAAACTTTTTATTTATTTGGAAATCTAAAAATTTGAAAAAGTTTAAAAATATATTTGCGCATAAATTGGTTGGCATTTCTTGTTCAATTGTATCGATGATTTAGATTTATTCATCAATTTTCTTAATTATTTAAATGAATTAAATCCAATATTTGGATGCAGAATATGAAATAAAACCATCATAGATAAGGCCGCACAATAAGTGGTCAATAAGACAATGTAAATAGGAAACGAACAAACCTGAAGTCGCGTGATTTTACTTCCAATCAGAGGAATGAACGCACAAAGAAACGCGTTTGCTTCATCCACTGAGCGCTAAAAACGGCATCTTCAGCTTCATAGTAATTCAATTTTGAGAATAACAGATTTTCTTGAAATAGTCATTTCCATGTGAATACAACAATGTGAGACCATCTTCATTATTGTTATTCAAAAAAAAAAAAAAAAATTAGCGTCGCAATCATGCGGTACTTACTTTTTTACATTCACCGAAACTGTAGGAACATTTATAGGCAAATTATTCAAACAATGAGTATCGGCGTAGAAATATATGAAAATTATTTTTGAATTTGTCTTGTAGAAAATGTCTCTCAAAAGCCTTACATTTTATAGTTGAGATTAAGCGCTAAATAACTGAACAATCGCTCATCTTTACTGCTGAGCTTGATTATCGAATCGAAGGTATAAGCACAAAAAAATTTTTGTGCGCTAAGAAAAAACATTTTTATTTCAAAAGAAGGATGCAAAAGCCAATAGCGTAATGCATAATCATAAAGTTGTAGAAGGAATATTTCAAGGGGAATCACAGCTTCTGCTTGAAGAGGACAAAGAATCATTTCAGCTGTTTTAAATTGCACTATATTTATTTTCTCCCCTTTCGTTCATATTTTTTGCGGCTTAGCCCCAAAACCGATCAATGCTACTTTTCTTTTCAGCTTTCGCTGAGTGCGCTTACCACTGACTGCGGCAGACGATGAGCACTCGCACTTCGTTCGTACAGCATCACTCATAGGACAGCTGTTCTCCTTATCGCCCTTTGCAATGCTATTCAGACCATTAACGGGAATATCAGCTGTTTCAATATCTCATTTTCAACTTAAATAACATTCCCATCAATCTCTTGCCAAGCCCCCCGTAAGCAGAATGCCATATGTGACTGCAAGTTGCACTAGCAGAAGCAATGCTCCTTGCATGATCATCTACTTTCGATGTTGAACCTTTTTTTTTTTCACGTGTGTTATGCTACACTTAACTATGAGTAATTAATCTTCATTAAACTTATTTTTTCAGCAGCTTCTTGGATGCGCTTTTATAAATGCGCAGCCACACGCCCTCTTTCCTCTCTCCTTCCCTCGTTCCCTCCTCCTTCCCTCACCTCCCCCTTCCCCGTTCTGTCCCTCCCCCCATTCCCTTCCTTCCTTTCCCACCCTTCTTGTGACCATGAATGCTTCTAGTAAGTTTATATTGCAAGAAATATATATGCGACGTGTACGCATATATGAGAGGTCATCAATACTTTAATACGAAACTTTAAGAGAACCTTAAGAAACAAGAATAAGAAAAAAATCAGAGTGACGCTGCTTAGTTTAGCGTTTGTCTATGATGAAAAATGCCTTATGGCTTTCGTATGAATTGCCTTATTAAAGTAAAATTTCAGCATTCACATTAAGATCGTATGGTCACTGAATTCGGATCACCTGAATGTAAAGTTCGAGCGGCTATGTCGAATGGCTCATCATACTGATATTGAGTACAACCCTTCTTTTCGTTATCAGTGAGAAGAAACTTGCATTCTTGCAGTTTCTTAGAGACTATTACATTGTTTTTTCGAACTATTTTGTAATCTGCTATTAATTTTTGCTTTCAAAAGGTTAAAAGTTTTTCGGAAATCGTGAAACAAATTAGAGCATGGATGGAATCGTTTATTTTATTTCTGCATCCTCGTTGTGTGGTCTCTGGCGAAAGGCAAAGAAGAAAGGCAAAATTGTGACAAACGCACTAGCGTGTCACTAACTTCAAATTCATACGGCTCAACGCAAACAAAGTTGGATGACATGTAGACGGTTCAGCTGTTAAGATTTGTAAGTTGAAGTATAGAGATGGATCATGCGTGCAATAGGGCCCAAGGCGTAGTAGGGAAGAGGAGAGGGGTGAGTGGGGTGAGAGCACTCTCCACTACGAGTACATAAAGCAGTAAGGCATTCAACGGGTTCTACCGTCGTGATGCAGTGTCTAGAATGCGCAACGAGTTATTAGGTTTAAATTACGTTGTCTGAACGAGGCGCATAATAGTGGCATTAGCGAGAATTATTTAGCGGTGAACTGTAGTAAAGGATGCACAGCGCGGACGCCTTACGGAGTGCGATCATCGCACAATCGAAACCATTCCTTACCCTACCTAAGCTTAAACTGAAGAGCAGTAAACAAAGTGGAAAATATGCCCTAATTTCTGACTTACTTAATCTGAATTTACTCAGACGAAGCGAACGAACTCTCGAATTATGCTGATTTTCCTTATTTATAAGGATAACTAAATTAGTGAATAATGCGAATGCAAATTTGATGAAACTGGATGAAACAGATTGGAAATTTTAATTAAGTATATAATATTAGAAATAATTTTTTCGAAGAAGGCAAAACTGTCATACATACCCAACTTTCGTCTTTGCAACTCAGCTGAAGATGTACGTTGTTTAACTGTGGTAACATTTGCAGCCGACTAACAAGATCATCAACATTTTCGTCACCACAAACCGATAAACGTAAACGGGTGACTGTCGGCGGAAGTTGAGGCAAAGTGAAAAAGTGATTCCCTTAAACGAACATATGAAGACAGACATGTTGATTGGAAATTATTTCCTTCAAACGATACAACGCTGCGCTGATTTCAAATTGTTGACTTAATGCAGTGGAAATGTTTGATCTGTTTGCTAATATTTTCATCTCTATTTCCGCATGAAAATATTCATTTTTTAATATTTGCATAATCGAACAGTGCACTGTATTACTGCAACATTGCGATAATAAGGGTATAACGACTATCCAATGTCTATATGCGATACATGCTAATGTCCATCTAAATGCTACCTATGAATTTTGCATTGCTTCGAATATTGTGATAGAATTTTTATGACGATCGAGAAAGATTTTTTTTTTTTGCACATTCAAACGAACGATGAAAAATATTAGAGAGACTAAAGTTTAGTGGAAGAAAGTTGCACAATTATTGCGTCTGATTGTTTTGAGATATGCCTTGCACTTTTGTTTTCTGTTTTTTATCTTTTGTTTTTTTTTTTGTGCTTCTCATCGTTACGAAATGCACGCAAATTTTTTGCTGCATTCGTAGCGCTAAGAAAGCCTCATTTAACGCATCATGATATAGCACAAGATCAATTAGCTAAAAATAAACTTAAATCGAAATTTATCTAGCTGAATGTACATAAATACTTGATTCTATTAGTTAAACTAATCGATGAGAGGTAACGATCATATGCGCTATCCGAATGATATGTTATCATATGATAGCTACAACATAAGTGATTAATTCCCCTAATCGAATAATGAAAGCAATATAAACCAATTTGCATAGTTGTGAAAATTTTTCGAGATGAACGATCCCGATTATGTAGCTCCGCTAACTGCTACTTCCATTCACTTTTCAATAACTCGTCGTTTAGCATCTCATAAATTTTCTTAGTGTTGTGAACGCAGCATAGAACATTATTTTTTCGTGAAAGAAAGTGAGAAGAATGAAGAGCGAAAAAAAAGATGCAAAATACGGCTTATCTAACGTGAAGCATTTACAATGTAGATAGATTTCAATTACTGTCCCGCGAGTAATCGGATTACCAATTACGACCCCTTAAAGATTGTTTTCAAGCGATCGCTGCCAGCAAATTACGGAAAGGTTTATAAGCATAAAAAATTCGGTGCTATGGCTTACCGTATAGATCGACATCAAGTAGACCCATGCCCGCAATTTCGTATGCGGGCAATTCATCGATATCTGATTCACCCTATAAACAGCTAATGAGATGCAGTGGTTGCAGGACCTTAGAAGAGCACTTCAGAATCTAGATGTCTGCATTATTCACTTTCTCCGAGGGCAAAGAGAAACTTGCTAGTGCTGATTGTTGGTTCCTACTTAGCGCCGTCTCTAGGCAGAGCTCACTGACATTGCTATAAGGTAAAACCTTACTAAGTGAAGTAAGAGTGAGGTAGCAAAACAATATTGGGATGGCGCAATGCCACAATAGCAGCAGCGAGAATGTAAAATCAGCACTCGAGTTCATCAGACGATTCCGACCACATGCTGTCTATTATTCTTATGTATTGCATCAGTACCTACATCGCACCTAGAGGTTTGTATAATATACTTTTTTAGTAAATTATACATACATCATACCTATCGCTCCAGAAGATACTGCTGCACTGAACGTATCGCATCACATGCAGTTCAATTTATGAGTTATATGTTCTCATCTCACATCATTCTATGCATCACCAACAAATTGAAAGGTGCACTTTTTTCAAGAGTAGTTGAACGTACATTCGACGTCTGTCGAACACCCAAACAATTAACCAACAACCAAAAATTCACACTAGCGAAGTACTTGCGAAATTCCATCAACATATGTTTTCCAAGATATGGATGTTTCGATTTTTCTGTGTACATCATTCACCGAATCCCATCACCATGACTTTAAAAACTTCGAAACATATTGTCGGCATTCATCAATTTTGCCGTAATGCACCCAAAAACCCCGAATTCAGACCAATGTAAGCACTAAATTAATCTGCTTACAATCAGTCGTTCCGAAAGTAAGAATGGCGATGAATTTCAAATGCTCAGCATTTACCAACGCTCCCAGTCAATAAGAGCAAAATGTCTTCTTATGCCTTTCCCATCATTATTTGCCCCCCCCCCCCAAAGAAATCATTGCAATGGAGTGGTGGACTTGGTGCGACAAATATAATTTGCACGAAAATTTCGTCCTTCGCGGGACTTGCATGTAAGATCTCATTTACAAGGGAATTTTGAGTGAAGACGAAGAGGCAAAGTGAGGTAGTGGAAAGATGGCTCTAGAAAGCATGGCTAAATTAGTCTGCGCAGTCCCCTTAAGTGCCGTTCGAATCAGTAAAGTAGATGTTAAATTCGAAAACAGATGAATAGATTGACATATTTAAAATATGTGGACAAAGTACATGAACAAACAGAAACGCCTCGGTGAGGTGTGCTTACTAGCAATGCAAAAGGATCTGAAACTACAAACGCTTGTCGAGTCTTTCATTCATTCAAACATCAAAGGCATCAATGATTTATTAATGCTGCCATTATCGGTCTTCAACTTGACGCGTTTTCTTCGTCCTTTATTATCGTATTTATTTATGGTCGTTTAAATTTTTCACCTCCATGTAGATTTCCTTCGATTTAAATTAAACGCACGAGTTGACAAATCTCCTATTTTTCTTAATCCGAATAAAAAATGGGGAATTCTTTGAACGCACCTCGAAGAATCGACAAAGTGAAAGTTGCCGAATATTTGGACAACTTCGGCTGAGGTCGTAAAGCGTTGTGCCAGGATCGATTAGATTTGGAAGAAAATCGAGCTCAAGAACGGCCAGCGAATCACCCAAATAATGAGCAATGTCATATAATGCCTGATCACATAGGCCTGCAATATGCAACAATGAAAACTAAAAAATATCCTTTTAATGAATGCTTATAAACAACGACATTAATTTTTTTTAACCAATAAAGAAATATTTCAAAAACAAATATTTCTTCTCCAACCGTTCAAAAAAATCTCTTGCTTCCACTCTCACTGACAACAGGATTCCTATTTTGAACTGAGTTGAATTCGATTGGAGAATTTCAACGAGAATGTTAGGTTGACCAAATGAAGAAATTGCAAAGTGTAGTTTTCGTGACGAAGAAAGTTGAAGATAACTCACCAGTGCAATGATTCAAGTAAAGACATTTGATATTGCGATTATTACGCACCAAATGATGAATCCCTTCACTCGTCACCTATAATATATCATTCTGAAGGATACGATTTTCTGAAACCTCACAAGATTCGCTGACTGATGAGTCTGAACACCTCCATCAACACAAATAAATATTCCATGGATACAGACAAACTTTCAAAGTCACACTGCTCTTCATATCATCACTGATAGCGAGTTAACTCCGCTCCTATACAGAGGATCATTACAAAAGTAAACATGCTGTAAATTAGTGCATAAAGACAGGCTTCATGAAAACAAATATTGTGTTATGTAATATTTACAATGACTTGAAATGCTGCAACACACTAATATAGGAAGTAATAAGGGAGTCGGATGATATCCACTCATTATGTATATAACTGAGACATAGCACAATACATCCAATCATTTCATCTAGCTTAATTCAGTCGTTCTTCAACATATTTAGCGGTACATTCAACAATCACTCAACAACTTCCCGGCCACTAGTCTCAGACACACAGGCGATCATTGATCACCGGATCACTGACCGAGTACATCGGAAACGCCAGAATGACCTCATAGCCGCGTCACTGCCTGCTGCAGGAACACGTGAAGAGATGAACACTCGCATCACGTTGCCAAATGCTATGAATCTAGATAATATGGCAAGACAAAATTAAGAGATAAAAGATGATAAATGCGAACCTTAAAACAAGAGCTGAGATCGACTGTATGCAACCGTTCTGAATTGACAAGGCTTAATCCACTCGAGGTGAGGTTACCCGATGCCCTCAATTCGAGCTTCCCCAAGACTCTCTGTCCGTTGGTTATGTTTAATATTCCCTTAAAAATTGCATTACATAAATGGAAATATTTTAAAAAATGCTGCACAAGAAGTAGGAGGAAAAATGTGAAAACTTAGAAAAGTAGGAAACCATATGAACAATAAAAAAAAAATTAAATTCAGAAGTGTGAAAAAGTGTTATGGAAAAAGAACAAAGAGAAAATTTTCTCAGAAACGCACGTATGAAATGCTGTTGGCGCGTTTGCCCCTATGATCTGATTCATCGCAATTTTATTCAAAAGAGCTATTGAGTGTCTATGAATCACGCATTGCTCAGCTCATTTTCATTGCTTTATTCCATTTGCGCTCAGTTTTTCTCTATGCTATAAATTCTCGTTGAGTAGAAAGAAATGAGGATATACCTGATCGGTAACATTAGGACAGTCGATAATTGTGATCACCTCAAGAGCCGGATTATGCATTGCGATTGCCGCTAACATATCATCCGTTAGCTGTTCGCTGAGAAAAAAATATAAACTCGTTAGGTTGGCTTCAAATGGCTGCGATGAAACCAATCGCAAGCAATCGGCCATAAACAACTGCAAAACAGCCAATCATCAGTTATTTGCTCTTGCCATAACTTAACGTAAATGTTGAAACTCTCGAAAATTCTAACGTGTCATATCCAAGGGATTCATGGTTTCTTTAAAATGCTTTACACGAGGGGGTGCCTTACACGATCACTGATGCTTCGAATGAGCACATACTCTTGTGACAATCCGTTTGCATGTTAAGCAGGTTATCACTAATCCACTACGGATGTGATGGGCTATCAAACAGTTGTAGGATCAGTAGATGCAGACATATTCAACTTCAAGTATAATTCCTTTTCAGCAAGATAATGAAATCCAACAATGGCAGTGGGAGACTTCAAAACAGCAACGCGTGGTTACTTACAAAGTGTTGCTCTAAGCGAATTTGATGCCGCCATAAAACGACCTCTATGATGCGTTTTTCTTGTAAACTATTCAGGAAGATTAGCGCTGTGGAGATTTATAATCCAAGTGCAAATGCATGAAAACTTGAAGTATTGAAAAGAAATTATGGAACATTTTGCAGCTAAAAAGTGATTTTTGCCCTCTTTTTGGGCTTTTTTGCAAAAAGTGCATTAGGGTAGTGTTATGACCGTTTCCACCTACATATGCGTTTTCGCATAAGTGTGTCTGTCTGTCTATCTGTGTGATGGATTGCGGAGCGCGATCTTTCTAATTGCTCTCAGGTAATTCAACGAAAGTTGCAAGAAATATAAATTCAACAGCACATTGAATGCTGGCCAAATATGAATTTTTTAAAGGATATTTACAGCTGGTTGGTTGCACCATAAAGAGGCACAACTTAGAAAGGATTAGCTCACTGCTTTCTTGATATTGATGCAATTCGTCATTTCAGAGGATGGCACTTCAAAAAGACTATATCATGCTGACACTCATAGCGCGAATTCTCATATACTGCATCCTTATGGCAGAAAGCATGCATAATCTCGGTTTTTTCTATAACACGAATGACAAGCGATGACATCAGGGAGGTTCATTGCCCCCTCACCTCACCTCGCTTTTCACAGCATATGCTTTAACCTCCTCTTACATGCATTTTTCCATTTAAATCCGGTGTGATTTCTCGAAAACATCTCTATATTCGAAATTAGAAGAAACAGCAATTATAATGGACAACAGATCGCTCGAATAAAAATGCCGCAATAAAGCATAGAATTAAGTGGGAAAGAGTTAGGATGTAATGAAAAAAGTTCACTGAAAAGTCGTAAGTTCAATATAGCTATGTTAGCAGTAAAATTGCTCAAAAATAAATTTTTTCTGTCATATTGTTGTGGCTTGCGCTATATTCGTTGGTAAATTTCCCATATGTTAGAAGTTTTTTTTTTTTTTTAATGTAACGTTGGTAAGCTTGCTATATCCAGCGAGTTTTATGAAGCGTAGTAAAGATTAAAAAAAAAAAGATCAATTAAAAATTCACTTCAAAAATGCAACACATTGAATCAGCAAACAATCATATAGAAATATTTCAGTGAAGCGATATTGCCGCAAAAGTAGAACTTTGAATTTACAACTCCGACCATAAAATTTTTTATATTTTAACGACAATATTAACCTATCCCTCTCTATTGAAAAAGAAGTTGAAAAACATTTGTGCCCAAATAACTAATATTTAAACTAACTGCAAAATGCTATACGCTAATTTCGTTCGTCCATTAAGTGATTCTGAAAATTTTGTAATTTTCAACTTTGAAGAAAATTTTTTAAGTTATAATTTCACCTGATCATGGGAGCTGAAGAATTCGAGCAATCTTTGCTTGCAAACGCTTGGTAAACATGCCAATCGCTCGTCGACTCGATTTTGACAAACGACCGATAGGCAAATATTAAACAACGATTTAATCATCTTCAAGAAAACGATTCTGAACTGTAGTTTGATATTAGAAGATCAAATTTCTCTCAATTAGATAGAGAAGCTGACTTCAGCAAAGCTTTAAATACATTTTTGCACATGCTCAGACCATAAAACAGCGAAGAATTAATCAAAGCAAAGTTATTCGCAGAACAATAGTGGCCTCGATCCTCATCATACCAATATTCCGCTAAACGAACAACTTCCCTCTGTAGGAGAACGCAGACGAGATAACCGCCTCAATGAGGGGCGCACAACGCGATACGAAAGGGTCGAATAGATCAGCTTTACACTCAGCATTTGTTAGCGTTGCCACTCTCTCACTGCATTCGAATCTTTAGAGTTGGCCGCACGAGTGCTAGAGCAGTTGCTATGGTACAAAAGAAGCTGAAAAAAAAAAAGCTCAAAAGTTATGATAGAAAACGAAGAAGTGCAATACGAAAAAGTACAACATGGTGGTACATGTAGAATAGTTGAGGAGAGGCGAAAGAATCAACAGGAGGCGAAGAAAATCACTGTTTGAAACTAGTGTTGATCCAAATAATGTAAAATTTAAGTGGAACAATTAGATAAGGAGAATAGCTTGTAAAGCAAATTGGAAAGAAAAAGTTATCCTGAAGAAATAATTCCTGAGAATTGTTGAAAACATCTGGGAAAACAAAAACTCAGGTTGTTTTACTAAATAACATGATAAAGGGCTAATTTGCACTATTGCACTGCAAGCAGACGAGAGTAGATGGTTTAAAATGACGACGAAATTTTCTGCCTTCATTTTTTTTTAAATAACTAAGGTGGTAGCCAATATTATTCAACCCATTCAACCTCCAAAGGTTAAATATTCTATGCTAATCAAAAATAGTTGGCATATTTGATTACTTATCTGTGTGTATATGATAAATAAATTAAGATGGCTCGGCTTTGCAAATTAGAATCACTCATAAGCCGCCTCCGCCCGCTCTCTCCATCACTCTTCTCGATTTCACCGGAAGTTCTTCTAGAAATGAATAGTTTGTGTTTGAATTTACAACAAAGATTTAAAAAGTGGTGTTTCTAATTTTTAGACCAAACTAAAGAAGTAATCATATTCGAAAAGAACGACATTTAATTAAAATCTGTTGAAATAAAGTTTTCAAAAATTACATGATGCTATGGAAATTTAAGAATATTTTCGCTCTAATTTGAATCAACCGAACAGAAAAAAATTGCACTCATACTTTTGAAATTTGTGGGTACCTTCTTCGGAAGTTAAAATGGCAGAGAGATGCCTCTATGCGATTTGGAAGTAACATTTAAGGGTAGATTGAAGTAGAGAAGTTGGACAACTCAACCAATATGAGTTGTCTCTACGATATTCAAACACATATTTGAGCTTTGTGAATTGAACTATTTTGAGATTTCATCTCTCATCCATCATTCCTTCTTTGCATTTCTTCCGTTGAAAATTAGATCGCATTGTTTACAATCATCTACGAGCATTGAAATTTAAGCCCACAAGGAAATCAGTCACTTCAGAAATAACGTATTTCTCAAAAAAAGGAATAACCATTACAATTTAACACTTATATTGAAGCAATAATTTTTCAGGAAGTTTTTCTAATAATCTTATACTAAATAAGAGTACCACCCGTTATGGAAATCGTTGCGTTGATGGGGAATAGAGGATATTTCTGCATTTGTGGCAGGTGCAGAAAACACATTCAAGACACAGGAGAGCTGATTAAACAGTAGGAATGGAGCGTTTCATCACCTTCCTCCAACCCCTCACTGCTCGCTCTTTACTCTCCCCTTATTCCACTCTCCCCGGTTTCTGCATCCCTCTCTTTTGCATTGTTAGTAACCAACGAATAAATTTTTGTATTATTTAGTAATTAAGCAGTAACCTCTTCGCACACTCCACTGATCGACTGCATACATATGGGGCAATAAGCGGAATGACAGCTGATTTGGCATTTTCGTGGAGCAGACTGGCACAGTGTCAATAAGGTCAGCGCTTGCTATGTGCTAACGCATGTAGCACGATGGAAACTGTGTGCTCGACTTACGTCAACGGGATAACCGGAAAGAAACGCTAGTCACCTCAAGTAGTGCGTTTTTCTATGAACGAAACTTTAGAAGAAGAGTGAAACGTGCCGATTCAATCATTCCGTTTTGCTTCGAAGTAGATCGGGCATGAACAAGAACGGTCCACTTTATTTAATGTCATCAAATAAATGGACATCCGCCCCTTAAACTCGACATAATTCCCTCATATTTTTCAATGTAAATTTTTTTTCTCTCCATTCATTGCTCATATTTTTCACTCGTAAATTTCGGGCATTGGAGAACTCCAAATATATCGATGCGAAATGAAACAAATTGTCAAAGGTGCCAAAAATTCGTTATTTCAGAAGATTATTTAAGTTGACCCCAGAAACTTTAACATCATGTTCACATAAACGTTACTACTAAATTCTGTATTCTGCATTTGTTGGGCATCTTCAAGCTGAGATACCCTAAGAAAAATCTCCGAATTACGACGAATCTGTAAGTTGTAAGGCGCTGTGGTGGATGAGATTGACTAATATATTTTTCGAAAATCTTTTTGCTCGGCATATACTCCCTCATCTTAAAAAATATCTTAGTATAGTTTGATTCAGATGCGTGGTTCGTTCACTGCATGAAATTTCGTCATTGATTGTCAAGAAATTGAGATGAATCTAATAAGCCTGTTGTGAGCATATCGCATATTAGGTGGTGACCATCTCTGGACCGGGTTTGTACAGAAACCTTATTCACAAGCGCTCCTGAGGCGGCAGCCGTACATGAGAGCTCCACGAAATTTGCCGTCCGCAGAGGAAAAGAAGGGTGGAGGAAGGAGCTGAATTGCCTTTGCCTAACGGCTGAGTGACGGCTATGATGGAGGGAAAAGTGGTCAGAAACAAGTCACACCTCTACTTGACTCTTCGGCCTTTATCTAGCAACGACAAGCTAGATAAATTTTACTCCATTTGGTTCAAGTCTTGCGCGTTGTCCGTCGAAATGCAAGTGATAGTGTATATCGGCAGTAGCACAGTGAGTGGTTTTGTGCGTTGTCCTTAAATTCGTGGATCGTCTAATTCCCCACTTTCATATGTGTATATATTTGCATGTGTCTGTCCTCCTATTTGTTTGTAAAGGTTCCCTGGAATTCATTTCTTCGACTAATGTAGCAAGTGAGTGATCAGTGCATTTGCCTCGGAGAAGTGTCTTCTCCAGTACATATTTCTATATGGCCAACTCTGAGCTTTTCAGAAAAAGCGGAAGAGAGCTGACATGAACGATGGGGAACATTCGAATCGTCACTCTAGCATCATTCACCAGCCAAATGAAACCAAAGTCAGGATATATGCACTCACCGTGAATCAGCGTTTCTACGGTTCCCTCCCACAACTCTTGGCTACGAACACAATCAAAAAAGAAGATGTAAATCGCTATATTGGCGAGTTGAATCATCGCTGAAAAAAGAAAATAAATCCTAGCCCCTCCCCTATCCCAAGGCTTTTATTGATTCTTCTCCGATCACTTCAGTCGATAGTATTTTTTCACAGACTTAACTCACATATCATTCCAGTGTTCGTCGCTCGCAATGCGTAACGTAATGGATGTTCTGAACTCATTCGCAAGAGTAGTTATCCGCGAACAAATAGTATCACCAAAAAAGTCGCATAGGGAGGAAATCTTTCAATACTCATCCGTAGATCAAACCTCTGCGATCTTTTATCACTTGTGAACCTCTGATAACTGCTTACTTCCTTTGGCTCAGTTCTCGTTTCCAGAAATACGCACTTCACTGTTCTCATATTAATCATTATATTTTTACATCCTGCACTATCATATATATATATATATATATATATATATATATCTTTTCTTTTAATTTTTTGAATTCTCTTCACATCACCATCAAATTTCTGTCGTTTTTTCGTTCCATTTGTTCAAGAGGCAATTAAACACACGTGGCTTGTTGTCTTTATCCGAAAAGAGACTTCATCCTCGGCATCCATTTTTTGCAATGGTCATACTGAGATTTCTTCCAGTTATTCCTATGAATTCGCGGTAATCCGTCAACAAAACACAACGACTCACGTTAATGAAGTACGCGTTTTCAATTCCCTTCATATTCACACCAAAATTGATGCAAAAATATTTGCAGAATCTTTCCATTCTTCACAAGAACTATATGCAAAACGCAAAAATCTCTAGAGAACTAGAGAAGGCTTTAAAATGCAACGAACTTTCTTTCAGTTATTTTTGTGGTTTCTGACAATTTATCAAAAAATACAGTTGTCTAAGCGAACGATTGCATTTTCTGGACTTCTTCCACGCTTAGTTTGATGGCGAACATCTAATAATTTCCTTCTAGTCTTATCGCCTTCAAAAAGATCTTTCGAAATCAATATGACAATTGTTATAAAGCCGTTTCCGAGCATCGATTCTCAACACAATGATGCCAAAGTTTAAAGCTCGATCTCTTTGGAGGCGGCTACGAATACTGCTCCAATCATCGTTTGCGTAAACGCAATTGCCAATATGATCAAGTTCCTTTTGCCCTGAAAACAACGCAAAATTTTGGATGACCAGCAAAAAAGTGACCAAATATTAGGTCACTTATATTAGATGACCAGCAAAAAATAATAGAATAGTGAGTGGCCTTCTATGTATATCGAAACCTCTCGTGCAGTCACTAATTTCGTACAATATTTTCTCAATAATCAGTAGACAGGTCTATTTGTACTGTATTATGAAAAATTGTGAAAGCTTTCTGCACATAGCAGGCTTATCGAAGAAAAAAAAAAAACCTGCGAACATTTGTACTCAACAAGTCTTCCACATCACTGTGATGAACTATAGCCACAATAATAGGATTTACGATTTTGGCATTTGCCAACTGATATTTTAGAGAAAAAAAATCTCTCATAGTATTTTTACACGATCAACGCGCCAAATTTTCGACATCGCATTCGCATGCTACCGCAATACATTGTTCTCAAAATCATAATGCATATATATGAGCCTAAGAAAAGGTTTCATACGAACTGGCTGATAAGAGGCAAACGTTGATTAAGGACAAGTATATGGTTGATTAGGAAGAGTGGGCAAAGTTTCCATAATATGCGGCCATCATGTGATGTGTTGAAAACTTCAGAACTTCACAAAACGCTAACCACAACTGATAGAGGATAAATATACTTGAGTGTTTCAACGTTACTCATATCAAACGAATATGTGTTCACATCGAAAACCGAAAAAAAAATCTCTGCAGTTTTATGCTCTGATCAAATGCTCTAGATGACTTGGCAATTTTATGCTCTGAATTTTTGCATGACTTTCAAAAATTCTGAATATTCAGATTTTTTGATTTATTTCATCGGAGTTGGAGAGTAAACAGGCTAAGAATTTGACTAAGCCATGTCTGCTAATCACTGCTCATTCAAACTGCGGGTTTCAACTACCGAGGCGCTCCATAAGTGAGCTCATTAATTAATTAAATGATGAATTAACTAAATGATTGCTATGAATGAGTCGTTAGCCAAATACAAATTCTCGCAGCGTAACTAAGTCTTAACGTGTTCTCTAATCGCTTTTCGCTTCTAGCAAAAATTACTTAACGTCTAAGCGATATCCCTGACATATCTGCAGAAAAAAGAATGCAAATTATTGAAAAGAAATTAACGACAAGTGAACCGTGATCTCCTTGAAGTAGAATACGCTCCATAGCGAGACAATGCATCCGGGAACTGTACTGATAAGTGGGAACGCAATTGTCTGGCTGATGTTCTCGTTGGCGATGAACAGAAACGCCATTGCAGCGCCCCATAATGCACCTGTGAGTGCTGCTGGAACAGCCAGCTGCGGTGACACAAACGGCTTATTGCGTCTGGAAAAAAAAACATATGCGAGGTAACTTTCGCATACCACTCACTGTTCGCACCTCATATGCGAAACACGTTTGAACAAACCGCACTACTTTTACAATTTCCGATAGCTTACGCAGGAACTAGTCAGCCACCGAAATTTGCGGCAATAACATAGAAATCATAGGGGGAAGGAAGGTGAGAGGTTGGGTAGGGAATTTCCTTTCACGAATTCTAACATGAGCAAAAGGGGAAATCTCTTTCACAAAACTTTTAAGTACAAATTCCTTAAGTTCTGCAGCAGGGATGCTATCGTACCAAAGATAGCATATTGCTGTTTCTGCCAAGTACAGTAGGTACACTGCCTTCTTTATGCAGAAGCGAAGATGAAGAAATCGTCCGCATTCAAAACAGTGGATAGTAAAGAGAAAATGCACTCAAAGAAGAAAACTTTTACAAAAAAGAAGTTTTTATATAGGTGTATCACGGATTCATTTATCCTGGCAACGACCCAATGCGTTGGTGATGGATCTCTCAGGACCTATTCTTGGGCTTGAATAAATTTTCTGAACATCAATGCGCAGACGGCTGAATGAGGTTATCTGAAAATCTTGAGGAGCAACGCGGAACAAAATCAAGATTCTTGACGAATATGGCTGAACAGCGTCGGGATCGAGAATCGTTGACATACTCAGTGGCAAATGGCTCAAGCGCTAACACTCTGTACGCTTTGAAAAAATTATACAGAATGCAGTGCCTTCTAACAGAAAATGCAGACTGCGAAGAGTGAACGGCTGCAACCAGTTCAATTAACAAGGAGGACAGCGAATCTACCCACTCATGCGCTCCAGGAAGATGAAATAAACGACATCAAAGAGAGGACAAAATAGTGGGGTTCAATGTACGATTTCCTTAGAGACTGGGTTGCACGAATCATATATTACAAACAGCGCTATCTGATAGCCAGAAAGATCTCGATGCATTGATTAAAGTCATATGAAAACTAAAGAAAACATTGCTACCCGCTAAGCTGCTTTATGCAAAACCTAGCTTGAATTTAATGACGTCCGGTAATACTCGTCAGACTCTCTATGCCTACGCTACGACGTGCGCTACTTTTGCATTGAGGAAGATTTTGTTGAGCATTTCTATTTGAAGATTCGAAATGAAGGAGAAGAAGGCATTTCCATGGAAAACTCTTCGATAAATAGATTAATTTCTACCATCTTGTCAAAAAAAGAAACCCAAAATATAGAAAACACCATATAAATGTGTTAAAATATTTGATGCATTACTGTATGAAACTCAAGACAGCAAATGCAATAGAAGTAAATCACAATTGGTTTTTGAAAAATGGTATAATCTGTCTCTTAAGATGACTCACCTTAAGAATCTTTTCAATAATCCACTCTCTCACTTATGTAACACAAAAAGATCTTTTGAAAATCAGCACTGTGACAAAAGAAACTGTTCGCAAAATGGACAGTAAAGTAATAAGTTGCTTTAATTATCGTTTCCTTAACAATAAAAGTGTCTTCTTTACGAAAGCAAATGTTTCTAGCAAATTCACGTGATCACAGCATTCATTTATTCAAATCTGAGACTTCTGATTTCTGATGTGTATTTCACTTGAAGACCTTTTTTTGTTAGCTGCTCAAGGCCTAAAATAAAAAAGTGTAGGAGGAAGAGGAGAAGGAGGAGGAGGAGAGAAGGCACTATCGCCTTCATATGAGAAAATTTCGGCATCCATCCATCTTTCTTATCTATCATATTGCTTTGGCATGCTAAGCTCATATATAATTACTAATATTTAAAATTCTATTCTTCCGTTAATTGTGACTACTAGGAATGTTTCATTTCTCAAACTGAAACTTAATAAACAACCTGCACCATTGCGTAAATTTCATCTGCGTGCCGATTTTTCCTTTCGTTTTGATTTCTTTTTACATCTTTTTATATCATTACCAGTGATTTTCCTCTTTCTCGTTTGAATTAGAATTAACCTTTTGTGGAAAGCATTCTGAAAGCCTCTAAATTTATGGGAACCTTTCCTCTTCAAATTTCGTGGAAGAAGTGGAGACTGTGAATACGCATGTATGATGCGAACGAGTTTTCGCATGCGAAATTGCTTTGGCGAAAAATGTGCAAAAAGAGCTACTTTAAAACTTACTTCAAAATTGCGTAAACCAGAAAGATCGATGTTGCAGTCATTAGAATGCCGATATAATGCGAGAAAACGTAGACAAGACTACGTTGCGGTGCGTTATCGAAGTCTTCTCGATGATCCTTGAAGATTTTTCAATATTAAATATGAAATAATGACAAAACATCAGAGCATAAGCATTATTGTTATATTGCGTTACATTTTAAAGTATTTCTTACTTTCTCGAAAGTGCATGTTGTTTTTATCAATTCTTTGTGACCATCGCAATGACCATTGTAACATTAGCACTCAATTGGCGACGCATACACGCCTACGATCATATGCCAGCTACATGTATTAACGGTCAGTAACAGATATTTATTCACGGTCATCTGCCACCGATATCAGCCTATGGTCACTTTGTGAGATTTTCTAACAGCCATAAGCTTTTGAAATTAAACAGCATTTTTGTTTATTAGTGGCACTATTTTCCGGAACGTTTTCTAAATCTTTCTGCAGCCACTGTTTAAGCAATCTTGAAAATCAATGAAGCATGCTTCGGTATTTTTTTAACACTAAACTTTCAAGACTGTCGTTAAAGTACCTGAATATATATAACAGGCGTGCACATCTGGCTGTACATGAGTCCACAGAATAGAGCAACAGCAATCGCGCTGTAACAGTTCCTGTTAAGGCGTTTTACCATCGGTGCTTTAGGTGCCAGATTCGTTATTTGCAAATCAACTGCTCGAGAGCTTCTTAACTAAGAGTTTTGTTGTGAAAAAATATTCTAAGTAAAAAATAAACTTCGAAGATGTCAAATCATTTGCATCTGATACAAAGAGAACAACAAATCTCAAATTACAATATCCTATAGTTAAGCCAATTTCGTCGTTTGTTTTTCACGAAGAGATCGCTCTACTAATGGGCAGCATGACATTCTGAGGTGAATTCTGAAAGATTATATGAAAATAAACAAATTATCGATGAATAAACGAAGCGATAAATGCAATCATACCATCCCCTTCGAACAGCTTTCTTCCATCGTTGCTGCTCTTTGTTCACCTCAATGCTGAAGCTATCGAACTTCTGAAATTCAAAAAAAAAAAGAAAATCGTTTCATGCCTGTGATTAGCCTCAAAGCGACTTCATATTTCACGCCGATGCGTTTGTTTAACAATCTGAAAAGGAAACGCATGATGATGCCAAAATGGCATCATGAATAAGGAAGGCTTTCATTAAAATGTGAGTGAAACTGATACGATAAGATATGCATCTCTAAATTGAGTAATTCTACGAATTCGCCGCCAAAAATTCATTGTTGGATTGCATTCGACCAGAAACAAAACTTGTAATATTCGTAGCAATTTGAGTGTAGATAAATTGCAAAGAGGAATGGATACAAAAGAACGTCTTATAGCATCAGTTATAATCAGCAAATGTTAATGTTATGAAGTCTATGGTTGATGAACTGAAACTATCGCATGATCAAGTGCATACGACGAACCGATTGAGCGATGGATCATAAAAGCACAAAGAAATACATCAACGATGCGGTTTTGCAAAAAAATAAAAAACAAAAATAAAAAATCAACAAAATCCCACAAACTCTAACGTATTGTCGGTTTGTTAATAATGATATGATTGATTACTGCCAAGCATCCAACGAGCACAATGATTAATGGGGATGTCAATGGCATGAATATGATGGCAGTATTAATTTGTTCAACATCTACTATCGTTTGTTGCAGCAACACATTTATTACTTAATTTTTCGATTTTCATTTCAACTTTAGCTCTAAGAACATCATATTTGGAATCTCATCTCTGAGAAAAAGCACAACTCCTCTCTCCTCCTCACCCCCAAGCTCCGCAAAAGAATTCCAAATTTCAGTGGAACTAAAGGCGAGAACTTTTCGATGCTGCCTGTTTCGCACTCTAACAATCAACCAAATAGAAGCAAATTAAAAAGAAATGAGGTCAAATACTGTATCCTCGGTCAATAGGAGACAGAAATGCTCTAGTATTTAATTTCCTTCCCACTAGATGGTTTTCCTCAACGATACTGATTAATGCTTCAAAGCACACAAAGAATAGCGTGGATGCTCGGCTCTATTAGTTGCCTCAGGCATCGCTGATTCAGTCTTTCAAATGAAATTTGAGAGTTACTTCATACGCATCGACTACATTAAACATTTCTTTTAGTTGTTATCAGTTTCAGTCCTTTCGGTCAACTAATTTTTTACTGATAAGAACTCAGTAAATATCACCGACGAAGAGGGATGGAAGAAAATTTTTCGTGGCGATGTTGATTTGTGAAAGAACTCTCATGAAAAAGGCATACCACAATGTGAATGATAAGCTTGTTCTGGTCGAAAACTTGCATTTGCGGCTTCTCTGGATTGCTCGGTGTACTTCTTACGAAGAAGTAGATGAATCCGCTGAAAATTTTGTTTATTCTTTCCGACTTATGGCTCATTGAGAGGAAAGGATATGATTGTTTCAGCGGCAGCGCTACGGCATTAGGCTGCATCGAATCTAACCGGGAAAAAAATTTTCTAATTGTGTTTTCGGTGAATTCACATAAAATTTTATATCTTTTTCACCGTAAAATATAAGTTCTATTTATTCTAGAAAAAAACTCTTTTATCGATGAGAATTTCAACTTTCGCTACATATTCCATTAGTTAAAGGATGTAATAACTTCCTAGAGGGAGAACGCTTAGAATAATATCACCAGATAAGTGCTGTGAATTTATCACCGTTTGGGTGCCAAAATTTATGAATTGACCGCTGCAAGGCGACGTAAAATTAATCTTGTTGTCTAATCGATCTTTACGATTGCAAAGGTAGAGCATCAGTATATTTGATAAACTTGAACTGCTTAATCGGGAAGATTACTTCCGCATTACATTAGTTTCGTTCTAGACAAACTCGAGTACTTCAGCAAATCTTTAAACAACATATTTCACATGAAAAAATGCTCCTAAACCTGAAATTTAACTTGCGGCAAAGATACAATGCTGAATGACTCGTGCCTGATGTCACACTTCGATATTAGTTAGTTAAGAGCTAGCCGAGATCATGAACTCCATCCCTCCTTTTTACTCATTGTACTTGCTCTCTTTTTACCGTCAGGTTCCGATGAGCATGTACGAAGTTCCACTCGTTATCTTATTTGATAATGGTTTCAAATTGCGTTATAAACTAACCCAGTTATAACAAATGCCAGTCCGATATAGTTGAGAATATCGCTCTTTGGTGGTGCAGGTTTCAAACCAAATAAACCAAAACGAGATGTGGCCCATCCCATAACGCAGGAGGTGCTATTCCAGATGAGAATCGACAGAGCCATACCGATCTCGTTGAACAAGACGATCGCAAATGAATTACCTATAAGGTTTTAGAGAGAAGGATCTGTTTATTGGTGAAAGCTGAAGGTAAAAATAACATGAAGAAAAGTTCATGAATTATTTAATTGCAGACGCTAAAATTTTTTTAAATCCATTATCTGAAGAGAGAGTGGAAATCGATCAAATGCTCTAAATTATTTTTAAAGTTCGCTTTCTGTATAGACGTTGAATCTATTGATGTACATTGAACCGCGAAAGATTTAATGTCTATTCGCTGGGCACTTTACGCAGATTCTGATTTTTTTTTTTTTTTTTTTTGCTGTTATTAGCACTGTTTTTTCTTTTATCTATTCTCTTATCTTCGGATTCATATTTCTTCTGCATACTTTGCCAGGATTGGGACGTTGAACTAAATTAACCAAATATTGCTTAAGAGGCTCTCGCAACATTCTCTTTTTTTAGTGCGATGAAATTCATGAGAGGAAAAGCCGATGGCAATTCTCTTTGCATAGAACAAACGTCCTTAAAAAATATAATTTTCAGGGAAACTTAAAACGTTCATGCGCACTTAGTATACAGTTCTATTATACGTATATTCCAAGTATTTGTTGGAATAAAAATTGCCATTATCGTTTTTGCATATTGTCAATTGTTTTCGCAAAAAAAAGAACTTCCCATCTTTGCACTTGTGATCGTTATTTTCCTCTTGAAAAAGATTTCCTTTGCAAGAATACTGCATGTCGTGCAAGAAAGTACGATGATTAAAACAACTGCTCTATCACCGCAATGAATTCATCAAAGATGTGAAGTTATCTTTGCGAGGAAATTAGAAGCGTACCAATCGTCCATACTACTCCACCAAGCATTGCGAGCGGATATATCTTTGGAAAGCTTTCAGTAATAAAGATAACAAATCCAACGACTATGATCCCTATTCCCATCATGAATTGCACGAACATACCTGGAAAAAAATTATCCTCAACTATATGATGTCTTCTCAACAGCTATGAAGTACATACAACAGTTGTAGAGTTAGCACCTTTGACAGGTGAGTGCAGTCGAAAGCAACACAATTTAAAATGTGATGAAGATAATAAATCCTCATGTGCATTCGCTAGAAATTAAGCCTCATTAAAAATATACGAGTCCAAATGTCGTACCGGAAAATATCATAGGCGCAATGAAAAGCCAAAGGTGACAGATCTTGTGAGGGAATTCACCAGAAACTTATTCTTCTATTTGAGATTATCTCAAATAACCTTTGCCGCCTATGTCGGTTTTCACTCATCTTTCGAGGTAATATGCACTCCCTGAAGGCATTTGGCGATACTTTTCAATCGCTTTTATCAACGTTGAATGGCCTGCTTTATGCAACTTTTTCTTAGAGCTGGATGCCAACTGGGATTTACAGATTACGCATAAAGGTTTACGTTTTCTTATACATCTATTCTCATATGGGAGTTTGATCACCACTCAGCATACACAGTTTGACATTTCACAACACAGATAAATATTTTATCAAATTGCACAACTCGTATACAAATACAGTTTTGCTCCGATGTAATTCTGCAGTTTTTTGCAGTATCGAGGAATGCTATGAAGTTCACTGATCGACCCGCTAACAGGTGTTTGAGATGTTTTAACACTGTGATGCATAAGAGCATTAACTCGGCGTTGGGTTATTCAACGATCCTCATATGTGCTTATGTTACAATACGACAATGGGATTCACAATTATCGATCAATTTTCAGAGTGCGAAACATTACGTCGTTGCCTCGTTTATATTGGTAAGTGTATGCAAAAATCCTGACCGTCACCCGTTGCATAATGACGTACTGGAATGAACATTGTGCCGAAAAGAAGTACAGACAGGAAGGTGGCAGCCAAACCGAGTGCATAGTTCCCTTCTTGCTCCATAACCAAGTGAAATTTCCGATGAGGCGGCCTAGTCGTTAAGAACAACGATTTCACGCTGAAAAGTATTTTTCACGCGAAGAACACATTGTTCGCTCCGGTGCTTACGTATGTTCACTTCAGCCCACTTAAATTCGGCATTTTAAATCGCAGCTTAGCGTGCCACCTTTTCCCTTACCCTCTTTTTTCCTCGCATCTGTTATTTTATTCCTATTGGTTATCTTTGGGCGGTAACTTGCGGCAGAATATATAAACTAAAATGAGCGATTCACTAATTGTAAAGATAACTGGAATTACCTTCCACACACTGATTTTAAAATTTACCTTTCAGTTCACCAGAAATTGTCTTATTTCAATGAATCGCAACTGGTGACCTTTAGTGGCCATCCTTGCCCCCGAAGAAGGGATCAAAAATTTTGCGCATCGGGTGAATTTATTCGAAAGAACTGGAATTCTCACTACTTTTCAGCACTTGTCCGCTTGTGATCGCATCTCGCTTTCTGAAATCCCCAAAATTTGCGCGTTATCTCTCTATCTTTAATCGAGGAGGTGTTATCCTCATCCTTATCAAGGAATGAGACCAAGGAAGACAAGAAGAAGGTATTGGCAAGTCCGGCCAAGCACTTCAACGAGAACGTCTCTTCACATATCGATGTAGTAGCACCCGTGTGTCAATATGACGGGAAGTGATGGAATATGTTTTTGTTTTTGGGAAAATTTTCAGCATGATTTTATCAACACAACATCATATGAAATTCGCCACTTTAGTACAGCGCTCAATAACGTCACTCTTACCGTATTGCAATAACGGCAAACTTGGCCGCCACTGTCTTGAAACCATCTCAGTATAAGTGCTTTTACTGGTAATAATGAATCAGAAAATACCTGGTAGTGGTTGCTTTCCGAAGCTTGCTATTGTGCTTCCGGCTCCAAAAGTCGGCGTCCTATGGAAATTTTCCACAGGGCAACGAACAATTCCAAAGTAGAAGCTGAAATTCGTCCACTCACTAAAAAACGTGAAATAAAGCATTAGTTAGCAAGCCTCAAATTCAGAAAGAATATGAGCGCATATGCTGAACACCGCTCACTCACTGACATTAACAAATCACGAAAAAAAAAACGAAGAAAAGTTTGGGTTTCGTCCAAAATTTTTCGTTACTCCGATTGTAAGTCACCTGTTGGAAATTGCAAAACTTCTGGCTAATCCCTTTCCTTCAAGTGAAGAGGCAGGAAGAGGAGAACGGGAGGTTGCCCATATTTGATTAGCATCATAATTCTAACCAACACACGACACAGATATTTTTACCTTAATTATAAAGGTGCAATAATATATACGTATGGCATATATATATATATATATATATATATATATATATATATATATATATATATATATATATATAGTAGGTATAATAGGTTGGAAGAGGCCTATTATCTTGGAACCATATGTAACCTACGGCTTGCGGAGTTGAATACCGTTGTGATGCTCCCATCTTTTGTAGCCACTGTGCGACATACTGTGATGCACTACAAATATACTATAAGCTGTGCTTATTTGTTGCAAAAACTTTTTTCTCCTTGTGATTGTAAATTTCAGACGTTTACATCAGCAATTATGTCGAAAACTTGCTTTCGAAAGCGCATCTTTCCGCAAATTAAAGTATACCTAGTGCAGAGAGTACTAAGAAGATCATATTCGCAATGACAATGTCTTAGGTATCATATCATTAAGTGATTGCAATCAAGTGCCCATATATACTTTTCTTGGCCTCAACTGGAGGGACTCATAGTCGAAGGTATGCAACGTACGGTTGGAAAGCATGGACGGCCTATCGAATGGGCAAACAAATACTCAACGAACAACAAACAAGGAGCAACACAAAGAGGAAGAATAAAACAAACTGCTTGCAACATAATGATCCACTCTCCCTTATACTTTCCAGCTGTCTAAATATAATGCATTTGGCACTATAGACATCCCATCTATTCGAAAACCGCAACATAAATTCGTTTTCATCTATTCTCTGCACATCTTTGAAAGGAGCATGGCATCTCAGGTGTTTAGCCACCAGTGACATGTCCGCCTGTATAAAGGCTTCAATTTATTATTGCACATGTGAAACTTTTCGCGAGCTCGGCTACAAATAAATCATTTCCAATTGCACTGGAAAGGGTAGAAAGTTGCACTCAAAAACGACCTCGACACGGCAGCGGGAAATCCCAAATTCGGAAACATACTGTCAAAGCTTGAAAATTAAGTTCAGTCTAGCTAAATGCCATAATGAACAGGGCAGAAAATAGCCAAAATAATGCGTCTCTTTCAGCGTGTGAAGTAGCAGCAACTTTCCTAATCACTGAGAGATAAATGCGTGGAAAAAGAATACTATTATACTCCATTTTCAAAGTACTGTTTTTCGCATGCCACTTTCTAAGTTCGGATGCGAAGTTAATTTAACACACCAGTTTCTTCAGCAAGGGATTGTTTATTAGCAGCATGGACAGCAATAAGTGAATAAATGAAAAGCAGCAGAAAAGCGAGTCACAATAAACAAAAGGCAATAAACTTTTAGGTATTGCCTCTTGATGAGTTTTTCATTTATGCTCCTACTCTCTATCATTTTCGTCCCGTTTTCGATCGCTCTTAATTCTTGATCGACTGCCACCATTGATCTGCCAAAGTATCGGTGAGAAAGGGAAACCGTAAGTGTGCAAAGGATAGTAATCGGATTCATTAGGAATAATCTAATCGCTGTGATCATCTCCTCCTTACCTAACGCTCAAGAAGCTTTGCTTTATTAGAAAACTCATAGCGAGAATAAATGATTGCATCAAAGCAAAACTAATGTAACTATTATGTGGTAACCAAAGAAGAGTGAAGAAGACTGAGATTTGCCGAAAACGTTTATTGCGATTTTATTTAATATTTTCGTTCACATATGAAAAGCGCACAACGGCTTTGCATAATGTAGAACGATAGTCGATACAATAGCAGCGCCGCACTTCCACACTATTCTCGAATGCGCATACGTTTAACAATGCAACCATAAAATGAGACACACTGATGCAGATTTAGTGTGATTTCGTTTGTGCCATCGAAATCTCTTGGCTCATTTATTTGGAATGATGCACATAAACACCCATCACATCCAAAACAGTATCGAAATCCCTCTCAAATATACGATCTAAATCGTTGAAATGAATTGCTCCTTGGCTAACAAACGAATTCAAAGAAACTGAATAAACTGTTGATGCAGTCTTAGAGTGTCATTAACCAATGATCCCATTTTACGGCTCTTCAAGGCTAAATGGTAAATGATCATATGAAATAACAATTACAGGCAGGAATCAAAGAAAGACACGTACACTGATCACACGGTACAATTACATCAACTGTTTAAAATGTGCCTAGTTACTGATACCAAATCTCATTCCATCATGCACTTCTAGGGAGAAATATATCGGTGACTGTGGAAATTTTGTCAGTTGCACGTCATATAAGAAATCGATGTTATAGAAAAGTTCTCGTTTTTATCTCAGTATATGAACGATCCCGACACAGCTTTTAATGCTCTTCAAAATGTTTTAAAACTTTTCAAAATGTTTTCAAACTGTTGGGTGTTGCACCGAAAAGCAAACCCAAAATGTCTACTTGTGATCTAACACTGTAGTGATCATATTTACTCGTATGTCGATTCTCGTTCATTGTTCGTCACATAATGTCATTTGGCCCAGATAAGTCGGGCTTTGTAATGTTTGTATGTCTTTGGCCTTTGGTTCGACTCGTCTTTGTGGGTCGTAGTGCTCCCCATAAACTGCTTCTTCTGTCTTGCTTGGGCTCTAGCATATCAGCATCGATAGACGACTATCGACTCCTGCCTTCTGTGTACACTCGGTCCCCTCCATGTCGTCACTCCCAATCACAACACAAATCTCGTTTTGTTAGGATGTATTCTGAAATTTACTGCAACGATTTCATTACTGCATGACCAGGACCGCACCGCTCGATGAGAACGCGCGCCGTCTCTCTGTCTATCGTGCGCGTGCGTTTGATGTCAAGTCTCCCCCACACCTTTATGACAGACGCTTTCATAGTCTCTAACTTTGCATCATCTGAGTTTGGTACACAGTTGTTGCATTTTCTTGATGTGAATATCGATCCCTGTTTGGTGCCTCTATAATCGTAGATCTTGGCAGACATAAGCCACGTAGGTTGGAAGCATTCAATCAATGCTCTAAGCACTGGTCAGTAATCCTGCAGTTGAGCTTGTTCTGATGAGGGCCATTAGTCAATTTGTCGCTAGAATGCATTTAAAAAGATCTAATCTATGAATTGTTTGTGGCTCTGAAAAGAGCTACAGGATTTAAGGGCGGATGTGACCACTCGATTGCGCAAAGGGTCGTAATTTAGATTTGCGTCGTTTGCGTATTTTCATGGGTGTTGCGACCGTCATTGCTAAAGGAAGTGCCAAACAGTTGGTGTGTTGATAGTAATGAGTTACCTCGAATCAGATTTCTGTGATACTCGAACTTTGTCTTCACTCTTCTTTTTTTGTTCCATTTTTTACCCATGCACATGTATGTGCTTCTATGCGAACCTTTTTAAGCATTATTGGCTTAAGCTAGTGAATAAATCGCTCTTTTTCTTTTCTTTTCTTTTTTTTTTTTTTAATTAGATGCATGGAATGATTGCCAGAATCGTCAGGCAGGAGCCTGTGCGTATAAAAATGCATGCAGAAAAGGTTTTGTTCTTTTTCCTTACACACGAGGGCGCATGCCTATGTCTCCATACCACAGGGGTGCGCTCAGATAAGGGTCGATTTCTGTCAGCGTCATAAATTGAGGACACGAAAAACTTGAATTATCAGTGTATCACTTAGATTTTTCGGTTGGGCTAGGTCTGAGGGACCTAAAACTGAGTTTGCTTTCGATATCGGATGCCTCCCTTAGATGGGGGAGGGAGGGGGAAGGTACGACTGATCCATGGCACTTCTACGCTTCTCTCAGAAGTACAACTCTGAATCTCTGAAAGAGTAACAAAAATTTTCACTTAGACGAATGAATTTCTTCCCGAAAACTGCGGCGATTGTAAACGCAAAGTGTGTAATGATGCGTTACGAGATTATGCGAATTACCGATAATTTTTCGATTTGCGATAGGTACTTCAAGGTGGGATATGGCCATCGATGGGAATGAAGCAGAAGCTAGTCCGACAAGCAGAACGTACTGCTATCAACTGCATTGCATTGTAAACATTGAACCGACGAGTACAGCACAGCGTATGTCATGCGTGCAATGCAAAAATGCAGTGGTAACGATAGGAAGAAATATGCGCAGGTAAGTTTTTGACATTTTCATCTGTTACACTCATCTCCGAAATGCTCACTAACTACCTTTCTTTGAGAATCTCTAGTGTTTTGTATGTGGAGATTTAGCCTTATCTCAGATAGAGGTAAAAGAGTGAAAGGTACGACGATTGAATCCGTAACTCGACTTTTGAGTTTTCTTGTTCAAGTGTTGGGTTTTGCGACGTTAACTTTGATATCATAATCGCTCGTCATTTTCGAATTGATAATTGATGCGGATTAAGCGAAATCTCTTCTTGTTGATGGGGAGTGCTTTTCAATTTTAGGGTTATGTTGTAAAAGGTTAATCGCTGTTGTTTCTATATGGGAACGTATATGTGTAAGTGGATTGGACACACATCTCACACTCCATAATTTTTTTTTTATCATTTTCAACGTTTTTCATATCTCCTTTCTGCTTCTTTTTTTTGTATCGTCCATTTGAATTGAAAAATGTTCAAATATTCCACATAATATCACACTTCTTGATGGTCGAAACATACATAGGCAATTTCCACTTCTAATTCATTCCCGCTAATCGGACTCAAATCTGCCAACAAATTATAAACAAAAGAATGCTATAGTGAGAGGGAAATGAAGGATGAAGGGGAAAAGTTTCATGCAGAATGACGATAGAAGATAAAGGCTGATCACATATATGTATGTTCGTTTGTCTTCTTGTATACCAAAAGCGATGTTATCCGTGAGTGGATAACATCGCTTTTGAAGTGGATAACACCGCGAGTGGATAACATCGCTTATGAATTACTTTGGGTTGAGGGGAAGTTGCCATCACTCGCTTCAACATCTTCGTCCTTCCCACCTCTCACCTCGCTTTCTCTGCTTTCCATTCCCGACGAATGAGTGTCCATCTTCAAAGCATTCTGTGCTTGTCATAGCATGTTTAATGGCTTTATCTAAAAACATCTGAACGCTTCAAATTCTGATGCTAGACTTGCTCCGAAAGTTGGTTTCTGAGAGGTATTCGGCTTCTTTGTCTGACAGAATACAGCTTTTATTGCCTTATGCCGTTGTTTAGATTCACATCGAACTTAAGAAAAAGCAGTAGATCTTCCATCGTCATTAGGTAAAAACTCATTTTTCTATTCCTCAGAATTTTTTTCATTGTCGTTTGATCGAAACTTTTATCTTTCAGGCAAATAGTTCTTCAGGTCGAACTTCAAAAAGCGGTGGGACTCCGCAGACTAGTGTATCTTCTCGAAGATTGCCGCATCCACGGTAAAGATATCGCAAAAGGACGTGGAAGTATTGAAATACCTTCAAAAGGGGTTAGTGAAAGTGTTTGTTAAATTGAAAGTGAAATATTACCTTTACTCATTGTTCTGTTTATTAATAACTGAAGCATTTAGGTGATGCACAGGAACATTAACGGTTTTAGGAAGATGCTTATATGGGAAAGAAAAAGAAAGAGACTAAAATATAAGCAAATTAAGCGAGAGACTCAATTATCGCAGTGATGTAGATAAGATTGCAGAGATATTCGTCAAAATATCATAGTGATATGAGCGTCAGAGTTATAGTAAGTGAATCGCAAAAATAGCAAATTCCCCATTGTTGAACGAAATTTATTAGAAAGTAACTAGGTGGGGACTTGTTGAGTTTTTCAATATGAGGTTGCATTGTTTGTGGAGATAAGTTTAGGAAGAGTGAAATCCAGAAGTTGATGAGCCTGTTTCGAAAAAGATGGGGATCTCTTATGCTTCCGTTGTATTACATTACGGACCCTGGGGTTGTGATGTAAACTTCTGCTCTCATTTGATCCCCCATCACCTTATATGTGCTTGTCACGACGTCTGGCATCCGAGAAAGAAAACTTCGTATATTCCAATGAAATAAGCATCAAGTTTACCTTAATTGTATACGCAGGAAGAATTTCTTGAGCACCTCGGTCGAGACCGGCAAATATGGACTGACAGTGTATGAATTGAGGAAAAGGGCTCTATATCGATGCAGATGGGGTTGTTGTAACGATGTGAAGCAAAGTGTTGAGCACTACTACATCTTCAGCAAACTGCAGTAACTGTACTTTTCACCAAGACAGATTGATCGCATTTAACAAGTTCCTCTCCAGATTGCTTTAGGTGTTGGTAACAGGACTTGAGCGCAGTATACAGCATTCACTTGTGGCCGTGTCAGATCATCGCGTGCACTGTATACCATTGCCCATCTTTGAAAGGGTTAGTTCGAGGTGGAGGTTGGAGGTGGGAGGTGATGTCTTACCATTCTTCCCGAGACCATCCCTTAGCACTTCTTCATCAAGAATTTTTTTTTAAACCATCGAGAAAATGTCAAAGCCGCATTCGAAGTGTAAATATTGAAAAAGAGTTATCTATTCCCTCAGCACATTTACTTCCTTTGGTCATGAGGAAATAGGTTACTTTGTTGCCTGCGATAGCCGTCACTTATAACCAGCAATAGAAAATGCAAATGCGATCCAATGTTCAATAAGGCAACTTCCAGTTTGACACTATATGGCCGCAGCATGGGGTAAAATCGGCCACTATTGATGGTAAGTGAAAATAAAAGCAGCCTTAAGGAAAACGTTAGGCTTCGAGGACGTCACAGCCTGATTATTCATGGAGTTCATCAGTTCGAACAATCCAAGCATCGTAGTTCCTGTCGTTTAGTTTTTGATTAACGACGCATCAGGTGAACGAAGATAGAGCGGTGCGTCTGCTAGACATCTGATGTTAGATAGATAATTTTTAGAAAAAAAACTTCATGTCCTCAATAATACACATTGCATTGCATAGAAGATATTCCATAATATGAAAACATTGCAGCATCAGAAAAAAGGAGAGGTAAGGCAGGAGCACCGAAAGAAATGACCACCTACCTAGTGGTCACCATGAGTGGTCACCTTCACCATGTAGAACTACTTCAACTTTGTTCAATAATCGTCCTAGTCGTTTTTATTGTTGTATTGAAAATCTTCATCTCGAAATTTCAATTTTCAGCTCGTCGTGTTCTTGAGGAATTGCCCAACTCAAAAGCTCAACGTTTTTATGAAGACACTCCATGGGAAGTTGATACTGATGCATGAGGTGCAGGATCCGCAGGTGTTGCACACCCCGCATAGTGCACATAATCGCGAACTGCTAAGAGGACTGTCGAATGTATGTGCTAAGCTGAGCCCTCTGAGTATTGATGAGATCAGAAAACTAAGGAGGTAGGTATGGCTTTCGATAAGATTCCATTCCTCATTGGGAGTGTGACACGTTCATGTGCATCTGTATTGCATACAGGAGGTGGCATGAGATCGCTATTTACAATTGTGTTGCAGAAATGCTCTATAAATGTCATTTTTTTTACGTGGCCTTGAATTGTTTCAGTTGGGACGAATGAGATTTCATAGCGTAGCATTTTTGATGCTTTTAGACTATCAAGTCGTTAACTGCTATATCATAGTCCTGGTTCTAGATCGTTCTAGTTGTGATGCTAACGTGTCGTTTCAACATCAGAAGCTTTGACCTAAACTCGTGACTGTGCTCTCTGTACTACTGAAATGAGGTCCTGCACTTGAAATAAAACTGTTGCTTGTCCAAAATTTTTTTCGCAATCGAAGTATGATGAATTTCGTTTCAGAAAATCGGCAGTGAGTGAATAGTTCACATTTTTGTAGGAAACGTTAGCATTATTCGATTTTCGCTTATGCTGCATACCTCCGCGTTTGAAAAATTTTAAGTTTAAGTAAGAAAACTTTCAAATTTAATGCAATTCCAAATCCAAATTATCCACAAAAAATACAGGAGACAATGAGAGGGAAGAAACATGCGATCTCTAGACATTCTTCAGCGTGAACACAGCGACTGTCTTGTTTTTTATAGTTTTCGAAACAGCCACAAACGCATTGAATGCAATTTGTGCCGAAACGATGATTATGCTGCTGTTTTTTGCATGAACTTTGTCATATGAGTTACGATGCTCTGAAATTTTTGGGCGCAGCTAACGAAAGTCTGTGGGTTGAAAAGGGGACGCCCATTCATGCCTTCGAGGGTGTAAAATAAAGCACATCAGAAAAGTATTGTTATAGCCACAGGTTATTGGGCACACATGTTTGGTCGGAGAAGTCGTTGAATGGTGTGTGCTTCTGTGAATTCTGTGCATTCTTACAGAATGCATGGAAAATGCGCAGCCGAGGATTCTGCAACATCTAAGGACGTGGCGGCGACACCTGTTCGTGGTTTGCAAAGACGTCCTTTGGGGGATTTGAAGCAGTTGCCGCGACGGCCTATCGCAGAGAGTAGCAGCGTCGTTGAAGTGAGTTATAAATATGGTTATAAATATAAATAAAAATAAATAAATAAATAAATATATACATATATATATATATATATATATATATGTATATGTTGTTATATCTGTTTTTCTAATCGCAGTGAAGCGGAAACTGCTTCAAGGGCGAGTAAGTTTAGCTTCCACTAACTAAGCTATAAGTCTTTAGCCGTAACAGTTTTTTGATGTGGATCGTGCCATTATTGAGTCATGATGAACGTACAGAAAAATAGGGGGAAATGTAGGGAGCAAGAAAGAAGTGAACACACTTCTCGATGTTTCGTTTTAGAAGAGCTCTTGTTCTTTGGTTCAATGGATGAGGTGGATTCACATCTATATATTTTCATGCTCGTATGATGAGCTTTTTAGTTTCAAGAATTCCCCATATGTGTTTGTGTGCACGTGTGTTTGTGCATGTATTTACCAAACGACTAGCAAGCTTTTGCAGTTGCAGTTTAGAAACTGAGAAGGTTTAAAGCGTCTTCTATAATTACAAAACTATAGACCTGGTATTTCGTAATATGTTTGAGATGTGAAGTAGATTCCTTGAGCTGTTTTACTAAGTACATTATGTGCTACTTTTAATCTGCATAGTTTTGTGGCAAGCCTTACACTCTTGGTTCATTGCTGAAACTGAAAAGATAAGTCAGTTTCAGTGTTGTGATGATCGCGGCGTTGAAATGCTTACACTCTCCGATGAGCAGAGGAGTGCTATAAAAGCAGTGGTCAGTGACAACCTCAGCGTATTTATTACGGGATGTGCAGGCACCGGAAAGTCGCTGCTGCTGAACAAGATTGTCGCTCTTCTGCCGACTGAAACGACGTTCGTTACAGCGGCTACCGGTATCTCTTTTTTTCTCAGATTATGCTTATGGTTGTTGAGCAGTGACAGATTCTTTTGTCTTCAGCTTCACTAGATGCTGAGGTGCTCGCTATGTGTTAGTCCCAGGTATTGAAAAGGTGGCAGCTTTCAGTTCGCACCATCTAATTGTTTGCAACGCAGTAGCTGTTTTGTGCCTGAAATTACTGATTAATTATACTACTATTTATTTGCTACTATTTGTGTTACTGCTATTACTTGCTGCTCTATCCAGAAGTATATTTCTGCTCCTGATGCTAAGTAATTCCTAAATTTGCCAGTGTGAACTTACTATCATCGCTGGTAGTGATTTCCAATAACATTATTGGTAACAATTCTGCTGATTTATACTAATATTGCTATTATCAGTGGCAATTATTATTGATGGTAGTGCTGATGGTGATATTGCTGATGCCAACGATTACTGATAATAGTATAGTGGTAAGATCAGTTGGTGGATTAGTGTTGATCTGCTACGACTAGTACCAGCGTGAGGTTTGTTATTAGCAGAGCACTCCTGATCTATATAATACAGTTATAATACTGGTCAGTACTACTATTACTATGGATACTAATTGGTATCGTTGCATAAGGTAATTGGTATTGTTAGCGGTGCGATCACCACTGATTTTCATCACTATTCTAAGTTATTAGTACACAAGTAGCAAGACGTTTATCATTACTTATATGTTTCTTTTTGCTGCGACTGCTTGTTATTCAGCTTTCTTTTGCCGATGCTTCGAGAGAGTAGAATTATTGGTCAAATTGCTTGTTCCTGTGATGAGTCATTGTGGTAGTGCGAAGGAATGAGTGTTTTTTGTTTACCATTCGTCTTTCAGGCGTTGCTGCGTGCCAAATAGGCGGTATGACGCTGCATAGTTTCGCGGGTATTGGTAATGGCTCGGCAACTAAGGAGGACTGTGTGGCTTTAGCTAGCCGCAAGCAAGTGCGGGCACTGTGGAAAAAGTGCCGGTGTTTGGTCATCGACGAAATTTCAATGGTTGAGGCAGAATTCTTTAGCAAAGTTGAATACGTTAGTTTTCATTGCTTCATTCGTCTAAGCATGGGAAATGAACTACAAAGTGATTACCTGTGAAATGATGAGCATCTCCACCGCTCAATGGAAAAAGAGAATTCATCGGAGCACTCATATGTGCATGTGTGTCTTACCTACATACGCATGCATATCTGACTTTCTTTGCATATTCCGACGCTTCTTTGTGTTCTACTGCAGATGAATACCTTCCATACTTGCATGAGCGGTCATATGAGTTAACGTTTTGGTACTTTTTCTTCATTATTTTCGACCTAGCCAGGTAGTGAAATGCAGCCCTATTGTTACTGAATGTTACACAACCGATTGTGATGTAAAAACAATTTTTGGGCTCAATTTAATGTTTATAGCTCTCTGCTGATTTCAGGATTCATTATAAAATATGGATTTATAACGCCAGTTTCAAATTGAAACCATCCGAGGTATACATAGACAAAGACAAGTACTGATGGGGGCGCACTTTGCAAATGCAATTTTTCATCTATTTTTCGGTTACTTGGTGAAGATTTGTTTGGGAATGCTGAAGCGTAAAATGCGCATACTCATCGTCCGAGAGAATAGCGTAAGGTTGCGGGTGCGACACTGCGGGCGCCGAGGGAAAAGAAAATTGTGTGTGTCTTCACATGCAAAATGGAGTAACTTTTGATGAAAATGTTTGAGGGCCTTCAAACAGTGTAAATGACCCAACTGAAACATCGGCAAATATTGGTAGAATGCTGAAGTTTCTACCAGTGAAGAATGCTAAATCAAAGCTAATCAAGTGGAACACTGAAGAGAAGGAAATCAGCTATGGCAGGTGACAAAAAGTTTGTAAGGAATGATCGAGTCATATGGGCTAAAACAACGATTCTTAAAGATGGAAGTCGCAAGACATATATAACCCCATGGGTGGTTTTGCTCGAATTAGTGCGGTATATTAGCTGTTAGTTTGAGGTCATAGCACTTAAAAAACCTTCACTGTTTACACCGAGCTCTGTAGAATTCATGAAACCGATTTCTTCTTTGCGTTCTGATGAGTGTGTATTTCAGTTTCTCTAATATAATAGACGTTCATTAAGGAAATACGTCTATTGAGCCATTTATTTGCTAGATTCTAAAGGTGTTTTTAGTTCTTCTATGCTCATTTATTCGTTCTACCTTACTCTTTTGCTGTGTTTGCAGGTTGCACGCAAGATTCGCAACTCAAACGATCCTTTTGGTGGCATTCAGTTAGTTATAACAGGTGACTTCCTGCAGTTGCCGCCAATCGAAAAGGCTGGCAAACCGATTAAATTCTGTTTCGAGGTCTTTAAAGTTCTCGATTTTTTTGTTTCCGTCTTTTTTCATTGCTTGCAACGACCTAGTGATACATTGCAAGAGCCCGTTTCGAAAATTTGAATTTTATGGAATCATCTTTGTGGAATCAAGTCTCATTTTGCGTTGAATGAAAACATGAGACGAAAAATGGTCACTGGCATAGCGACATGAGTCACCGTTTGTCATCAAAATGTCACTTGGATGTAGCCAATCAAGGGCAGTCTTGGCTAAGGGAAACCCGAATTAGTTTCTGGCCCCGGATTATATTTCTTGGTGAAGCAATGCAAAAGGTATGCAACATCCGAAGTACAGCTATGTACAGTTTTCTAACATTTTTCTCTTGAATCAGGAGCAAATAATTTGTGTAAAATACACTGTTGGCGAATTCACTTTTTTTCTACAAACGTGCTGTTTGATGCATTTTAAGGGGGTGGGGAAATGTGTTACGCATGTTTTGATTTCACTGGCAATGCATTTTCACGTTCTGTAATCCTTGATTCTCTATCTCATTTCTTATCTCTCCCCCATCCCTCTGTCCCATTCGCCTTATCTTAGTTACTCTTTCTGAACCGGTGAGTGGTTGTTTAGCTGTGTCACATTTGTGAAAAAGATTCATTACATACTCGGTAAAAAGTTGAGTGCTGCACAGTAGTAAACTGTAGAGTGTGCATTTGCAGAGTCCGGCTTGGAAACGTTGTATACAGAAAACAGTGTTGCTGCAACAAGTGAGAAGACAAAACGACAGTGATTTCATCGCGATCTTGAATGAGATTCGCTTTGGACGGTATGTTTTTTTTTTTTAATTTTATTCTCTTGAGAATATTTCAATTCAACGAGCCCTTAGCATGACTTGTCAGCACTAGAAAGTGAGTTCCTTTCATACGCATATATATGCAAATGAATTTTAAGTAAAGACAGGATGTTTTCCTCATAACCCTTCCGCAAAACTGTGCAAAGTGCATCAAACAGCAGAAAACAGAATAATTGAACAGCAAAGCTTAACTTGTGCATAAATTGCTGCATTTGTAGCCCAACGTCTCATTGACTTAAGATCAGAAATTGATCGCTGATAAAAGTTTGCAGAAAATAATTTTACTTAGTAAAAGTGCCAATTAGCGATTCGGCTGTAATGTATTTGTGCGAGTTTGTTGTGCGGATAGCGCAGTATATTTATGGGTCATTGCTTTGAATATTAGTATGAAGTATTTTTAGTGATGCGTTGTTATCGCTTGAAAGGGCGAATGTTCGCGATGTAGCTACGTAGGACGCTGTCATATAAGGCCGCAGTAGTGATCTTGACGGCCACAGCGTTTTTTGCTTGCCATTTTTTCTCGTAGCCTTGAAAAATGACTCCTCTGAGCTGCTTACATCTAGACTAAAAGCTGCATTCCCGTATGAATCGGTTTATGGTGGGTGATCAAACGCTGATCGTTATTGGATACGAATATCTGAAAGGAACTTGAAGCAATGAATTGGCTGCAGAAAGTTTCTTGCCGAAAATGGTAGAATGAACCCTCCTGAAAAAGGATATGGTGTTTTGGCCATACAGTGGCTGGCTGAGGTAAGCGAGAACGTGGTTACGCTTACATTCCACAGAATTGCTAATTTTTTTGCAATTTGTTGATTGCATAACAGGGAGCGTGAAGCTTCAACAGTTCCATTTCTATGGATATGTCAGTGAGTTTTGTCTGTTCTTGTTTGTTTCTCCCCTCTTTCCGTCTCTGTTCGTTTATGAATACCGGGCAATATTCACGATACGGTTATAGATGTCCACCAGTAATAGCAAAGCGGCTGCTGGAGACGAAGAAGAACGACTTCGCAGAAGCTGGTATCGTGCCAACTAGACTCTGTACGCACACTTCTGATGCTGACGCTGTAAACCTGCATCAGCTGGAACTTTTAAAAGGTGATTTTGCCTAGAAGAAATATATTAGGTCGTGACTGAAGTATGCAAATGTTATTCTGAAAATTCAACTAGGGAAGCAATGGATTTTTGGTATCTTCGAGGGGATTCTAACTTCATTCGTGAACCGAATCGCCTCTTATCACATGCCAGCACTTTAATAATTATCATTAATAAAATCTTACAGGAACACTGTTGCGTAAAGTGCGAAAGTCGTAATAAAATTCCAGCGAAACAACTGAGAAGATTTCGCTGGAGATTTGATGGGAATGGAAACATAGAATCGCCACATTGCTGTGAGAAGATTCTGTTTCCTCTTCTTGTTGTCATTCCAGACAACTATATTTAACTTGTCATCTCTTGCCTTTGCCTTTGTCGTCTCTCTCTTCCTTAGTGCGAAGCTACCCCCCCGCGTACCCCTCGCTGCCGTCGCACTTTATTTTGCCGCATTTTGCGACAAACACATTTTAGGTTCTGACACGATAAGTGCATTCCTTATTACCATAGTATTTTGCGTGAGTCGTCGTATTGTACAAAGAAAGCATTTTTAAGGTGATGAAAAGGTCTTTGAGGCGGAGGATAGCGGAACTTTTGGTGCTTCTATGCAATTCAGTTCACCGAGAAAGCTGGTTCTTAAAGTTGGCGCTCAGGTTTGTTCAGTCGTCTATCTTCTCTTGTTGCGCCACTAGTGGCAAAGTCCAAATGCACTGCCACATTTGGTGGGAGAGGGGGGAGGGGGGGGGGGGAGCGTTGAAGAGGGGCAGTGTTGCATTAATGGATTTTAGTGCATTAATTTATGAATAGTCGATTCTTACAACAGAGCAATTTTACTTCATCGGATGAGACGTTCTTTGAGGTTTGGAACTCCGTAAGGCCGAAATAGACCGCTAGGGAATTTTTTGGCGAAATCGTGCACAGTTTTCTCCACAAGACAATAGGGTCACAGGCAAAGATCGTGGAATGAGTTTGTTCATTTGGTTCCTCACAAAGATGTCACATTTTGGACGTATTTTGTGCCACAAAGTAAATTTTAGTAGCTGATACGTTTGGTTTAATGATTTTGCAAATTTTAATTAATTTTGATTGCGCAATGCTTTTTCAGGTGATGTTGACGAAAAATATAGATGTTCAAAGAGGTCTGAACAATGGCGCACGAGGTGTCGTGACAGCATTTTCGGCGCGCGGCTATCCCATCGTACGATTCGTTAAAAATGTTTCGGTTGGTGTAGAAATACATCCTATTAGGTTCGTTTGAAGTTTTTTAAAGCGTTTATCGTCTCGTGAATGAGACTGAATATATTCATGTACACGTATGTTCGGCAGAAAATAGAACCAGCTGCTGATATCAACCTTTACAGTATGCACTTTAACTTTTCTCATTCCTTTCATTTTCGGTTATTTTCCTACCTCTGAGCGATTTCGAAAGAAATTCCTACACTTTAGTTCCTTGGCATTTTTGTAGCTCTCTTGCTGTTGATCCTGAGCTGTGTCTTTAAATCAGAAGTAGACTGCTAGCGTTCTAGCGTTAATTAGTTTTGATGCATGTGCGCTGCGAAACTTGAATTTTATGCAATAACTTTGTTGGCAATAGTGCCAATAAGATCTCTTTATTATCATGTTTTTAATTGTAACGTAATTCACCCATAGGTTTAACGTGACGTGGGGTGGTAGCATCCTTGAGCCCTGAGCGATAAATATTCACGTCCATTCCAGAAAGCTTCGACCGATGAGGGCAATAAGATGTTCCTCTGTTCCAGTTTTGATTGATTTCTGCGTGGATGTCACAAATGTCAAATGTAGAGCTCGTTTGATTCGGAACTTTTCAACGAAAAAAACGACCGAATATTTATTGATGCAATGTCGTTTCAAGAATTATCTTTTGGGGAATGTAGGATGGTTAACATTTTACCTCATGTAAAATCTCGAAGGGTTGCAGGGTATGAGACTGCGATGTGTGAGTGCATTGAGATGAGCGTTTTTAAGTTTTGACGAGGTACAACAGCAGCATGTGCATTCCATGATATAAGACTGAGACGTTTTTTTCCGTTTTTATAGTGGAATTAGACGGATTTGTTCAGCCGTATCTTCTTCCACAGCTGAGAGAAAAATAGAGGGAGACCACGAGAGGAGGGGGAAGGGGGGACTGTTCTTCCACATTTTATGTCAGCCAGTTCCATCAACAATCCTCAGACGTTATTTACTTACATATAATTCATCATTATCTATCAATGCAAATCAGTCCTCAGACACGCCACTATTCACAACCATTCCGCTCCCTCCCCTTCTGTTCCCTCGTCGGATTTGATTTCCCTTTCGCATGTACCCTACTCCGGTTCAAATGGTTAAAAAAAGCTACTTCGCACAATCCTGGTTTTTTTTGCGTGCGGTTACCCTCTCCCCTTTCCATTCCCCCCTTCCTCTCCCTTCCTGAGGGCCAAGTCGCACCACTTGTCGACTTCTTGCCACTGCTAGCCGATACCAGTGATCTAAATTGATCCCTGAGACGCTTTTTAGCCTACGAGCTGGGATTTGAGACTTTGGGCAGCTTTTACAAACATTATTTTCACGGCTTTGATATCCACTCAACGAGGGTGACCAAAAAATTTTTGCAGTAATAGAGGGCCGTAAAAAGCTTTTGAGGTGAAATTGAAAGAGTGAAGCGGAAAGTTCTAAGACAGAAGCGAGGCAAAAGTTTTAGGACAGTCTACGTGCAGTTCTTCCATTTCTTGTAGTTAAGTCCCGCAGAGGTTTTACTAAATCTTAATATGGTTGTTGAGTGTGACGTGAATCTCATATTGCGTAATGGTGTGTAATTTGTGAAGAATACCTCCGTATACTGAACACAAAGCTCATCAGAAAGAAGCGTGCACTTTGAGGAGCAATGTTGTTGTGATCAGCTTTCTCATAACTCATTTGAGTTTTCTTTAGGCGGATTGCAGAGATGTATCATAATTAATCTACGCAGTAATGCCGTAGGCTACCGTTATGTATCTTGCGCAGTAATGTCGTAATAGTCCATATACGTTGTATAGAGATTAACTCAGGAGGTAAGAATATTCGTTATTCAGCGAACGATTTTGTTGGTAGATATGATGCTTGGCCGCGAATTTTGCTAGGTATTTTGCCTAGGAAGAGGTTCGAATGCAAAGAACGTTAAATTTAATTGATCGTCGTCAAAAGCAGGTTGATCCTGAGCTTACTGGACCACGGAAAATCGAAGGCTCAGGGTTCTCTTGTATTATATGTTTTCTTTGTTGATAAAATTGTTCACAATTGCACTTTTTTTAGAAAATTTTATGCTTTCAGATTCACGATGCGCACACAACGTTGTGACGACTTAGCAGTGCGTGTTCAAGTCCCTCTTCAACTGGCATGGGCGATATCCATTCATAAGTCACAGGTTTGTTGCCTTAAAGACATGTTTTGGATTTTAAATCTAATCGGACGTTCTCTTTCATCTTTGATGCCGAAACTGGAAAATCTCAAATTTTACTCTCCCTATGACGTAAGAGCATAAACGTGTAGCCCATAAAAAAGGACGGCAGTTGATAATAGCAAAACGGAGTTGAAGAGACTCAATGAAGAGTGGTGTCTCTGTGCGTCTATTCATCGATTACGGTCGTTGATGCCATCAGACAGACAACGAAGAAAAAAGCTAAAAAAAAAGTGACATGGAAAAATTGACATTCCATGAAGTAGTAAGAAGGCGATCGGAATCTGGGAACGTGAATGTGGCGAAAAATTACGCTGAATGCAACATTGCAAAGATGTGCTAGTTCTAGCAAGAATCCCAAGTCAGATCAAAAGCGGTAATTCATAAAATCCCCTACTTTTATCATCCGAAGAAAGGGAATTCGCCTCAATCCCCCTTCCTCCCCCCTTCCGTTGCTTTCTAGGCTAACTGGCATCGTACTTGACTGCAAGATTTTTAATGCTAATTAGCGACATTTATGGTCGTAGAGTAGCAATTGCGGCATTTAATAGCTTTTTGCTCAACCATAACAGTAATATGCGTATTCATATTCCTTTTGCATACAGAGTCTGATCAATCATTTTTCGATGAAAAGAAAGCAATCAGTGATTTCGAACAAATGTGCAAATTTGTTCTCGCTGAAACTTCAACTGTTAACCAACTATGTTTTGGTATTACGGTTAGGTTTTAGGCAGTTGTCGAATTTTTGATAGAAATTTGCGAGAGCTCGTTTGTTACTGTTTTAAGGGGTTGACGCTTGACGCGGTGGAGGTGTGTTTATCTCGGGTATTTGCCGAAGGACAATCCTACGTAGCGCTGTCTCGAGCGCGATCGTTGCTTTCGATTCGCGTGATTAGCCTGGATCCTGATGCTGTGCGCGCTAACCAATCAGTTCTGAGATATTATGATGACCTCAGGGAGAACCAAACGAAACGACAGAATGTCGATTGGGATGATGCATATCGCCCTAGAAAAAGGTCAAGGTTGCTTTTCAGTTAACCATCGCATGAAATATTCACGTAAAATTGTTTCGCTGTTGTACTCTACTTGTTAAATTATCGTAGTGAACGATGGGGCGCAAGAAGAGGAAGCAAGGAGGTAGAGGTTGCAGATAAAATATGTGAAATGATATGAATTCGCCTGCCGTTTCGAAGAATAAGATTTTTGAATTTTGAGATCCGGATAGGGGAAGGGACAGGAATCATTGTAGATTTGACGACTGCAACATTTTTGTCAAAATTCCTTTTTTTGAACATTTTTTTGCAAAATTGCGTTTGCAAAGCGCCTCATAGTGAAGTTAAGTTGCGCGGGGCTATACTTGTGCACGTCTTACGATAATTTCAGTTCACAAAATTTAATGAGTATAATGTCCATCATAGGAAAATTCGACTGGTAGAAAACTAAAGTCAATCCTTTTTCGTCTTTAGGTGTCTAAACCTAAAAATATTTGTTGTCGTCCTGTGTCTATTTTCAGCCTTATCCATTTACTTCGAAAATGATCTTGCGCCTTATATTTTTATACCAGCCGGGCAACAAAAAAGAATCTTTTAGAGAAGATTCGGTGAGCTGATGAATCGATTAAAAGTTGTTTGCTGTCGGCTTATAAGGCTGGCTGGTGAGCCTGGTGGTATGCAAAAGAGCATATCATACCAGCTTATGTGACACACTTCCCAGCTTCCTCACTCGTTTTTGCACATGTTAGTAGAATTTTTAAATTTTCGATGTGAACTTATTTTCGAAGTTCCCCGGTCTGTCCGTGAGTTCTAGTTTTCCACATTGTCTCTGCCCAGATTGATTACCGAATGATGGCATTCTCCGTAACAAATCTTCAGTGGAGTCGATATTGCGTCGAATTGTCGAAAAGGCCCTCAGCAACTGCAAACATATCACTCCACTTTTTGTGGCAACAGTGTTTTGTTACGCCATACCGGATCGTTTTTGATACGACTTTCGCCCACTTTTCGAGTACTATGCTGCTATGTTGTCATCACCTTTAACTTCAAAGCGCAACTGCTCGAAAACGTCCAAAAATATTTCATCCTTTTTTTGCATTAAGGAAACTCAGAGTCAAGTGGAATTGCTTGATTGTAAATCTCGTTTAAAGACATCTGATGCAGTCACCAAAATATCGACGGCCACTTTTCAGCCTAGTGCTTTGCTGCAGAATTGTGGATGGTTGCTCACGCGTCATTTTCAATGAATAGTTTTCGTTTGATCGTTTGAGGCGGCTCACGAATACCTTGCCAGTTTCTGCTTTTTTTAACTGAATGCTATTTTTAGTTAGCTCCACTATCTAACTGTAATTACCGTCACACATTTTTGAGTTAAAAAGTGCCACCATTCTAATAAATCTGCGATCGATCTTTTTCAAGTCCCGAATCTCCCTCACTGTTGATCTCCCTCAGCTGTGTTTTGTAGATTCTTTGCATTCATTTTTTGTTATTCATATTTATATATTTCGTTGTATCTTTTGTCTTGTATTATCGGCATAATTCCTCATTTTGTTTCGTTTAAGTTATTGAACTTTACATGTCTGGTGTTTTTATTATTATCAGTGCAATAAAGATTTGGTAACGACATTTTTTATAAGGCACGTTGAAATATTCTCAGAATCAAGCTAATGAATGAGAAGGAAGGTTCAAGCCCTCCGAGGTGGTTCGTGAAAGCAGAACGGTTTCTTGTATCAACAGAATGAACCGCAACTCATACCAAACACAAATAACTCTAAGCCAGAGCGAATTAAGGATGATATTGGGTGTACAAGATTTGCGAGAAGAGTGAGAACGTTGCGATCGGAAGGTGCTAAATGAGAACGGACCATCAGATGCGGTCTTGGGACGTTCCGACAATACACTGAAACCATAGATCATCGAAGGCTACATTCACGTATTCTTACTTGTCCAATTCAGATATTTTTAATTATCAATAGCTAGAACTCTAGATTGAAATGACAGGAACCGGTGATGCTAGTGCTGAGAACAACCCTTCTAGGGAGGTTTTTCAGGTCTCATATATAAGATACGTTAGAAAGACATTGATAGAGGAAGTGAATTTCTTGTGAATTTAATGAAAGTATACAGGTGATGTTTGCGTCTCCTTTTCGACGTTTTGGACAACCTCCAAAGATTCAAGAAACTGTTGGGTTGACTGAGTAGAGTTCCGATAGCAGTGCGCACCATAGCTGAACGTTTCATCACCTCGGCTGAGTTTTAGCTTTGTAATGATTCCCACTTGTCAGGATCTTCCTGGGGTCTCGGGATCCCTGATCATTACAACCTCACCGAGTTGAGAGCATTGTAGAATTTTACTGTGAAGAGCGTTAGGGTGTTTTTATGTCGGTCGCAAGGGTCTTTTTGTATCGCTCTTCGATTTACTGGACGTTCAAAACGTTCACTGTAAAGTTAATCTTTTATTTTCATTACGACAGCTTCAAGATAAAGCATAATTATAAATTGCAGGGGAACTTGCTTGACTACCTGCATCTCAGACTTCCTCTGCCTACTTCCCCCTTCCCTCATCCATTCCCTCCTCTTCCTTTCCGCAGCAAATGCTGAGTCACGCACGAGGGACACGCTGGTACTTGTTTGGAACTACAAAGACACGAAGCTAGAACTTCACTGATTGGCAACGGTATGGTTAAAACGAAGTTTACCGAAAACGCCGAAACGAATGATCCACAACAAAGTTCGAGGTTGCGCGAATACATAATTAAAGCTGAAATCCGCCGTGAAAACCTCTCGCGCCTCTGCTTCTCTGTATATAGCTGGCCAGGCTGCTCTTCGGATGCGATTTCCAGTCTTAACCACAGCTACACATGAGTCATTTTAAGGCGATTTAAAGCTCCAGAGGGACGTCGTGAACTCTTGGAAAAGCTGTTGCAGGCAGGGGGTTTGTTCACGTTTGCAGATTTCTGTATTTGCCCAAAAGCGATACACATTATGATAGAGGATTTCAAACTGTGACACCAGAACTAATACAAAAGAAAAGATGCTTACCGGGGAGGACAACACAATGCATTCAGGCCAATGATAGGTGTGGAGGCGACATTGACCAAAGGAAGTGGAACAATATTCAAAAATGTTGCGGAGGTGTAGAAGACTGAAAATAATAGTGGAATCCGAACAAAACTCTCTTCGATCGGCTATCGACCGAATTCGTTGGTGGAGATCGAACACCTTTCAAAAACTCCTCTTGGCCACTAGATTGAAGGTGTCGTTTGAGGCCACATCGCTGACCTATGCACTTGAAACTTATTACGAAAAGTTTATTACGAGATGGGATTGTTCTCCGGCAAAATTGGTTCCCACTTTGAGGAGGAATAATTCACTACGACCCGGTTTTTACTGTGGCTCGAGGAATTCTCGAAAAAATTAGGTCCAGCAATGAGAAGGATTTCAAAATGTTCTTCGTTTTCGACAGAACAAACACTATTTCCGACTGAATGTTATTCTCAACGTTTTCGACAGAAAATAGAGCACGTAACAGGAATAAACATGAACTGCATGAACAAGGAAATCCAACATGATGCCTTTTCAGAGATTTGGTATGTTTTTCAGAGAAAACATGAACACTGATTAATGTTAGCTGAAGATTGCACAGAGATATTTTTCTTCGTTACGTATCACAACCTTCGCATTCCTTCCTCAATCAAATACGGTGGAATCGAAATCAGATCACCTATCTTTCCATAGTTAGGTAGCACGTAACCTAAAGAACTTCAGCATTCTTTCTCTTACTAGATGGTAGTGACTCAAACAATTGTAATACTTGCGCTCCGATTGAGTCGCATGTAATATTCAGCACATAATGCAGTATAGTTAATAAAAGAATAGAAATATTCTACAATATCGCGGCGATCTCACCGCTGCAAACAAAGAACGCTAAGAGAATAAACTAAAGAATTAAACTAATTCGGCTTATCTACAGCATATTATCCTCTAAAGAAACGATACTCATTTCACCATATTTTCCAAATAAAACACCCCATCCCTAATTCTCATTGGAATACAGTCAGGTTACTAATGATCTGATATGCCCTTGCAAGGAGGCCGTAAAAACTGTTCTTGCAAATATTATGCAGCCTTCTTAAAGGACGGCAAAAATGTTTGAAATATAGTGGAGAATAAAGAGTATTCTTTGTCATGGTCACTCCTATCCCTTACAAATAAATGTTCGTATACAACTTGGTTATGGAGAAGAAATAATTGAAGTTTTCATGAAACATAGGAACCCGCAAGGCGCATTCGACCATTCTATAATTTTAAGCGTTATTTAAAGCTGAAGATCCCTCCTTTCTAACTTTATACCTATCATATCTACTGTTAAAGGACATTATGAATTTGCATTATGCAAAAATTTTCCATTTCTCTAAGCAAACGTTTTTTTTTTTTTGCTAACCTATGCAGTTTGATTCATTTCGGCTTAGCTCATTTACGAGGCAAGTCTATCGAAAGCATATCCTTACTATTGGGGGGCCATATAAAACCTGTGGAATATGAAAAAAGTCTAGGTGAACGTTCACCTAGATTTTTAACATCTCCCATAACAGCTGCTTCGCTCGAATTCTACTTGTGAGAGGATTTCTCAGGCTTAGGCTTACTTAGGCTTAGGCTTAGGCTTTTTTAGAAGTAAATTGGCTTGCTTAGGCTTAGGCTTAGGCTTAGGCTTAGGCTTAGGCTTAGGCTTAGGCTTAGGCTTAGGCTTAGGCTTAGGCTTAGGCTTAGGCTTAGGCTTAGGCTTAGGCTTAGGCTTAGGCTTAGGCTTAGGCTTAGGCTTAGGCTTAGGCTTAGGCTTAGGCTTAGGCTTAGGCTTAGGCTTAGGCTTAGGCTTAGGCTTAGGCTTAGGCTTAGGCTTAGGCTTAGGCTTAGGCTTAGGCTTAGGCTTAGGCTTAGGCTTAGGCTTAGGCTTAGGCTTAGGCTTAGGCTTAGGCTTAGGCTTAGGCTTAGGCTTAGGCTTAGGCTTAGGCTTAGGCTTAGGCTTAGGCTTAGGCTTAGGCTTAGGCTTAGGCTTAGGCTTAGGCTTAGGCTTAGGCTTAGGCTTAGGCTTAGGCTTAGGCTTAGGCTTAGGCTTAGGCTTAGGCTTAGGCTTAGGCTTAGGCTTAGGCTTAGGCTTAGGCTTAGGCTTAGGCTTAGGCTTAGGCTTAGGCTTAGGCTTAGGCTTAGGCTTAGGCTTAGGCTTAGGCTTAGGCTTAGGCTTAGGCTTAGGCTTAGGCTTAGGCTTAGGCTTAGGCTTAGGCTTAGGCTTAGGCTTAGGCTTAGGCTTAGGCTTAGGCTTAGGCTTAGGCTTAGGCTTAGGCTTAGGCTTAGGCTTAGGCTTAGGCTTAGGCTTAGGCTTAGGCTTAGGCTTAGGCTTAGGCTTAGGCTTAGGCTTAGGCTTAGGCTTAGGCTTAGGCTTAGGCTTAGGCTTAGGCTTAGGCTTAGGCTTAGGCTTAGGCTTAGGCTTAGGCTTAGGCTTAGGCTTAGGCTTAGGCTTAGGCTTAGGCTTAGGCTTAGGCTTAGGCTTAGGCTTAGGCTTAGGCTTAGGCTTAGGCTTAGGCTTAGGCTTAGGCTTAGGCTTAGGCTTAGGCTTAGGCTTAGGCTTAGGCTTAGGCTTAGGCTTAGGCTTAGGCTTAGGCTTAGGCTTAGGCTTAGGCTTAGGCTTAGGCTTAGGCTTAGGCTTAGGCTTAGGCTTAGGCTTAGGCTTAGGCTTAGGCTTAGGCTTAGGCTTAGGCTTAGGCTTAGGCTTAGGCTTAGGCTTAGGCTTAGGCTTAGGCTTAGGCTTAGGCTTAGGCTTAGGCTTAGGCTTAGGCTTAGGCTTAGGCTTAGGCTTAGGCTTAGGCTTAGGCTTAGGCTTAGGCTTAGGCTTAGGCTTAGGCTTAGGCTTAGGCTTAGGCTTAGGCTTAGGCTTAGGCTTAGGCTTAGGCTTAGGCTTAGGCTTAGGCTTAGGCTTAGGCTTAGGCTTAGGCTTAGGCTTAGGCTTAGGCTTAGGCTTAGGCTTAGGCTTAGGCTTAGGCTTAGGCTTAGGCTTAGGCTTAGGCTTAGGCTTAGGCTTAGGCTTAGGCTTAGGCTTAGGCTTAGGCTTAGGCTTAGGCTTAGGCTTAGGCTTAGGCTTAGGCTTAGGCTTAGGCTTAGGCTTAGGCTTAGGCTTAGGCTTAGGCTTAGGCTTAGGCTTAGGCTTAGGCTTAGGCTTAGGCTTAGGCTTAGGCTTAGGCTTAGGCTTAGGCTTAGGCTTAGGCTTAGGCTTAGGCTTAGGCTTAGGCTTAGGCTTAGGCTTAGGCTTAGGCTTAGGCTTAGGCTTAGGCTTAGGCTTAGGCTTAGGCTTAGGCTTAGGCTTAGGCTTAGGCTTAGGCTTAGGCTTAGGCTTAGGCTTAGGCTTAGGCTTAGGCTTAGGCTTAGGCTTAGGCTTAGGCTTAGGCTTAGGCTTAGGCTTAGGCTTAGGCTTAGGCTTAGGCTTAGGCTTAGGCTTAGGCTTAGGCTTAGGCTTAGGCTTAGGCTTAGGCTTAGGCTTAGGCTTAGGCTTAGGCTTAGGCTTAGGCTTAGGCTTAGGCTTAGGCTTAGGCTTAGGCTTAGGCTTAGGCTTAGGCTTAGGCTTAGGCTTAGGCTTAGGCTTAGGCTTAGGCTTAGGCTTAGGCTTAGGCTTAGGCTTAGGCTTAGGCTTAGGCTTAGGCTTAGGCTTAGGCTTAGGCTTAGGCTTAGGCTTAGGCTTAGGCTTAGGCTTAGGCTTAGGCTTAGGCTTAGGCTTAGGCTTAGGCTTAGGCTTAGGCTTAGGCTTAGGCTTAGGCTTAGGCTTAGGCTTAGGCTTAGGCTTAGGCTTAGGCTTAGGCTTAGGCTTAGGCTTAGGCTTAGGCTTAGGCTTAGGCTTAGGCTTAGGCTTAGGCTTAGGCTTAGGCTTAGGCTTAGGCTTAGGCTTAGGCTTAGGCTTAGGCTTAGGCTTAGGCTTAGGCTTAGGCTTAGGCTTAGGCTTAGGCTTAGGCTTAGGCTTAGGCTTAGGCTTAGGCTTAGGCTTAGGCTTAGGCTTAGGCTTAGGCTTAGGCTTAGGCTTAGGCTTAGGCTTAGGCTTAGGCTTAGGCTTAGGCTTAGGCTTAGGCTTAGGCTTAGGCTTAGGCTTAGGCTTAGGCTTAGGCTTAGGCTTAGGCTTAGGCTTAGGCTTAGGCTTAGGCTTAGGCTTAGGCTTAGGCTTAGGCTTAGGCTTAGGCTTAGGCTTAGGCTTAGGCTTAGGCTTAGGCTTAGGCTTAGGCTTAGGCTTAGGCTTAGGCTTAGGCTTAGGCTTAGGCTTAGGCTTAGGCTTAGGCTTAGGCTTAGGCTTAGGCTTAGGCTTAGGCTTAGGCTTAGGCTTAGGCTTAGGCTTAGGCTTAGGCTTAGGCTTAGGCTTAGGCTTAGGCTTAGGCTTAGGCTTAGGCTTAGGCTTAGGCTTAGGCTTAGGCTTAGGCTTAGGCTTAGGCTTAGGCTTAGGCTTAGGCTTAGGCTTAGGCTTAGGCTTAGGCTTAGGCTTAGGCTTAGGCTTAGGCTTAGGCTTAGGCTTAGGCTTAGGCTTAGGCTTAGGCTTAGGCTTAGGCTTAGGCTTAGGCTTAGGCTTAGGCTTAGGCTTAGGCTTAGGCTTAGGCTTAGGCTTAGGCTTAGGCTTAGGCTTAGGCTTAGGCTTAGGCTTAGGCTTAGGCTTAGGCTTAGGCTTAGGCTTAGGCTTAGGCTTAGGCTTAGGCTTAGGCTTAGGCTTAGGCTTAGGCTTAGGCTTAGGCTTAGGCTTAGGCTTAGGCTTAGGCTTAGGCTTAGGCTTAGGCTTAGGCTTAGGCTTAGGCTTAGGCTTAGGCTTAGGCTTAGGCTTAGGCTTAGGCTTAGGCTTAGGCTTAGGCTTAGGCTTAGGCTTAGGCTTAGGCTTAGGCTTAGGCTTAGGCTTAGGCTTAGGCTTAGGCTTAGGCTTAGGCTTAGGCTTAGGCTTAGGCTTAGGCTTAGGCTTAGGCTTAGGCTTAGGCTTAGGCTTAGGCTTAGGCTTAGGCTTAGGCTTAGGCTTAGGCTTAGGCTTAGGCTTAGGCTTAGGCTTAGGCTTAGGCTTAGGCTTAGGCTTAGGCTTAGGCTTAGGCTTAGGCTTAGGCTTAGGCTTAGGCTTAGGCTTAGGCTTAGGCTTAGGCTTAGGCTTAGGCTTAGGCTTAGGCTTAGGCTTAGGCTTAGGCTTAGGCTTAGGCTTAGGCTTAGGCTTAGGCTTAGGCTTAGGCTTAGGCTTAGGCTTAGGCTTAGGCTTAGGCTTAGGCTTAGGCTTAGGCTTAGGCTTAGGCTTAGGCTTAGGCTTAGGCTTAGGCTTAGGCTTAGGCTTAGGCTTAGGCTTAGGCTTAGGCTTAGGCTTAGGCTTAGGCTTAGGCTTAGGCTTAGGCTTAGGCTTAGGCTTAGGCTTAGGCTTAGGCTTAGGCTTAGGCTTAGGCTTAGGCTTAGGCTTAGGCTTAGGCTTAGGCTTAGGCTTAGGCTTAGGCTTAGGCTTAGGCTTAGGCTTAGGCTTAGGCTTAGGCTTAGGCTTAGGCTTAGGCTTAGGCTTAGGCTTAGGCTTAGGCTTAGGCTTAGGCTTAGGCTTAGGCTTAGGCTTAGGCTTAGGCTTAGGCTTAGGCTTAGGCTTAGGCTTAGGCTTAGGCTTAGGCTTAGGCTTAGGCTTAGGCTTAGGCTTAGGCTTAGGCTTAGGCTTAGGCTTAGGCTTAGGCTTAGGCTTAGGCTTAGGCTTAGGCTTAGGCTTAGGCTTAGGCTTAGGCTTAGGCTTAGGCTTAGGCTTAGGCTTAGGCTTAGGCTTAGGCTTAGGCTTAGGCTTAGGCTTAGGCTTAGGCTTAGGCTTAGGCTTAGGCTTAGGCTTAGGCTTAGGCTTAGGCTTAGGCTTAGGCTTAGGCTTAGGCTTAGGCTTAGGCTTAGGCTTAGGCTTAGGCTTAGGCTTAGGCTTAGGCTTAGGCTTAGGCTTAGGCTTAGGCTTAGGCTTAGGCTTAGGCTTAGGCTTAGGCTTAGGCTTAGGCTTAGGCTTAGGCTTAGGCTTAGGCTTAGGCTTAGGCTTAGGCTTAGGCTTAGGCTTAGGCTTAGGCTTAGGCTTAGGCTTAGGCTTAGGCTTAGGCTTAGGCTTAGGCTTAGGCTTAGGCTTAGGCTTAGGCTTAGGCTTAGGCTTAGGCTTAGGCTTAGGCTTAGGCTTAGGCTTAGGCTTAGGCTTAGGCTTAGGCTTAGGCTTAGGCTTAGGCTTAGGCTTAGGCTTAGGCTTAGGCTTAGGCTTAGGCTTAGGCTTAGGCTTAGGCTTAGGCTTAGGCTTAGGCTTAGGCTTAGGCTTAGGCTTAGGCTTAGGCTTAGGCTTAGGCTTAGGCTTAGGCTTAGGCTTAGGCTTAGGCTTAGGCTTAGGCTTAGGCTTAGGCTTAGGCTTAGGCTTAGGCTTAGGCTTAGGCTTAGGCTTAGGCTTAGGCTTAGGCTTAGGCTTAGGCTTAGGCTTAGGCTTAGGCTTAGGCTTAGGCTTAGGCTTAGGCTTAGGCTTAGGCTTAGGCTTAGGCTTAGGCTTAGGCTTAGGCTTAGGCTTAGGCTTAGGCTTAGGCTTAGGCTTAGGCTTAGGCTTAGGCTTAGGCTTAGGCTTAGGCTTAGGCTTAGGCTTAGGCTTAGGCTTAGGCTTAGGCTTAGGCTTAGGCTTAGGCTTAGGCTTAGGCTTAGGCTTAGGCTTAGGCTTAGGCTTAGGCTTAGGCTTAGGCTTAGGCTTAGGCTTAGGCTTAGGCTTAGGCTTAGGCTTAGGCTTAGGCTTAGGCTTAGGCTTAGGCTTAGGCTTAGGCTTAGGCTTAGGCTTAGGCTTAGGCTTAGGCTTAGGCTTAGGCTTAGGCTTAGGCTTAGGCTTAGGCTTAGGCTTAGGCTTAGGCTTAGGCTTAGGCTTAGGCTTAGGCTTAGGCTTAGGGCTTAGGCTTAGGCTTAGGCTTAGGCTTAGGCTTAGGCTTAGGCTTAGGCTTAGGCTTAGGCTTAGGCTTAGGCTTAGGCTTAGGCTTAGGCTTAGGCTTAGGCTTAGGCTTAGGCTTAGGCTTAGGCTTAGGCTTAGGCTTAGGCTTAGGCTTAGGCTTAGGCTTAGGCTTAGGCTTAGGCTTAGGCTTAGGCTTAGGCTTAGGCTTAGGCTTAGGCTTAGGCTTAGGCTTAGGCTTAGGCTTAGGCTTAGGCTTAGGCTTAGGCTTAGGCTTAGGCTTAGGCTTAGGCTTAGGCTTAGGCTTAGGCTTAGGCTTAGGCTTAGGCTTAGGCTTAGGCTTAGGCTTAGGCTTAGGCTTAGGCTTAGGCTTAGGCTTAGGCTTAGGCTTAGGCTTAGGCTTAGGCTTAGGCTTAGGCTTAGGCTTAGGCTTAGGCTTAGGCTTAGGCTTAGGCTTAGGCTTAGGCTTAGGCTTAGGCTTAGGCTTAGGCTTAGGCTTAGGCTTAGGCTTAGGCTTAGGCTTAGGCTTAGGCTTAGGCTTAGGCTTAGGCTTAGGCTTAGGCTTAGGCTTAGGCTTAGGCTTAGGCTTAGGCTTAGGCTTAGGCTTAGGCTTAGGCTTAGGCTTAGGCTTAGGCTTAGGCTTAGGCTTAGGCTTAGGCTTAGGCTTAGGCTTAGGCTTAGGCTTAGGCTTAGGCTGGCTTAGGCTTAGGCTTAGGCTTAGGCTTAGG